>JBCNJP010000012.1:76373679-76449967 GCA_039602395.1 Deinandra increscens subsp. villosa | reverse complement strand
GACTAATAAGCTGACTATCTCACACGACACTACACTCTAAAGTTGATTACCGGGATAACTTAGACTATAGACGCATCTTCGCTATCTAGGCAATCCTAAACTGAACTCCGGGCAGCAAATGAATATGGATTCTAACTGATCTAACAGCTTTGGTTAAAGCTAGTCAGATACGCACGGAACAGAAAACCACTCGAGAGGTCTCTCTAAATGGTTTCTATAACAAGCTAGAATACTGAAATGGGATAAATGAAACCTAAGCAACGCTTAATGCGTGCGAGAAGGTCAAAACCTTAAGTTCTCAAGTATCCTAACCTACCGGCAACATCATACAACCACCTAGTGCATTAAACAAAAAGGTCATATCAATTTAATACAAATATCATGCAAAATCAGCCCAAATCATAAGTACAAGATCATGTAGAAGTTCTTCTATTATGCATTTGATCATAAACTCATAAAAGTCAAATCAAACAATAACTAAATCACCATTTAGGTCAAATTTTTTCAATCCTTAGTGATTTAATCACATCTAGTAATCATAAAAGAGACCAAACATGCTAATATGCTCATTTCACAGATCCTGTTAAGATTTAATAGCAACCAAGATCAAATCACATGAATATAATCAAACCAAAAGTCAAATCATGCCCAAATTCATCTAATACCAAGTAACAATAAAGATCTAGCCTACAATCATCATCTAAACAGATAAAAATGCAATCTTTGACATGATCACGAGCTAGGTTTACAAAGAAAAGGAAGGAGAAACAAGCCTAAAGAGAAAATGGAAACAAAGAGGTGTAGATCGTCCAATCTTCAATCCAAAAGCTCAAATCTTGATCCTCCTAGCTTCCTTGATGATTCAAGATCTTTAATGGTGATTTTCTATGGTTTATGGGGCGTTAAGAATCAAAGAGATGCGGCCGGGATCATTTTTATAGGTTGAAAAACAAGTATGTGAAGTATCAGGTCGTCTGGGCCGAGAAACTCGGCTTCGCTGGAAAATGATAAAAGAATTTCAAGCCAAAATTAAACCAAAATAAGCTGCTAGTCTAGTGGTATGACTCATGCTTTCAAAACAGGACGTCACTAGTTCGATTCCAGTGGCCTCCGAATTTTTTGCTAGGTGTTGGGCTTCGGCCAGAACTTGACTGGGTTGCGATGCTTCTAGTATGCTGGGCTTGAGCTGGGATTTGGACCGAGAGATAATGAACTGGGTTGTTCTTGTTTTATTTGATTTTATATTTTTCTTTTCTTTTCTTTTCTTTTAAACACCCATAACTCTCTCATCCGATCTCAGTTTGCGTTCTCGTTTTTTTTTATAATTCTCCAAATTTCACCGCGAACCCACCAACCACCTAAAATTCACACTTATAAAAATAATTAAGCACCGTATTTTTATAACATCCAAATTAAATATCTATTTTTTTTTGTAATTTTCTCAATTAAAAACCAAATTCAATGTCGAATTTAAATATCAATCAAATAATCATCCAAAACTCTATTTTTTCACAAATAAAGAAATTGAGCATAGACTTTGATATTTTCATATACAAAAAACATTTAAATGAGGAAATTTATTTATTTAATTTATATACAAGATGCTACGCATTAGAGCCACAAACATCAAACGCATAAAGGGGGGGGGGGGGCGATTGGTGGAAAGAATTAGCTCATTCTTTGCCCTCATGCTTATAGGAGCGTGCGCTTGACAAGCTTGACATTTCCGAAGCTCTTCCCAAGCACTGGGCGATAGCTTAGTGGAGCCCCGGCGGGTGATGACCGACTCACCCCCCCCCCCCCCCGGTTTTTTTCGGCCGTAGTGCTAATTTTTGCCATTTTCGAATTTTTTTTATATATACTAAGAACCCCCCCCCCCACAGCCCACCACCCCCACCCCCCCCGGAGATTATGATCCGTGACTTTTCGCCCTGCCCGCCCCCCAAACTTTTCCCCGAAGCTTCGCCATTGTCATCCAGCTTTCTTCTTGAATTTGTACTTCCGCTGCTAACTTTAAATTAACAGTCGGAGACTCCAGTAGTTCCACTCTCATTTCTTTTGCCAGATGTTCAAACGCCACTGATGCCAATTTGCTTAACGCATCTGCCTTTCTATTTTGAGCTCTTGATATGTGCAAGACTTCACATTTGTCGAAGATTTTAATTAATTCTTGAACTTGTTCTAAGTATAACATCATGCATTTGCCTTTTGCTTCATATGTCCCAGCAATTTGACTTGCAACAAGTAATGAATCCACGTTAGCTGTTAAATGTGTTGCTCCCATCTTTTTAGCTAACCTTAAACCTGAAACGAATACATTTCAGTGTTTGAAATTTTATGATTAACAATTGCAAAGCAAATGCATGTGGATTCCACCTGATGCATGCATACACACGAGTACTATAAATGCATGTGCATATGTTTACACACATACTTTACCTCAAATGACAGATGCATGAGTATATTCATACTCATACTCCCTTTTTTTTACAGAAAGAGGAATAAAAGGCATCAAGCCTTCTGAAGTTTTAAATGTTCAAACCTGCTAACAATGCTTCGTATTCAGCTTCATTATTTGAGGTTGAGAAATTGAAACGAATCGCATATGTTAACTCATCACCTCCGGACTCTTTAGAATCAAGCCTGCATTTTGACAGATGTTAACTTTTCCTAATATTTTAATAGAATAATCATTCTTTTAAGAGAAAGATGGGGTAGAAAATCATCTTTTCGGACCTACTCCTGAACCATCAGAATTAGAAGAACCATCTGTGTGAAGACTCCACACTTGGTCTTTGGTTTCAGGAACGGTTATGATATTAACACTTGGAACAGATGGCACTTCCGCTAGGAAATCTGCAACAACTTACCCTTTCATGGAGACTCTTAGCTTGAACTCAATGTCAAATGGTCCAATCTCAATCGCCCATTTGATTAATCTTCCTGATATTTCGGGTTTCCTTAGGATCCCTTGTATTGGATAGGAAGTGAGTACATTTACGGTATGAGCTTGGAAGTAACATCTCAACCTTCTAGTAGCTTGCACAAGCGCTAAAATGACTTTTTCAATCATTAGATATCTCATTTCATAATATTTTAACATTTTGCTGATATAATAAATCGGAAGTTTCCTATCCTCTCTTTCAGCCAGAAGTACAGCACTTACCGCATGATCGGTAACAGCCAAATACATGATTAATGATTCTCCAATCTTTGGTGCCGTCAAGGTCGGAAGTGTAGCCATATCTGTTTTTAGCTTTTCAAAGGCTTGGTTAGTTTCAGGTGTCCACTCAAATTTTCCTTTCAAACTTTCTTTTAACACTTTCATGAACAGTGTTGCTCTTTCAGCAGCTTTAGATAAGAAACGATGCAAAGCCACTAATCTTCCATTTAATGTTTGAATTTATTTAACGGTCGTAGGATGCTTCATTTCCATAACCGCTTTGACTTTCCTTGGATGTGCTTGAATCCCATCCTTGTTGACTAACACTCCCAAAAGTTTTCCCTCTTCCATCGCAAATGAACACTTTTTGGGATTCAACTTCATGTTAATTCCATGTAAATTTCCGAAAGTTTCTTCGATATCCCTTAGCATATCTTCTTCATGACAACTCTTTATTACAACATCGTCCACGTAGGCCTCTAGATTCCTTCCTACTTGCATTTGAAAAGTTTTATCCATGAGTCGTTGATAAGTTGCACCAGCGTTTTTTAGCCCAAATGGCATCTTTTTATAACAGAATAATCCCTTGTTGGTAATGAAAGTTGTTTTATCTTCATCTTCCTTGGCCATAACAATTTGATGATAACCCTTGTAAGCATCAAGGAAGCACTTCCATCGATAACCGGCCAAGGAATTCACTTTGAAATCAATTTCTGGAAGTGGATAACAGTCTTTAGGACAGGCTTTGTTGAGGTCTTTAAAATCGATGCACATGCGCCATGTGTTGTCAGGTTTCTTAACCAAAACAGGATTTGCGACCCATGTTTGATATAACACCTCGTGAAGGATCCCGACATCCACAAGTTTATTGACCTCTTCTTTAACCACCTCATTTCTAACTTTATCATTGATTCTCAACTTTTGCTGAATAGGCTTTACTCCTGGATAAACATTAAGTTTATGTTCAACAAAGTGCTTCGGAACTCCTGTCATGCCTGTCGGCTCCCAGGCGAAAACATCAACACTATTCTTTAACAACTGAAATAGCTTCTTCCTTGGTTCCCCCTGCAGTTGCGAGCCTATTTCAATGATTTGATCTGGGAACCTTTCGTTGATTACCCATTTATTCTTGCTAAGGATATCATTGAGTTTATCTGGGTATTCTCTTGATGTTTTTGGTATATTGACCAATGAAATTTGCGGATCCACATCAGTTTTGATAGTTGAAATTCCTTTCGGAGTTGGAAATCGAACCAGACCATGTGCGGTTGAAACAATGGCTCCCAAAACTCTAAGTCCAAGCCTTCCGATGATTACATTATGAGGAGACGGTGTTGCAACTACAATGAATGTCATCATTTCTTCTCGAAAGAGTTTATCATCTCCAAAGATCACCGGAAGAGTAATTTCCCCCATCGGATGTACTATCTCCCCTGAAAAGCCTATGAGCGTGGAGGTATGAGGCTTTAGTAGTTGTTGAACTTCTGAACCCATTTTTCTGAAACAAGACTCATACATAATTTCAGATGCACTTCTGGTATCAAGGTAAGTTTGTTTTACCAAGAATCCGGAAATACCGATCGTAACCACCACGGGATCTTCCTTTGATTCTTTTCCGGATAAAGGCGGAAATGTAATTTCTCGACTCTTCCATTGTTCTTCTTCAACTTTAGTTTTGACGTTTTGACGCCAAACATTTGAACTTCTTCGGATCATGCCAATGACCTTCTTTGGAGGTTGTCCTTCTTTAATGTGTTTTACCAAATGGGATATTTTCCTGATTTAATGGCTCTTTCAATTTCGCTTCGCAAGTGTCGACAGCTATCTGTATCATGGCCTCTATCATTGTGAAAATCACAATATTTGCTTACATCCATCTCCAAAGTATTCTGAGATCTCTGTGACTTTGCGAATTGCACATTTTCTGTTACGTCCTTGGTACACTTCCACTGCTGGCTGAACTGTCTTAAGAATTTGACTCTTAAGTCTTCAAAGCTACTAATTTGCGCATTTGGAAGTGTATCAAACCATATTCTATCAGATCCAGTAAAGGTTTGCACTAGCATAGGACACCAAGTTTCTTCCGACCAACGCTTCGATCTTCCAGCAGTGATGAAGTCAAAAATGTGATCATCAGGATCTGATAATCCACCATACTTCTTAATTGAGGTTGGCATCTTCAACTTTGATGGGAATTTAGCATTTGCGATTCAATCTTCAAATTTTGAATGCTCTTGCATGGAAATAGGGAAATATGGTACAAGCACGTCCGGTGTTCCTGATGCTTTTGCACGCTTATCAGATGTATGTTCATCATCTAAAATCTCCTTTAGATTCTTCTTTGTTGCAGTTTTTCCAGAATCGCCTTCTGGAGTGAACTTGAGTGTTGCACGAACATCCTGTAACCATAAATCTCGTTTTTCTTTTATCCTGTAATTGTCGTAACACCTCAACATTTCGCAAGAGGAAATCTCAACTGAAATCCTTTAATACATCAGAATCATCCTTTCGGACAACATTCCGATCTAAATCATCTTGATCCGAATGCGTATCATCATCCATTTGATCCTGCAATTGAAACGTTGAATCCTTCTTACCGAATTTTCCAGCTGATCCTGCAGAGCTGAACTTGTTCCTCGCGGAACTTATCGATTCGAAAACCAACTTCTTCTTCGTTGAATCATCCAAATGCATCTCCATTTTTCACCAATCCCAGAGAATACGGATGGCGCCAATTGATGAACCACAAAACCCCACCGCTTGTAGGTTTGATTTAATGATCCAACATGGAATTAAGCTAATTAATAGAGAAGTATTGGAATGAAGAGATTCTTATTGATTTGATACTAAATGAAATACATTCAGAGATACACACAGTTTAAGGTGTAATTCTAGATCTGAAAGTTAAAAGTTACAAGCTATGAAATGAACTATTTATACTACTCTTTGAAATCGTATCTTCATAAGTCAGAGAGATGCACTTGCGTCTTGTACATTCGCAACTGTACCACTCTTTTCTCTCCCCCCATATGCGATGTTAATCTTTTGGAAGTGTCACCTCCGAGGCACTTGCATGTCCAATCTTGACTTACCCTCATCAGACATCATCACCCTCATGGGGTGATAAAACTTCGAATTTTTAATATCTTTAATGAAGTAGACATTTGAAATTTGTTTAGTGTGCTCGTACCTTATTTTATTGGTACCAAGTGTACCAATCCGTCTACTTCAATCGGGGTCTCCCGAACGGGGTGTGACACATGTTTTGTAAACACAATGCTTGCTAGTTATGATTAAAAGACAAATTAATATTGTACCTTCCAACTATACTATACTATATCCATAAAGCTGTTAGTACTTTAACATAAAATACTTATAAAAAGACTAAACCCGAATTCTGTGCTTATTAAATCGATTAATACTAATTGGTGTCAATTTGGAAAGAAAAAGAGATTGGCATATTGTCTATTTTAAGTTTTTTTCCTCCAGCTCATGTTTGTAAGATGGCATGTTACGGCATTTTTTTGTATTTATAATAATCACTATTATTGTTTCTCATGAAAATGTCACAAACTTGTGGTGTGGGAATGTTGTTAACACTTGCATCTAATAGTTCTTTACAAAGCAGATGAAATCAAGCCACTTGACGATGTGAAGTGAGTAGATATAATCATAACTATAGGAATCAATTAAAGGAAACCATAATCAACTTGATAAGAACATATAACTAGAAGGAGATGAGGAATTGAGATAAATCACAGTCTGAAGAAGACGGGAAGAAGACTACCACAACATTCACAATATTTTTTATGCCCAATTCTTTCTACGCTTCCTCTTTTATAACTAGAATTGGGTTTCCTTGATTTTAGATTGGGCCAGTTACTTGGGCCTGGGCTATTCACAACATTACCCCTCCCTTTCAAATTCACCTTGTCCTCAAGGTGCAAGTCAAGAAGTCGAGGAGGCCGGACGAAAGTTCTTGTCCGAGTTGTTGCACGACCTGGAAAGTGATATAAAGAACGGGTTATGGTGGGTGGTGTATGTCCAAAAAGGGCTGCAAAGGAGGTTATCTCCGGGTCCAGAAAAGAATTATCATTTTAGGGCATATAAGTAAACATCAATGCCTTTGAGGTACTCCCAAATGGCTTCAAAAGAAGGTTGATTTTTGTAGCCTGCTGACTTCGTGGAACAAAAATAATAAGGGGCAGATTGCTTTTGATCATTTTATCCCTGAATGTTAACTAGTTGTAGTATCCGGGGATGGAATGTAGTGCCGAGTGACTAGGTGGTTTATGTCCATGAAGGGCCTCAAATGAGGTTATTTCCGGCTCCATAAGATAGACTTCAAACACTTCATAAATTGGAAAAAGGTCGTTGCATTCTATACGTTCCGCACGGGTATCTCGTGTTATGGCCATAGCCATGGTAGTCTCGGCATGGACACAAATAAAAAGGGCATAAATAGACCTTATTTGATCCACCACTTTGCAACACCCCTTCATTAAGTCATGCCATAATAATGTACTTCTTGCAACAGGAAGAATAAGCCCGGTTTTGATGTTGGCCAGTTCGCCCCTACATGTATCACCATAATAATACACTTCCTTGCAACACCCCTTCATTTTATCAAGAAGCAATACTTGATGCAAAACCTCGTCATTATGCTTAGCCCTTCGAGTACCACCTGATCCTTCATAAAAGAACATGAGTCTACGAAATTGTGAAGAAGCCATGGCAATTAGAACAGAGATATCATGTAACGTAACCATAAACCGTGATATAGCTGCTGGTTGTACGAGATTTGTGTCCCCCAAAACAGTCCTAGTTGGTACATGGGTCCGAAGCCAAATACTCAGTGAATTCGGTAAGCCATTGTGTGCATGAGAAATGAAGAATAGGAGTTGGTATGACATTAGTCCCGCTTGTTGTAACACATCTACAACAGTTCCATCATCCGAAACAAGCAAAAGAACCGTAATACCGTCACTTGAGTCCTTGTTGAAAAACTCGCCCATTATGACATTACCTCCACTGTTTGCCCTTCGTAAAGCTTGAATGAAATTGAATGCAATGTGAACAAACCAACCAGATGGATGCTTTGGATCTTTTAGCTGCATAGATTTCAACAACAAACTAGTATGCTTAAGATTGAATATTTCAGCACCTATGGGATCAGTAGCACCATTGGAGTAGGAACAATAAGGCTTGGTGAAACAAAGTGATTCCCTCAATTTTACAACCGAACCATATGGCCAGCCGGGCTTCCATTCGATATATGTAATAACAAGTAAATATGTATCGAACAACCAGGGGTTCACGGTGTGGGGCAAAGAAGTCGCAACAACACTATAAGTGTTCCATAATCTTCAATTTGGTTCGAGCATCGCAATGAACTTATAAAAATAACGCAGACTAGAGTCTACTTCGACTAATGTAAAACAACATTTATTCATCCCCCGATGGATATGAACTATCCAACCCGTATCCATCCATTTCGTACACTTGTTTGATTGCTCGTGAGTTAGCCGGAAGTAAACATGCCATATCAAAACCCATAAACAGCACCCATGCACTAAAACTCTTACATAAGATGTTGGTAGTTGTTCTTGAAACCAAGGCAAAACAGTGAATAGTTCTTCCTTGAATGGACCGCGAACAAGAGCTGATGCAGCAGAAAAGCCGGAAACCCAGTGACCTGTGTCAATAACATGTAGCAATCCATACCCGGGTGGATCACTTGCAGTATTTACACCATCCATAGGCCCTTCGTGAATAACTAGTTGTTTGGGCTTGCCGAAGTTTATTGGCATTTGAAGTCGAACCATATCAAGCTGTGGAACATAGTTATTTGACAAAAAACATGTTGTATAGCTTTTCCAATGTGATGCAACAAGGATAATAGTAGTCCAATTTTCAGCATGGTAATCTGCATATGTTGAGCTATCAACTAGATGTGATAGAGCTAAAGGTGAAACAATAGTAGTCACCTGAAGTGGACAAGGAACAGTTACAAGTGCGAATTCCATATAACTAGAACCAGTATGTACCGAGCGATATGCATCACTCCATTGGTAATATTTTCAGTTGGTTGTTGTTGTTGTATTGCACCGAAGTGTCACTGGTTCAATCTATTCAATTCAAATCCGGTTTTTGGTCATTTATTTAAGTTGCTTCTTCTGTGCTTTCTTGCTCCACTTATATCCTTCCACAACTTCATTTGGGTAACGTGTAAGTGATGATTGCTTAACACCTTTTGTGGACGTGTCTGGGTTTTCTTTTTAGAGCTCATTTCTTCACACAAATAGCTCATTTCGCAGCCCCGCCTTTCGTCGTCTTCTTCTCGATGTGGTGTTAAATTTTAGGTGAATTCTCAGCATCTCTATTACATAGATCTTCTCTAATACATAGATCTGCATCTCTCAGTGACATGTTACTTTACTTTCCCATAAACGAAAAAAGTATACATTAAAAATCATGTTATAGTCACCATCTTCTTCTTCTTCTTCATTTCTTCATAGTTGCAGGTTTCCAAAAAAAAATGGAAGATGACCTTTTCACTTTTTTTTTTCTTTTCTATTTTTTATATATCAGCCCCTCACCGTTGGGTGTCTTAAGAAAAAGTTGTGGGTCCCTATTCAATGAGCCCAAGTAATAAAGTTTTACTTTGAGTTGAGAGATCCGCCCCTGGATAATCTTGAGCTAAAAATAAGTTCTGAAAATGGGTTATTAGAAAGCGTGAAGGTTTGGGATGTAAAAACATGATGATGATCATGAGAAGCATGATAGTCATGAAAAATGATTCATATAGAAAACCAATGTTTTAAAAACCGGTTTTTTAGTTGAACCGGAAAACCTTTTGGGATCGGTTCGACCGGTCGGACTGGTTAGACCGGCCGGTTGAACCGGTTAGGGATTTATATATATTTTTTTTTATAAAAATGTTAATAAACTTGTACACCCAAACAAAAATAGTTAAAATACAAATATAATCCACTCAAAAATAATACTAAATAGGCATTTCCCAAGAAATATATGTTTTAAACTTTAAAAAATAATAAAAAATAACAATAAAATTCAAAAAAAATGAATTAAAAAAAAAATAGTCAGAAACCGGTTGAACCGGAAAAAACCGGGAAAAAACCGGAAAACCGCCCGGTTCGAAACGGTTCGGTTATGTCTAAAAAACCGGGTATTAAAAAACCGGTATAAGGACCGGTTGACGGTTGAACCGGTTGAACCGGACCGGTTGAACCGGTTTTTAAAACATTGTAGAAAACGCAATGTTTTATTTAATTTCATTCCTTTTAAAAAAAAAACAAAGGATTAATGGGAAAAACAGTTAGTGTTTTCTTTATTATTAGTGTCCCTAACTATTTTTCTATATAGGATCAAGAGAGGCGTGACAATTCCTAGCTAATTGAATTGACACTTGAAATCATAATTTGTTAGTCGAATTATAAATAAGATGCCCGTCAAAGTTTATGCAAAATGGGTGGCCCGCTGCAACGTGTGAGCGAGTTACCATCTAGTTTTTAATATAATTTGCATAAATATGAAGCATACCAACTTCTTCTAAAGTCAGATACTTGCAAGGGCTTGATTCATGTTTTATTTGCAGAACGTGATACTATGAAGGTACTTTTTATAATCGACCGCTTTACATTCTAACAACACTATGAAGGAATACTTGAAAGAGTTACATGAGGGTTTTATAAATAAGAAAACAATCCTCTAAATAATGATAATATTGCAAATCAAATAAAATCAATTTCTTTCCTAAAGAGATGAGATCATATCCACTAATATTCTCCCTCAGTGAGAACGTGGTGATGCGGACACGTTCAAGCTGGAACGAAACAAATCAAACAGATATCTTGGCAGCCCTTTTGTAAAGATATCTGCATACTGATGAGGAGACGGAATGTGAAGCACCCGGATATGACAAATCTGAACTTTCTTTCAAACAAAATGAATATCCATTTCCACATGCTTTGTGCGTTGATGTTGCACGGAATTACCGGAGAGATAAACAGCGGATATATTATCGCAATAGATAATTGTAACATTCTGGGTTTTCCGATTGCCTGATTTTATCCGTATTGTAACCCAATCAGTTGATTGATAACCTAATTTCATGTTATTGGATTCATTATCATGTTTATCGATCGATTTGATGTTTGATTTGCCTTTATTTCGGATCTTACGCGAACACATCGGTGAATTACATTCAACCGAAAATTTGATCTATCTGAACATGTACGACCCTTGTCTGTAATACCTGTTACACACACAAGTAAATACAAGTGAAGGTTGGAGTGAATTCAAGGTCTAGAACGAAAACGATGAATGTTTGGCAAAACCCCGCGCGATTTCGATTCGAACCGGGAGATCACATTTTTGAGTTTCGTATATCAATTTTATCATGTTTATGAGTCGTATGATCATTTACCATGTCATGAGTCATCACACACTTGATCGGATCGCAAAACGTAGGTGAATTGCTTAAAATCGAGAAAAACGACAAAACCAACCAAGAAATACACTTTTTATGATATTTTATCAACTGTTAATCATTAGGAGACATATCATATATAAAAACTTAGTGGATTAAAGGTGGTTAACATGGTGGACTTAAAATGATGAATTTGAGCGAAAACGGGGGTTGAATCGGAGTTATAACGCGAAAACCAGAGCAAAAACGGCACGCGCGACACCCCCCCAACACGCCGCGGTACGCGACGGTTTCTGGGAAGGGTGGCACGTACCGCCCACCGACCACTGATGAGGATTTTTTATTTTTGCCCTAATTATCGAGTATTTAAGGTCTTAAACTCATTCTAGCCCCCATAACTCTCATCCTTAGCCACCAACAAACCCTAGAACGGCTGTAGCTATTCCATATCAAGTTTCTTGAGATTTTCAAGTCAAGTTTGGTGATTTCGAGCCTCGTTTCGTGTCGATTTCTCGTATAAAAGGTTAGATTCATCAAACCCAACCTCCATCTTCTTGAACCCTTCATCCCTCATCATCAAGATCCAACCTTTATGCATTCTTAAACCTAGATCTTACATTACACAACTAGATCTAGTGGTTTTATACAAAAAGAATGGATTTTTATTGATTTTATAGATTTTTATGACACTTTTTGTTAAAAACTCATAAGATCTTTATAGATCTTGATAGATCTAGTTTATGGCTGGAAAATACACCATCTTTATACATGTTTTGGACATGAGGAAACATCCTAATCTATAGATCTAGGGTTTTGGTTATAAAAACTTGATTTTTATACAAAAAGTTCATCTTTTTCTTATTTTTCTTCCAAGGATCTTCATAGATTTAAGTTCTATCTAATTAACTTTGTTGCATCTTGATGTAGACACCATTTTAAATGGTAGATCTAGGGTTTGGGTTAGGAGGATCATCATCATAAACATAGATCTATGGTTTTTATGGGAAAAATGATGATTTTTATACGTTTTTCCTTAAGTTTCATGATTAGATCTTAATTATATATTGATTAGATGATGTTACCATTAAGCTAAAATGTTAAATCTAGGGTTTTTGCCATGTAAAGATAACCTTGGACCTAGATCTAGGATTATGCTTTGACTAAAATTAAATCTTGGATGGATAAATATTTAGGCTAAATTAACTATGATTTTTGGAATAAAAAATAAACCATTTTGAGTAAATCATTGAGTTAACGTTTGAGTTATGTCTTGAAATTTTATTTGGTAACTATATATGAAAAAGCAAGTAATCACTGATGGTAATTTAAGAGTAATGTAAGATATGAGATGATAATGGAGAAAATAAGCTTTTATTGATTATTATAGTGAGAGAAAGTACAGACACATGTGTAAGTACATGATAACAAATGAATCTGAACCCCTAAACTATCCTATGCTTCGGGTATTTATAGGCCCCGCACACGATCTTTCGCTTCGCATCTGCAAGATCGCATCTACCTATACCCTGCGCGAACACTTCCAGCAAACATCATTTCCGAAGGACTTGGAAGTAAGCGATCGGATGTGTAATACATATCCGAATCATCGCTTACTTCATCAAGTCTGAAGAAACACTATACGATCTTACTACTGCATGATTCGGTAATCGGATAGCAACAAGAAGGTAAATAAAGCTTTTCTTTATTGATTCACAAAGAGATTACACAAAGTCTAGAGAGAGAGAGACACACTCAGTTTCACACAGTTAAGATGTAGAGAATGACAGAAGTTCTAACTAGCTCTCTCTAACACGAACTATTTATAGTCACTAACATGCTGTTGGCGGACCACTAGCGTACCAAATGGTACGCCCGTACCAAATGGCATGCGGACCATTTGGTCCGGCCACCTCAGCATGAAACCACTAACTCACACAGACGCTCTTGTCTAGATATAATACACGAGACACAACGTTAGCATAGGAATATGCTTCTAGAAAGTCCCCCAAGTCTATTAAGTGAATAAATGAAGTTAATAGACTTACTTCCGAATAGGAACGATTAGTTACATATCCGACATTTGCATATGTACACTCTGACCTTTACAATCGTCATTATAGCTTTCAATCACCTCTTAATGTTATGTGTCGAATCTTTCACCTATTCGGTTACCTGTCACAATCAGAAATAATGAAAACGCACCTTTTTCAAAATTTTCAAAATTCTCCTTCCATATTTACCCTTCGTAAAAACCGCTTTCCGTAAAACTACCTTATCAAAACCGCTATCAAAACCGCTTATTTACTCGCCTATATATATCCTTTTCCTTCTTCCCCAAAAAATTTACGAAAAAATTTTCTATCTTCTCCGTCAATATACCTGCACTAACTCCATCGCCATTCATACTCAAGGTCAGCATTCCTCCCTTATTTTCTTCTTTTACCATTTGTGTCTATAATCTTTTTCTATGGCCAAAACTGAGAAGGTTTCTTCGAAACACAACCTTCCAATCTCCTTCCCCTTGATTACCCAAGAGGATCTTGACGATTTTGTAAAAGAATTTCGAATCCCTCGGAACCTACATCCCGTTCTTGCCACAAAAGGGAAACCTATTCATCCATTTCCTGATAACAAATTTGGGGTGTATATTGATTCCATCCGAATGGCTAATTACAGAATACCGTTCACCCCCTTTCTTCTTGAAGCCTTGACCTACTTCGAAATTCATTTTTCTCAGTGCAATCCCACAGCTTTGAGCATTCTAAACCATTTCGAACTATCTTGCAGAGCCCTTAACCTAGAACCTCAATTGATTCAATTCCGTGCCTTTTACCGACTTACCATCTCTGGTGATTGGTATACTTTTGAAAAGCGCAGAGATATCAACCAACTTTTTACTAGAAAACCACCCACCAATCGCAAATGGAAAAACCAATTTTTCTATCTAGACAACTCGTGTCTCCCGGATGCCATGAAATGGCGTGACACTAGGTTGATTGTTCATGAAATTATCCCCAAAAAAGCTGAAATTCACCAAGCCACATATGAACTTATAAGTATATTTGTTCATCCAATCCGCCAGTACCTGAAGAAATACTAGTTCTTGCAAGAATTAGTAGAAACTGGTTTTTCCCTCAGATGCGCCCCGTCATCTTATGCGGGAAAGAAAGTGTGTTTCTCCTTATAAAATCCCTTCTCACCATTTATTTATGTTAACTTACTATAACTTTTTATTTCCATATGCAGTCATGGATCTATCTGATGCCTTACAAGTGAAGGATTTTAACCAACTTGGAAGTTCGGCAAAACAGAGATCGGAAAAGAAGCATCTTCCACCACAACACTTCCTACTACTTCTACCAAAGTTTTTACCGATGCATCCCCTGTTGCTACTGCTGAAGGCACTGCTGATGGAACCCGTATCATCTCAGAAACCCCATCACCGATCCTAACTTCTCCTCAACAAGAACCTTGTCCCCCATCTCCAACAGTTCAAAAAAGAAAGAAGAGATGTGCCAAACCTTCCAAAACAGAAGGAGAAGAAGATGAGAACACTCTTAAGAAAACTCGCAAGTTACCAGTAACCCGACCGAAAGCAAAGTTCTCTAGCACCGTTGAAGCCCTTTCTGAACATCTTGGACATGAGATCCATCAAAGAACCCCTTCACCTCCATCCGAACGCGAAAGTGTTCCTACCATGTCCCCCCCCCCCCCCAGTTTAGCACATCTGGTCAGTACTACCTTTGCTGACTTTATTCAATCACCCTGTCAGACCATTGACGTAGCCGGTACTCCATCTACTACGATTTCTACCCCTGAGTGTGAGCTTCCCTCAGCTTTTACACAAACCATGGTTCCATCACCGGTTGTTTCAGCATCACCCTTATCAACCCAATTCTACACCAGTGGTACCTCAAACTTTGGATCTTCTTCTACTCCTCCCAGCTTTACACATGCAATGTGGATTCGCAATGAGGTAAAACTAATGGCATCTCGCAACAAATCCCCTTTTGGTCTTGATGAGCTATTTATTCCTACCTAGAACATTACCAACAGGGACAGCCTGTCAGATCCCGCATGTGCCAAAGATTTCTTTCTGAAGGTTATTGGACCAGGCGATGTGAGACGCTCAGAGGATATGCCAGCTCCAGAATTCGCATCAAAAGTTGTTTCTTCTTATTCCATGAACACAACCGTTATTCCTGAACTCTACAACCGTTGGATTAAAGCCGAATTTCAGCTTCAAACACTAAATGCGAAACTGGCTTTGGCTGCAAAACCGGATCTGTAAGAAAGAAATCAGATACTCCAAAAAGAAAATCATGAATTATCCCAATCCAATGCTGCTATTTCCTCCAGGTTATCTGATGTAGAGAAATCTTTGAACAGTTCCCGGACCTTAGTCGAAAGCCTGGAGAAACAGAAGCAGGACCAATTTGCTGATTACCTGAAGGGTCTAAAGGAAAAAGATGACAAGATTGTAGACCTGCACCTTCAACTCCAACAAAGAAGTTCCGGTATTACACTTCTTTTCTGTGCACACTCGCATTCATTCTTTTCTCCCAACTGTCCTTTCTTACTTTACACATTTCCTTTAACTGTCAGAACTTGATGCTCTCAATTCTGCTTTTGATGCTGAAAAGCATCTGTTGGAAGAAAGTAAGAAGACTTTAAAGGATGACAGGGATTGTTTGATCACTGAAGGCATTCCTGCGGCTGTGAACAAAGTTTTAAAAGGTCAAGATCTTAAGCCAACCATTACCTCTGCCCTCAACGCCATGAACGCATGTGGCTATAATGAGGGTGTTTGTGCAGGAGTATTTTCAGCATCTGTTGACCCCAAGGTGACTGCTGCAACTTGCCAAGGATTTGACCCAGAAGCGCCCAAGAAACTACAAGAAGCAAATGCAAACTTCCAAAAGTTGATGTTTCCTTTTGTTGAAGTTTGTAAGAATTCGCAAGATGCATCCATCGAGCAAATCAAAGAGGTCTTGGCAGCTGAAATTCCATCAACCACCGTCCGCCACCTTTGAAGACCTCAAGGTACATCCCTCTTTCGGTTCCTTTTGATCAAGACAATGATACATTTGACTCCACCTGCGAGTGGATTTATTTTGGGTGCCCGTATGTGTAGGGCGTAACTTTTCTAGACAATGTTTCTTTTATGCACTTTTTATGACTTGTCTTATTTGGAATATATGGCTATGACTTTATTATGTCATTATGTGCATTATATTTCGTATTTGCTCGTTCGTATGTATATTGATTATATTATAAACCCAAATGACCACATGCGTCCATGGCGTCACCTTAAGTTTTTAACCATAACCATACACATACTGTAAACTCAACAGCTAGTAACTCATGGTTACTTTTTTGGTTTCATAAACCTTATCCAGAACTTTGAGAGTAACCTTAGCCTCTCTCAAGTATAACTTCTAGAAATGTGGATAGTGCGTAACTACCTCTTATTGCCTCATAGGTCGCATCTTTGCAGGATGCTTTTATTGATCAATTTAATTGGTTTAAATGAACCGCATCTATTTTAAGATGCATGGTGGCCAACCATTCTTCAATCTACTAGATTGAGTTCATCACATACGTATGTTTTTTTTAACAACAACCTATTGCTCATAGCAATTATGCAGTTTTTTTTTATTTCAGAAAATGGAACATATCCATCTATATATTTTGTTTTTTACAAACTCATTTATCAAAGACTTTACAAGTAATATTTTTTCAGATGCACTCCATTCCAAGGTCTTGACATTAGATTTCCGCTTCCATCTTCCAGCAAATAAGATCCTTTACTCAACATTTCCGAAACCTTATAAGGACCTTCCCATTGTACGACCAACTTTCCTTTAGGCTCCACCCTACTAACATCATTATTCCGCAACACAAGATCCCCCTCTTTAAATTGATAGACTTTCGCATGAGCATTATAATATTTTTCCATTTCGGATTTGTACCAGCTTTCCCTAGCTGCCATTTCCCTTATTCTTCCAACAAATCTAAATTTGTTCTTAACTCTTTCTCGTTGTCTCGTTCTTCAAGCATTCTTTGGGTACGTAGTCCTACTTCCGCAGGAATAACCGCTTCCATACCATATGTTAAACTGAATGGAGTTTCGCCATTACCTGTTTTTGGCATAGTCCGATGCGCCCATAATACATGCGAAAATTCGTCCACCCAGCCGCCTTTTGCCTTCTCCAAGCGCACCTTAATTCCTTCCACCAAACTTCTGTTAATTCGTTCCACCTGCCCGTTTGCCTGTGGATAAGCAACAGATGCAAAAATTTGTACTATGCCTAACTCCTCACACCATCCCCGAAATGGATCTTCTGCAAATTGCTTTCCATTATCCGACACAATATGTAAAGGTAACCCAAACATGCATATAATGTATTCCCATACAAATTTCTTTATATGCTGCCCTATAATGCTTGCCACCACCGCAACAATAAGAAACTTAACTCTTCCCGCAGCCTCCGGAAATGGTCCAACAATATCTATCCCCCACTTCTGGAAAGGCCATGCGGTAGTAACAGGAACAAGCTCATGTTTCGCTTTCAGACTCACCGGAGCATGTCGCTAACAACTGTCACACTTCCGAAGCTCCTCCGTAACCAACTTATGCATACCTGGCCAATAATATCCCAAAATCACTAACTTGTTGACGACCATGCGGGGGTCCTATGTGATTTCTACAAATACCCCCATGTACCTCCCGTACAACACTTTTTGCCTCATCCTTTGTTAAACACCTTAATAATGGTCCAAGATATGTTTTTCCATATAAGACCCCATTATGTAATTGATATTGTAAAGAGTTCACCCTCACTTTTCTTGCTTCCTCTCTATCTTCCGGCAAAACACCTTCTTTCAAATATTTCCAAATTGGCCAAAACCACACTTCTGTATCCACTAACACTGCTACCACTTGCTTGGTCAGAACCGACGGTTCTTCCAGCACTTCAACCCTTATTTCTTTAGCCAAATGTTGAAATGAAGTGGATGCCAACTTACTCAACACATCTGCTTTCTTGTTCTTCCCACTTGAGACATGTTCAACCACGCAAGTTGTAAAAGCACTCATTAAGTTCTTTACTTGTGATAAATAGAGAGCCATCACAGCACTCTTAGCTTCATACTCTCCCTTTATGTGATTAGCTACTAACAACGAATCAACATGCGACCTCACATCAGTAGCGCCCATTCTTTTAGCTAATCTCAATCCTGTAACTCAAATCATAGAACATACATACTTAGTTTACCCTATTTCCCTTTTTTGACATATTCCCTTATTGCTTTTTAAATAATTTTTTTTAAAAATATTCTTTGAAGTCAAGATTATCAACCTGCTAACAACGCCTCATATTCTGCTTCATTATTAAACACATTAAAATCGAATTTGAGAGCATATGTCAATTCATCCCCTTCTGGACTGACTAACAACAGCCCTGCCACACATGTTCAATATGTTCATGTTTATAAACAAATTTACTCTTAAAAATTTGCAAATTAAAATATAAAAACAACTTAACAAACCTGCCCCCGCACCGTCTTCTCCTGACGATCCATCTGTAAACAACTTCCAAACTCCATTTGACGATTCCTGTAATAAACCAATAAACCAGAGTTTTCATCATTTGCGTTTGTCTTACCACTTCCGATGGGCATTTCCGCAAGAAAATCCGCAATAACCTGTCCTTTCATGGTTGTTCGTGGTTTAAATTGAATATCATACTGTCCCAACTCAATAGCCCACTTCACCATTCTCCCCGATACTTCCGGCTTTCGTAATATTTGATTTATAGAGGATGTTGTCAAAACCTCCACCGTGTGGGCCTGAAAATACCGCCGTAACCGCCTTGCTGACAACGCAAGTGCATATACCAACTTTTCCATAAGCGAGTACCGTACCTCATAATCTTTTAGAATTCTTCTCACGTAATAGATAGGCATCTGCTTCTGTCCTCTTTCTGCAACTAACACAGAACTAATGGCATACTCTGATACTGCTAAATACATTTGTAGAATTTCACCAATAACAGGTGCAGTTAGCGTCGGAAGTGTAACCAAAAACTCCTTCAATTGTTTAAACGCCTCTTCTGCTTCCACCGTCCAACAAAAATCTGACTTTTCAATACTTGTCTTCAACACTTGCATGAACGGTAACGACTTCTCTGCAACCTTTGATACAAACCTTTGTAACGCAATCAACCTTCCATTTAACAATTGCACATCCTTTACTGTAGTCGGCGATCCCATTTGCAGAATCGCACTCTTTTCCGGATAAGCCCTGATCCCTTCATTATTCACCATCATTCCCAAGAACTTGCCAGCATTCATGCCAAAAGAACACTTTTTCGGGTTTAAACGCATATTAATTTCTTTGAGTTTCGCAAATGTCTCTTTTATATCCTGAAACATATCCTCTTCTCTTTTACTCTTAATAACGATGTCATCAAAATAAGCTTCCAAATTCCTTCCAACTTGCTTTTGAAAAGCCCAATCCATAAGACGCTGGTAGGTCGCACCTGCATTTTTAAGACCAAAGGGCATATTTCTGTAACAGAACATACATTTCCTTGTAATAAACGCAGTTTTATCCTCATCTTCTTCTGCCATCTGGATCTGATGGTATCCCTTGTATGCATCCAAAAAACACTTCCAACGAAATCCCACAACCGAGTCCACCTTCAAATCAATTTCCGGGAGAGGATAACAATCCTTAGGACATGCGTTATTCACATCCTTGAAGTCTATACACATCCTCCATGACCCATCCGGTTTCTTTACCAACACTGGGTTTGAAACCCAATCTGTATATTGTATTTCCCTTAAAATCCCAGCTTCAACTAATTTTTTCCCTTCCTCATTAACCACATTTGCTCTCTCACTGTCCATTCCTCTTTGCCTCTGTTGAACGGGTTTGCTACCAGGGTACAATGCCAATTTATGCTCTGATAATGACCTTGGAACACCAGTCATATCCGACGGTTCCCAAGCAAACACATCGACATTTCTTTTTAATAAAATATACAACCTTCCCCTGGCTTCTATTGATAAGCCTTCTCCCACCTGTAACTTTTGATCCGGGAATTTTGGGTTAATCATCCATTTATTACCTTCTATCTCCTTCTTATCCACCACATCTGAATTTGTCAACACATTTACATCATTCACTTGTAACCCCATATCCGCTGATAAAGTAGCAATACCCACCGGAGTAGGAAACCTTATCATCCCATGAATCATTGATATCACAGCTCCTAACCTTTTCAGGACTGGTCTCCCCAAAATAACATTATGAACCGACGAAGCTGAGACCACTAAGAATGTTACATCTAACTGGCGCACTTGCAACCCATTTCCCATTACCACAGGTAAAGTTATCTCACCAATTGGTTTAACCACTTCTCCTGCAAAACCGATTAAAGGAATGGTTGTGGGTCGCAACTGTGAACATATAATAGACCCCATCTATCGAAAACATTGCTCATACATAATCTCGGTTGCACTACCACAATCTATGTGTATTCTTTTGACTAAAAATCCCCCAATTTTCGCAGACACCACAACCGGTTCTTCTGTGGCCATCTGCTCCAATATCGGAGGGAATGTTATCTCTTGATACTTCCAGTCTGCCTGCGTATTACTCTTTCCTTGAATATTTCTATACTGATCCGACCTTCGCAACTGTATCATGTTAATCACAGGGGCTTCTCCCGGTATATTTTTTCTAATTACCTTCACCAAATGTCCTAGTTTTCCCGACTTTACCGCCTTATCAATTTCTCGTTTTAGAGTCCAACAAGTGTCTGTGGTGTGCCCTCGATCTTTATGGTATTCACAATACTTATCCAAATTCCTTGTAGGAGCATTTCGCATCTTTGGTGGTATAGGTAGATCCACCTTTTCTGTTGCCAAAATCTGCGTTGGAGTTTTAACCAATTCCACAAACTTTGCACCCTTATAATCTGCATACACATTCTTTGACGTTTCCCCAAAGTTCTTCCCCTTCGGTTGGAAACCTCTTATCCACTTATTTTGCGGAACTGCACCGGTTCCTCTTGCAGGACCACCATTCCCTCGTCCTAAAGGTACAAAACCCTATCGCATCTGCGCAAACCCCACAGTGCCACTATTCAAGTAAGCACATGCGTTCTTACCTCTAACGAATGCCCTCGCTTTATCCATTAACACATCCATAGATATTGGAAGATCCTCATGAAGCTTTTCCACCAGCTAAGCGCATCTCACCCCATGACAAAATCCGGATATGCGCAACTGGTCCCCGGCCCCTTCAACTCCCATACTTTCCTTATTAAACCTTGTAATGAAATCCTCAATTGACTCGTTATCCCTTCTTCTGATGTTATGTACTTCTGTCGGATCTTTCATACACCTCTTTTGTTGACTAAATTGTCGTAAAAACTGTATTCTTCAGGTCTTTAAAACTATCCAGTTGACCTGCTGGTAAAGAATCAAACCAAACTCTCGCTATCCCTGTAAAAGTTTGCACAAACATATGGCACCAAATCTCTTCGGTCCATTGCTCTGGCCGAGCAGCCGAATAGAACTCAAATATGTGATCATCCGGATCTGCCAGACCCACATATTTCCTCACAACCGTCGGTAATTTCAAATTTTTAGGAAACACAACTTCAGAGATCCATGATGAAAATTTTGAATGCGATTTCATCGACGGGGGCATGTATGGCACTATTACATCTGTTTATTTAAAATTTCCACAAAACATATATAAAATATCTTAATATAACATATTATCATAAACGCGAATGCTTTCTAATATACTCTCCTATTTTATAGCATATATGATCTTGTGAATTAAACATAACCTCAATCAATTTTTCGTATACTTAACCGGAGAAACAACGTAGTAAACATGTACCCTTCACCGTAGTATTTTTGTCAAAAGTATGCTTTTCCGAAGCATTTACGAGACTATCCTCATCAAACTTATGCTCCTTCTGATATAGTTGATCAGCCCAATCTTTCATCAACTTCGTATCCTTCCGTTCATTACGCCTCTTTTCTGCGTCCTCCTCCATTCGTTGAACGTCCTCCTTCATCTGCCTCCTTTTCAACTGTAATAACAACGCTTTATTCCTGATCAGAAAACCAGCATCTAACTCATCCAGCTCACCATACTTTTTCATGTGTAAATCTTTGTTCTCATCGCCTTGATTCACGAGAACAAAACGTTTTGACGAACCAAAACCACTTCCGTCAACTTCCTGTACTTTCTTGCCAGATGACTCTGGTTTTGAAAATGTCTTGGAACTAGGAGTAACAATGTTACGTTCAACCTGCAATGCTGCCGATTGCTTCGTCTTAGGTGTAGAAGACAAGTCTGTAAGTATTTCATGCTTAAACGAATTTCCTTCTACATTCCTACCCCGCGACGAAGAACTATCAATCGATTTCCCCAAATCACTAAACGAATCCATTACTCAAATTCGTGTCAACTATCGGATGGCACCACTGAAAAAGCAAGTAATCACCGATGGTAATTTTCCGCCAAATCAGGTTTAAGAGTAATGTAAGATATGAGATGATACTGGAGAAAATAAGCTTTTAATTGATTATTGTAGTGAGAGAAAGTACAGACGCATGTGTAAGTACATGATAACAAATGAATCTGAACCCCTAAACTATCCTATGCTTCGGGTATTTATAGGCCCCGCACACGATCTTTCGCTTCGCATCTGCAAGATCGCATCTACCTATACCCTGCGCAAACACTTCCAGCAAACATCATTTCCGAAGGACTTGGAAGTAAGCGATCGGATGTGTAATACATATCCGAATCATCGCTTACTTCATCAATATATGTTTAGATAAGCCCCAAACTAATTTTTGAAGACTAATCATGGTTCGGTTGATTTTATAGAAATTAATCAAGGTTTGAGACGTCGTAATATCTTATGGTTAAATGAATAATTATTTGTTAAATGCTTGACCTAGATTTAAGTTTGGCCATTTGATTAGTTAAATTCTCATATTATTGTTAAGTAAATCACTAACGAGTCGCACATCTGATGGAGTCCGTCGTATCACGACTAGTCGCACGTTTTATTCGTTCGAATACTTATTTATTTGTTTATTTATTTATTTGTCGGTGATTAATCCAACACATTCGATCTTAAAGGTGATCTCCGCTTTTGATTCGCGCCATTATTCTTCGGTTTTATTCTTGACACTTTCGCTATCATGTGAGTTTTCATAGCCCCTTTTTACTTTAATGTTTTTGGTGTGCAACATGTATCATTTTATCAAATCCTATTTTCACCTGTGTATTCTATGTTCGATGATTACTTGAAACTTGTATGATTGTTTTGATTGGTTGGTTGAACGATGAACGATTGAACGATTGAACGATTGAACGATGGAACGATGAACGATTGAACGATAAACGTAATTATTAACATTAAACATGATGGGGTTACGATAATATATCTATTGACCTGACAAGCCCACTTGGCCTGCCTCGTGTGTGGTACCTTGTGATTGGAAGCCTAATTGTCAAGGGTTGGATTACGTTAACTTATCATTTTATCATTAATCATTTTATTAAACTTGTACGCATGCTTTCGAACGTTATCATTAAACCTATGAATTCTCACCAACTATTTTAGTTGACTTTGTTTATAACATGTTGCAGGTAATGCAGTTTGACTTGGCTATCATCACCATAGGGTTGCATCAACTATAGAGAGACCTAATTAAAAAAAAATCTCATGCTTAGTTTATGTTATATGTTTGACTTTAATATGTTATGACCTGAATTCTCTGTTTGTTTATTTTCTATGAAATGGGTAACCACTAAAAATATCGCAACCTAAATTTAGTGTTGTGTGCTTCTAGACAATCTTCGCGCCCCGACATATTCCACCGTGGGTTGGGTGTATTGGTATCAGAGCCACGACTATAGGGATCTAGGTTATTAGAACTAGTAGACCTAGACTATTGCCTTATGTGTACTGAATGAGTGCCTCATGCGTAATGTGCCTAATTGCTTATTTTGTCAAGTAAATTGTTTCTTAATTGTTGCCTATTTCAAATGATTTGTTCCCGTAAATCAGCACGCACTTGGGCACGAATCACTAAGGCTTCCTATCGTCTTCCTTAGAAAATGGTGCCTTACATACCATTTAGGAAAATGTGATTTTCATGATTTTCAAATCTCGTCGGAGTTAGGGTTTTAGTGGTAGACATGTAGTAACTGGAAGGGTGAAAACACCGGTAGTTGGGGTCTCTGTCAAGAAAAGTGTTGCGCATAAGCCCTATCAACCGTTGGGCCCGGACGCTCACCTGGGACGCCCAGATGAGAGTGTTGGAACTTATTAGGCCAAAGCATGTTTCCACCACTAGGATCTTCATCTGAATAGTCTCGGTTGTAGCCTTCCAATCGGGAGATGAGAACCACTCCGTTGTGTTTTATCTACATTGCTCGATTTCACGTTTTGACGCGCCATGATGTTTAAACAAATGATTTTTGATAAACCATGATCCTGAGTTACATGATATCACAGTTCGATAACACACACCAGTTTTACACTTAACAATTTACCCTCAAAATTTGATTATCAATCACATCACATCATGACTCATCATTGTTGTTCTTGAATCTCAGCATGTCGATCCATTTCAAGGGACGCCGAAAGTGAGATAGCGGCCACAAAATAGCCTCGGTGATAGCCAAACATATGGTTGAGGTTCTTCCCGGTATCGTGGCTCAACTCAAGCAGGGTGTGAATGCTAACCCTGCTAATGCTGCTGCTATGGCTACTTGTTCATTCAAGCATTTTAACTCCTGTAACCCACCCAAATTCAAGGGGGGCAAGGGTCCTATTGGTTTACTTCAGTGGTTCAATGGGATGGAAAACACCTTCAGTGACCGTCCTGATCATCTAAAGGACCTGCGTGCCACCAGCACACTCAATAAAAAAACCCTTACTTGGTGGAACGGTGAGAAATGGATTCGTGGGTCCGATGAGGCCTTAGCTCTATCTTGGGATGAACTAAAGGAGGTAATGAGGGAAAAATACTGTCCCCCTTCTGAATTAAAGAAACTTGATGATGAATTCCAGGCGCTGAAGCAATACAGTGGGGAAAATCAGAAACTTGATGATGAATTCCTGGTGCCTGAAATTGTCACTCCTGAATTTCGAGCTATTAAATGCTATACTGGTGGGTTACCCGAGGATATACAGGATTCTATCTCGGCCAGTAATCCTGTGACACTTGACAGCGTTGTTCGTCTTGCTGCTCGATTGACCGATAACCATGTGAAAGCGGCCAAACTGAAAAGAAGGGGTTCTAAGAAGGAATTGGGTACTGAAAAAGGAGAACCCGTGGCCGAAAAGGAGTTCAAAGCTGAGTCCTCTGTTGCTAAAAGTAACAAAAAGAAACGTAAGGGGCAAAACTTTGCGGTTACAACTACTCATGCGCCTGCTATTCCGGCCACTCCTATTGCACAATAGGCTCCTGGTGCATCTCCAGCAAAGAAACCCTACACAGGCACCCATTCTCTTTGTGCCCGGCGTAACCATCATCATCCTGTGCAGGCCTAGTGTTGGCAGTGCACCAATTGTGGGCGCTTTGGTCATCCCACTCATGCTTTTCGTATGCCTGCTCGAGCCCAGCCTATGGCCCAATACCCGGCCCAACCTTTGATAGCCCAAGCTCCTAATGTTCAGGTTCGGGTTCGGGCTTGTTACAATTGTGGATCCACTACCCATATGAGGAATGCCTGCCCTGCTCTTGCGGTTGCTAACCACCTGCTGCTAATGCTAATCGTGGTGCTCCAGCTCGTGCCTTTGTAATCAATGATAATCAGGTTTGCGATCATGTCTCTTTATTCTTGTAATTATATTTTCTTATCGATATTATTCTCATAAATCTTTTCGGTGGTATGTTAATCAGGCGCAGGTGAACTAGGAGGTCGTCAATGGTACGTTTCTCATGAACAACCATTATGCCTCTATATTATTTGATTCTGGTGCCGACCGTAGTTTTGTATCATTAGAGTTGAGCCTTTACTTGACACACCACGTACTGCACTCGATTATCCATTCACGGTTGAGATCGCGGATGGAAAACCTATTGCTCTTTATTCTATTGTTCGCGGTTGCCAGTTAGATTTCAAGGACCATATCTTCCCTATCGATCTTATTCCAATGCATCTCGGGAGTTTTGATATCATTCTTGGTATGGATTGGTTATCTCGTCATCGTTTCGAGCTCGTTTGTTTTGATAAAATCATTCGCATTCCTCGACCGGATGGCCAGTTTCTGATTATTCATGGCGATAAACCATCCAGTGGGCTCAAGCTTATGTCTTGTACAAAGGCCCATAAGTACTTACGCAAGGAGTATCCGGATTTTCTGGTGCATGTTATAGAGGTCCGAGAAAAAGAAAGGGGAATCGAAGACATCCCGATTGTGAGAGACTTTCTGGAAGTTTTTCCTGATGACATTACGGGGCTTCCTCCCGTTCGCCAAGTTGACTTCCGTATCGACCTTGTTCCAGGAGCTACTCCGGTAGCTAAGTTACCATATCGCCTCGCACCCTAAGAAATGCAAGAGTTGGCTAAACAACTCCAAGAGCTTTCTGACAAGGGTTTCATTCGACCGAGTTCCTCACCATGGGGAGCACCCATTCTGTTTGTCAAAAAGAAGGATGGCTCGCTTCGTATGTGCATCGATTATCGTGAACTTAACAAACTCACCCTCAAAAACCATTATCCATTGCCTCGTATTGATGACCTCTTCAACCAGCTTCAGGGAGCCACTTGCTTTTCAAAAATCGATCTTCGTTCCGGTTATCATCAGCTTCGAGTCACTGAGAAGGATGTTCACAAAACCGCTTTTCGCACTCGTTATGGCCACTTTGAGTTCACTGTTATGCCTTTTGGGTTGACAAACGCTCCTGCTATATTAATGGACCTCATGAATCGTGTTTGTAAACCCTATCTTGATAAATTTGTTATCGTCTTCATCGATAATATCTTGATCTACTCAAAGTCTAAGTCCGATCATGATACACACCTGCGTCTGGTACTTGAGCTCCTGAAGAAAGAGCAACTTTACACCAAGTTCTCCAAGTGTGAATTTTGGCTAAAAGATGTTCAATTTTTGGGACACATCGTCAACGACAAGGGTATTCATGTTGATCCTTCCAAAATTGAGGCCGTTAAGAGTTGGTGTACCCCTACTACACCTACTGAAGTCCGCTCGTTTCTTGGGTTAACAGGCTATTATCGGTGCTTTATTGTTAATTTCTCTCGCATCGTCGTGCCTCTTACTTCCTTGACTCAGAAAAGTCAACCCTTCGAGTGGGGTCCTGCTCAGGAAAGCGTATTTCAGATACTTAAGCAAATGTTGTGTGAAGCCCCTATCTTAACTCTTCCTTACGGGACAGATGATTTTGTGGTTTATTGTGATGCTTCTCATCAAGGCCTCAGTTGCGTTTTCATGCAACGAGGAAAGGTAATCGCTTATGGATCGAGGCAGCTTAAGAAGCACGAGAAAAATTACACGAAGCATGATCTCGAGCTTGGTTCGGTCGTGTTTGCTCTAAAATCTGGAGGCATTACCTTTACGGTACCAAGTGTGTGGTCTATACCGATCACAAAAGCCTTCAGCACATTTTCAATCAAAGGGATCTTAATATGCGGTAACGTCGTTGGGTCGAGCTCTTAAGCGACTATGACTAAAATATTCACTATCATCCTAGTAAGCGAATGTCGTGGCCGATGCCTTGAGTCAAAAAGAGCATGCCAAACTTATCCTCTTTCAGAGTTCTCATCATATGACCAACCGTAAAGCTCGTATTCTTCAAGCTCAACGCACATCGGTCAATGAAGGTAATCTGCATAATGAGTTATCATGTGGCGCTGAACTTCAATTTGTGACCAAGTCGGATGGTCTTCTCTATTTCTTGGATCGTCTCTGGATCCCGATCGAGACGATCTTCGAGCGTTTATCATGGACGAGGCTCACAAATCTCGTTATTCTGTTCATCCTGGTTCGGATAAGATGTATCTTGATCTTCGAAAGCTTTATTGATGGCCCGGAATGAATAAAGACATTGCACTCTATGTGGCTAAATGTCTGACTTGCTTAAAATTCAAGGCCGAGCACCAGCGACCCTCTAGATTGCTCGAGCAGCCGAGAATCCCAGTTTGGAAGTGGGAGAACATTTTGATGGACTTCATCACGGCACTTCCAAAAACCCCTAGAGGTCACGATAGCATTTAGGTCATTGTCGATCGTTTGACCAAACCTGCTCATTTTCTTTCTATCAATGAGAAGGATAAGGCTGATAAGTTGGGTAAACTATATGTGAACGAGATCGTTAAGCGTCATGGCACTCCTTTGACTATCATTTCTGATCGTAATGGTCGTTTTACCTCCTATTTTTGGCAATCTCTTCAATCCGCCTTGGGAACTTGTTTGGATCTCAGCACTGCCTACCATACGCAGACTGATGGTCAGTATGAGCACACCATTCAGACTCTCGAGGATATGCTCCGTGCTTGTGTCATCGATTTCGATGGTAGTTGGGATACTCTTTTACCACTGATCGAGTTTTCTTATAATAACAGTTATCATTCGAGCATTGGTATGGCCCCGTTCGAGGCTCTCTATGGTCGAAAATGACGGTCACCTATATGTTGGAGCGAGGTCGGTGAAACTCAAATCATCGGTCCCGAACTGATTCAGGAGACTACCGACAAAATCTCTCAGATTCGTGATCATTTACTCGCTGCTAGGAGTTGTCAGAAGAGTTATGCTGATAGACGACGAAAGCCCCTTGAGTTCAAAAAGGGCGACCATGTCCTCTTAAAGGTATCACCTTGGATAGGCGTCGTTCGATTTGGAAAGAAAGGAAAACTAGCACCTTGTTATGTCGGCCCGTTCAAAATCCTTGAAAAGTTTGGTAGAGTGGCTTATCGACTTGATCTTCCTCCTGAGCTAGCCAACGTCCACCTTACATTTCATGTGTCGAATCTTCAGAAGTGTCAGGCTGATGAGAACCTGCATGTTCCGCTAGAGGATGTTCTGATCGACGAGTCTATGCACTTCGTCGAGAAACCAGTTGAGATCATGGATCGTGAAATCAAACAACTCAAACGCAGCCGGATCTCGATCGTCAAGGTTTGTTGTGAGTCTAAACGTGGACCAGAGTTCACTTGGGAGCGTGAGGACCAGATGAAAGCCAAATACTCTCAGTTGTTCATTCAATCTTCTTGATTTTAATTTCGGGACGAAATTCCCAAAAGTAGGGGAGACTGTAACATTCCGGGTTTTCTGATTGTCTGATTTTATCCGTATTGTAACCCGATCAGTTGATTGATATTCGAATTTATGGGTTTTGATCGATTTTGATGTTTATTAACCTAATTTCATGTTATTGGATTCATTATCATGTTTATGGATCGATTTGATGTTCGATTTGCCTTTATTTCGGATCTTACGCGAACACGTCGTTGAATTACGTTCAACCAGAAATTTGATTAATCTGAACATGAACGACCCTTGTGTGTAATACTAGTTACACACACAAGTAAATACAAGTGAAGGTTGGTGTGAATTCAAGGTCTAGAACGAAAACGGTGAATGTTCGGTAAAACCCCGCGCGATTTCGATTTGAACCGGGAGATCACATTTTTGAGTTTCGTATATCAATTTTTTATGACTCGTATGATCATTTATCATGTCATGAGTCATCACACATTTGATCGGATCGCAAAACGTATGTGAATTTCTCAAAATCGAGAAAAACGACAAAACCAACCAAGAAATACACTTTTATGATATTTTATCAACTGTTATAATGCGAAAACTAGAGCAAAAACGGCACGCGTGACACCCCCCCCCCCCTAACACGCCGCGGTACGTAACGGTTTCTGGGAAGGGTTGCGCGTACCGCCCACCGACGAGGATTTTCGTTTTTACCCTAATTCTCGAGTATTTAAGGTCTTAAACTCATTCTAGCCCCCATAACTCTCATCCTTAGCCACCAACAAACCCTAGAACGGCTGTAGCTATTCCATATCAAGTTTCTTCAAGATTTTCAAGCCAAGTTTGGTGATTTCGAGCCTCGTTTCGTGTCGATTTCTCGTATAAAAGGTTATATTCATCAAACCGAACCTCCATCTTCTTGAATCCTTCATCCCTCATCATTAAGATCCAACCTTTATGCATTCTTAAACTTAGATCTTACATTACACAACTAGATCTATTGGTTTTATACAAAAAGAATGGATTTTTATTGATTTTATAGATTTTTATGAAACTTTGTGTTAAAAAATATAAGCTCTTTATAGATCTTGATAGATCTAGTTTCTGGCTGGAAAATACACTATCTTTATACATGTTTTGGACATGAGGAAACATCTTAATCTATAGATCTAGTGTTTTGGTTATAAAAACATGATTTTTATACAAAAAGTCCATCTTTTTCTTATTTTTCTTCCAAGGATCTTCATAGATTTAAGTTCTATCTAATTAACTTTGTTGGATCTTGATGTAGACACCATTATAAATGGTAGATCTAGGGTTTAGGTTAGGAGGATCATCATCATAAACATAGATCTAGGGTTTTTATGGGAAAAATGATGATTTTTATATGTTTTTACTTAAGTTTCAAGATTAGATCTTAATTATATATTGATTAGATGATGTTACCATTAATCTAAAATGTTAGATCTAGGGTTTTTGTCATGTAAAGATGACCTTGGACCTAGATCTAGGATTATGCTTTGACTAAAATTAAATATTGGATGGATAAATATTTAGGCTAAATTAACTATGATTTTTGGAACTAAAAATAAACCATTTTGAGTAAATCATTGAGTTAACGTTTGAGTTATGTCTTGAAATTTTATTTGATAACTATATATGTTCAGCCCCAAATTAATTTTTGAAGACTAAACATGGTTCGGTTGATTTTATAGAAATTAATCAAGGTTTGAGACGTCGTAATGTCTTATGGTTAAATGAATAATTATTTGTTAAATGCTTGACCTAGATTTAAGTTTAGCCATTTGATTAGTTAAATTCTCATATTATTGCTTAAGTAAATCACTAACGAGTCGCATATCCGATCAAGTCCGTCGTATCACGACCACTCGCACGTTTTATTCGTTCGAATACTTATCGGTTTATTTAATATTTGTCGGTGATTAATCCAACACGTTCGATCGTAAAGGTGATCTCCGCGTTTGATTCGCATCGCTATTCTTCGGTTTTACTCTTGACACTTCCGCTATCATGTGAGTTTTCATAGCCCCTTTTTACTTTAATGTTATTGGGGTGCAACATGTATCATTTTATCAAATTCTATTTTCACATGCGTATTCTATGTTCGATGGTTACTTGAAACTTGTATGATTGTTTTGATTGGTTGGTTGTATGATGAACGATTGAACGATGAACGTAATTATTAACATTAAACATGCTGGGGTTACGATAATAGATCTATTGGCCTGACAAGCCCACTTGGCCTGCCTCGTGTGTGGCACCTTGTGATTGGATGCCTAATTGTCAAGGGTTGGATTACGTTAACTTATTATTTTATCATTAATCATTTATTAAACTTGTACGCATGTTTTCGAACGTTATCATTAAACCTATGAATTCTCACCAACTATTTTAGTTGACTTTGTTTATAACATGTTGCAGGTAATGCAGTTTGACTTGGCTATCATCACCATAGGGTTGCATCGGCTTTAGAGAGACCTAATTAAATAAAGAACTCTCATGCTTAGTTTATGTTATATGTTTGACTTTCATATGTTATGACTTGAATTCTATGTTTATTTATTTGCTATGAAATGGGTAACCATTAAAAATATCGCAACCTAATTTTATTGTTGTGTGCTTCTGGAAAATCTTCGCGCCCCGACATATTTCACCGTCGGTTGGGGTGTGACAATAATTATGGCTTTGCACACAGGAACCTATAACTCGAACAAAAGGTTGCGGACCCATGTGGCTTCAGCTACAGCATTAGCGACCCCCACCCCCCCACCCCCGTATTCCACTTCGGCACTCGAGCGAGAGATGGTAGGTTGCCTTTTGGATGACCAAGAGATTAGGTTATTGCCCTAAAAAAATACAGTATCCGGACGTTGATCGACGAGTGTCAGGACAGCCACCCAAGTCAGCATCATAATAAGCCACAAAAAAAAGCATTAGGTGACGCCGTGAGACGTAGGCCTAGATCTAACGTGCCATGCAAATATCGAATAACCCGTTTTAAAAATGCCATGTGTGGTTCCCGTGGAGCATGCATTAAGAGACAAATCTGTTGGACCGCATACGACAGGTCAGGCCGAGTAATGGTCAGATACTGCAATGCCCCAGCAAGACTTTGATATAAAGACCCATCAAAGAGAAGTGCCCCATCCGTAGCACTCATTTTGGAACTAGTATCAATAGGAGTATGACATGCCTTACAATTGGTCATATTCGCACGGTGTAGGATACCCGAGCATACTGAGCTTGTCCAAGGAAAACCGAGTTGTTATTGCGAGAGACCGTGATGCCTAAATGATGATGAAGTGGGCCCATATCAATCATCGCAAATTCTACAGAGAGACGAGCAATAACCTGATTTAGGAGGTGAGGATGGTTGGCAGTAAGCACAATGTCATCTACATACAATAAGCAAGTTGATCTCCCTGTCAATAAAGGAATAATGATGTGTCATATATGCTCTTACGAAACCCAAGAGAAGTAATGAAGCCCGAGAACCTGGCGTACCAAGCACGAGGGCTTGTTTGAGGCCATATAGAGACTTTCGAAGCTTGCAAACATGATGTGGGTAAGATGGGTTAACAAAGTCGGGCGGTTGTTGCATAAATACAGTTTTTTGAAGGTTGCCATAGAGAAATGCATTTTTAACATCCAGTTAGTGAATTGGCCAAGACCGAGAAACCGCAATGGACAAGACCGTGCGAATGGTGGCAGGTTTGACAATCGGTCTGAAGGTTTACAAACAAGCCGGGCTTTGTACCTGTCTAGAGAACCGTTGGCCTTGAACTTGTGACGAAATAGCCAAAGGGACCGGATGACCGGTCGATCATGTGGACGGGGAACAAACTCCCAATTATGATTAACCTGCAAAGCACTACATTCATCGTTCATGACCGTAGCCAGTTAGGGTCGGATAAGGCTTTTTATATGCGAGGTGGGGACAGGTAAGATATTGGTGGAGGTGGAAAACAAATAATGTGAGTTGGGCTTGACCATGCCATCCTTAGCACGGATTTGCATGGGATAAGCATTGGTCGCATGAGGTTGGGGAGTTGGCGTAGGTGATGGCGTGGTGGTAGGGGGTGAGCCAGGTGTGGCTACGGACGTGCTAGAGAAGGATCAGGTTGTGTGGATGGATTGTTCTGGGCCGTGGGAATGGTTGAAGGGGTTGGGCTGTTGGTAGTTGGCGAGGTTTGTGAGGGTGGGCTTTGGGCCATAGGGGAGTTGGGTTGGGACGGGTTAGGGTAGTGTGCGGGGCCGTGGGTATTTGGGTGGCAAACGAGACATTTTCATAATGAAGTGGGTCTTCATCAAGAAATGTATAGGTGGTGTCGGAGATAGGTGTGTCGAATGGAAAATGGTGTTCGTCAAAGGTGACATGACGAGATAGGTGGACTCAACCAGTTTGTGGGTCAAAGCACCTATATCCTCTGAAATCGGGGGGATATCCGAGGAACACACATTGGGTGGATCGAGGGGAAAGTTTGTTGGGCTGGGTGGCCGATATGTTGGGGTAACATGCGCACCCGAACACACGTAGATGAGATTATATGTCAGGTGCCGTCGGTATAGGGCAAATGCGGGGGTGAAAAAGTTAAGTTTTTTTTGGTAATATGTTATGAAGATAAGTGGCCATGTGAAGAGCTTCCACCTAGAATGTGGATGGAAGATGGGAATGAATGAGAAGGGCACGAATTATATTATTTAAACGACGCATCATACATTTCGACTTCCCGTTTTGTTGGAGGGTTTGGGGGCAGGAGAATCGGAACACAAGCCCATTTTGGTGGGCAAAATTTTTGAAGTTATTGTTGTCAAATTCGCCCGCTAGATCACATTGAAATGTTTGTATATTTGCATAAAATTGGGATTGGATAAGTTTATAAAATTTTGCAAATTGGGTAAAGGATGAATTATATCTAAGCGGATATACCCAAACAAAATTAGTAAAGTTATCAATTAGTACCATTTAATACTTGTAGCCAGAATTGGTAAGAACCGACGAGGTCCATAAATCACAATGTAGTAAATCAAAGGCTTTAAAAGTACCTACACAGAATCAGTAAAAGGCAAACGCTTGTTGTTCGAAACTTGAGATAAATTACAGATCGAAGCATCGACAGTTTTATTAAACTTTAAAGAAGTAAAACGACTGAGATAGTGTAACACGGTCGCGTCGGGTTGCCCGAGACGATCATGCTATGGTGGTGATGTAGAGGTGGTGAGCAAAGCAGTGGTAGGCAGTGTGAACGGGTACAGGTCGCCAGTACTATCGTAGCGGGAAAGCAGGTGTCCATCCTTGAGGTCCTTTCAAAGAATAACCAAAAGGGTGAAATTCAATCGAAACTTGATTACCAGTGGTGAATTTGCGGACGGAAATTAAGTCCTTTGTTATCTTAGGTGAGTGGACAAATTTGGTTTAGGTGATAGGTTTTATTGGGTGTGTTATAAAAGCCTTTTCCAGAACCAGTAATAGCTAACAATTGACCATTACCGACAAAAATAGAAATAACAGGTAATAAACTAGGAACTTTAATGTTACCTCGATCGGATGTGATGTGGGATGAAGCACCTGTGTCCATTAGTCAATGTTGCTGATCATTATGGTTGCGATGCACAATGGTCATGGCAGCACCAATATCACTTGGAAAGAGAGCATTCAAGTTACGCTTCTGAGTGTATCTGAAACCGGGTGGGCCAATCGAAGTGTGCTGCTGCGAACTGAGAAAGTGGGCCTGCGAAGGGTAGAAGTGAGCTGGCTAAGAAGGAAATGGGCTTGGGGGAGGGGTCCATGAGTTGTATTGGGCCGGAGGTGGTTGGAGTTGGCCCATGTGAGGCACCGAATTTCCTCATGTCCCAATTCCCCCCTTGATTATCCTGGTTGCATCCAAGACGTGCCCGAACCAGCGTTTAAACGCCCCCCCCCCCCCTCCCCGACTAGACGAACCATTAAACTGACCCCATCCGCGAGCTACTTTGATCGGATCGTAGTTATTGCCATGATACCTGTTGGGATAGGGGGAGCGAGGGGTATCTGTATTGCTTGAGGGGTTATTCCGATTGTCCAGTTGCGTGGATGAAGAGGAGGAACGAACAAGGTTGTCGAGTTCGACCCAAGTCTGATACTTTTGATCATCTGAAGCCGGTGGATTAGTCCCGTCGATGTGGTGCGTAACTTTGTAAATCTTTAGGTGATTTCTAAATAACTTCACCCAGGTTGAATAAGTTGTTTTCTTGCCATCTAACGTTCTTACTTTGAGTTTGACGTTAGAGACGGTGAAGGCTGGGTGGAGGTTGGATTTTTCGGTGTTGGTAGAGAGGCTAGAAGGCTTGTCACCGTCAGTTTTCCCCATGGTGACAAGATGGTGGCGGCAGCAAGGAAAAAAAATAAAAAAAGTTAACCAAATGCTCTGATTACCATGAAGGAATACGTAATCTTGTTAATTGCTTTGAAAGAATTACATGAGGGTTTTATAAATAAATAAAAACAATCCTCTAAATAAGGATAATATTGCAAATCAAATAAAATCAAATTCCTTTCTAAAGAGATGATCATATCCACTAATACATTATAGCTCTCATCAGATATAGTCAGTTTGCTTTAATTTTTTTAACATGTGATTTGCAATGAATAAATCATAAGCCAGCTAAATGTATTCGCCGGAAATCGATGCTCCATGAAGTTTAATTATATGTTGCTATTTTAGTATAATTGGATTAATTATGGATCGATACGTCTTCTAACTTATATTGGTCGGGTTCGGTGGTGTGGGGTAGTGCACGCCCATATCGATAAGGTTAGGGGGATCCAAGGGGGCAACGCCCCCTTGGCGGGGGTTCGGGGGAAGCACCCCCGAGAGAGTGGGGTCCAAGGGGCAGCAGCCTCTGGCAGGGTCCAAGGGGCAAAGTCCCTGGCTGGGGTCGATTTTATTTCGGCACGAAATGGCATTAATGAAATTCGAGGGACTAATTGTGAAAAATCAAATAGCAGTTATCCTATAAAAACTGCTTTTACGATCCTCTGGTTAATACGTAGGATCAGTTCAAAAATTTATGGTTCGGTTCTTCTTCACAATCGAATTTTTCTTGAATCTGAAAAGATCTCCAGATCGTATCCGATTGAAATCTTGAGCGAACTCTCGAGATTTTCAGTCTGAAAAGTGCATCACGCTTTCTGGAGTTTCCAAGCATTCTAATTTCTAACATTATACTCGTATGATGGCTTCTGTATATACCAAACAATTTCTCTTGCAACTCGGAATACTGAATCGGACAGCGAAACTTGGGTGTTTCCATCAATATCCCCATTCCATTTCGATCCATCCCCTATTATTATTAATTGATTGATTTAATTAACCGATCGACCGACGGCAGCTAGCTAGCTATCTTGTAGAAAATAATGGAGCTTTTTATGGTTCACAACCCTCTGGTTTTTGTATTTGGCCTTCTTGGTAACACCTGAAGCACAAGCGTCAGCGACGACTACAATGCTTTTGTAAACCCGATGAAAACAGAGAAGGATTTCTGGTTCATATCAGAAAAGCGTCGGTGAGAACAATCACTTCCTTGTCGCGGAGAGAACACCTCAACGACGTCACTGACAACGACCACGAAAACGGTTTCGTCAGAAAATTATCTGTTGCGGAAAGGATATCAGAGACATCTTGTTTTAATTTTTTATTAATTATGTAAATTACAAAAACAACCCTTAAAAGTAAAGTTGTCAGACTATTTTTGAGTAATAGCACAAATGGTCCCTAATCAGTTAAATGACTGAAATACCCCTTGAGTTAACAGAAAATTTTAACCCGTTAGTCAAAAGGACTCAAATGGTAAAGAATTGCAAACGTCAGATTGCGAACAACTTTTTGAATTTTTTAACTTAGGTGGAAATAATTACCAAACCACAAGGATGCAAACCGTAATTAACTCTAAATTTCAATATAATGGTTGATGGAGACTCAAGCTTAAAATTGTGTTGCATATTTTAAAAATAATTGTATTTTTGTTTCAGTGAATAAATTGATATTTATTTATCTATATGAAAGTAACATGGAGTTTATTAGTTGTAGTTGTGATAAGTGGTGTTTAATTTCAATCTTCTTTTCTAGACAGGTTCTATCACGGTTTTGTACTAATACATTAGTTTGAGATTTGTGGATAATACAAAAAGAGACTAAGGTCCCGTTTGTTTTCTGTCAGATATTTATGTATGAATCTGAATACCACATCTGAATGTTAAGAGGTGGTCCAGATGTCTGAAATCTGAATCATTAAGGTTGTTTGTTTTTTGTAAAACATCTGAATATTAATAAACGTCTGTTTTACTGTTCTAAACATTAAACTTATGCAGTTAATTTTAAAATAGACTGGTCTTAACATAAAACATTGAAAAAAAAAGTACAAGCACAAATACAATGTTTTCGGTACATCTAACCATTCAAACTTAATTTTGCATTAATAGTAGCTTTGAGGTCAAGTTCATATTTAATTGCAATTTCACACATACACATACACAAAATTGATGGAGGAATATATATACAAACACAAAAAGATAGAAAAGGATTGATTCATAACATACACATCCACAAAATTGATACACAAAAATTAAATCACATACACATTGGACACACAAAAAATTGATTCACATACACATGGATAGAAAAAATTGATACATAAAAATTGATTTACATAAACATCAGATTCATCCTATTTACAAACACAAAAGCATAGAAAAAAGTAAATTCATCCTATACAAGCAAAAAATCATCCTAGATAGAACAAGTTAGCTACATTACAAGAACTAGAGAGATAGAAGAGCACAAAATCGGAGTAGCTAATGGAGCACAAAATCGAGTACCTGAGCAGGGGGTGATGGAGGTCGACGTGAGTGGAAGAGGGAGGAAGGAGGAAGGCGTCCCGCTTTCTGTCTGTTTTCGCCGCCGGAGATCTCCCAGAGTGGAGGTGGTCGACGTGAGCAGGGAAGAAGGTGGGAGGCGTCACCGAGTGGAGATGGTCGACGTGAGCAGGGAAGAGGGAGGGAGGGAGGCGCTAGGGTTTTGGTCGACGTTTTTCTCTTGTGGTGGAGCGCTGCTGCGTTTTTTGTTAATAAGATGGATTTTCACATCTTATTCGGTAAGAGGATAATACGATGTTCCTCCTCTTAATAAGGTGTAAAAAACAAACAACATTTTTTTTAAAACCTCTTACCGAATCAGAGGTAAGAGGAATTAAGAGGAAATTTAACAAAAACAAACATGCCCTAAAACATACACCGACCCTTTCACGTGACTACATGGCTTGCCCTCCCTTTTTTTATTTATAGTTATGTCTTACTTTATAAAAATATCTAATTTGGTGGGTATGTTCATTATTTACTTATTGATGTTGTTTAGTTCCCTTGCCATGTATATTGATTGTTCTTCTTTGGTTAATAAATTTGACTATCATGACCGTTTGTCATTATTTATTTATGATTAGCTAAGAGGATGTATGGAGTGAGGAAATATCCTTATGCGCACATTGATGGACTCATTTCTTCACATATAAGGTTATTACTCAGGCTATATAAGGTATCTTTTGGAAGTGTTAGCACTTGATCTCAAACAAAATACATACACGATAAACACAGTGATTTGTATATACAACCTTGATTGTTTTGTGATTTTCAGTTCTGTTTTGTTTTTCGTCAAATACCTTTGATTTGTTTTCTAATTTTTGTTTTTAGAATTGCAGTGATGAATGATGATGCATGTGACAATGATGATAGATGTTGAAGCATACAACGAACTTGGTAATCAAACTTGGTTACAGCACCAAGATTATACCTTAATTTGTACCTTTAAATGTAATGTAGTATATAAATCTATATTTTCTAATTTGTAGCTTTTATATTCTTTTTTTTAACATGTATTTCTTTTGCTTTAAAACTTAATTATTTTGATGTTACTTTTTCTTACATGTGAACTACTATCCATCTATTTTAAAAAGATTTAGTTGGTGATCGTTCATAGGAGTTTCAGCAGCTTATTTGTTTTTAAAGGGGCTGCCAATAGTTTTGTGTTGGTTTTGTAGGTATTTCAATTAATTTTTGTTTGTATTTACATTTTCATCTAAAATTTGGTCAGTGCTTTATTTTTTGCATACATTTACTCATACCTCTCAAAATTTGTTTATTTGCAGATTTTCTTTTCCATTGTTCTGTGTTTAGAACAACAAAGAATTTGTGTTGCAAAATTAATTTGGTACAGTTATTAGCTGATGAGAGTGTGCAAGGATGTGATGTGTATCTTGTGTAGCCCGGCCTCCTGCTAATTGATATCGATTTCCCTGGTATTACTTCGTACAATGTAGTTATGTAATGTAATTTTAGGTCTCTAATCGAGTGCTATATGGTATTATGATACATATTGTATACTTCTATGTAAATTTATCTTATCATTTTATTTATTCTCACTTTAATGAATTATAAATGTACTTAATTTTATTCGAATATAAGTATATTATGTAAGACATATTTACTTTTATAGAGATGAATTCTAACGAATTATTTATTTTATTTATAACATATGTATGTTCTTATTAATTATCAGGGGCGAAGCTTGACTAGAAATTCAGTTGGGGCCGAGAGTTAAGTGGCAAAAAATCGATAGGGTCAGACTAAGTATATAAAAAAAATTGTGTACTAGCTAGACGGGTATAAATTTCTATTTCTGAGTGAAAAACTGATAGGGCATGGGCCCGGTCGGGCCCTCACTATACTTCACCCTTGTTAATTACCTCTTATAGATAGATACATGTTATATTTTATTATATATTTTTTTTATATTAAAAATTATGTATACAACAACATACCCAGTAAAGTCTCATCAATAACATTGAAATATTATTAGTAGGGTCTTGGAGGATGGGATGTAGGCAGAGCTTACCTCTACCCCAAAGGATAGAGAGACTGCTTCCAGAGAGACCCCCCAACTCCAAACCACAAGCAAACGTGCCAGTGTAGACCGAAAAGAAAAAATAAATAAATAATATAAAATAATAATAAATACATAAATTACTTATAATCATAAATTAAAATATATATATATATAAATAAAAATAAATGTTTACCACCCCGCGTTGCTGTGGGGTTGAATTTGTATACTGAACGAAAGTTAAAAAGTTAAGTGGTATAAAACGTAAAAGTTTAAAAGTCTCGTGGTAAAAGTATAAAACTGTAGAAGTATACTAAAAGCGAAAGTAGAAAAGTTAAAAGTTTCGTGGCAAAAGTAGAAGACAAAAAACTTAAAACAAAAATAAAAACTTTAAAAGATAGAGGATTAAAAAGTTAAGGAGTATAAAACGTAAAAAACTAAAAGTCTCGTGGTGAAAGTATAAAACTATAAAAATAACTAAGTTAGAGATATAAAACGTAAAAGTCTAAAAGTCTCGTGGTGAAAGTATATAACTATAAAAGTATACTAAAAACGAAAGTAGAAAAGTTAAAAGTTTTGTGGCCAAAGTAGAAGATAGCAAAAACTTAAAACAAAAAAAAAACTTTAAAAGTTAGAGGGTTAAAAAGTTATGGGTATAAAACGTAAAAGTCTAAAAGTCTTGTAGTGAAAGTATAAAACTATAAAAATATACTAAAAACGAAAGTAGAAAAGTTAAAAGTTTCGTGGCCAAATTAGAATACAACAAAACTTAAAACAAAAAAACTTTAAAAGTTAAAGGGTACAAAACGTAAGAGTATGAAATATATGTGACTAAACTATGAAAACCAAAAGTTTACTATTTCATTAAAAAAATAAGTGTTTAAAAGTTTAAGGGGGTAGAAACTGTCAAAACCCTAAAGTTTTGTGGCCAAACTATGAGAAATGAAAAGTCTCATATTCATCTACCAAATTTCATTGTTATATATAATAATAATAAAATAAAAACATAAAATAAAATAAAAATAAATAAAGATAAATAAATAAAATGCCTCCTTAAGGGTTCTTAGCCTTAATCATACGTCTCCACGATACCCTATTCTCGACCATATTCTCAGAGAGATGCAAGTCAAGCAAATCAAACCTAATACGCTCATCCCACACCAACTTAGGTCTATCTCTCCCTCTCCTCCCCACGACCATGATGCTCTCAACCAAATGAACCGGCGTCGTCAACTGCCTCCTCTTCACGTGCCCAAGCCGTCTCAATCTCCTCTCTCGTATCTTCTCTAAGATACTTGCCACTGTAAATCTTTCCCAATAGACCTCATTTCTAATCCAATCCAACTACGTGTGACCACTCATCCACCTCAACATCCTCATCTCAGCCACCTTGTGCTTACGCACCTGTCTCTTCTTGATAGCCCAACACTCCGAGCCATAAAACATTGTCGGTCTGACAACAACCTTATAAAATCTGCCTTTTAGCTTAACAGGAAACCTCTTGTCGTAAAGTACACATGTGGCTACATGCCATCGGCACCAACCCGCTCTGGTGTGGTGGGCTACATCACTATTAGTGCCCTCATCGTTCTGCACAAACGATCCTAAGTACTTAAACTTCGTAACGGGCGGAACTGTCCGACCTTCAATAGAAATCAGGACATCCTCCACGTCCGTCGTACGACTGAAGTCACAGTGCAGATACTCAGTCTTAGAACGGCTAATTCTTAGGCCTTTAGATTCCAAATCCGCTCTCAACTCCTCAAGCTCTTCGTTCAAACATTGTTTACTCTCTGCAACTAGCTATAACACGATATCATCGACAAAGCATGCACCACGAAACCGCCTCCTGGATTGACTTGGACACCTCATCTAGTACAATAGTAAAGATAAATGGGCTCAACGCGGACCCTTAGTGGAGACCCACCCCAACAGGAAATGAATCTGTGTCCCCCACAGGCACCCTGGCACAAGTCATCGTATTAGCATACATATCCTTGATTAAGTCTATGTACTTCCTTGGGATCCCTCTACACTCGAGACTATCCCAAATCAATCGCCGTGGTACGTTATCATATGCATTTTCCAAGTCAATGAACACCCTATGCAGATCACGTCTCTTATCCCGATATTTTTCCATCAATTGCCTAAGGAAGTGTATCACCTTCGTAGTGGATCGCCCTGACATGAAACCAAATTGGTTCACCGTGACCTGGGTTTCCCTCCTGATTCTGGTCTCGATAACTCTTTCCCATAGTTTCATAGTATGGTTTAGCAACTTAATGCCCCTGTAGTTCTCGCAACACTCAGCGTCTCCTTATTCTTGTAGATCGGGACTACGACACTAGCCCTCCACTGATCCGGCATCTTCCCGGTTTTGAAGATAGTGTTAAACAGGATAGTCAGCCACTTAACTCCATCCTCCCCCAAACATTTCCACACCTCGATTCTGTATACCTAAACGGGTAATTAGCTAGTATAAAACTATATGAAATGAACATTTAATTGGCATGTTAGACTATCGAGTTGCTAAAAGTATCAAATTAAATTATTTTTAGGTTCCTTATTTTTAAAGTAAAGTAAAGGTTACTAATTATGTATAAAATTGCCATTAACAGCGCGTTGTAACAGAGAAACGACGCTAAATAAGGTATGTTAATCTGATCCTGAGGTCATCCATTTTTTTAGGGCTGGTGTTGGTTAAAAACACAGAAGTCGAACTTTGTGGTGGACGTGCCATTTGTTTGAAACCATGGATGCCTAAAACTTTATACCATGCAAATCAACATATAAAACTCCATCTTAAACCAAAACAAACCATCCTTAATTAGTTCTCCAATATTTCATAAAATAGATGGATTTCATCTTCAAAGATGACATGCATTTAGACTTTATCAACCAGGTTCGTTATTTAATTCCTCAACTGTTTATATTGCACAAGTTTCAAATGTATGTGAGGAACTGATCCATGGAGATATTCATGTGAAACCCATTAGAGAAAATAATTTAATTAGGGTGTGTTGTAATTATTAAAGGGTGGTGATATTCTTACACCAAGAAATCTGATATTTTACACATATTGTAGTACTATAAATAGTCGTATAAATAATACATGATATTTTACAGGTTTTTACAGTAAACATATAGTAGAAGCCAATTGAATGTAATTGACGAAAGAATCAAGGAAAAGACTTTGCAACTTGTTATTGTTGAAGAAGAAAGCAGGCTAAAGAACAAGAAACACCAACGACTGATCAGGTGATATATAGTTGTTGATCTGAATTGAAGAAAAGAAAACAAACGTAATGGATCCGGATAACGTAACCAAATCGGCTGCAGTTGAGGATGTTGGAAATATCCAAACTGGAAAAGAACCACAAGATGGGAAATTAACTGAAAAGGATGAGGACCAAAAGGTTGTAGTTCCTCTAGAGGAGATGAAGACAAAAGATTCCGAACCAATCGTCACCGAACAAACTACTCCAGAGACGATCACCACCGAGGTTAGTGAGAGAAAAGAAGAGATTGCAGATGCGGTGGCTGAGATCATTAAAAAGAAACAAGATGAAGCAAGTGTGACCGATGACGAAAAGGAAGAAAATGATCCAACAGTTTCTGAAAAACAGCCGGTCCCTGCAGATGAGATCGCGATCATAAAGAAAGAAGAAGAATCGAAAAATGAACCCTTAAAGATTGAAGAGCCTGTAAATGATGTGAAAAAAGAAGATGAGGCTGCTGAAAATGGGAAAGAAAACAAAAGTGTTGAAGCTGTTGAAACCAAAGAAAATGGAGTAACAAACGAGACTGCGAATGAGACAAAAGATGGCGAGAAATTAGCTGCAGTGGAAAATGTGAAAACTGAATCTAAAGAAGAGCAGAAAGTAGTTGATGAAAGGAAAGTAACAGATTCAACTACTAAAGAAGAAGAGAAAACTAGTCCTAAAACATCAATTAGTCTGATGGGGAAGGTGAAGAAATCATTCATGAAAGCAAAGAAAGCTATCACCGGAAAGAATACCAGCAACACGAGCACCAGCACCAGCACCACCACCAACACCAAGACTAGTGAAACTAAAGAAGTAGATAAGGCGTAACTAATTAATTAATCTGGAGTGAAGGGGTGAAAAGAGGAAGAAGGTAATAATATGGTATATGTATTTGTCTTTTGAGTATTCTTTTAGTGTTTGTTCTTTGTTGATCATATTTGTGGTTAACTTGGGTTGAATTTGTTTTAGGATTCATATTATGCTGAGTGTATAATAGTTTGATCATGTGATCGTTATAAACAGGTAAGATATTGCATATCAATCGTACCAAATAAGATCAAAACACTATGGGTCACAAAAACAAAACATATGAAGCTTTTAGACAACTAAATATATAACCAAAATCTATCATAATATAGCTGTGCAACAAGTGAAAACAACATGTTTAAGGTTATGTTACCCGAATTAAATGGTAGGTGTCCTATCTTTTGATATGTTTGGTATCTTAGCAGCAATTACAGGTTGATTTTTAGGGCTCAAAATGTAACCCGATTAAAATTCACAAAATTTCAAACTAAAAGGTAAATTAATCGATTTAACTACCCCTACTTGATCCAAACCTGAGACTATCCATTTTAGTATGATAAGAAAAACATATGGTTATATGGTTAAGTGAGGAGGATATGGACACTATTCCTAAGTTTCAACTAATGAGCATTCATGGGCCAATGTGGGATTAGCCACTTGGTAGGCTTTTGCCTCTTAGTTAAGGTCCAATGTTCAAATCTTGACATGAAGAGTTTAGAGTAAATTACAAAGAAGGTCCTTTATGTTTAATCCTAATTTCAAATTAAGTCCTTTAAGTAAAGTTGTTTCACCTGACATCCTTTAAATTTTCACTTTGTTTCATAAAAGACCATTTATCACTAACGGTGTTAAAAACCATTGTTAAGTCAAGGATACTATCGTCATTTTATAAAATCTTTAAAATAATACATGTAAATAAATAATTTATTAAACCCCTCTCTTTCTCCTCTCACGTAATTCAATGGAGCAAGAGTCGGAACTCCGGCCAAGCACATATCTCACTGCATTCGCCGACAACTTCGACAGCCCCTGCTCTACGCCTTTCATCAATGCTCCCTCTATCCTCGGCCAGCCCTCTTACGGCGGCGAATTTTTCTACAGCGCTCCGGCGATTCCGATTCACTTCATGCTATACTCGTCCTCTTCGTATCTGGATTCATCCAATTCAGGCTCTTATACTCCTGTTGAAGGATGTGGAGGAGGTTTTGAGTTTGATTTCACGACGAAGGAAGCTGCTAGAGGAGCTGCTCGGCTGGATCCACGAGTTCTGCTGATGAACTTTTCTTAAACAGTCAGATCCGCCCGACAAGGTGAACGCTGACGAAGAGGTTAACGATGTCGAAACTCCGCCGTCGTGTGCGTCTTCCCGGTCATCGTCCGTCGGCCGGAGCTTAAAACGTTAAGTGTTTTTGAAGAAATTTATCATTTATCATAAATACATAAAGGAAGAAAGAAGTCATTCTAAACGTCAGGTCAATTAATAGAATTTTAATTTAAATGTTTTATTTTAAAGATTTTATAAAATGACTATAATGTCCCTGACTTAACAATGGTTTTTAACACCGTTAGTGATAAAGGACCTTCTATGAAACAGATTGAAAACTTAAACGATGTCAGGTGAAACAACTTTACTTGAAGGACCAAATTCGAAATTAGAATAAAACATAAAGGACCTTCTATGTAATTTACTCAAGAGTTTATTTGTAATATTTGGAATAGATTTAGAGTAGTGTAGTTTGGCGTTAAAAAAAATTGTGCATTCATGGGAGTTTCATTGATTGAGATATTGTCTGATAATAATTCCGTAAACTTAATTTCCAAACTCCTAAGACTCCGCAACGCGGAAAATCGTCCATTCGTCCGTCCAACGTGGGGCGTGCGACGCTGTGGCCAGCGCACCTCGGCTGTCCATTCGTCCATAATCCGTTCAAACGGATACCGAATTTGTTTATTTTTTTCCTCTCCAATGGCTAGTTACATTTAATATTATTTGTTTTTTTTTCCTATATATATCCATCATTAACTCTTTCTTTATCACACCAACTCTCAAATTCTCTCAAACAATCTCATTCTACAAACTTCTATCCACTATAAAAAATGAGCTCTAGTCGAAGCTTGAGTAACTTTAAGATGTTATGTTGACAATTCAAAAATATTGTTCTCGATGGGGGAAGGAGAAGATGAAGCAATTTCCAATCAAATATTCGGATGGGATCACGAAGACGAAGAAGCGGTCGGATCCTCAAAGCAAAATAAGAAAAGAAAAGAGGCACATAGAGGTCGTGTTGCCGGAGACCTACAGTTATGGAATTGATTATTTTGCACTCATATCGGCGTATGATGAGGGTTTCTTCCGGCGTCGTTTCAGGATGTCGTCCCGACTTTTTAATCGCATCCTTGACATTATTTCTGACCCAGGTAAGTGTGAACTTCATAACTATTTTACACAGAGATATGATGTTGTAGGTAGAAAGGGTTTCCACCTAGACAAAAATGTACAAATGCCATACGTCAGCTGGCATATGGAGCTATAGCTGACCAAGTCGATGAATACATTTGAATTGGCGAGAGTACTGCTCTTGAATGTCTGCACAAGTTCTACAGGTCAGTTGTACAAATCTTTCAAGACAAATATCTCAGAAAGCCAAACCAAAATGATATTGAACGTTTACTGGCAATGCATTTAGAGGGTCACCGCTTTAACGGAATGCTTGGAAGCATTGATTGTATGTATTGGGCTTGGAGAATCGTCCAACTGCTTGGAAAGGTCAATACACATGTGGTGACCATGGTGATCCGACCATTATGCTAGAGGCGGTTACATCAAAAGAATTTTAGATTTGGCATGCATTCTTTGGAGTGGCAGGTTCATTCAATGACATCAATGTACTCATCAGATGAGGAGGACCGCTTTTCATCCTGGAATCCTGTCTCGCGTTCCTCTCCTCTCCCCTTAAGGATCGTGAGAGGACCGCTCTGACAGTAATAAATAAAGTAAGTGTAAATGCAATATAGTTGGGTCGGTCGGTGCCGTTACATTCGAATACGTTGTCATGAACCAGCAGGGGAACAACCCACGCATCGGATTAATTTCTTACGAAAAACATCCTTATGAGGGACTAAGGTTCGTTTCCTCCATGCATCGCTTTCGCGCAAACATGGGAAGTCGTAACCAGAGCTAAGTTCACAAACATGTACCTCACCGACTTCCATGAAAGTGACAAAATATTACTAACCCTTATCCCAACTAACACCTTCAGGCCCTAGTTAGCGTGAAAGCCGTATTTGTTTACATAGACATAAAACTCACGAACGTATTGCTTTGCATGAGGTGCGAGTCACCGTTAAGATCATGCATCGTCCCCTAGTCGGGTGTCACAATTCCGACTGATGAGCTTTCGACTCCTCAAATGGTCTACAATACACAAGGCACGTATGTTCCAAAGGATTAGAAAATACACTTTCAATATAAAGTGTTTTCACAAAATCAAATGCATTTACCTTTAGGTAAGTTTATAAACACATCTTTACCAACCCGCCAAGGACTTGTTTTCCCTAAGTAAGTGCACGGTTTAGCCAAGCATAAGCATGGCTTTAAGAATTTTCTTAAAAGAAGATCAGAGGTTCATAGAACAAAATATAAATTAAATTCATTTTAAGATATAGTTCTTAATCTTGAAGAATAGCTACAACACCGAAAATAAAAGCTCAAAAGATGGTATAAAAGAGTGAAAACGAGAGTGAAGCTTGAACTAAAGCTTGAGAAATGGGAGGAGAAGTGCCTGCGCGCCTTTTATAGGCAAAAATTAGAAACCGGCACGGGTCGTGCATGTTAGTCGATCATCCGAAATCTTCATGGATCAGAGACACGGGCCCTGTAGGATCGGCGGCACGGGTCGTGTGTAATAGTAGTCAGGGGCACGAGCTGTGTTGTGTCAGGAGCCAAAGTTAACTCTTCTAGACTTCACTAGATGTAGGCACGGGCCGTGCCTAGCTAGGCACGAGCCGTGCCTAGCTAGGCACGGGGCATGCCTAAGGCCAAAAATCCGGAACTTACTTTTTTCTTTGTGTTCTCTTCATAATTTCGTTCCTTTTGTGATTTTGGATCTGGCCGGACAATGCTAAGAACTAAAAAGGAAACATTATTTCATAATTTCGGTGATAGTTAATTAGTTTTCTGTTCATTTTATGGGAAATATTTGGGTATAAAATATATATATTTGATTGTACATCAAACATCCCCACACTTAGATCTTTGCTTGTCCTCAAGCAAAACCCAAATGGTCAAGACTGGCAAGTCTAAGAATTAGTATAATCTATGCTTGTAATCTTGTGACGAGAAGCCCGTTTCCACCTATTTCGACCTTTTTTTTTCTTTTTGCCATGCTTATTCTATTTTTATTGAAATATTAAAAGCTACAGACAAAGTTACTCGAATGTTTAGATTTATTTAACCAAGTACACATCACAAGGGATCCCTCGACTCTTGGGGTTAGTATATATACGGACTTCTGAGTGGTTAAGGGCTGAAAGGGTAGGTTGTGGTTAGGGGTTTGGAAGTGATTGGTTAAAAAATGGCTAAAGTTGTAAATTATGACCCTTTTTCGAAATCTTTATTGTGACTTGAAAATTTCCTGACTATAAGGGCTTCTTTCGGGGTTTGCCCCCTTTTTATCATAAATACAAGCTTGCGTATGGGCAAGGATAAAATAGTCGTCATCTATTTTAGAAGCTTTTGTTGAGGATCATAAGTTTGTGAAAATAAAGGGGGGAGGGGGGGGGGGGGTTAAAATGAAAAAGGTTGTTTGGCTTTTTGGGGTTATTTTGTAAATAAATTTACGGGTTTAGAAACGAAAGGGAATAGGTTCAAAGGGGTTTCCTAAGGGGTATTTTGTAAAGAACATAGGTTAGGGAAAGAAAGGGGTTAATCCTGGGTGCCTCAATCCTTTGAAAATGTGTTTCCGACTTTGTTCATCTTGGGATGTATGCTCATAACGAGTTCCGGCTTGTTGATTTTACTTGTTTCTCTCATTTTTGATGAGAAAAGAAGATGTTAGTTATGTACATGCGGTTAGGCTCAAATTCTCACCAAAAATGTGGGAGGAGGGTTTTAATTACCAGTTGAATAAAAATAAACTTTTTGTTCTATTTGCTGTAAGCAAAAGTATCTCAATGTATACTCGAATAAGGAAAATAGATTTTTGATCTTTTCCTTTTGGAGAACACTGTCTTTTTTCATAAATATTAGCAAGAATTACAGATTCATTTATTGTAATTTTTTTGGACCATGAAAATAGAGTTTTTTGTAGGACTATTTTTGACATGCAAAAAATTTGATTTTTCAGTGAACTGACCAATTTCCCAATCCCGTCCCCACACTTGAATCGCACATTGCCCTCAATGTGCAACATATGCAAAAAGAAGGCATTATGAAAATTGAACAGGTTTATGGATAGTTATGGTCGCAGAGAGTTTTCTTTGTTTCCTTCCGGCCATGGATTCTTCGTTGGTTGCCGAATAGACTTCTTACCAGATTCTACACTATGAACAGCTTTTCGTCCTCTTTATTATGGTGGTAGTTGTCAAAGCTGCATACTGAAATGAAAATATAAAATTCTACCGGATATCTGGTAAATCTGCTCATGTTCCGTGCAAGAGTAGGTTGACTCATGCAGATCCGACGTTACGGCATTACACAGGGCGAACCGCGATATCCGGATATTTACTAAAAGAAGCTACTGAAAATAAAATACTTCATTAATCCTAATATAATATTTTTCTAGGACTGAAAGTTTAATTGAAAAGGTGAGACATGTTACCGTCGTTTAGATGTTGTCATGATGGAGCAGCCAATTCACTTATCCTTTCATCCTAGATGTTCATGGTAAGCCGCCATGAAAACGCTCCAAGTTTATTTACGGGTCTGCTGGCTGGACCCGCATTGCTGGCTCTAGAATGTGAGAGGTGGAGGTGAGGCCCCTTCCATGCATTGGTTGGAAAATTATAGGCCGAATTCGATACAGCCACCACCTGTAGGTTTCCATATGCTTTCTTACCGACCTCGAAGTTCATTTCCTTGTTGCCGAACTTGATCGCTAAAGTCCCGCTGCTCATGTCTACTACTACTTGCGAGGTCGCTAGTAAGGGTCTTCATAAGATAAGGGGTACCTCCACATCTTCTTCCATGTTGAGAATGGCGAAGTCAGTAGGGAAGACAAACTTTCCTACCTTAACTAGGAGGTTCGCAGCGATTCCTGAAGGGATTTCAACCGAGCAGTTAGCAAATTCGTGTGGGAGTTCTGAGGTTCAGTCTTTGATGCATGGTAGCTGGCATAAGGTTGATGCTGGCTCCAGGGTCTGCAAGTGCGTTTTTGACAGAGATCCTTCCAATGGAACATGGGATGGTGGAACTATCGGGATCCAATTGCATTTGGGTAACTTGCTCGAGAGGATGGTGGAGCATTCTTCGCTCAAGCTAACCAGATTTAGTTTAGCGACTTTTCTCTTATTAGAGAGAAAATCCTTCATCTGATTGGTGTATTTTGGCATCTGGGATAGGACTTCGATGAAATGTAGATTTATGTGTAGTTGTTTCAGGAGGTTCATGAACTTACGAACTATTCATCAGACTTTACCTTGGCAAGTCTGCTGGGATAGGGAACCTTTGGGTTTTTCAGGCGTTCTTCTGCTGCAACTAGGGTAGTAGGAGTAGGCGTTTCTTGAGGTGGGATGGTGGGTGTTTCAGTTCTCGAGGCAACCTCCTCTAGACCGACCTGTCAACTTCTTAAGGTGATAGCATTACATCGGGCTTTAGGATTGGTCTCAGTGTTGCTGGGGAGAGAACCAGGTGGTCACTCGCTCACAGTTTTGGCAAGCTGGATGAGTTGCTTCTTGAGATTCTTGACGAATGCATGCTGATTGCGCAGATTCGATTCATGTTGGTTGAGTCGGCCGTCCATCATTTGTTGGACTCATTAATCATCCGGCTGATTGATGTCACACCCCGACCGACGACGGAAAATGTCGGAGCGTGATAATTCCAGATGCTCACAACCAAATAATTTAAGTTGCGATATACTTAATCATGCCATTTTATTCCATAAACATAGTAGTTTTACAAAACATATAACAAACAAAACATGATTAAAGTTTAACTAGGTCCAGCAGAGCCTAACGTGATAACACAACGGAAGTCTCAAGTAGCATTTCCTGCAAAATGTATAAAATATCTGTCAACTACAATGAGTTGGTGAGTACACATAGGTTTAATATTAAGTATAAGTTTAAAGTATGCGATCAACATGCCAAGTGTATGATTAAGAATATGACAAACAAGTATTAGAGGCAAGATATAAACGCGTAAAACAAACCTTGACAATTTAGGTTCCAATCACCTATTTGAAGACAAGATTACGTCTCAATATCCTAGGTGGGTTGTCAACCAATAGCTATTAATGAACCAAAGGCTTGGTGTTGTTAATGTTTATGCAAGAGTAAAGTTTCAAGTTTATCAAGTTTCAAGTTTCACGTATCAAGTCTCACACAAGTAAGCATATCAAGAATCACACAAATACTCATATAATCGCATTGTTTTTGTATCAAGAATAAAGAGTAACGATTTTGACATAGGATACATGTTGCACCCCAAATAATAAAAGAAGAGGGGCTACAAGTACTCACTTGATGAGCGGATTGAGGATGAATGATAACGCTGAGAGTGATAATGATAGACCTCGAGATTAGCCTATTAACATAAATAGGCTAAATAAATACAAAAAAATATAGTTTCAATTGGACAGGGTTCTTGAAGAGTGTAAGGTTTTATTATTATGTCAAAAGACTATATCTGTATTGATTAAAACAAAGATTAGTGATAATATGAAAACGCGTTTTCCTATAGGTAAACACTCTCTCCAGGAATCCCCAGGTAAGTCTGCCAGGTCCAACGAGGGATTTATGCGACATCCTTATCTATGCCAGGAAACCCAGTGTACAGGCGTTTACCCTTCCGGTCCGCGCGAGTTCTAAACAGTTTTATAAAAATAATATTTCATAAAATATAAATTATGAATACTTATAGATCTTGATATATATATATATATATATATATATATATATAACAATATATTTAATAATTGTAAATACGTATATTAATTTATGTTTTTAAATATATATATATTTTTATAAAATACATATATATTGATGATAATGTTTGTAAAGTTATATATATATATATATAATCATAAAATATCAAATATTTAATTTTATGATCATATATATATATATGTGTGTGTATATATATTTATTTTTAACAAATATTTGTATTTATCAATTTTACGAATAATATCAAACGTGCTCGAAAAATGATAAAAACACAGGGTTTTAATCTTGATGGTATATAAAGATATCCCCTAAAGTTTGAAATTCCAACTCATAATCGTTTGTTAAATTTGGGCATTATAACGTCGTATAATACCGTTTTTACTCGAAAAAAATGTTCTCCAATTATGAAATTAACTTAGGGGTTTCTTTTATTATGTGTTCGTATGAAGATCCCCAAAATTCCAGCTCCTAATTCCTAACAGATTGTTCTAATTTTAACAAAATAGTTCAAGAACCCTAGTTTTTAAGCAAATCTGGAACATGATTAAAACAAAAATATGAACAGAAATTGATAGAGGGCTTTTGTTCTACGTACCAAATTATATAGGACTGAAGAAAATTAGACCTCGAGAGCTCCTGAGTTGAGAGAATTCGAGCAGTGAAGATACGGGTACGAAATTAGGATTTTTGAGAGATAGATTTAGGAAATTAAAGCTTGATTTCAAGTTCTAGAGGTTGGTTTATATACTAACAGGGACGAAATCTTGTTAGGACACGAGTTCAGGTGACTAATCGAAGAATTTGACACGTTTTGGAGGCTTAAACGAGGCTGCAACACGAAGACAGCCTAGAAACACATCTGCACGTTTTGGGGCGTACCGCCCAAAAATTAGACATTTGGGGCGTACCGCCCTAAAGTGATTTTGGCAGATTTACACTTTTAGTCCCTGAAGTTTAATTTTTGCAGTTTTAGCCCCTGAACTTTGGTAAATTGACATTTTTTACCCCAAGAAATTTATAAAATATATTTTTATTATATTTATAATCTTGGAGTATAAATATTTTGTAGGTCCGAAAAATCAACCAATCACGATATCTTAATCACAAACGAGTGCGTAATCCTCGTATGTGATTGATTCAAGAAGAATGTAAAAGAAAGAGACTCAATCTATAAGAAAGATTGAATCTTGAATGAGAAAATACTACAAACTTGAAGCAAAAGGAATCTGATCGTAAACACAATGATAGAGAGAAAATCGTAAACAGTTTCCAAAAGCTTAACTTGATCATAAACATGAGAGGTATTTATACTACCTCTCACAAAACCTAGGGCCAATCATAAACACAAGAGGCCCAATCATAAACACACATAATCGGCCCACATGGCCTAAAACATAAACTAACTAAGCCCAAAACTAATAATAAGCTAGCCCATAACTAATGTTCATGCCTATAATAAATATAGCCCAACAATCTTCCCCTAGGCATGAACCATTAGACTACCTACGGCAGCTGCAGATCAAATCTGAAAGTGTTCTGCACATTGTTTGATCACCATCCATTTTCCACGATCCGATTAGCCGTTCCATGAAAGATCCCCACCCTTATAGCATTTTCCATATCATTCTCATCACCGAGAATAGGTTGGGAGGCGAGGAGCTTGATGTCTCTTTCTCCAAATCTCAGTAGATCAACTGGATCGTAGAAACGGAATTGCCTCAATCTCTTGCAGAGCACCACCACCTCGTGAGTCGTTGGATCATAACACCAACAGTCAAAGTTTTTGACTAAGGTACCGTCTTCGATCTCATCCAACATATTGATCACTCTAGTGCGCTTGGTGGGTGGCCTCCTTGCTTCTCCTATCGACTCTCTAGTCACTGGGTCAGTTCCAGTCTAGACCCATCTCACTTGCTTCAGCTCAAAGTTTGCAAAATTGTTCTCTAATTGGCTCATCAGATTGTTTCGAATAAGATCTCCTTCGGTGCTGTTCCATCTGTTGATGTATGGAGCTCTTAGCAAACTTCTAATCTCAGGCTCAGTCCAGGTATGAAATTGGGCACGTGTTCTGTAATATTCCACTGGACTGTAGCCGTCACGGATTACGGCAAACAACTTCTTCTCCATGTCATAGTGCCAGCACAGAATGGCTTCACGACTCCCCCTAGCTTTTATCTATTGAGCTTTCACAAACATCAATGGTGTATTGAGTGGGGGCTGGTCCTTGAAAGAATTCTTTAAACCAGTTGTCATGGCCTTTTGGTGCTTTGGAGATGACCCTTCCACTTCGGGCATAATCTGACATTTCAATAGTGTCATCTCCATCATCAACATTCATTGCTTCTGCACCTTGCACTCCTTGAGATGAACCTTGACCAGGGGCACCTGAAGCATTTGACTCCACAGCATTTTTCAAATTACGAAACTTCTTCTTCAGGTCCATCAAGGTCTCATACAGATACTTCATTCTATTCTTGTAACACCCCAATTTCACAGGTACATGATATATATAGTAAATACGTGTCTATATTATCAATACGTAAGTTTGATTGATAAAAATGGTAAACTATGCATTAGATGAATAGCATGTGTTAGAAATACGTGTTTAATGGCCAAAATGATGAAATTTGTATAAACAAATGAGTTAAACGGTAAGGAAAGTAAAATATGAGATAAATATATGTTTATACAAATAACATGATGATATATGTGTGAATTGATAGTTACATACATGTGATAATAGCTAAGGGAAAACTAGAAGGGCCAAAAGTGTAATTTATGTAAAGTTATCAATGTATACGGATATTATACGTATCTATAACTATTATGAACATTTAAGGCTTAGGATATAGTAAAAATATATCCTAATGTGACCCATAACATGAAATGATAAGTATTGGAAAGTTTGAGGGGCTAGAACGTAAAATATCAAAAGATATATATATATATATATATACATAAAAATATATACGTATGTATATGTATATCATCGAGGGTGTCCCGAGCCTTAGAAACTTTATTAATTATGTTTTATAATAGTTCGGTGCATAAAATAACAGTTTGGTAGAAGTTAGGGGGCTGAAATGTAAATAAAAACCACAGGGACCAAAACTGTCAATTGCCCAAAGTTACCAGGCGTATCGCGAATCCCCCTTGGCTTATGGCGCGATACGCGAGCCGACTACAGGTCGCAGAAAACGTGTTGGTCGCGAATTAAGCCACGTTTTCGACTTTTTGAGCAATCCATGTGTCGTTTTCAAGGGATTAGTCACTAGGGTACGTGTCTAGACATCAAGACGCAACCAATGGCTATATATAGAGGTCGAATTCATCAGATTTGATCACCAATTCTTGATTTCTTCATCCAAAAACTCTCTAAAAACCCTAGAAAACGCAGAAGCTTCATCGATCAAATTCTCTCAAACGGTGAGGAGTTAAAGAGCGAATTTCTGCAGTCAAGCATTATTAGGTAAGGTCTAAAATAACCTCTTTCAGTTTTGGCTAAATCAATCTCTAAGTATGACTTTTAAAACTATGCTCAAATTAGGGTTCTTGAGCTTGTTTGGGTAAAATTGGATGATCGGGTGGGAATTAGGACCTGAATTTTGGTAGGTAATCCTAATTTGATGTGTTTTAAGAAAGCCCTAAGTTTATTTCAGAATTGGTGAAGGTTTGGTATGAGTTTTGGAAACGGGTCAAGATTAGGGTTTTCACGACATTGTTTTGCCCAAATCGAGTAAACGGCTTTGAATTAAGCTTTGCCGTTTTAAGGGATATTATAAAATGTCATAATGGATAATACCCTAAGATGGTTCTGTATAAAAATGAGTTTTGCTATAGAAACGAGAAAAATGGGTAATTAGGGTTTCGGAATATGGATATTTAATATAAAATAATCCGGAAGGTATGAGGACTCGAATTTTGGTATGGTAACATGTTTACATATATATTAAATATATATGAGTTCAAATTTTGGTAATTTATAATTAAATTACTCGGTGCAACGATTGTAGTAATTCCGCCTCATGGTCGTCAATGACGCCTACACGGCCGGTAACGATCGTCACCAAATTCCAAACCCCGTGACTATTCCTCATAGTAATTCCGCCAAATGATCGGTCATGAGGAAACACGAGCGGTAAACGTTAAGGAGAAAAGACTTGATAAAAATATAACAAAATATGTAAAGAGGGCAAAATGGTCATTTTGACTATTTAAGATATTAACCAGTAAAGAGTTGAGTTTTGGATAATGAGGTAGTCCTTAAACGTGATTTGTAACATTTAGGATGTCTTGATAGGGACATTACGTTAAAGGCATTAAGAAACTGATTCACAAGAACTTAACCCAAGAATAATAGCTTTGCAAAGCTAAGGTGAGTTCTATGAGCCCTCTTTTAAATTGTTTAAATACTTTAAACCGTTTTGGGCTGATATACATAACGTTGTGTGAAATTATTCTCAATTGTTATAATTGCTTGTTATATGTATTGATTGTACGATGATGAGTAGAGGAAATATAGATTGCCATTTCGATGTTTCTAGTAGAATAGAATAAGAATGGTAATCAAGGAAAGATCGGTAAGTAAGGGACTTCTGAAACAAGAAGTTAAATAGTGTTGTCCCAATGGTGTCAAAACCAAGCGGCGTCAAAGCCAGAAAGCGTCAAAGCTAAGCGGCATCAAAGCCAGATAGCGTCAAAGCTATATAGTGTCAAAACTAAAGGGACCATTGCTACACGATGTGTTCGTAAAGCAAATAGAAACACTATTTCCCTAAGATAGCATTTAATATGAGACAAGGATGACAAAGCAACAGAAGGTTAGTCTATTCACGAGGTTAGAATATGTGAATATATGTGCTATATGCTTTGTGTTTGATTGTCTAATTGCAGAAATGTGTTTGATAAACCTAAGTGCCTTCGAAAGGTAAAGTTTTCCAAAAATGTAGAACTCACCAGCGTAAGCTGACTTGTTAAGTTATGTATGTCAGATGAGGCTGGACCTTCGGATCGAAAAGGGAAGGCTGAGATGTGAGCAGGAACTAGGTGGCATATACTATCAAGACAATGTCAAGCTATCAAGAGAAGACATTTTTGAAAACTGGCGTGGAGATGTTTATTTCTCTTTTGTATTTGTCTCTCTTACTATGTAATACTTGGCATATGAATAAAAGTTTTTATTTCCGCTGCTTTAGTTATCTCTGTTGTACCTTGTGTTCATGAGTAAATCCGATGCGTGACCGCTCCTAGGGCCAAGTCTGGGAGTGGGCGTCACAATTCTTGTCCGCCGCCTCCTTGTCCTTTAACCTTCTGTTTTTTGCCTGAAGTGCTTTTATCTCAGTTTCCCTAATTCTGTTCTGAGACATCAGAAAGTTTATGTGAGGGTCTGCACTTATCCTCATCTCAATTGGTAGCTTAGCAGCTTGAAGTGGGCGGAAACTAGGAATAACAGTTGGCGGCAGACTTGTTCCACTAGGGACACTTATTCTGATAGGGCTGGGTACAACAACATTGTTATCAACCTCCAGAGATTGCCTTTCTTCATGAATAGGGCTACGTTCACTCAGAATAGGGCTTTCAGTCTGAACCTGGGCAGGTTGATCTTCAACATTTGGGACCGTTGATTCTTCTTGAACAGATTGACTTTGAGAGCTAGACTCAGTTGGATAGACCATTAACAGACTTGAGCTAGTCTTTGTGAACTTGAACCGTATACTCCTTGGATCTGTCTTCTTTCTGGGAGAAGGTTCACGGTAAGGGACAGGCTCTTCGAGCATCTCATTCACATTGAACTACACATCCAACTCTTGAGGGATGGAATCACCACTGGAAGATGAATTCAGGACATCTCTTGATCTTTTAAGATTTATTGGCTCCAAGTCTCCATAGATATCATCATCCATATTTCCTTGATTAGCAAAAATGTCGTCCATAACATTTTCTTCATCAGAAGGTATCACCACATCTTCTTCTTGCACATTCACAGCCGGAGTTGCTGTTATATCTTGATCTTCAGCAACATATGCATTTACAGTTGGCACATCGGCTTCAGGTTCAGGTTCTTCAACTTCTTGTTCCCTTGCCACCTCGGGAAATGCACCGCTCTTGACCCATTCAAGCCTTCCTTGAAAAATATTTTTACCCCTTCTGTCTTGGGTCTGTAGTCCAAACACTCCACAATCCATTACCTTAAGATCCAGTTTTTCCACCCACTCTTCAATCCTGGGATATATCTTCATGACCACCATCTGTACGAATCTTGGTGTCATCAGGAACTGTTCTCGGGCGCTCAAGTCAGCATTGCCTATCCAATCTAATAGCATCATCTTGGAGAAGTTGAAGTTCCAGTCCAAGGCCAATGCGACAAACGAAGTTCCATGAAGTTTGTTGAGCTGATCAAAGCTAGTTCTCTTGCCCAGAAATAATTTCTGCATGTAGTGTGTCAGGCACCTCTAGTAGTGCGGTAACAACTTCTTAAAAATGGGCGGAAACTTTCCTTCATACCCCATAGATTGAGCACCCGCTAAAATAACTTCCCTGGGATACTCAATCGGATCAACAGCTCGATCATTGATGTTCAACCCTTTTCTGATATCTTCTTCTAGAATCACTATTTGTCTGTTCTGAACTGTTGCGGTAATACTTGTCTTATCAGCATTTGCTCTCGCTGTTCCCTAGAACTCCCTCACAAGCTGCTCGTCGATCAGCACACTTGTTCTCAGAGCGTGATTTATCTTGCATACATTCATCCCGGCCACCAGTGAATAAAATAATTCCATATGCTTCTCAGGTGGGTCTTCAAGATACGCCGGGATGTAGTGATCACTTTCAAACTTTATCTCTTCGTCAAGCATGTCGTCTGCCATCTGAGAAAGACAAGACACATGTATCAGACTTGTTTGTTAAAGTGCAATTAAGTTTATTAACCCTTGTCGAAGTTCAATTGAAAATCAAATTTTACTTTTGAAATTCACAAAATTTCAATTTAAACTTTTAGGGAAAATAATTGATTTAAGCACACAAAATTCACAAACACCATTAATTTTAACTTGATTTTAATGAAATTCCAAAAAGAATATTAGGTGTTTATGATTTTAAATCACACTTAAGTGTGTTTACGATTCATCAATTGGGTTTACGATCCAATAACGGGTTCACGATTAGTTTAATCGTAAACAGAGAGGCCCAATCGTAAACACTCCCTTAAACTCTAATTCCGATCGTAATCGGGATCGTAAACAGACAATCGTAAACAGATAGTCGTAAGTGGAGATCGTAATCTCCAGTCGTAAACTACGATCGTAATCGACGATCGTAATCACCAAACGTCGTCTCCTTCACTCAGACGGTCGTAAACGCCCAAAACCGCCATTGATAGACCTGCAAAAACCTCGTAAACACGTTAATCCTTGTAAATCTTGAAGCAAGAACATTTGTGACTACCTTTATGAGTTTCAATCACCAAAACGACTTCAAATCCTTGAGTAATCGACTCGAAATTTTCAGTAAAACAAAAATAATCACCGAGTGAAGAAAACTGTGATTTGGGGTTAAGAAATGAAGAGAATCGGTCGATTAAAGGGTGGTTCGAGGTCGGAAAATGGTTACGAACACAGTGGAGGACTCGGTTTACATAGACGGTGCACGGAGGTGGGTCGGATCACTTTTCCGGTGAGGGCAGCGGTGGCTAGGGTTTCACAGGGCGGAGATCGTAAACGGGAGAGGGATATGTGATGGATCGGAAATGGGTAAAGGTGAGGGTTTTGTTAAATAAAAATTACACTTTGGCCCCTCAAGTTTTGAACACATTTTAAAAGCTCCCAAACCTCTATTAAATGTGAATTCTCATGAAAACGTGTTAACTTTAAAGAATTTCAGAATTACGAAGCTTCCCCTTAGACTCAAACCCCGAGTGACTGATCTTGATCATAAAAATTTAACAAGATAAATTTTAAACATTTAAAGACTTGAAAGATAAACTAAACTATAAATAAAATAAAACCTAATTTCAGGAAATAAAAATTTACTTGCCTCGAAGCTGTTGTAAATTTATGGATCATACCAGACATATCTTTGACTGAGGAACCCTTTTCAGCTTCCGTTACTTGACGCTCTAAACGATTGCTCAAAATTTTTTAAATCATATAAACTCACATCCAGTTGAAAGTTTTAAGTGCTTAAATTGTGGTACATAATTACCGTCATGTTTAACCGTCCCCACACCCAATTGTTCATAGCAAAACCTACCCAACCTCAGAGTTTATTGAGGATTCACAAACCCCCAACTTGAGGAACCATGCAACACCGTCATGACAAACACTTATTTATTTAATTATCAGTTGGTGATCAGGTCGGCCGCATAAGCACGCAAAGAAGACCAAACAAATAATTACTTTATTGATTTTTCATTTTTCTTTTTCTTTTTCTTTTCATTTTTCTTTTTCATTTTTCTTTTTCATTTTTCTTTTTCTTTTCATTTTTCTGTGCTGTTGTCATAATAGCATAAACATGGCGTGTGAGAGAGTGAATACTAGGTGAATACCACTCTCAACCCGTTTTTGCTGGGACTCAGTCTTTTAAACTATGTAAACTAGGATGGAAAACTAAACATATATAAGAGTTAAGTTTACTGCACTTACATGGATGATCATAGTTTTTGATTTAGCTTACCGAACATCATCTTTGAGACGTCTTTCACTTCTGCCTTACACGTGTCAGTCTCCGATCGTCTTGGAAATTTATATCACTTCCTGCCAACTCAAGGCAAACAAAAGACATCATAAAAACACATATATATTTTTTTTTTGCTTTTCTGAAACAACAATATTTCTTCCCCTGTTTTTATGAGGCTTTTGAGATATAAACACATTTTTTTTTTAAATATGAAATTTTCTTCAAATATTTACAAGAAAGTTTGATCAGATCATTCCTCGAAGGCAATCATCCTTAGGCCTTCGACACACATTTCAAAATTGGGGCGAGGTAGGGGTTTTGTGAAAATATCAGACACATTCTGGTCTGAGCTCACCTTTTGGAGCTGAATTAACTCCCGATCATAACAGTCACGAATAAAATGTACCTTTATGTCTATGTGCTTTGTTTTTGAATGATGAACGGGGTTTTTCACAATCTCTAGAGCAGCAGCGTTATCACAAAAGATAGGAGTGTTAACGAATTCCATACCGTAATCAGTGAGCTGATTTTGTATCCATACTACCTGTGAGCATCCAGCGGATGCTGCCACATACTCAGCTTCTGCAGTTGACTTCGAGACGGTATGCTGCTTTTTGCTCTGCCAAGAAATGAGTCGATCTCCCAGATACTGACAGCCACCAGTTGTTGACTTCCGGTCAAGATCACTGCCTCCATAATCACTGTCAGTATATGCAAACAATTGGAAATCAGTGTTCTTTGGGTACCAAAGTCCAAGCCTAGGCCTGCCCTTTAGATACCTAAAAATACGTTTAACAGCAATTAGATGTGAAAGTTTAGGATTAGCCTGATAGCGGGCACACAGACACACTGCATGCATAATATCTGGCCTGCTTGCTGTCAGATACATAAGTGATCCAATCATCGAGCGATACATGAATTCACTCACTGGCTCCCCATCTGCATCTGCTGTCAGTAGAGGTCTGGATGCCATGGGAGTTGAGATAGGCTTGGAGTCTTGCATCTTGAACTTTTCTAGAATCTCATTCACATATTTTGCTTGGTGAATAAGAATCCCAGATTCATCTTGTTTTACTTGCAAGGCTAGGAAGAAGCTCATCTCTCCCTGATCGCTCATTTCAAATTTCTTTCTCATTATCTCTTCAAACTCGGTGCATAATTCTTCGTTTGTTGACCCGTAGATGATGTCATCTACATAAACCTGCACCATGATGATGTCATCCTTCACCCTTTTCCTAAACAGCGTCTGATCAACCACTCCTCTTGAGTATCCATTCTCCACCAGATGAGTTGATAGTGTCTCGTACCACGTGCGAGGAGCTTGATGTAGTCCATACAAAGCCTTATCCAGAAGATACACATGATCTGGATACTCCTCATCTACAAACCCCGGTGGTTGAGTCACATACACTTCCTCATTCATTTCTGCATATAAAAATGCTGTCTTAACATCCATCTGGCGAACTGTGAAGTTTAGAAATGATGCCACTGCTAGAAATATCCGGATAGCCTCCAATCTTGCCACGGGTGCATACACCTCATCATAGTCAATTCCATGAATTTGCCTGTGGCCCTGAACAATCAACCGTGCCTTGTTTCTGACAATTATACCCGTGTCATCCTTCTTGTTCTTGTATAGCCAACGTGTGGGTATAACCTTCTTATCCTCTGGCCTTTCCACTAGACGCCACACTCCCAGCTTAGAAAACTGATTAAGTTCATTGTGCATGGCCTCTATCCAACATGGATCTCTGAGAGCAACCATCACATTAGGAGGCTCAATCTGGGATATGAAGCACGAATACATGCAGAAATTAATGTCTCCCGTGCGGCTTCTAGTGGTGACACCTGCTGAAACTGGCCCAAGTATATTGCTAATTGGATGGTCTTTGTTGATCCTTGATACTTGAACATCTGGCACAGCAACAGAAACAGGCAGGTTAGAATTAACAATATTATCATTCATACCTTGGTTTGGAGAAACTTCTGAATCAGCATCTTTAGTTCCCGAAGATCCTGGAGCATCTGCATTGACATTTGTGGGAACTGCATCTGGTGCTTTCTCAGCAACCTTTTCAACATGAGCCCTTGATTCAGATGATTGTGCAATAATGTCTTCTTCTTCACCCAATTGATGGAAGACATTTGAAAAATTGAACCCCTCAAACAGCGTCCCATAGTCAAAAATCCAATCCGGTCCACTCCCTGCATCTGTAGGATTGTCTTCAAGCCAGTCCACGTTATATGCCTCGATGATAACCTTTGTGGTTTTGTTGTAGACACGATAGGCACTATTTGCAGAATAACCCACGAAATAACACTCATCGGCCTTAGCTTCGAATTTCCCAACATCGGACTGAATCAGAACCGTGCAAGGACACCCGAATGTCTTGAAGTATCCCACTGTTGGCTTCTCTTTGTAAACAATCTCATAGGGAGTCTTCTCATGACGCTTGTTTAACAGAACACGATTCTGCACGTAACACGCCGTATTGACCGCTTCAGCCCAAAAGAAGATTGGCAATTTAGCTTCACACATCATTGTCCTTGCTGCTTCAATGAGTGTCCTGTTTCTTCTCTCAGCGACTCCATTCTGTTGCGGAGTGTAGGGCGCACTAAATTGTCTCTCTATCCCCTTTTCTCCACAGAACATATTTAACTCAGCATTTTTGAATTCTGTTCCGTTGTCCGTTCTGATAGCCTTGACCTTCTCGTTCAGCTGATTCTCTATAAGCGTGACAAACTGCTTCACTAAGATCGGAGTTTCATACTTGTTTGATAAGAAGAAGACCCAAGTGAATCGTGAGTAGTCATCCACAATCACGAGACAGTAAGAGAATTTGCTGATGCTTTGAACTTGCATTGGCCCAAATAAATCCATGTGAAGAAGTTGTAACACGGATGACATTGAATTTGCTATCTTCGAACGGTGTGGCAACTTGTGCTGCTTCCCCTTCGCACAAGCCACACATTTTTCCACAGTAGAGAAATCTTTGATGGGCAGTTTTCTGACATGTTCTCCCTTTGCAAGCTTGGTCAAATTCTTCATGTTAGCATGCCCCAGACGCCTATGCCACAAAAGAGCTAAGTTCTCATTTTGTTTGGATATGAGACAGGCTTCTTCTGAAGTTGGGGGTTGACCCATGTTAAGCTGATAAGAGTTTGCTCTTCTCGGAGTACGCATCAAGATGCACTCCTCTGGAATCTTCACACCAGGCTTGAGAATAATGCACTCCTTGCGGTTGAACAACACAGAGTAGTCTCTATCACAAATCTGAGAGACACTCAGTAGACTGTGTGACAGCTCCTCCACATAGTGTACGTCAGAAAACGATAAATTACCACTTCTCACCACTCCTTTCTTGCTTATCCTTCCACCCACACCACCTGCAAATGATACTCCTCCCCCATTGAAGTCTTCCACATCTTCCAAAAGGGATAAATCTCCGGTCATATGTCGGGAGCAACCGCTATCAACGTACCAGAGATTGTTGATAGATCTTCTTGGCCGTCCCTACACAAATCAGAGATCAGTGAGATTTAGGTACCCAGGCCATAACAGATCTGGGCACACCTTTGGAATCAATGTAATTAACTAATTGGAGGGTCATTTCTTGCTTTTCAGGTACATTCACATTTTGAATGTTGACTTTTGGTTTCCAGGTGGTGTCTTTCTGTGGTTTAAACACATTTGATGAGTTCTTCACAGACTCAGGTTTCTTTTTCGGAGATGTGGCCTTTTTACCAGTTGGCTTTTTAACAGGTGTCCACTCAAGTTTCAGTTTTGTGTAAACCAGTTGTTTTGTTTGAGTGACATCTTTTTGTTTTAAAGCCTGTTGCTCAACATTTGCTTTGCCATTAGGTTTATTAACTCTTTTGACTTTAACCATTTGTTTCTCAACAAATTCTGGTTTTATCTTATCATTTCTTTTATAAACTCCTTTAGATACATAGGTAGGTTTTGGAGTTTTGGCCACATTCCACTTATCAACAACAACAGGCTTTGTCACAGGTGCCTTTGTGTTTGAAACCTTAGACTGTTGAGTCTTCATTGGTTCCAGGCACTGCTTCCCCTTAAACAAAGCTTGTTGCTTCTGCTTTTGTTTTTCTCCTGTCATCATTTTCTCCAACATACTAGTCCGTGGGTTTTGCGGATAGTATGGTTGAAATGGTCTATTCACACAATTAGCAGCAAAGTGTCCTGGTTTTCCACATTGAAAACAGTTCATGAGTCTAGGCCCATTGACATGACTACAGAGGTATGAACGTCTTGGGTAAGACGACTTCCACTCTGGCTTATCATCCCATTTGTGTATAACACGTTTTGTATCCTTTTCCGGTTGTGTGATTAAACAAAATTTGTTCTGATTTAGACTTGTTTGTTCTATTGAAAGCCGACACAACCTGGGGATAAGCAACAAAATCTTTGGGCTTAGTCTCACGACCTACTTTTGTGTTAGGCACGCGAATTTTAAAACCATCAACTTTTTCATTGGAATTAGAAAGATGTTTTGACAACACAGATACAACGACTTGTTTTGACTTGGACGTATTAAGTTCTGACACAGATGCCAGAACATCGTCCTTGGGTAAATTAAGACTAGAACTACTAGACACATGACATTCATTGACTTTCACACATTCAGCATCCTCCCCTGACACATCTTCAATACCTACTTCATCTGCACATGAAACAAAGCCATCAACAGGTTCAACACTATTGTTTAATGATTCATGGGACGGACCTGATTTACTTGTGGATGCCATTGTTTCATTCTGATTACCCAACCCATAGATCATGTGTTTCTCATTTTCAAATTCCTGATCAGTCATAGGTGTCACTCCTACTAGAACACTATCTAACGGAGGTCCTATCTCATGTGTTCCTGCTTCAGACCGATCAACCTGATCCTCCTCTAAGATTATTCCTATTATATCTCTAGTTCTATCCTGAGGAACATCATTCTTGCTTTTGTCTGAGAAGCTAATTCCTATTCCACCTTTGTCTTTACCTATTCTAACATCAGTTATACAGGTGTTTAAAGACTTACTGGCCTCTAGCATTCTCTTGCTTCTCATATGATTCATATCAAGTTTTACCTGCAACTCATTGTTCTTATGCTTAAGTTCATCCAGCTGCTTACCAAGCTCAGCTATTTCTAACTTAGCATTGTCATACAGAAGAGCTTTCTCAGTTGCCAATTTTTGATATTTCACTATGTCTAATTTTTGTGCTTTTACCTTTTCCTCATTCTTCTGCCATCTACCCTTAAAGAAACTCCTCTCGCATTTTATCTCAAACAATTCTAACTGATAATTTTTACAGATTTGTCTAAGTCCAGGAATTATACGAGCACAAGTGGGATCAGGACATACCTTGTCGTTATCAATCTCAGCAGCAAAGGCTTCCTTGTCATCCACTGGAGTTTCTTCAGGTTTCTCATCAGTCACAACAAAAGCATGCTCTTCCTCTTCATCCCTTTCCATAGCAGCAACCATTGCATGTGACAAGCTAAACTCTTTCAACTGAGGTGTCCAATCATATCCACCTCCTTCCTGCACGACCAAAGCACTCGACTCAGCCTTTCCCTTCCCATCACCTGCTTTCCTTTCTTCTGTTTTTTCTTCCCTCGGCTTTGTGCACTCTCTTGCGAAATGCCCATACTCGTCACAGTTGTAGCACCTCAGCTTGCTTTTGTCAAACCCCATCCTGATCTTATCTTGGTCCTTCCACACATTCCTCCCAGTCTTTACCATGAACTTCTTTGCTCTGAAAACAGCCATTGCCATCTGCCAAGAGACGTCCAACATCTCTACATCTTCTGGATTTATCTGATTCATTTCACCTGACAGCATCTCAGTTAGCACTAAAGTTCCTGCCACGAGAGCATGATAGCTGTTCATAAAGCCCATACCGAGGGCAAAGTTAGGATCATTCGTAACATCAGGGTTGACACCTCCACTTGAACTCGCATGAGGTTGTGCCACAAATGCAGTTGACTTAGTGACAGAGCTTGGTCCACTTCCAGCTGACTTTCCATCTTGCTTAGAATCCACTTCTTCTGACAACAGGGCTTGGTTCAATTTTCCCGCCAAACTAAGGGAGCTTATGTGGTTCAATTCTCTCTGCTTGTCATCAATAAGCTTTGACTTCAATTTGTTGATCATCTCATCAAGCGATAGCTCACTCAGCTTGTTGTTGTCCTTAATGATGGAAATGTTGGTATTCCAGGATTTGGGCAGACTATTCAGCAGTTTCAGATTTTTATCTTCCAGATCCGGTTCAACACCATAGCTTGACATTTCGGCCATCAGAGACACGAACCTTTGCATCTGTGCTTGATTCTGCTTGCAGCTTGCTTGCCTTAATGTCCGGATTTCCCTCATAAGCCACAATCAAAGCATTCCAGAGTTGCTTGGTTGTCTTGCATTGCTTAAATCCTTGTGCAATGTCTGGTGTAAGTGCCATAGTCATAATGGCAAATTCCCTCTCTTCTTTGTTGCATCTTTCCCAATCATCATCATCATATTCGTCTTCCGTTTTAGCTTTACCTGCATTGGTTCCTTCTGGATGTGTAGGTGTGTGTGGCCCATGAATTACCGCTCTCCAGAGTCTGAGATCAACACTCTTCAAGTGGTTTTCAAACCTATATTTCCATTCCAGAAAGTTATCCGCCGATGTTAGTCTAGGTGGACGAGTGATGGATCCAATCTCAAAATCCAACTTCTGATACATACTCAGTTCGAAATCCATTACGAAAGCTTAGGGAACTTAAATCTAAAGTCCAAATGTCCAAAACAAATGATTACGATTACACAAAACTGATTACGATCGTAAACCCTTGATTACGATCGTGAACGCTGATTCCGATCCAAGCCAAATCGTAAACCCTGATTCCGATGGAATTTATCGTAAACCTCGATTACGATTCTTGTTTCCGGTGAGAAAATATCGTAAACACACGATTACGATCAAGTACAATCGTAAACTCTATTCACCGGATCGTAAACACGATAAAAATGTGATCTTGAACTCGTAAACTCAAATCTGATGAAGATCTTCAAACTACGCAGTCGTAAACACCAAAATAACCCAGAAAACCAATCGTAATCTCGATGAACAGCAGCAACCTGATCGTAAACCCGACGAACACCTTCAAAACCTTCAAAAATCGAACATTTTCAGAAAAAGTAGCTTGAATCAATATCGTGAGAGCCTCGAATCACAGATTCTTAGCTCTGATACCAATTATAGGTCTGAAAAATCAACCAATCACGATATCTTAATCACAAACGAGTGCGAAATCCTCGTATGTGATTGATTCAAGAAGAATGTAGAAGAAAGAGACTCAATCTATAAGAAAGATCGAATCTTGAATGAGAAAATACTACAAACTTGAAGCAAAAGGAATCTAATCGTAAACACAATGATAGAGAGAAAATTGTAAACAGTTTCCAAAAGCTTAACTTGATCATAAACATGAGAGGTATTTATACTACCTCTTACAAAACCTAGGGCCAATCATAAACACAAGAGGCCCAATCATAAACACACATAATCGGCCCACATGGCCTAAAACATAAACTAACAAAGCCCAAAAACTAATAATAAGTTAGCCCATAACTAATGTTCATGCCTCTAATAAATATAGCCCAACATATTTTGATTTTGATGATTTACGAGACCTCCGGTTAATACCGAAATCGTGTAAAGTACCAAAATTTCATTATTTTTGTCATAAACCTCCAACTTTTTTATGAAATCTCACTAGTATTTATTTGTATGCGTGACTAGTATCACACACAAATATAATACATGTTTGAATTTCCTAAAGTTGTCTGGTTTTAACTTAAATAACGAAATTGATTGAGATAGAATTTGAATTTAGATTTCGAGATAATTTCTACGAATCATATAACATAATTGTGATAACAAAATATAATACAATTCCTTATTGATTCAAGATCATAATTACAATCCGAATTTGAAAACGGGTCGGATAAAATACATATGGATTGACCGAAGTGTCACAATTGATACTTCAAGGCGGGAAATTTGATAGGAACATCCTCCTTTCGAGGAACCAAATGGCTGGTTTCTTAACTGTTGCTGGTTGTTTTGCGAAGGCTGGTTACTATCCTTGTTTCTCTGTAAAAAAATTAGGATGGTTTCTCCAATCGGGGTTGTAAGTATTACTGTAGGCACCTCGTTGTTGGTTGCTGATAAAATTCACCTCCTCAGGATTTCCGTCAGTTCTTGTCATGCATGCCTAGTCTTCATGGGGGACTCCACATCCGCTGTAGGCTAAGATGGTGGCGACTGATTTGCTGGTCTCGAACTTCTTGATCTTTGAGGTGAGTTCCTCAATCTGAGCTTTAATGCGATCGAGTCAACAACATTGAATAATCCAGGCGCCTTTGACTTGGAATTACGCAAGCTGTGCCACTGAAAGCTGGTTTGAGCAATCTCCTCTATCTTTCCAAAGACTTCATTAGGGCTCTGATTTCCAATAATGCCTCCAGAGTTGAAGTCGAAAAGCTGACGTGTTTGCGGGAGCAAACCGTTACAGAATATAGAGATTTGTTGCCAGATCTCTAGTCCATGATGAGGGCATTTCCTCAAAAGCTCCTTGAAACGTTCCCAAGTGCCATACAACAACTCACTGTCTTATTGAGTGTAAGCATTGATTTCAGTCATGAGTTTGGTTGTTTTGGCAGTTGGGAAGTATTTGTAAGGGAATTTCTGAACAAGATCGTCCCAGGTAGTTATAGAACCATTTGGTAGAGTGTTCAGTCATGCCTTAGGATGGTTTTTGAAGGAAAAAGGGAACATTCGAAGTCTCACGGTGTTGACGGAGGCTCCAGTGGATTTACAAGTACTACAAATTTCAAGGAAACTTGTAATATGAAGATGAGGGTCTTCGTTAGTGAGGCCACTGAATGTTGCAGAGTTTTGGATCATCTGCACCAGTTGGAGTCGAATTTTGAATGTGTCTGCCTCGTTTGCGGGAGGGGTAATAGCAGTTCCTAAATGCAAAGCATTAGGCCTGAGAAAATCCATGATCGTGCGTTGTTCAGCCATGGGTGGAATATGGGTGGTTGAAGTGGTAGATGGGTTTTGGATGGTGTGTGCTACATTTCTAGATCTATTTCGAAGTCTTTGTCAGAGAAAACGTTCTGGTTCAGAAAGTGGGGGTTGAATTTCGCCAGGTGGCGTAGGGCTCATGCACGTCCTGAAATCAAAATAGTAGAAACTCAGAAGTAAACAATCTAAAATGAAAAAGAAAAAATCAACATAAGTTGTGTGTGATCAAGACACTCTCTAGATTGATGTACTATCTATAAAAATAAAATAAAAGTGTATACCTTATATACTTTTAAATAAAAATAAGTATATATTAACATTTGGTTGGGCCGTCAACTTCGAATTCTTCTAAAAATTCCTCGTTTTTGTATCCCCAGCAACAACTCCAAAAAGCTTGTGTGCCTGAGGTGTATAAAAAAAATATAGCAATTTTAGTGACACCCTTAATGCATAAGCTTTTACATTTATAAACACGTAATCTTAGAACAATAGTATTTCACCACATTCACGGGAAAATGCACCCATCATGAAGAAGTATTGTATGGGTAAGATTCCGAGGTCGTCCATGGATACAAGAGAAAGAAAGTCTTTTTTCTTTTGATAAATAGTTTTCGTGGATAACCTAACCAAGAATTTTTTTTATACTTTGGGAGAAGATAAGTTAGATATATAAAAACAAAATAAATATAAAAGCGGGGTTATAGCGTATTCAGTCGAAGATAATATTACTTGGGGGAATTATTAATGACGAAGTTAATAATCTGTTTGTTTATAACTTTCCTTAAGATTATTACTCATCAGATGAGGAGGACCGCTTTTCAGCATGAAATCCTATCTCGCGTTCCTCTCGTCTCCCAGTAAGGATCGTGAGAGGACCGCTCTGGGAGTATTAAATAAACTAAGTGTAATGCAATATAGTTGTAGGGCCCGTTGGGTCGGTCGGTGCCGTTACACTCGAATACGTTGTCATGAACCAGCAGGGGAACAACCCACGCATCGGATTAATTTCTTATGAAAAACGTCCTTATGAGGGACTAAGGTTCGTTTCCTCCACGCACCGCTTTCGTACAAACATGGGAAGTCGCAACCAGAGCCAAGTTCACAAACATGTATCTCACCGACTTCCATAAAGTAACAACATATTAGTAACCCTCATCCCAACCAATACTTTTAGGCCGCAGTTAGCGTGAAAGTCGTGTTTGTTTACATTGACATAAAACTCACGAACATATTGCTTTGCATGGGGTGCTAGTCACCGTTAAGATCATGCATCATCCCCCAGTCGGGTGTCACAATTACGAATGATGAGCTTTCGACTCCTCAAATGGTCTACAATATGCAAGTCATGTTTGTTCGAAAGGATAAGAAAATACACTTTCAATAGAAAGAGTTTTCACAATATTAAATGCACTTACCTTAAGGTAAGTTTATAAACACATCTTTACCAACCCGCCAAGGACCTTCCCTAAGTAAGTGTAAGATTTTAGGCAAGCATCGTCATGGCTTTAAGAATTTGCTTAAAAAAAGTTGAGAAATTCATAGACAAATGTAAAATTAAATTCTTTTTAAGATAAATTCTTACAATCTTGACGAATAGCTACCGTACCAAACATAAAAGCTCAAAAGATTGTATAAATGGGTGAAAACGAGAGTGAAGCTTGAGCTAAAGCTTGAGAAATGGGAGGAGAAGTGGTGCCTTTTATAGGTAAAAACTGGAAACCGGCACGGGCCCTGCCTGTCAGTCGATCATCTGGAATCTTCATGGATCAGAGACACGGGACGTGTAGGATCAGTGGCACGAGCCGTGTGTAAAGTAGTCAGGGGCACGTGTCGTGTGGAACAGTGGCACGGGCCATGTTTGTCAGGATCCAAAGTCAATTCTTCTGGGCTTCGCTGGATGTAGGCACGGGTCGTGCCTGGCTAGGCACGAGCCATGCCTAAGGCCAAAAATCCGGAATTTTCTTGTTTCTTCGTGTTTTCTTCATAATTCCGTTCTTTTTGTGATTTTGGACATGGACAATGCTAGAAACTAAAAAGGAAACATTATTTCATAGTTTCGGTGATAGTTAATTAGTTTTTTGTCCATTTTGCGGGGAATATTTGGGTATAAAATATGTATATTTGATTGTACATCACAGAGTTTTAGGCCCGAATGGAGAGATTCAGAAGTTTGCATAGTAAGGACACTCATCAAGCGTTATGAAACGACCTAGTCGAGTATCTATGGGAGAGTAGGGCATAATTTAGTTCTTCATTTTTATTATGCATTTTCTTGTATATTTTCATTAAAAACTTTGTCGTTAATTTGAATCTACTTTTAGTTTAATTCTTTATTGATTTATGTATTATTTAATATTTAAAATATAGTTAATATAAATAAAAATAGAAAAGAAATGATGATGTGGAAATAAATGTGTGTTTGTGGGAAGTACAGTGTTGTGGCAAAAATCTGTTTGTGTGAAGGATTTTAAAAGGATGGGTAAAAAACTAATGTGGTATGCTGACTACACGTGTTTGTGGGAAGGATTCTGTCTAGTGTTGTGGAAAGTCTAAACAACACATGTATTTTGCTTTAAAATGTTGTACATAAATAATATCATACAATAAATGTAATGTACTATTTCTATATATATAATACTAGGTTAGTAACCCATGTATTATACGGGTTGACTTTAGATTTATAATATTCGATAAATAAAGAAAATTAACGGTCAAGTGATTTGAAAATTGTGATTGACTTAAAATCTTTATAAAACATTAACTGGTAATTTAATACATTATAGAAACTAGCCAATGACCCGGGTAAATACCAAAGGTTGTAATATAAAAACATAAAATGAAATATAACATAAAACTAAAATTCGAAATAAAACCGAAAGGATTAATAAATAAACAAAACATTTTAGCTATGAACAAATTCTCCTTAACCCATATGTACACAATACATTCGTCAATCACAAGAGTAATCTTTTATAAATTAATATAATCGTTATGTTCAAAATTCACCCTATGATGGACTGAACTATCCAACATTATAACAACTTCATCCAAATGACACCTAGATATAAACTTCCAAAACAATCTTTGTAAATTCATTTCCCATCGTATATGAAAATATTTTTTGGGACCCTTAATACAGATATGTTTAGTTACTTTTAAAACAAATAGGAGCATAAAGAAAACAATTAGTGAACATAACTTATCAATTTAGTATCTTCAAAATGAAAGCTGGAGCACAAACTTCATCCCTGGATGTTAAAGTGTTAGGTTTCTTTCACAATGAAGGTGCACAAACTAAAATTATAACTAACATTATCTAAGCATCTTCAAAACGCAATAGACCTCACACAAATTATCCATTTGGTAAGATTTAGCGAAAATTAGTAGCCACCTTATTTACATAGTAGGAAATCAAGCATCGAGAAATACAAAATTACCTTATTATAATTTTGAAAAGCTGATCCGTACACTATATTAATACGAGTTAAATTACGGCTATCGTCCCTGTGGTTTGCACGTTTTACGCCTATGGTCCTTAGACTTCATTTTTTACGGCTTTAGTCCCCAAAGTTTAACGGCTCGTTACGGCTTTGGTCCCTAGCGTTAAAGAGCGTCTATTTTTGTCGTTAATTTTTATGAAATGACATTTTTACCCCTTATTTAAATAGGAAAAAAAAGGAAAAGACTCTTTTATCCATTTCTTCTTCCTCTAACCACAAGCATCACCATTTATGTCCACCACCGTCTCCATTCACCACCACCACCATTTCTGTCCACCGCCATCTCCGCTCACCACCATCACAAGTCACACTCTCATGGGTGACCCGTCCTCTTCCCAAGCTCCCACAACCCTCCGCCCTTTCTCCATGACCGGCCCACCTTTTCCGTTAGGCCACCACCACCGTCTCCACCACGCCACCACCATCTCTGTCACGCCACTGTAAGAGGGAGGGATGTATTAGATTTTGGCGGAGTGTGGGAAATTTTGAAATGAATGTGGGGAGTTGTTCAATTGCATCGATCATGAAGAAAAACTAACTAATCTGCAATTCTTTTATGAAATTAATGGATACCTCTGTTAAGTTTGTTCTTCAGTTTTATTTATAAGTTCCTAAAATTGGTGCAGAGTAAATCGCAGGTTCACAGGCGAACGATCAATTTTTTGGGTTTTCGTCTCGGTGCGTTTCGGTGGTGTTCTTTGGTTCCAGTGTGTTCAGAATCGAGTTTGGATCACAATGGTATCATCTCCGATGAGTTTCTAGCTGTTTATGGTGATCGGAGCTTGGAACTCAACATCCGGGTATTCGGGTTCGACGTGTTTCGCTGAAGTTTCTTGGTCCATGAATGTTTAGAATCAAGTTTCGGTCATGATGAACTGATTTACGGTTAGTTTGGATGAGATTATGTTGATCTCCATGGTTGCCGGAGGTTGTTCCCGTCGCCGGAGGTTCCATGAAGAAGACAGCGTCGACTTTATATCAAGTTACGGTGAAAGGACAGTTTTGCCCATCACACTTATCTCACGTGGGGATTTAACGGGGTAAATTAGACGGACGTTAGCCCCAGGGACCACCGGTGTAACGGACCCCTAAACCTTGGGGACTATAGGCGCAAAAATTGAAGCCTAGGGACTATAGCCGTAAAACGTGCAAACCACAGGGACTATAGACGTAATTTACTCATATTAATACTGTTAGGACCACACATACATTTTTAATTGATGTACAATGGCGGTGGGTGGCACCTGTATTTATGACCACGCGTATGTCAATTTTAGTGTACAACTATCCCCCACTTTTGCATTTACATCATCTCTCTGTACAAGATTTATATCGCCTCTCTCTCTCTCTCTCAAACCGTAGAAGATCTTCAAATCTTGTCTCTCTCTCTAAAAAAAACCTTTCAAATCGCCTCTCTCTCCAACTTCTCTCTAAAAGAACCTCCGTAAGGAACGAGCGCAGATGCATTCTGATGAAACACATTATCTCACCGCACGTAAATGAAAGATTACGATTCAACTAGGAACAAGCTAATCTAAGAAGAATAATCGATGAATCAATGGATTTATTAATATCTCAAGTATTCGGGTACAAACAAGGAAAACACACAGTAAATGTGTGGTTTTCCGGAATCAGAAGTTACATTGCTAGTGAATGAATGAGCTATTTATAGAACTGCTGAAGTCGCATCTTCGTAAGTTGGTTGGATGCACTTGCATCTTGTTCATCCGCAACTGCATCGCCTCCGACTTGTTCTTTGTATGACACTTGCTCCCGAGGTCTTCACCATCGGAAATGTAGATGTTAAGCCATTTGCATGTCCGGTCTTGACCTATCCTCATCAAGTCCCCCTAGTCCATTGATTATTCAAGCAATAATTATTGGACTAGAAGTTAAAAGTGTCTTGTATCTCCAACGAGTTTTGAGAACTTTTACCGATCATCTTCATTAAGTTCTCATATGTTTTTGATTTGTTACCTCATTAAAAACCTTGTTCGGAAAAACCCTGTGGGAAAAAACCGATA
>JBCNJP010000012.1:76316816-76373179 GCA_039602395.1 Deinandra increscens subsp. villosa | reverse complement strand
TTATTTATTCTCACTTTAATGAATTATAATTGTACTTAATTTTATTCGAATATAAGTATATTATGTAAGACATATTTACTTTTATAGAGATGAATTCTAACGATTTATTTATTTTATTTATAACATATGTATGTTCTTATTAATTATCAGGGGCGAAGCTTGACTAGAAATTCAGTTGGGGCCGAGAGTTAAGTGGCAAAAAATCGATAGGGTCAGACTAAGTATATAAAAAAAATTGTGTACTAGCTAGACGGGTATAAATTTCTATTTCTGAGCGAAAAACTGATAGGGCATGGGCCCGGTCGGGCCCTCACTATACTTCGCCCTTGTTAATTACCTCTTATAGATAGATACATGTTATATTTTATTATATATTTTTTTTATATTAAAAATTATGTATAAACAACAACATACCCAGTAAAGTCTCATCAATAACATTGAAATATTATTAGTAGGGTCTTGGAGGATGGGATGTAGGCAGAGCTTACCTCTACCCCAAAGGATAGAGAGACTGCTTCCAGAGAGACCCCCAACTCCAAACCACAAGCAAACGTGCCAGTGTAGACCGAAAAGAAAAAATAAATAAATAATATAAAATAATAATAAATACATAAATTACTTATAATCATAAATTAAATATATATATATATATAAATAAAAATAAATGTTTACCACCCCGCGTTGCTGTGGGGTTGAATTTGTATACTGAACGAAAGTTAAAAAGTTAAGTGGTATAAAACGTAAAAGTTTAAAAGTCTCGTGGTAAAAGTATAAAACTGTAGAAGTATACTAAAAGCGAAAGTAGAAAAGTTAAAAGTTTCGTGGCAAAAGTAGAAGACAAAAAACTTAAAACAAAAATAAAAACTTTAAAAGATAGAGGATTAAAAAGTTAAGGAGTATAAAACGTAAAAAACTAAAAGTCTCGTGGTGAAAGTATAAAACTATAAAAATATACTAAGTTAGAGATATAAAACGTAAAAGTCTAAAAGTCTCGTGGTGAAAGTATATAACTATAAAAGTATACTAAAAACGAAAGTAGAAAAGTTAAAAGTTTTGTGGCCAAAGTAGAAGATAGCAAAAACTTAAAACAAAAAAAAAACTTTAAAAGTTAGAGGGTTAAAAAGTTATGGGTATAAAACGTAAAAGTCTAAAAGTCTTGTAGTGAAAGTATAAAACTATAAAAATATACTAAAAACGAAAGTAGAAAAGTTAAAAGTTTCGTGGCCAAATTAGAATACAACAAAACTTAAAACAAAAAAACTTTAAAAGTTAAAGGGTACAAAACGTAAGAGTATGAAATATATGTGACTAAACTATGAAAACCAAAAGTTTACTATTTCATTAAAAAAAATAAGTGTTTAAAAGTTTAAGGGGGTAGAAACTGTCAAAACCCTAAAGTTTTGTGGCCAAACTATGAGAAATGAAAAGTCTCATATTCATCTACCAAATTTCATTGTTATATATAATAATAATAAAATAAAAACATAAAATAAAATAAAAATAAATAAAGATAAATAAATAAAATGCCTCCTTAAGGGTTCTTAGCCTTAATCATACGTCTCCACGATACCCTATTCTCGACCATATTCTCAGAGAGATGCAAGTCAAGCAAATCAAACCTAATACGCTCATCCCACACCAACTTAGGTCTATCTCTCCCTCTCCTCCCCACGACCATGATGCTCTCAACCAAATGAACCGGCGTCGTCAACTGCCTCCTCTTCACGTGCCCAAGCCGTCTCAATCTCCTCTCTCGTATCTTCTCTAAGATACTTGCCACTGTAAATCTTTCCCAATAGACCTCATTTCTAATCCAATCCAACTACGTGTGACCACTCATCCACCTCAACATCCTCATCTCAGCCACCTTGTGCTTACGCACCTGTCTCTTCTTGATAGCCCAACACTCCGAGCCATAAAACATTGTCGGTCTGACAACAACCTTATAAAATCTGCCTTTTAGCTTAACAGGAAACCTCTTGTCGTAAAGTACACATGTGGCTACATGCCATCGGCACCAACCCGCTCTGGTGTGGTGGGCTACATCACTATTAGTGCCCTCATCGTTCTGCACAAACGATCCTAAGTACTTAAACTTCGTAACGGGCGGAACTGTCCGACCTTCAATAGAAATCAGGACATCCTCCACGTCCGTCGTACGACTGAAGTCACAGTGCAGATACTCAGTCTTAGAACGGCTAATTCTTAGGCCTTTAGATTCCAAATCCGCTCTCAACTCCTCAAGCTCTTCGTTCAAACATTGTTTACTCTCTGCAACTAGCTATAACACGATATCATCGACAAAGCATGCACCACGAAACCGCCTCCTGGATCGACTTGGACACCTCATCTAGTACAATAGTAAAGATAAATGGGCTCAACGCGGACCCTTAGTGGAGACCCACCCCAACAGGAAATGAATCTGTGTCCCCCACAGGCACCCTGGCACAAGTCATCGTATTAGCATACATATCCTTGATTAAGTCTATGTACTTCCTTGGGATCCCTCTACACTCGAGACTATCCCAAATCAATCGCCGTGGTACGTTATCATATGCATTTTCCAAGTCAATGAACACCCTATGCAGATCACGTCTCTTATCCCGATATTTTTCCATCAATTGCCTAAGGAAGTGTATCACCTTCGTAGTGGATCGCCCTGACATGAAACCAAATTGGTTCACCGTGACCTGGGTTTCCCTCCTGATTCTGGTCTCGATAACTCTTTCCCATAGTTTCATAGTATGGTTTAGCAACTTAATGCCCCTGTAGTTCTCGCAACACTCAGCGTCTCCTTATTCTTGTAGATCGGGACTACGACACTAGCCCTCCACTGATCCGGCATCTTCCCGGTTTTGAAGATAGTGTTAAACAGGATAGTCAGCCACTTAACTCCATCCTCCCCCAAACATTTCCACACCTCGATTCTGTATACCTAAACGGGTAATTAGCTAGTATAAAACTATATGAAATGAACATTTAATTGGCATGTTAGACTATCGAGTTGCTAAAAGTATCAAATTAAATTATTTTTAGGTTCCTTATTTTTAAAGTAAAGTAAAGGTTACTAATTATGTATAAAATTGCCATTAACAGCGCGTTGTAACAGAGAAACGACGCTAAATAAGGTATGTTAATCTGATCCTGAGGTCATCCATTTTTTTAGGGCTGGTGTTGGTTAAAAACACAGAAGTCGAACTTTGTGGTGGACGTGCCATTTGTTTGAAACCATGGATGCCTAAAACTTTATACCATGCAAATCAACATATAAAACTCCATCTTAAACCAAAACAAACCATCCTTAATTAGTTCTCCAATATTTCATAAAATAGATGGATTTCATCTTCAAAGATGACATGCATTTAGACTTTATCAACCAGGTTCGTTATTTAATTCCTCAACTGTTTATATTGCACAAGTTTCAAATGTATGTGAGGAACTGATCCATGGAGATATTCATGTGAAACCCATTAGAGAAAATAATTTAATTAGGGTGTGTTGTAATTATTAAAGGGTGGTGATATTCTTACACCAAGAAATCTGATATTTTACACATATTGTAGTACTATAAATAGTCGTATAAATAATACATGATATTTTACAGGTTTTTACAGTAAACATATAGTAGAAGCCAATTGAATGTAATTGACGAAAGAATCAAGGAAAAGACTTTGCAACTTGTTATTGTTGAAGAAGAAAGCAGGCTAAAGAACAAGAAACACCAACGACTGATCAGGTGATATATAGTTGTTGATCTGAATTGAAGAAAAGAAAACAAACGTAATGGATCCGGATAACGTAACCAAATCGGCTGCAGTTGAGGATGTTGGAAATATCCAAACTGGAAAAGAACCACAAGATGGGAAATTAACTGAAAAGGATGAGGACCAAAAGGTTGTAGTTCCTCTAGAGGAGATGAAGACAAAAGATTCCGAACCAATCGTCACCGAACAAACTACTCCAGAGACGATCACCACCGAGGTTAGTGAGAGAAAAGAAGAGATTGCAGATGCGGTGGCTGAGATCATTAAAAAGAAACAAGATGAAGCAAGTGTGACCGATGACGAAAAGGAAGAAAATGATCCAACAGTTTCTGAAAAACAGCCGGTCCCTGCAGATGAGATCGCGATCATAAAGAAAGAAGAAGAATCGAAAAATGAACCCTTAAAGATTGAAGAGCCTGTAAATGATGTGAAAAAAGAAGATGAGGCTGCTGAAAATGGGAAAGAAAACAAAAGTGTTGAAGCTGTTGAAACCAAAGAAAATGGAGTAACAAACGAGACTGCGAATGAGACAAAAGATGGCGAGAAATTAGCTGCAGTGGAAAATGTGAAAACTGAATCTAAAGAAGAGCAGAAAGTAGTTGATGAAAGGAAAGTAACAGATTCAACTACTAAAGAAGAAGAGAAAACTAGTCCTAAAACATCAATTAGTCTGATGGGGAAGGTGAAGAAATCATTCATGAAAGCAAAGAAAGCTATCACCGGAAAGAATACCAGCAACACGAGCACCAGCACCAGCACCACCACCAACACCAAGACTAGTGAAACTAAAGAAGTAGATAAGGCGTAACTAATTAATTAATCTGGAGTGAAGGGGTGAAAAGAGGAAGAAGGTAATAATATGGTATATGTATTTGTCTTTTGAGTATTCTTTTAGTGTTTGTTCTTTGTTGATCATATTTGTGGTTAACTTGGGTTGAATTTGTTTTAGGATTCATATTATGCTGAGTGTATAATAGTTTGATCATGTGATCGTTATAAACAGGTAAGATATTGCATATCAATCGTACCAAATAAGATCAAAACACTATGGGTCACAAAAACAAAACATATGAAGCTTTTAGACAACTAAATATATAACCAAAATCTATCATAATATAGCTGTGCAACAAGTGAAAACAACATGTTTAAGGTTATGTTACCCGAATTAAATGGTAGGTGTCCTATCTTTTGATATGTTTGGTATCTTAGCAGCAATTACAGGTTGATTTTTAGGGCTCAAAATGTAACCCGATTAAAATTCACAAAATTTCAAACTAAAAGGTAAATTAATCGATTTAACTACCCCTACTTGATCCAAACCTGAGACTATCCATTTTAGTATGATAAGAAAAACATATGGTTATATGGTTAAGTGAGGAGGATATGGACACTATTCCTAAGTTTCAACTAATGAGCATTCATGGGCCAATGTGGGATTAGCCACTTGGTAGGCTTTTGCCTCTTAGTTAAGGTCCAATGTTCAAATCTTGACATGAAGAGTTTAGAGTAAATTACAAAGAAGGTCCTTTATGTTTAATCCTAATTTCAAATTAAGTCCTTTAAGTAAAGTTGTTTCACCTGACATCCTTTAAATTTTCACTTTGTTTCATAAAAGACCATTTATCACTAACGGTGTTAAAAACCATTGTTAAGTCAAGGATACTATCGTCATTTTATAAAATCTTTAAAATAATACATGTAAATAAATAATTTATTAAACCCCTCTCTTTCTCCTCTCACGTAATTCAATGGAGCAAGAGTCGGAACTCCGGCCAAGCACATATCTCACTGCATTCGCCGACAACTTCGACAGCCCCTGCTCTACGCCTTTCATCAATGCTCCCTCTATCCTCGGCCAGCCCTCTTACGGCGGCGAATTTTTCTACAGCGCTCCGGCGATTCCGATTCACTTCATGCTATACTCGTCCTCTTCGTATCTGGATTCATCCAATTCAGGCTCTTATACTCCTGTTGAAGGATGTGGAGGAGGTTTTGAGTTTGATTTCACGACGAAGGAAGCTGCTAGAGGAGCTGCTCGGCTGGATCCACGAGTTCTGCTGATGAACTTTTCTTAAACAGTCAGATCCGCCCGACAAGGTGAACGCTGACGAAGAGGTTAACGATGTCGAAACTCCGCCGTCGTGTGCGTCTTCCCGGTCATCGTCCGTCGGCCGGAGCTTAAAACGTTAAGTGTTTTTGAAGAAATTTATCATTTATCATAAATACATAAAGGAAGAAAGAAGTCATTCTAAACGTCAGGTCAATTAATAGAATTTTAATTTAAATGTTTTATTTTAAAGATTTTATAAAATGACTATAATGTCCCTGACTTAACAATGGTTTTTAACACCGTTAGTGATAAAGGACCTTCTATGAAACAGATTGAAAACTTAAACGATGTCAGGTGAAACAACTTTACTTGAAGGACCAAATTCGAAATTAGAATAAAACATAAAGGACCTTCTATGTAATTTACTCAAGAGTTTATTTGTAATATTTGGAATAGATTTAGAGTAGTGTAGTTTGGCGTTAAAAAAAATTGTGCATTCATGGGAGTTTCATTGATTGAGATATTGTCTGATAATAATTCCGTAAACTTAATTTCCAAACTCCTAAGACTCCGCAACGCGGAAAATCGTCCATTCGTCCGTCCAACGTGGGGCGTGCGACGCTGTGGCCAGCGCACCTCGGCTGTCCATTCGTCCATAATCCGTTCAAACGGATACCGAATTTGTTTATTTTTTTCCTCTCCAATGGCTAGTTACATTTAATATTATTTGTTTTTTTTTCCTATATATATCCATCATTAACTCTTTCTTTATCACACCAACTCTCAAATTCTCTCAAACAATCTCATTCTACAAACTTCTATCCACTATAAAAAATGAGCTCTAGTCGAAGCTTGAGTAACTTTAAGATGTTATGTTGACAATTCAAAAATATTGTTCTCGATGGGGGAAGGAGAAGATGAAGCAATTTCCAATCAAATATTCGGATGGGATCACGAAGACGAAGAAGCGGTCGGATCCTCAAAGCAAAATAAGAAAAGAAAAGAGGCACATAGAGGTCGTGTTGCCGGAGACCTACAGTTATGGAATTGATTATTTTGCACTCATATCGGCGTATGATGAGGGTTTCTTCCGGCGTCGTTTCAGGATGTCGTCCCGACTTTTTAATCGCATCCTTGACATTATTTCTGACCCAGGTAAGTGTGAACTTCATAACTATTTTACACAGAGATATGATGTTGTAGGTAGAAAGGGTTTCCACCTAGACAAAAATGTACAAATGCCATACGTCAGCTGGCATATGGAGCTATAGCTGACCAAGTCGATGAATACATTTGAATTTGGCGAGAGTACTGCTCTTGAATGTCTGCGCAAGTTCTACAGGTCAGTTGTACAAATCTTACAAGATAAATATCTCAGAAATCCAAACCAAAATGATATTGAACGTTTACTGGCAATGCATTTAGAGGGTCACCGACTTTAACGGAATGCTTGGAAGCATTGATTGTATGTATTGGGCTTGGAGAATCGTCCAACTGCTTGGAAAGGTCAATACGCATGTGGTGACCATGGTGATCCGACCATTATGCTAGAGGCGGTTACATCAAAAGAATTTTAGATTTGGCATGCATTCTTTGGAGTGGCAGGTTCATTCAATGACATCAATGTACTCATCAGATGAGGAGGACCGCTTTTCATCCTGGAATCCTGTCTCGCGTTCCTCTCCTCTCCCCTTAAGGATCGTGAGAGGACCGCTCTGACAGTAATAAATAAAGTAAGTGTAAATGCAATATAGTTGTAGGGCCCGTTGGGTCGGTCGGTGCCGTTACATTCGAATACGTTGTCATGAACCAGCAGGGGAACAACCCACGCATCGGATTAATTTCTTATGGAAAACATCCTTATGAGGGACTAAGGTTCGTTTCCTCCACGCATCGCTTTCGCGCAAACATGGGAAGTCGTAACCAGAGCTAAGTTCACAAACATGTACCTCACCGACTTCCATGAAAGTGACAAAATATTACTAACCCTTATCCCAACTAACACCTTCAGGCCCTAGTTAGCGTGAAAGCCGTATTTGTTTACATAGACATAAAACTCACGAACGTATTGCTTTGCATGAGGTGCGAGTCACCGTTAAGATCATGCATCGTCCCCTAGTCGGGTGTCACAATTCCGACTGATGAGCTTTCGACTCCTCAAATGGTCTACAATACACAAGGCACGTTTGTTCCAAAGGATTAGAAAATACACTTTCAATATAAAGTGTCTTCACAAAATCAAATGCATTTACCTTTAGGTAAGTTTATAAACACATCTTTACCAACCCGCCAAGGACTTGTCTTCCCTAAGTAAGTGCACGGTTTTAGCCAAGCATAAGCATGGCTTTAAGAATTTTCTTAAAAGAAGATCAGAGGTTCATAGAACAAAATATAAATTAAATTCATTTTAAGATATAGTTCTTACAATCTTGAAGAATAGCTACAACACCGAAAATAAAAGCTCAAAAGATGGTATAAAAGAGTGAAAACGAGAGTGAAGCTTGAACTAAAGCTTAAGAAATGGGAGGAGAAGTGCCTGCGCGCCTTTTATAGGAAAAAATTAGAAACCGGCACGGGTCGTGCATGTCAGTCGATCATCCGAAATCTTCATGGATCAGAGACACGGGCCCTGTAGGATCGGCGGCACGGGTCGTGTGTAATAGTAGTCAGGGGCATGAGCTGTGTTGTGTCAGGAGCCAAAGTCAACTTTTCTAGACTTCACTAGATGTAGGCACGGGCCATGCCTAAGGCCAAAAATCCGGAACTTACTTGTTTCTTCGTGTTCTCTTCATAATTCCGTTCCTTTTGTGATTTTGGATCTGGCCGGACAATGCTAAGAACTAAAAAGGAAACATTATTTCATAATTTCGGTGATAGTTAATTAGTTTTCTGTTCATTTTATGGGAAATATTTGGGTATAAAATATGTATATTTGATTGTACATCAAACATCCCCACACTTAGATCTTTGCTTGTCCTCAAACAAAACCCAAATGGTCAAGACTGGCAAGTCTAAGAATTAGTATAATCTATGCTTGTAATCTTGTGACGAGAAGCCCGTTTCCACCTATTTCGACCTTTTTTTTCTCTTTTTACCATGCTTATTCTATTTTTATTGAAATATTAAAAGCTACAGACAAAGTTACTGGAATGTTTAGATTTATTTAACCAAGTACACATCACAAGGGATCACTCGACTCTTGGGGTTAGTATATATACGGACTTCTGAGTGGTTAAGGGCTGAAAGAGTAGGTTGTGGTTAGGGGTTTGGAAGTGTTTGGTTAAAAAATGGCTAAAGTTGTAAATTATGATCCTTTTTCGAAACCTTTATTGTGACTTGAAAATTTCATGACTATAAGGGCTTCTTTTGGGGTTTGCCCCCTTTTTATCATAAATACAAGCTTGCATATGTGCAAGGATAAAATAGTCGTCATCTATTTTAGAAGCTTTTGTTGAGGATCACAAGTTTGTGAATATAAAGGGGGGGGGGGGGGGTTAACATGAAAAAGGTTGTTTGGCTTTTTGGGGTTATTTTGTAAATAAATTTACGGGTTTAGAAACGAAAGGGAATAGGTTCAAAGGGGTTTCCTAAGGGGTATTTTGTGGGTGGGTAAAGAACATAGGTTAGGGAAAGAAAGGGGTTAATCCTGGGTGCCTCAATCCTTTGAAAATGTGTTTCCGACTTTGTTCATCTTGGGATGTATGCTCAAAACGAGTTCCGGCTTGTTGATTTTACTTGTTTCTCTCATTTTTGATGAGAAAAGAACATGTTAGTTATGTACATGCGGTTAGGCTCAAATTCTCACCAAAAATGTGGGAGGAGGGTTTTAAGTACCAGTTGAATAAAAATAAACTTTTTGTTCTATTTGCTGTAAGCAAAAGTATCTCAATGTATACTCGAATAAGGAAAATAGATTTTTGATCTTTTCCTTTTGGAGAACACTGTCCATTTTCATAAATATTAGCAAGAATTACAGATTCATTTATTGTAATTTTTTTTTGGACCATGAAAATAGAGTTTTGTGTAGGACTATTTTGGACATGCAGAAAATTTGATTTTTCAGTGAACTGACTAATTTCCCAATCCCGTCCCCACACTTGAATCGCACATTGCCCTCAATGTGCAACATATGCAAAAAGAAGGCATTATGAAAATTAAACAGGTTTATGGATAGTAATGGTCGCAGAGAGTTTTCTTTGTTTTCTTCCGGCCATGGATTCTTCGTTGGTTGCCGAATAGACTTCTTACCAGATTCTACACTATGAACAGCTTTTCGTCCTCTTTATTATGGTGGTAGTTGTCAAAGCTGCATACTGAAATGAAAATATAAAACTCTACCGGATATCTGGTTAATCTGCCCATGTTCCGTGCAAGAGTAGGTTGACTCATGCAGATCCGACGTTACGGCATTACACAGGGCGAACCGCGATATCCGGATATTTACTAAAAGAAGCTACTGAAAATAAAATACTTCATTAATCCTAATATAGTATTTTTCTAGGACTGAAAGTTTAATTGAAAAGGTGAGACATGTTACCGTCGTTTACATGTTGTCATGATGGAGCAGCCGATTCACTTATCCTTTCATCCTAGATGTTCATGGTAAGCCGCCATGAAAACGCTCCAAGTTTATTTACGGGTCTACTGGCTGGACCCGCATTGCTGGCTCTAGAATGTGAGAGGTGGAGGTGAGGCCCCTTCCATGCGTTGGTTGGAAAATTATAGGCCGAATTCGATACAGCCACCACCTGTAGGTTTCCATATGCTTTCTTACCGACCTCGAAGTTCATTTCCTTGTTGCCGAACTTGATCGCTAAAGTCCCACTGCTCATGTCTACTGCTACTTGCGAGGTCGCTAGTAAGGGTCTTCCTAAGATAAGGGGTACCTCCACATCTTCTTCCATGTTGAGAATGGCGAAGTCAGTAGGGGAGACAAACTTTCCTACCTTAACTAGGAGGTTCGCAGCGATTCCTGAAGGGATTTCAACCGAGCAGTTAGCAAATTCGTGTGGGAGTTCCGAGGTTCAGTCTTTGATGCATGGTAGCTGGCATAAGGTTGATGCTGGCTCCAAGGTCTGCAAGTGCGTTCTTGACAGCGATCCCTCCAATGGAACATGGGATGGTGGAACTACCGGGATCCAATTGCTTCTTGGGTAACTTGCTCGAGAGGATGGTGGAGCATTCTTCGCTCAAGCTAACCAGATTTAGTTTAGCGACTTTTCTCTTTTAGAGAGAAAATCCTTCATCTGATTGGTGTATTTTGGCATCTGGGATAGGACTTCGATGAAATGTAGGTTTATGTGTAGTTGTTTCGGGAGGTTTATGAACTTACGAACTATTCATCAGACTTTACCTTGGCAAGTCTGCTGGGATAGGGAACCTTTGGGTTTTTCAGGCGTTCTTCTGCTGTAACTAGGGTAGTAGGAGTAGGCGTTTCTTGAGGTGGGATGGTGGGTGTTTCAGTTCTCGAGGCAACCTCCTCTAGACCGACCTGTCAACTTCTTAAGGTAATAGCATTACATCGGGCTTTAGGATTGGTCTCAGTGTTGTTGGGGAGAGAACCAGGTGGTCACTCGCTCACAGTTTTGGCAAGCTGGATGAGTTGCTTCTTGAGATTCTTGACGAATGCATGCTGATTGCGCAGATTCGATTCATGTTGGTTGAGTCGGCCGTCCATCATTTGTTGGACTCATTAATCATCCGGCTGATTGATGTCACACCCCGACCGACGGCGGAAAATGTCGGAGCGTGATAAATTGTCCAGATGCTCACAACCAAATAAATTAAGTTGCGATATACTTAATCATGCCATTTTATTCCATAAACATAGTAGTTTTACAAAACATATAACAAACAAAACATGATTAAATTTTAACTAGGTCCAGCAGAGCCTAACGTGATAACACAACGGAAGTCTCAAGTAGCATTTCCTGCAAAATGTATATAATATCTGTCAACTACAATGAGTTGGTGAGTACACATAGGTTTAATATTAAGTATAAGTTTAAAGTACGCGATCAACATGCCAAGTGTATGATTAAGAATATGACAAACAAGTATTAGAGGCAAGATATAAACGGGTAAAACAAACCTTGACAATTTAGGTTCCAATCACCTATTTGAAGACAAGATTACGTCTCAATATCCTAGGTGGGTTGTCAACCAATAGCTATTAATGAACCAAAGGCTTGGTGTTGTTAATGTTTACGCAAGAGTAAAGTTTCAAGTTTATCAAGTTTCAAGTTTCACGTATCAAGTCTCACACAAGTAAGCATATCAAGAATCACACAAATACTCATATAATCGCATTGTTTTTATATCAAGAATAAAGAGTAACGATTTTGACATAGGATACATGTTGCACCCCAAATAACAAAAGAAGAGGGGCTACAAGTACTCACTTGATGAGCGGATTGAGGATGAATGATAACGCTGAGAGTGATAATGATAGACCTCGAGATTAGCCTATTAACATAAATAGGCTAAATAAATACAAAAAATATAGTTTCAATTGGACAGGGTTCTTGAAGAGTGTAAGGTTTTATTATTATGTCAAAAGACTATATCTGTATTGATTAAAACAAAGATTAGTGATAATATGAAAACGCGTTTTCCTATAGGTAAACACTCTCTCTAGGAATCCCCAGGTAAGTCTGCCAGGTCCAACGAGGGATTTATGCGACATCCTTACCTATGCCAGGAAACCCAGTGTACAGGCGTTTACCCTTCCGGTCCGCGCAAGTTCTATACAGTTTTATAAAAATGATATTTCATAAAATATAAATTATGAATACTTATAGATCTTGATATATATATATATATATATATATAACAATATATTTAATAATTGTAAATACGTATATTAATTTATGTTTTTAAATATATATATTTGTATAAAATACATATATATATTGATGATAATGTTTGTAAAGTTATATATATATATATATATATATATATATATAATCATAAAATATCAAATATTTAATTTTATGATCATATATATATATATATATGTGTGTGTGTGTGTGTATATATTTGTTTTTAACAAATATTTGTATTTATCAATTTTACGAATAATATCAAACGTGCTCGAAAAATGATAAAAACACAGGCTTTTAATCTTGATGGTATATAAAGATATCCCCTAAAGTTTGAAATTCCAACTCATAATCGTTTGTTAAATTTGGGCATTATAACGTCGTATAATACCGTTTTACTCGAAAAAAAAATGTTCTCCAATTATGAAATTAACTTAGGAGTTTCTTTTATTATGTGTTCGTATGAAGATCCCCAAAATTCCAGCTCCTAATTCCTAACAGATTGTTCTAATTTTAACAAAATAGTTCAAGAACCCTAGTTTTTAAGCAAATCCGGAACATGATTAAAACAACAATATGAACAGAAATTGATAGAGGGCTTTTGTTCTACGTACCAAATTATGTAGGACTGCAGAAAATTAGACCTCGAGAGCTCCTGAGTTGAGAGAATTCGAGCAGTGAAGATACGAGTACGAAATTAGGATTTTTGAGAGATAGATTTAGGAAATTAAAGCTTAATTTCGAGTTCCAGAGGTTGGTTTATATACTAACAGGGACGAAATCTTGTTAGGACACGAGTTCAGGTGACTAATCGAAGAATTTGACACGTTTTGGAGGCTTAAACGAGGCTGCAACACGAAGATAGCCTAGAAACACGTCTGCACGTTTTGGGGCGTACCGCCCAGAAATTAGACATTTGGGGCGTACCGCCCTAAAGTGATTTTGGAAAATTTACACTTTTAGTCCCTGAAGTTTCATTTTTGTATTTTTAGCCCCCGAACTTTGGTAAATTGACACTTTTTACCCCCAAAAATTTATAAAATATATTTTTATTATATTTATAATCTTGGAGTATAAATATTTTGATTTTGATGATTTACGAGACCTCCGGTTAATACCGAAATCGTGTAAAGTACCGAAATTTCATTATTTTTGTCATAAACCTCCAACTTTTTTTATGAAATCTCACTAGTATTTATTTGTATGCGTGACTAGTATCACACACAAATATAATACATGTTTGAATTTCCTAAAGTTGTATGGTTTTAACTTAAATAACGAAATTGATTGAGATAGAATTTGAATTAAGATTTCGAGATAATTTCTACGAATCATATAACATAATTGTGATAACAAAATATAATACAATTCCTTATTGATTCAAGATCATAATTACAATCCGAATTTGAAAACGGGTCGGATAAAATACATATGGATTGACCGAAGTGTCACAATTGATTCTTCAAGGCGGGAAATTTGATAGGAACATCCTCCTTTCGAGGAACCAAATGGCTGGTTTCTTAACTGTTGCTGGTTGTTTTGCGAAGGCTGGTTACTATCCTTGTTTCTCTGTCAAAAATTAGGATGGTTTCTCCAATTGGGGTTGTAAGTATTACTGTAGGCACCTCGTTGTTGGTTGCTGATAAAATTCACCTCCTCAGGATTTCCGTCAATTCTTGTCATGCATGCCTAGTCTTCATGGGGGACTCCACATCCGCTGTAGGCTAAGATGGTGGCGACTGATTTGCTGGTCTCGAACTTCTTGATCTTTGAGGTGAGTTCCTCAATCTGAGCTTTAAATGCGATCGAGTCAACAACATTGGATAATCCAGGCGCCTTCGACTTGGAATTGCGCGAGCTGTGCCACTGAAAGCTGTGTTGGGAATGTTTTGCTAGGCAAAAATTCCTAAGTCAGAAGTTCCGAAGGAAGTTCCTCCGGAACTCCTTCTACACTAAGGAGTTCCTCCGGAACTTATACTTAGTTACTCCGGAACTTTGACTTTCTCTCTCTGCACAAGTTCCAAGGCATAAAGCTGTCAGGAAGCAGTTTTACTTTACGGCATGTTGTACACTGTTCACAGAAAGGTCTACTCAATCTTTTACAGAAGCATGCTAGTACTTCAACAACTATCAGAGTAGATAATGTTTGTTTATTTAGCCTAGGGGCTAAAAAGAAATAAAAGAATATCTTTTATTTCCTCCTTGCACTATATATATTAGCTTTACTTCATTGTTTATGTGTGGATCCCTGAACTTATATTTCAGTTGTAACTTTCTTGTAAACATCATTAAAGTATTAATATAGTAGTGCTTGGAAGGTATATCTCTTGTGCATGTACTTTACTTCTTGTTTGCTAGTTACACTTTCGGATCAGTATATCTTTGCTAAGAACACAAACAAGTCTGATTCCGCCTTTCTTGTTTGAAACCTTCTTGTAACTTGATAAGGTTAACAGGTTAACCACGATCCAACAAGTTGGTTTGAGCAATCTCCTCTATCTTTCCAAAGACTTCATCAGGACTCTGATTTCCAATAATGCCTCCAGAGTTGAAGTCGAGAAGCTGACGTGTTTGCGGGAGAAAACCGTTATAGAATATAGAGATTTGTTGCCAGATCTCTAGTCCATGATGAGGGCATTTCCTCAAAAGCTCCTTGAAACGTTCCCAAGTGCCATACAACAACTCACTGTCTTATTGAGTGTAAGCATTGATTTCAGTCATGAGTTTGGTTGTTTTAGCAGGTGGGAAGTATTTGTAAGGGAATTTCTGAACAAGACCGTCCCAGGTAGTTATAGAACCATTTGGTAGAGTGTTCAGTCATGCCTTAGGATGGTTTTTGAAGGAAAAAGGGAATATTCGAAGTCTCACGGTGTTGACGGAGGCTCCAGTGGATTTACAAGTACTACAAATTTCAAGGAAACTTGTAATATGAAGATGAGGGTCTTCGTTAGTGAGGCCACTGAATGTTGCAGAGTTTTGGATCATCTGCACCAGTTGGAGTCGAATTTTGAATGTGTCTGCCTCATTTACGGGAGGGGTAATAGCAGTTCCTAAATGCAAAGCATTAGGCCTAAGAAAATCCATGATCGTGCGTTGTTCAGCCATGGGTGGAATATGGGTGGTTGAAGTGGTAGATGGGTTTTGGATGGTGTGTGCTACATTACTAGATCTATTTCGAAGTCTTTGTCAGAGAAAATGTTCTGGTTCAGGAAGTGGGGGTTGAATTTCGCCAGGTGGCGTAGGGCTCATGCACTTCCTGAAATCAAAATAGTAGAAACTCAGAAGTAAACAGTCTAAAATGAAAAAGAAAAAATCAACATAAGTTGTGTGTGATCAAGACACTCTCTAGGTTGATGTACAATCTATAAAAATAAAATAAAAGTGTATACCTTATATACTTTTAAATAAAAATAAGTATATATTAACATTTGGTTGGGCCGTCAACTTCGAATTCTTCTAGAAATTCCTCGTTTTTGTATCCCCAGCAACAACTCCAAAAAGCTTGTGTGCCTGAGGTGTATAAAAAAATATAGCAATTTTAGTGACACCCTTACTGTATAAGCTTTTACATTTATAAACATGAAATCTTAGAACAATAGTATTTCACCACATTCACGGGAAAATGCACCCATCATGAAGAAGTATAGTATGGGTAAGATTCAGAGGTCGTCCATGGATACAAGAGAAAGAAAGTCTTTTTTCTTTTGATAAATAGTTTTCGTGGATAACCTAACCAAGAATTTTTTTTATACTTTGGGAGAAGATAAGTTAGATATATAAAAACAAAATAAATATAAAAGCGGGGTTATAGCGTATTCAGTCGAAGATAATATTACTTGGGGGAATTATTAATGACGAAGTTAATAATCTGTTTGTTTATAACTTTCCTTAAGATTATTACTCATCAGATGAGGAGGACCGCTTTTCAGCATGAAATCCTATCTCGCGTTCCTCTCGTCTCCCAGTAAGGATCGTGAGAGGACCGCTCTGGGAGTATTAAATAAACTAAGTGTAATGCAATATAGTTGTAGGGCCCGTTGGGTCGGTCGGTGCCGTTACACTTGAATACGTTGTCATGAACCAGCAGGGGAACAACCCACGCATCGGATTAATTTCTTATGAAAAACATCCTTATGAGGGACTAAGGTTCGTTTCCTCCACGCACCGCTTTTGTACAAACATGGGAAGTCGCAACCAGAGCCAAGTTCACAAACATGTATCTCACCGACTTCCATAAAGTAACAACATATTAGTAACCCTCATCCCAACCAATACTTTTAGGCCGCAGTTAGCGTGAAAGACGTGCTTGTTTACATTGACATAAAACTCACGAACATATTGCTTTGCATGGGGTGCTAGTCACCGTTAAGATCATGCATCATCCCCCAGTCGGGTGTCACAATTACGACTGATGAGCTTTCGACTCCTCAAATGGTCTACAATATGCAAGTCACGTTTGTTCGAAAGGATTAGAAAATACACTTTCAATAGAAAGAGTTTTCACAATATTAAATGCACTTACCTTAAGGTAAGTTTATAAAAACATCTTTACCAACCCGCCAAGGACCTTCCCTAAGTAAGTGTAAGATTTTAGGCAAGCATCGTCATGGCTTTAAGAATTTGCTTAAAAGAAGTTGAGAAATTCATAGACAAATGTAAAATTAAATTCTATTTAAGATAAATTCTTACAATCTTGACGAATAGCTACCGTACCAAATATAAAAGCTCAAAAGATTTTATAAATTGGTGAAAACGAGAGTGAAGCTTGAGCTAAAGCTTGAGAAATGGGAGGAGAAGTGGTGCCTTTTATAGGTAAAAACTGGAAACCGGCACGGGCCCTGCCTGTCAGTCGATCATCCGGAATCTTCATGGATCAGAGACACGGGACGTGTAGGATCAGTGGCACGAGCCGTGTGTAAAGTAGTCAGGGGCACGTGTCGTGTGGAATAGTGGCACGGGCAATGTTTGTCAGGATCCAAAGTCAACTCTTCTGGGCTTCGCTGGATGTAGGCACGGGTCGTGCCTGGCTAGGCACGAGCCATGCCTAAGGCCAAAAATCCGGAATTTGCTTGTTTCTTCGTGTTTTCTTCATAATTCCGTTCTTTTTGTGATTTTGGACGTGGACAATGCTAGAAACTAAAAAGGAAACATTATTTCATAGTTTCGGTGATAGTTAATTAGTTTTTTGTCCATTTTGCAGGGAATATTTGGGTATAAAATATGTATATTTGATTGTACATCACAGAGTTTTAGGCCCGAATGGAGAGATTCAGAAGTTTGCGTAGTAAGGACACTCATCAAGCGTTATGAAACGACCTAGTCGAGTATCTATGGGAGAGTAGGCAGTAGGGCATAATTTAGTTCTTCATTTTTAATTATGCATTTTCTTGTATATTTTCATTAAAAACTTTGTCGTTAATTTGAATCTACTTTTAGTTTAATTCTATATTGATTTATGTATTACTTAATATTTAATATATAGTTAATATAAATAAAAATAGAAAAGAAATGATGATGTGGAAATAAATGTGTGTTTGTGGGAAGTACAGTGTTATGGCAAAAATCTGTTTGTGTGAAGGATTTTAAAAGGATGGGTAAAAAACTAATGTGGCATGCTGACTAGACGTGTTTGTGGGAAGGATTCTGTCTAGTGTTGTGGACAGTCTAAACAACACATGTACTTTGCTTTAACATGTTGTACATAAATAATATCATACAATAAATGTAATGTACTATTTCTATATATATAATACTAGGTTAGTAACCCATGTATTATACGGGTTGACTTTAGATTTATAATATTCGATAAATAAAGAAAATTAATGGTTAAGTGATTTGAATATTGTGATTGACTTAAAATCCTTATAAAACATTAACTGGTAATTTAATACATTATAGAAACTAGCCAATGACCCGGGTAAATACCAAAGATTGTAATATAAAAACATAAAATGAAATATAACATAAAACTAAATTCGAAATAAAACCGAAAGGAATAATAAATAAACAAAACATTTTAGCTATGAACAAATTCTCCTTAACCCATATGTACACAATACATTCGTCAATCACAAGAGTAATCTTTTATAAATTAATATAATCGTTATGTTCAAAATTCACCCTATAATGGACTGAACTATCCAACATTATAACAACTTAATCCAAATGACACCTAGATATAAACTTTCAAAACAATCTTTGTAAATCCATTTCCCATCGTATATGGATATACTTTTTGGACCCTTAATACAAATCTGTTTAGTTACTTTTAAAACAAATAGGAGCATAAATAAAACAATTAGTGAACATAACTTATCAATTTAGTACCTTGAAAATGAAAGCTGGAGCACAAAGTTCATCCATGGATGTTAAAGTGTTAGGTTTCTTTCACAATGAAGGTGCACCAACTAAAATTATAACTAACATTATCTAAGCATCTTCAAAACGCAATAGACCTCACACAAATTATCCATTTGGTAAGATTTAGCGAAAATTAGTAGCCACCTTATTTACATAGTAGGAAATCAAGCATCGAGAAATACAAAATTACCTTATTATAATTTTGAAAAGCTGATCTGTACACTATATACCTGATTTGTACAACTCAGATTTGAGAATTGTTTTGTATGAATCTATTCTTGGCTATCTTTTCACCAAGGGTGTGATGCTTTTCTGATGATTAGCAAGGCGTTTATCGCAACCTCATTCAGACCCGACTCATGTGTGAGTTTCATATAATGACCGTAATGATCTTATTGATTGCTTCAAACTCATTTTTGAGTGTGGTTCCTTATATATCATTCTAAAAAACTTGATTTGTACACTTTTTTAGTACCGTTGAGACCACATGTTTTTTTTTTTGGTGAACGCTAGCCTTGCGTGGCATATTCTTCACTAATATATTCTTATGAAGGTGTTGTTGGCTAATGCTCTGATGTTTTCTGCATTGGCAAGCTATCTTCTATTTCAGGCTGTATTTGAGGCTGTGATGTTTTTATGATGATTAGTAGGGCGTATATCGCAACCTCACAGATCTGAGCCCTATCCAAGTTTCATCTTTTTTTCTTTTTGCTCCATTCATACTTGCTATATATGTGCATAAAAAACCATTTTTCCTTCTGAATTTGCAGGTTTTCATGTCATATATATCGGATTACGTTGAGTTGAATGAGAAAGAGTTGAGTTGAATGAGAAAGAAAGGAGAAATAAAATGGTTTTAAATTTTAATTAATATGCAATGCCAAAATTGTTTGTTACTTTTCTATCGTTTTGTAAATTCAAACTTTTATAATTTTACTTATTCTCATTTCGTATCAACTAAGAATTACACAAAGAAATTGAGCTTATCTTTTATAATTTTTCTTATTATCCCTTTGTATCGTTTAAAAATTACACAACTCAGCATTGTTAAACTACGAGCCCAAGTATTTCTTTGAACCTAACGACATCATGTTCAAAACATAAACGCCCAGGTACTTCTTTGAACGTATGAACGACATCATGTTCAAAACATAAACGCTATGTAACTTTACATAATAAAAATATTTTCGATCCGTCGCAAAACACGAGTTAATTTACTGGTAAATATAAAATGTCCAAGGAAAAAGTGAAGTAAAGAAAACCAAATTGACTGAAATTAAGCAACATACTAATATAATAGTATCTAGAAAGTATATTGTTATCCAAACTTAATTGGGAAGAAATTAGACAGACATACAAGTAAAGAAAAAATGTTAAAAAAAACATAAACTAACAACTTTTCAACTTTGAGGGGTAGAAGTTTGAGTTCCATATCTCCATTTAGTTTCTCTTAAATTACCCATGCATGTAATTTACCTGGAGACATACGTGGGCTTTCATAGATATCATAAGTATCAACCAGTTTATGTTGAAATACTTGGGCTTTCATAGATATCATAAGTATCAACCAGTTTATGTTGAAGGCCAGCATCTTTACGCGTTATTAAAGACGTTATTGAAGATCTTTTTAAGTGAGCAATGTTAATGCTTTTATGAGCATTCACAATAGGATTGAATTGTCACATGTGCATTATAAGGCATCCTGTAGCAAATTATAGAAGAGAAATGATCATTGTTAATGCATCATGTATACATGGACGCATTGAGAGGAGGACTGGACTAAGAAAAGTTGTGTTTAATATAGTAGAATGAAGAAGGATTGATTATGTATGATAAATTGTTGATTAGTTTTCTTAAAAAGACTCAAGTTATTGAGTGAAATTTATCAAATCTACATTAATCAGTTTTGTTACTTTTTTGAAATAAAAATTTAGTTTACACCAAATTATTAATTAGTCTTAATTGATAATTTAATAAATTAGTAATTGATTGTGGATTTAACATATAACACTGCTTATGTGGACTGCCTAAAACACATGTGACAACCATTTTAGTGTTTTATTATGATTAAAGGTAAAGATTAAAGATTATAGACTATCACAATTAGGAAAATAGATTTTATCCTGAAAAACAAGTTGAAAAAACTAGAAAGTTGTTTATAAATGTTGATCAATCAGCTATCAAACAAACAAATGAAAACCATGTAAAAGATAATAAAAAACTAATTCAGTCCGTACATTGATCAAGTATTAATCTCTAATTTATTGGATGTGCTGTAAAAACTTATGTCTTTTTTTTTTTTTGGAATATTGAAACTGAAATACAGTAACTTTCTGAATTATGTGTGTATAGAATTGCGAATGGAGAGCATTCACAACCCACCCCTAAAAATATGTGTATATTCCCTAAATTTTAGGGTGTGGTTTTGAGTGGTTGTGAGTGGAGGAGAGAGAAAAAGTTACTGTTCATCCCTATATTTGAGGGAAAAACTGATGATTTTTTAAAATTTATGGTTTTGTTGTGATTGAAAGAGAGAGAAAAAGTAATAATAAGCGTATAAAAAGTATTATTTAATTATGGTTGTGAGTGGAAGAGAGAGAAAAAGTAATGATTAAAGTATAAATTATAGGGATGGGGATGGGGAACGGACTGTGAATGCTAATGAACTTGTATTAATAGATTTAACATAAGATCACCGACCACCATATTCTGACTTCGAGTTCGACATTTATTTATAGACTGATTGAACCGACTAGACCTTTCACCTTAAATGGGGTGTTACAATTATTTATGATAACCTCGTAACTGTAAACATTGTTAAGGGATTAAACTAGACTTAAACGGACTGGACTAATGGATCAGATACACAAAAAAGGTCCAACCAAACTATTTGGAGCATACTACAATGGAGAGCAAGAATGAATTCAACAATGATTTGGTGAAGGAAAACCTGGGAAATAGTGGTATCAGAGTCACTATCCTTATTCATAGCCGCCGGTATGATTGGGAAGAAGGAGAGGGCCAGAATTTTGAGCTGGAAATCGCCATTGTCGAACTTGAGAACGAAGGCTGCAACGAAGATCCTGACACTAGGACAGGACGCGACTGTTGGATTAGGATGTCCGATCGTCGGATAATATTAACTTAACTATCAAGGTCCGATGCAAAAGGGTTACACTTTAGGTAACGAACAAGAATGTTAATTTTAGTTAACATTTCACGATTAATAATAATAAACAAAATTAAATATGATGGACGTTTTAAATTATAACGTGAATGGAATTAATTATGAAATAATTAATTTTGTTGTAATAAATATCTATACAATATAATAAATAAAAAATTTGATCATACTTTAATTAGTAAAAAAAGACATTTATCATCACCACAAAATTTTGGATTAAGTCAAAATTTTAATAAATAATTATCCAAATACTAAATTTACATATTAGGGTTTATTTAGTTTAAACATTTTATAAGTAATTATCCAATAAGTAATTATTCAAATAAAATTTTCTATATTAAAGTTAGTACTTATCCAAATACTAAATTCTAATATTAAGGTTCATATTTTATTTAAGATAATATTTTTATTACGTATATACTATATTTTATTAAAATAATATATTTTATAACATTTACTTTAATACTTTAATATAATGCTTATAATACTTTATTCATAATAATATTTTAATTCAATATTTTGCATGTAATATAGAATATTTTTACTATTTAATTTAGTTATTTTTTTTTTACTTTAGTTGAGCTTAAATTCAAATTTACCAAGTATTTCATTTTAATATAATAAATAAAATCCTTATTTTCAGGGACTAGATTTCTTTTTTTTAACTACAAACATTCAGTTAATTACCCGGGGTCTAATCATGGCAAACAATGTTACCCACGACACGTTACGACTGCAATCCATACGAGTAACCAAGACCCTCTATGTTGCAGATCTATCCCAAAAGAAACTCACCGCCTAAATGCCAACTGCAGTAAAACCTCTGACCCACCTATAATTACCGAGAAATTTTTATATAGATATAAAAATACATTTCGTAGATTATGATTGTACTTATAGTTATTTTAAAAAGTTAGCTGTGTAACACACGAGTTTTAAAAATATTATATAAAATTTACATATTAAATTAAAAGTTTAGAAGTAAATTGTTATCGTTAAAATAGAAAAAGTATAATTTGTAGAAAATTTATGTTATATATGAAAAAGAAATTTAAATTTTGGGCCCTTACAAAAACTGGGCCCCGGCTGTGACATCCGAGAATTCCAAGGTTAACTTCCGTTAGACAATCTCCGTTAGTTACGTTATAAGTATTAACTTGGTAACTAATGCTTAACTAGGCCGAATACGTCCACGACCTTTGGTTGATCACCGAACCCGACCACTTGTGTTATGTGGTTTGTGTATTTATTGTCATTATGTGCAATGTGAGTTAAACGCATGATTTAGTACTATTAATAGCATGACAAATTGTGAATCCTTTATTTTGCTAGATGAAATTGCCCACTTTTGGTTTCCAGCGAAACTACCGGGCGAAACTGCAGATTCGCTCGGTAGCCGGCTAAGTAGTTTGATTTGCATGTGTTCAGAGCCAGTTTCGCTTGGCCAGCGAAACTAGCTCCTGTATATAAAGACCATAAAACCCTAATTACTCTCCATTTGCATAAACCACACAAAACACACACACACTCTCCTGGAATTTCTGGTCAGTCGAGAAACACCACGAGCCGACGTGATCTCAGCCTCGAGACATCATCCATTCGGATCCATTCGGACCCTAGATCGAATCGTGAGTCCCAAAACCATTCTTTATGCATTTTCTATGTGTTTTCTTAAAAAGCATGCTTAGATCTTCATGTAATCACTTGATCTTCTGATATGATGTTTAGGAAGGCTAGATCTATCATAAAGTCTGTAACTTTACGTTTGAAATCAAACCATAATGAAGATTCATGCTAGTTAGGTCATTTTAGGTTTAAAATGTGTTTTTGGTGATTTGAATGTGAAAACCCATGTTTAAGGTGTTAAAACTTACTGTTTAATGTTGGTAAATGATTATGCATGCTAAATATTGAACCACATGAAGTATGGAAGTTGTTAGATTGATTTTTAGGCTGATTTGTGTGTTTTTCGCGACCAGCGAAACTGAGCTGTTCTCTGGGTGAAACTATGCAGCGAAACTGTATAGATATTCATCCAGCGATACTATGTGGCGAAACTATAGTGTCGCCCGCGAAACTAAGTAGACCTGCTCGAACGAAACTACCGAGCGAACCAACCTGAACGAAAGTTCAAACCAGTTTCGAGCGAAGCTAGGCTAGCGAAACTGTGTCAGCAGTTTCGGGCGAAACTAGCTAACGAAACTGTGTCATCGGGTAATCCCCAGCGAAAGTGCTGCCCGTGCACCTAGCGAAACTACGTAGCGACACTAAGTAGCGAAACTATGATCTGACCAAAACTCAACTTGTGCAACTTATTTGAATGTTATGCCATGACTTACATGATTATGCAATAATGAAACATATTTGATTTCTGAGTTATGTGAACCCTTGTGTATGATCAACCATCGGTGTCGTGTGTCGGTATGTCGAGTCATAGTTCCAACATGCTATGTTATGGGCCATAGTGACGTGAGTTAAAGATTAGACACAAAACTAATACTTAAGACCTAAACGTGTTCATAGGTCTTCGATAAGCAAACAATATTTGGATTACTTAGCAAGTGTAGCAGTGCAACCAAAGGTGAGTGTCACTAACCCATTTACCGTGAACCCGTTCGGGTCACACTGAATAACTTAACGAAAAACAATGCTGACAACCTTATGAGTGCTATGCACCTCTCTGATGAACTTGAGAACCCAGGAGTGCTTAGCACCCACTTGATGAACTTGAAGTGTTTTATGGGAGACACTTGCGAAACAATTAAACAACTATTTCTAAAACAAAACTGAAAATGTTTTCGGGATTCATGAGAACCCAAAGTAAACCATTTTAATATGGCTAGTGTAGGTTAAAGTCTAAACCACATGATATCACATGATTTCTAAGGATTGCCTTATAACTGAAAAAGTCCTCAACTTAATTGTACCATTAATTGTAAAGCGAGGGGATGTAAGGTAGATCTACTGGAGTTTGACAAACTCCGCCTCGTGACACGGGAAGTGCACGGAGGTACAATATCAGCCTATCTGACCGTGGTCCCGAGAGGACACGGGGGAGGCAAAGCCGCGATGACGTAGGTCCGCAAAACAAAATAGATGATGGCGCTACCACTACAATAATAGTCAGCTTTGGTACAAACTTCCTTAGTGCATGGAACAACGGATTAGCTACCCGCGATATCGGTTGAGCACTTTAATTATACAAAACTAGTACATACCCGATAACGTATGTTACGGACATTACTTTTACTAAATTACAATACTATGTCTATGGACATCACTAAGCATTGCTTTTCACAAATAAATATTTCATAAGTATCTGTTGACACGAATATGATTATGAGACCGGGCCACTGCATGACAAGCCCGCCGTGAACTCACCAACCGTTAGGTTGACACTTGCGTGGTTTCAACTTTTGCAGATTGCTGAGGAGTATCCGGAGCGGGTTGGCATGGCACACGAAGACACTTTCCTTTTGATTAAATTTGAATTGGGAATTTTAAACAATGAATTTGTAAAGCACGTGGTTAGTGCTAAGACAATATTTTTCCGCTGCGTATTTTGAGACTTTATTTATGACATATATTTGGACTAACTCTGATTCGTTTAGTATTTGTAACTAATGGTTGTGGTCCTGGTTTGCTCGCACCCCTTAACGGTATAAACTCCGTTAGTGGTTATTTGGGGGTGTGACAGATTGGTATCAGAGCCATAAGTTGCAGAGAACTGGAATCATTTTTGAAAAACGATTTGGAAACTGCAACTTGAAACCTTAGTTACAAACGAACAAACAAATTCTCAAAACGAAATATTTACGTGCCAACCTGGGATACTCGCTCTGTTGTGTAAGTAAAAGCTTTAGGTTGTATGTATGTATATATATACATATATATATATATATATATATATATATATATATATATATATATATATATGAGAGAGAGAGAGAGAGACCGTGTCTAAGTAGTTTAACGGAAAACCTTAGGAAAAATTTTCACACACGAAAACGAAATGCGAACGCTAAAACGCACACTATTCCGGGGGAAAGCGACAACGAAACGATGCTACACGCTACGTCCTGATTTCTACTACGATGACGACGCCGACGGTGACTTTTTATGGGAAAGCCGACTTTCGACGATAGTACTTACGACTTACGATGTTCTCCGACGACGCCTCGATTTTGCACGAAAATTTTCTGGACTAATAGTGGGATAACGGGAAATTGTTAATATACATATTATGGGATATGTATAAAGTATAACTGTGACTGAACACTGGTTACTTTAACTGTTCAGCAAAATGTCTGGAAGAGGACACGGAATGAGCAACATTAACATGACACCTGCACAACTGCAAGCTATGATTAACGAACACGTGCAAGCTGCAGTGGCAGCCGTCCAAGCTGCATACGCCGCACAGGGTAATTATTATGCCGGTTAAGGCGCAAAGCGATTATATTTTGACCTGTTTAAACTTAAAACCCAAACTATTATTGCATCAGGAAACCACCATCACTGCACGTTTAAGTCCTTCATGGACTGCAAGCCAATGACGTTTTCCGGCGAAGAAGGAGCGGTAGGACTCCTCAGGTGGATCGAGAAGTCTGAAAAGGTCTTCTCTATGTGCAACTGCCCTGCTGAGAGCAAAGTGAAGTATGCTACTGGTACCTTTGAGGGAGCTGCTCTCTTCTGGTGGAACGCCGAAATCCAGATGATTGGGGTAAATGCGGCTAATAACATGGAATGGGAAGCGTTTAAGGAACTGATTATGGAGGAGTACTGTCCCCGTGACCAAGTGAAGAAGTTAGAGGGTGAATTCTTGAATCTGAAAATGATTGGGTCTGAAGTCGAGCAGTACACTGCACGTTATCATGAGTACGCGGTCTTGTGCCCCACAATGGTTGATGCTGAGTTCAAACGCATTGAGCGTTATCTAGAAGGCCTCGCGCCTCAAATCAAGGGACTAGTGACTGCCAGCAACCCCATAACCGTGCAGCAAGCCATCCGTCTGGCTCACAAGCTTACCGATCAGGAAATTGAGAAGGGTACACTGCCTGCAAAAGCCTCAGAGAAGACTGCCTTAAGTGGCAAAAGAAAAACTGATGATGAAGCTCCTGAAAACTCCATGAACAACCAAAGTGTTGGAAACAACACTGGGAGGTCCTATAACTCCCAAGGCCAAAGCAAAAGGTCTGGGAACAACAGTGGAAACAACCGCCAGGGCGGAAATGGCCAAAGTAACTACAAGGGTAACCTGCCCATGTGTAACAAGTGTGGAAAGCATTACGCTGGTATTTGTAGGAGGAATTTGAGCTGTGAAAGGTGTGGCAAGAAAAGCCATGAGGCGAAAGAATGTTGGACGATTCTTCCCGAGCAACAAAACCGTCCCAGGCAAAACAACAACAATCATGGTAACAACAACTATGGGAACAATCGGGCCAATGGGAACAACAATGGTCAGAACCGAAACAACAACAATGAAGCTCCCAGGGGAAATGGTAATGGGAACTGCTACGAATGTGGTGCTCAGGGCCACATTAAGAGAGACTGCCCACAGTTGAGAAGACCGGGAAATGGAAATCAGGGAAACAATGGTGGGAATGGAAATGGCAACGGGAATGGTAATAACGGGAATGGTGGAAATGGCAGAGGAAGAGCTTTTGTCATGGGTCAAGGTGAAGCTCGCAACGATGCCAACGTGATTAACGGTAAATTCATCCTTAATGGTTTCTTTGCTACTGTATTGTTTGATTCTGGTGCTGAAAGAAGTTTTATTTCCACTAAGTTTGCTAAGCTAATTAATGCTAAACCGATTGCCTTAGACGCTAAGTATGTGGTAGAGCTAGCAAATGGTAAACTTCATGATACGACTCAGATAGTTAAGGAATGTAAGTTAGAACTAGCTGGCCATACGTTAGGAATCGATCTTATGCCTTTCCCGATTCGTAGTTTTAATGTTATAGTAGGAATGGATTGGTTATCAGAAAACCGAGCTGAAATTCTATGTCAAGAAAAAGTGATTCGTATTCCACTCAAAGAAGGAGAAGTGTTAACAGTTCAAGGTGAAAAAGGTGGAGCAGTCACCGGTATTATCTCGTTTCTTAAAGCTCAAAAGTGACTTCGTAAAGGTCACTTCGCGATCCTTGCAAACGTCACAGACACGACACTTCCCGAGCGTAGAATCAGCGACTACCCGATAGTCCGCGACTTCCAAGATGTATTTCCTGATGATCTGCCTGGTTTGCCTCCATTTCGACAAGTTGAGTTTGGAATCAATTTAGCTCCTGGAGCCGCTCCGATTGCATGCACACCTTACCGTTTGGCGGTAAGCGAACTCAACGAACTCTCCGCACAACTTCAAGAGTTACTCGACAAAGGATTTATTCGTCCAAGTTCGTCTCCATGGGGAGCACCGGTATTGTTTGTCAAGAAGAAAGATGGAACGTTCCGAATGTGTATTGACTACCGAGAGCTTAACAAGGTTACGATCAAGAATCGGTATCCACTTCCTCGAATCGACGATCTTTTCGACCAACTGCAAGGTTCGAGCTACTTTTCAAAGATTGATCTACGGTCTGGATATCACCAACTTCGAGTTCGTGATGAAGATGTCCCCAAGACTGCTTTCAGAACTCGGTATGGTCATTACGAGTTTTTAGTTATGCCGTTTGGGCTAACTAATGCGCCTGCTGTATTTATGGATCTGATGAATCGAGTGTGCAAGCCGTACCTCGACCAGTTTGTGATAGTTTTCATTGATGATATCTTGATCTACTCCAAGACAAAGGAAGAACACGAAAGACACCTACGACTTATCTTGGAATTACTCCGCAAGGAATAGCTATACGCCAAGTTTTCAAAGTGTGACTTTTGGATTCGCGAAGTCCAGTTTCTTGGACACATTGTTAATCAGGATGGAATTCATGTCGACCCAGCTAAAGTAGAAGCTATCAAGAATTGGTCTACTCCGAGAGCGCCGACCGAAATCCGACGATTTTTGGGACTTGCCGGATATTACCGAAGATTCATCAAGGGTTTCTCGCAATTGGCTCAACCCTTAACAACTTTAACGCACAAAGGAGTGCAATATAGATGGGGTGAAAAAGAAGAACACGCGTTTCAAACTCTTAAGGACATGTTATGTTCAGCCCCGATTCTCTCGTTACCCGAAGGGGTTGACGACTTTGTGGTCTATTGTGATGCATCCATTCAAGGACTCGGTTGCGTGTTGATGCAACGAGACAAAGTGATTGCCTACGGGTCCAGGCAACTGAAGGATACTGAGAAGAATTATACAACACATGATCTGGAATTGGGAGCCGTGGTATTTGCACTCAAGATTTGGAGACATTACCTCTATGGAACAAAGTGCACAATATTTACCGATCACAAAAGCTTACAGCACATCTTTGAACAGAAGGACCTCAACATGCGACAACGACGGTGGGTCGAACTACTAAATGATTATGACTTAGCAATTAAGTATCACCCAGGAAAAGCCAATGTTGTGGCTGATGCCTTAAGTTGAAAAGAGTACGAAAAGCCTCGACGAGTACGAGCGCTGCAACATACCATTCACACGGGATTGCCGGATCGGATCCACGATGCCCAACAAGAAGCTCTAAAAGAAGAAAACTTCGCAGCTGAAGCACTACGAGGAGTGGATGGAAATTCCGAAATTAGGTCCGACGGACTCAGATATTACAATGACAGAATTTGGGTTCCTTTACTCGGAAATCTCCGTGAGCTCGTGATGGACGAGGCTCACAAATCAAGGTATTCGGTGCACCCTGGATCGGATAAAATGTACCAAGATTTGAAGAACTTGTATTGGTGGCCGAATATGAAAGCCGACATTGCGCGATATGTGGCTAAGTGTTTAACATGCTCAAGAGTTAAGATCGAGTACCAAAAGCCTTCTGGGCTATTGCAGCAACCAAAGATCCCAGAATGGAAATGGGAGGATATCTCCATGGATTTTGTAACAGGATTACCTCATCGATCAAATCGACCAGATGCGATTTGGGTTATCATTGATCGACTAACCAAATCTGCACACTTTATTCCAATGAGGGAAAATGACAATATGGATAAGTTAACTAAGCTGTACATTGACCGAATTGTGGCACGTCATGGAGTGCCTAAAACCATTATCTCTGACCGAGATCCTCGATTTACTTCTCGACTATGGAAATCTATGCAAGAAGCACTGGGAACCAGACTGGATATGAGTACAGCTTATCACCCGCAGACCGATGGTCAGACGGAGCGAACTATTCAGACTTTGGAAGACATGCTCCGAGCTTGCCTTCTCGACTTTGGTAAAGACTGGGAGGCTCATCTTCCGTTGGTGGAGTTCTCCTACAACAACAGCTATCATACGAGCATTGGTGCAGCACCTTTTGAAGCCCTTTTGTGACAATCCGACTTTTCAGGTCATTTTCCCGTCATTAACTGAACATAGAACGTATTAAATGTTGTGTGAACATTTATGTGCTTATCTGCGTTGACTTTAGCAATTAGGGTTTTGTGTAGTAATCACTAAACGAGCATGCACTTAAGTCCGACGTTTGATATTCTTGTTTTATGATTTTATGTAAATCATACGTTACGACAATTATACTTTATGATTTTAGATGATAAAAATATATAATTTAATCACATTTATGATTTTATGTAATTTAAAGACTCTAATTACAAGTTATTAATCATGGAGTTATGTATTTTAAATATATATAAGTTATAGAATTAAAACCCATGATTTTATGTGAAATTGAATGAAGAAGTGGAGTTATTATTTATGATTTTATGCAGTCGTTTAAGTTTATATTTCTCTTATAAATGTTTCACGATTTGTATATGTTGACGTTCCTCGCATATTCATCGTTAGTTGTTCCTCCGTTAACCTTCGTTAGAGGTCGTTAGTGGTTACAAACCATGAGGGACCAGTTTGGTCACCTAGCAAACCTTCTTTTTAGTTATACAAACCTGGGGGACTATTCGTGTATTTAACCAAACTTGATCCTCTCAAGGTAATATGGGGAGGGACTAATGTTGTCAAAATCCAATTGTGGGTTTGCCGTTCGGTTACGGGAATTAAAAGAGAAGAACCGATGATCGGTTTCGACCGATCATCATCACCTCTCGACCGTTTTCAATTCACCATAAATTCTGATTCAATGATAGAGCTATATCATTTCATTCATTCACCTCTCCAGCCTCTCTCTCGCAACCCCCTCTCTTCCGTTCTCTATTTTTTCTCGTTTTTCCGGCGACTCAGCAAGAATCCACCGAATCATCACCGTTCGACCTCATTTCGATCACCACTGAGGTCGTGAGTCTCCGAGGAGCAACCAGGAACAATCGGATTCGAGTTCTGTGATCGTGCTCGGAGTTCGCGGTTTGTATTCGGTTTTGTTTTCGGGTTCGAAATCATCTCGTAAAGCATCTCCGACACGAGGTAAATATGTTTGCTTGTTAATCGCACATTTTTTTGTGTTATGGTGTATTTTCGCGATTTCCCGGTGACCGGAATAAAACTCCGGCCACCGGAGTTCATAGTGAAGAAGATGAAGTCAGGAATGTATGTGTTATATATTTTTTGTTGCGAGAGTTAAACCAGACGCCAATCTGGCAGGCTGGTTTGGTCACTGCACTCGTACACGAGGGGCGCGGGTTCGAGTCCCGTCGCCAGCATTTTTGTTTCTTGATTTTTCTTTAAACCCTGATTCTGGTCAGCGCTACTACACAAAAGAAATTCCAGCGGACCAGTAACACAATCAGGGCGCTGGCCGGGTGGTAACATTGCTGTGTTATAACACAGAGGTCGCGGGTTCGAACCCAGCGACCTCCATGGTTGCTGTTTGCTTTTTATTTTGCATTTTTTTAGCCTTTACCCACTAGAACTTGTACCGAAATTGTTTCTTGTCGTGTCTTAAACCCGTAGAAATATATCTATGATACTTAAGACTCGTAAATCATATTTTGAGTTATAAAATATGTTAAACTTGATATCTTTAATTAAAAATAGATTTCTAATATCTATGTATATATATATATATATTGATACAAAAATTCTAGTTTTACAAAAAGGTAAAAATATATATATTTTGAGTAGACTAAAATATATAAACATATGACGTTGGATTTTTATTGAAATAATTGAATATTTTTATGATAACCTTCAATATATATAAATATACTTTGTCCTCGCAAAATTCGTTGTTAACGTCACTCGAACATTTAGTTAAATAAATATTTATTTATTTTCGAAACCCTTGAACCATATAACATATAATATTAATATATATTGTATTTACTCGCGTATTTTGATAATCGCTCGGATTTGGCACACGTGCCATCCTCGACTTGTTTTAAATTCCACGATCATTCGTTTTTGTCGTTCGCGTTAGATTTAATAGTTTTTAGATATAGAACACACACTTATACTCGTATGCTAGTTAGGTGATTGATTGCTTGCACAAGACTCGTTCTTGCTACTTGAATTAACTGTTTGTCTGGAAACTTTGCTGAGCAACCTAAGGTGAGTTTCACGGCCCCATTTTACTTATTTTAATCCTGTTGGGGGAGATTAACATGCAAACACTTGAACTGTTAGATATATATCACCTGAATGATAGTGGCACACTCAATATAAAGCCCTCACTTTATAGTTACTGTCAATGTGACATCAGCGGGAACTTATTTAGTAGATCTACTGGGTTTGACAACCCCACCCGGGTCAGTCTCTCTGACACGATTGGATATCGAACGGGTGTTATAAACTTCTTAGTCTTAACGAGGCACAATTGAACTTGTCGAGCTTCAGTAACTGGATAGCTAGTTGATCTAGTCAAACGTGCACTGATTTCTTGAAAATAGTCTAGCTAACTATTGATATACTATCTGGATTTTACTGAACTGTTAAACTGTTGAACTGATTAAACCTGTGAACTCACCAACCTTTGTGTTGACACTTTAGCATGTTATATCTCAGGTCGCTAAACTGGATTGTCTGCCACGAGCTAGGATGCACTACATAAGGATTATTATTACCATGCATGCATCATAGACTTATTTATTTATCAAACTTATTAACTTTTGGTTTGCGCATGTTATGGCGCTTGAACAATTATTACAACTTTGTCGATTACGCTTCCGCATTTAAAAACGCATTTACTCTGGTTTTACTCTTACATTGCATATAGACTGTTCGTATGGCTAATGTGTTCGATCCTGGTTTGTCACGCTCCCTGCGGCGCGTTGTCGCGCGTGGGATTTTTGGGGGTGTGACACCTTTATGGCAGAAAATGTAGATCGCCCGTGTGTTGGGCCGAAACGGGTGAGAAGGGACTCACCGGACCGGAACTCATTCATGATACAACTGAACGGATTATTCAAATTAGAAAACGCATAGCCGCAGCACGTGACAGACAAAAGAGCTATGCAGACAAACGCCGTAAACCTTTGAAGTTCGAGGTAGGCGACAAAGTACTATTGAAGGTATCTCCCTGGAAAAGAGTGGTACGCTTCGGAAAGCGTGGAAAGTTGAATCCTAGCTATATCGGTCCATTTGAAATCATCGGGGAAGTAGGCCCGGTGGCCTACCGATTACGACTCCCTGCAGAACTCGATGGATTTCACAACGTATTTCACGTTTCTAACCTGAAGAAATGTCTGGCTGAAGACACTGAAATAATTCCTTTGGAGGAACTGGAAATTGATGAACACTTGAGATTTATTGAGCAACCGGTAGAAATCATGGGACGCGAGGAGAAAGCCCTCAAACGTAGCAAGATTCTGATCGTCAAGGTTCGATGGAACTCAAAGCGTGGACCTGAATATACTTGGGAACGAGAGGATCAGATGAAGAAAAAGTATCATCACTTGTTCGAGCAAACGTCCACGGAAACTCAAGGTATGATTTAATTTTGGGGACCAAAATTCCTTTAACAGGAGGAGGATGTGGCGACCCTAAAACTTTTGCTTTCTTTCCCCAGCAACTACAGCAACCACGAAAGCCGAGGCTGCGAACGCTACAACGCAAGAATAATTTTCGGGACGAAAATTCCACATACAAGGGGATGATGTGACATCCGAGAATTCCAAGGTTAACTTCCGTTAGACAATCTCCGTTAGTTACGTTATAAGTATTAACTTGGTAACTAATGCTTAACTAGGCCGAATACGTCCACGACCTTTGGTTGATCACCGAACCCGACCACTTGTGTTATGTGGTTTGTGTATTTATTGTCATTATGTGCAATGTGAGTTAAACGCATGATTTAGTACTATTAATAGCATGACAAATTGTGAATCCTTGATTTTGTGATAAATTGCCCACTTTTGGTTTCCAGCGAAACTACCGGGCGAAACTGCAGATTCGCTCGGTAGCCGGCTAAGTAGTTTGATTTGCATGTGTTCAGAGCCAGTTTCGCTTGGCCAGCGAAACTAGCTCCTGATATAAAGACCATAAAACCCTAATTACTCTCCATTTGCATAAACCACACAAAACACACACACACTCTCCTGGAATTTCTGGTCAGTCGAGAAACACCACGAGCCGACGTGATCTCAGCCTCGAGACATCATCCATTCGGATCCATTCGGACCCTAGATCGAATCGTGAGTCCCAAAACCATTCTTTATGCATTTTCTATGTGTTTTCTTAAAAAGCATGCTTAGATCTTCATGTAATCACTTGATCTTCTGATATGATGTTTAGGAAGGCTAGATCTATCATAAAGTCTGTAACTTTACGTTTGAAATCAAACCATAATGAAGATTCATGCTAGTTAGGTCATTTTAGGTTTAAAATGTGTTTTTGGTGATTTGAATGTGAAAACCCATGTTTAAGGTGTTAAAACTTACTGTTTAATGTTGGTAAATGATTATGCATGCTAAATATTGAATAACATGAAGTATGGAAGCTGTTAGATTGATTTTTAGGCTGATTTGTGTGTTTTTCGCGACCAGCGAAACTGAGCTGTTCTCTGGGCGAAACTATGCAGCGAAACTGTATAGATATTCATCCAGCGATACTATGTGGCGAAACTATAGTGTCGCCCGCGAAACTAAGTAGACCTGCTCGAACGAAACTACCGAGCGAACCAACCTGAACGAAAGTTCAAACCAGTTTCAAGCGAAGCTAGGCTAGCGAAACTGTGTCAGCAGTTTCGGGCGAAACTAGCTAACGAAACTGTGTCATCGGGTAATCCCCAGCGAAAGTGCTGCCCGTGCACCTAGCGAAACTATGTAGCGACACTAAGTAGCGAAACTATGATCTGACCAAAACTCAACTTGTGCAACTTATTTGAATGTTATGCCATGACTTACATGATTATGCAATAATGAAACATATTTGATTTCTGAGTTATGTGAACCCTTGTGTATGATCAACCATCGGTGTCGTGTGTCGGTATGTCGAGTCATAGTTCCAACATGCTATGTTATGGGCCATAGTGACGTGAGTTAAAGATTAGACATAAAACTAATACTTAAGACCTAAACGTGTTCATAGGTCTTCGATAAGCAAACAATATTTGGATTACTTAGGAAGTGTAGCAGTGCAACCAAAGGTGAGTGTCACTAACCCATTTACCGTGAACCCGTTCGGGTCACACTGAATAACTTAACGAAAAAACAATGCTGACAACCTTATGAGTGCTATGCACCTCTCTGATGAACTTGAGAACCTAGGAGTGCTTGGCACCCACTTGATGAACTTGAAGTGTTTTATAGGAGACACTTGCGAAACAATTAAACAACTATTTCTAAAACAAAACTGAAAATGTTTTCGGGATTCATGAGAACCCAAAGTAAACCATTTTAATATGGCTAGTGTAGGTTAAAGTCTAAACCACATGATATCACATGATTTCTAAGGATTGCCTTATAACTGAAAAAGTCCTCAACTTAATTGTACCATTAATTGTAAAGCGAGGGGATGTTGGGTAGATCTACTGGAGTTTGACAAACTCCGCCTCGTGACACGGGAAGTGCACGGAGGTACAATATCAGCCTATCTGACCATGGTCCCGAGAGGACACGGGGGAGGCAAAGCCGCGATGACGTAGGTCCGCAAAACAAAATAGATGATGGCGCTGCCACTACAATAATAGTCAGCTTTGGTACAAACTTCCTTAGTGCATGGAACAACGGATTAGCTACCCGCGATATCGGTTGAGCACTTTAATTATACAAAACTAGTACATACCCGATAACGTATGTTACGGATATTACTTTTACTAAATTACAATACTATGTCTATGGACATCACTAAGCATTGCTTTTCACAAATAAATATTTCATAAGTATCTGTTGACACGAATATGATTATGAGACCGGGCCACTGCATGACAAGCCCGCCGTGAACTCACCAACCGTTAGGTTGACACTTGCGTGGTTTCAACTTTTGCAGATCGCTGAGGAGTATCCGGAGCGGGTTGGCATGGCACACGAAGACACTTTCCTTTTATTAAATTTGAATTGGGAATTTTAAACAATGATTTGTAAAGCACGTGGTTAGTGCTAAGACAATATTTTCCGCTGCGTATTTTGAGACTTTATTTATGACATATATTTAGACTAACTCTGATTCGTTTAGTATTTGTAACTAATGGTTGTGGTCCTGGTTTGCTCGCACCCCTTAACGGTATAAACTCCGTTAGTGGTTATTTGGGGGTGTGACACCGGCGATCGCCCACCTTGTCAATGCCTAGGGCCTCCCATACTTGAGATATTGAAATGTATCATTGCTATTCTCTTGTTATGTTTGGTTACCATATGGAATGAAATAAACCATTTATCCGTGTTGTTTGTGTTGATACATAGTTCCTGATCGTCATGTGAAGTATCGAGTGCAAGACAAGATGTGCAAGTGTGTTAGTGGCCGAACCTTGGGCGAACTCCAAGTTCGGACACAGGCGAAGCTGGTCCGAACCTGAGGTTCGCTTCATCGTATTTCAGCACTATAAATAGAATGTCTTGTGTATTGTTTAGGAAGCTTCTAGGTCATATCTTGTATGTGAACTCTGTGGTGTTTCTCTGTGGTCTAATACAAATCCTTTTAATTTACATCTCGTGTCATCCTCGTTTAACATTAATTTCAATACGATTGAGTAGACGATCATACACTCACGCATTTTCAAGTGGTATCGGAGCATTTGGTTCAATCTACTGATCGGAAATCTCAGTTTTTTGGATTTTTTAGTCAAACTTTGAGTTTTAGCGGAAATGTTACTCATTTTTTTAATTCATTTGATCATCTCGAATATCCTTTTGTGTGAATGTCTTCTTCTAAAACATTTCTATTGGTTTTATTTGAGTTTCTGTCAAAAATCTAGTTCAAAATTCTCTCAAAATCGTGAAAATGGTATTAAGGGTGCTTGAGTTCGTTTGAGGTTCGGACAACTCAGAAATAACCGCTCCGAACTCTACGTTCGGACAACGTTCAGCTCTTTTCTGTTTCGGTCAAGGTTCGGACTACGTTCGGATATAGTTCGACTTAGGTTCGGAACAAGTTTGGTAAAGGTTCGGTTGGTTCATCCGAAGGTTAGGTTCGGAAAGAGTTCGGCCAATTTCTGTTTGGCTAAAGTTCGGAAGAAGTTCGGACGAGGTTCGAAACAGGTTCGGGTGAACAGTAACTAGAATTTACAAAATGTCCGATTTTCAAGCGTTTGCAACTATTCAAAATTCGGTTCAAGCAACAATGCAAACTATGATGAACTATGATAATGAAATCGGAACAAGTCAGAAAGTTCACAAATTGTTAAAATTGGAAGATTATCATAGTTGGGTTAAAAGATTTATCCGGTTCAACAAAAGTATGAAAAATCCAATGCTCTTGTGATTGAATCTGCTGCTATAATTGAGAAATTACAAAACAATATTTCTATTCTTCAAGATGAAAATATTCTTTATCGGGATAAAAATGAAGTTTTGACAAAAGATCTTGAGATTTACAAGAAGAAAAGAGAAAGTGTTCTTGAAGAATTGTTTGCTGAATGTGAGATCTGAAAGTTGCAAACGTATGAATATGATGATCTCAATGCAAAGTTCATCAAGTCACAAAAAGAAGTGTTTGATGCTCAATAGAAAATCTCTGAATTGAAGTTGGAAATTTTGGAGTTACAAAGGCAAGTGAAGAATTGCAATTTGTCCCCGACATCGCTGAATATCTTATACAAGCAGGATAGGAGTGAGGATGGTTCTAAGAAGGATGATATGCACATGGTTCCTCAACCGGTGGATTTATCTGAGGTTACGTCTGCTCCGCTTGATCCTAAAGATGAATTGCATGATTATTCGAAGTTTTCCACTGCATCCAAGAAGAAGAAGTCAAAGTCTAAGAACAAGGAAAAGTCTTTGGGTTAAGCTCTGAAGTTTAGCTCAAAGTCTATTTTTCTAGAAAATGAACAAGTTTTTTATAAAAGTGGCTCAAGTACTTCATCTGCAACTGAAGAAGAAAAAGTTTTGGTTGCAAAGAACAAATTGAAAGATATCAAAGCCAAATTCACTAGAGAAGCTAAGGGGAGAGAAGCTTCTGGTTCTTCTTTAAGTTCATCAAAGATTCCAGGTTTCAAGCACAAAGGCTTGGGTTATGAAGTAAAGGAAGCACCGATTCAAGCAAAGAAGCCAGTGAAAGTTCAACACGTTTCAAAGTTTAGAGTTCCAAAGAAATCACCTCCTCATGGATAAAATAGATGAAAAAGCTATAAGACCATTTGATCGATGTGTAAGGTAGGCTCGGCAAATAAGAAAGTATTCAAATGTGATATACACTAAATCTGATGCTTGATCTAGTGGACACATCTTGATGTATATCTCACGATATATCATGAAAAAGATATGTGAAAAATAAAATGAGAAAGTCACTGTGTATACATGTATTTATTTTGAAAAGATTTAAACTTGTTTGATTTTCTTTATTTTGTCAAACGATCGGACTTTCTCTGCGTATCGAAAGATCGACCTGATCATTGTTCGTTTGACGTTCTGTTTTATTTTTTTTGGTGTTTCGTATAACTCATCGGACTTTCTCTGCGTGTCCACAAGACTGACCTGATTGTTGTTGAGTTATACAATTTCAACTTGTTTTATTTTCTTATTTTGTTAAATCCGAGGCCTTATCTGCGTATCGAAAGATCGACCTTAAGGTAGACGATTTAACGTTCTTATTTCTTTTTGCATGAAACACAGTTGACTACATCGTGTATACAATCACTATGTGATAAATCACAAGTGTAATCACAAAAATGTGATAAGCAAAATGTATCTTATATGATAGTGTGTGGTACACTGGTCAAAGCAAATTTAATCAATACCTTAACATATCCAGATGTTATGAGTATGATTCTGCTTGAGTTTAAAGTTGGACAAATTATATTTGCAATCGACATGGCTTATGTGCTACAAAAATCGAAATTGAAGTGTAGTTCAGCATCTTATGTCCAATATGATCTCAAGTTGTGATCTTTCTCACAAAAGACAAAAATAGTGTCTGATTCTGTATTGCATTTACTTTTCATATCAGAAAATACCAAAAAGATTTTAGGTGTGTTTTGATGTAAAGTTTCTAATAATCAGAAAGATTTTATTTCTTATTTCTTTTCGATTGATCAACACAGAATACAAAATCAATTTCAAATCAAAATTTCTTGGAGTCTCAAAGAGACGTTTTGCGCCAAGATTATTTATTTTGGCAGGTTTCTAAGTGGAAAGAGAACATCATAATTTCAAGTCTTCTGAAGATTGTTGATAAAGAATTTACACACGATGCAATATCAAGTATTCAAGATCAGATTCATTGTCAAGTTGAGAAAGAGTTTGATTGAGGATACAAGATACAAGTTTTAATGAAGGAATTGATACTGCACATGCCGAGGGGGAGTTTGTTGATACACAGCTCCTGATCGTCATGTGAAGTATCGAGTGCAAGACAAGATGTGAAAGTGTGTTTGTGGCCGAACCTTGGGGGAACTCCTTCGGACACAGGCAAACCTGGTCCGAACCTGAGGTTCGATTAATCGTATTTCAGCACTATAAATAGAATATCTTGTGTATTGTTTAGGAAGCTTCTTGGCATATCTTGTATGTGAACTATGTGGTGTTTCTCTGTGGTATAATACAAATCCTTTGTATTTTCATCTCGTGTCATCCTCGTTTAACATTGATTTCGATACGATTGAGTAGAGGATCATACAGTCACACATTTTCAGTTTGATAGTTATTATAACAAAGTTAAGAAATACAATTTTACTAAAATTTCCATTTAAAATAAATATATATTTTATATTTATATTTTTTAATTTTTAAAATTTTATTAATTTTTTTTATTAAATAGTGTAATTTTCTGTTTTTATTTTATTTATATTTTTATTTTCTATTCTACTTCATCATTATTATTTTTTTTGTTTTTATATTTATCTTTCTATGTTTTTCCTTTTTATTTGCTTTTAGTTTTACATTTTTGTTCGTATTCTTTTTTACTTTTTATTCTTTTCTTTTTGTTTTCATAGAATTTAAAAAAAAAATCAAATTAAATATCAATTTAAAAAATAAATAAATAAATATCTCTACCCTGAAGAATTGAAAATTTTAGAAATAGAAGGAATCACATTTCTTATATAATAGTCAATTTCATTGTTACGAAACATATTATTTTTCATTATAACCCATTCAATTTCCCCAACCATTCATACATAGGAATCAGTAACACTACCTAACAATTCATTTGGTTTTTAAGACTGATCCAACTACCAATAACAAATAAACACCTAGGGGATGTTTGGTTAAAAAAAGTTATTTTCCTTCACATTCATACATACAAACAATAACACTACAAGAATTAATTTACTTTCCTTCACGTTCAAATTCTATTTTCATTATAAACAAAACAGGGCCCAACAGTTTACATGTTTCAACTTTTTTTTATCTTTTAAAAAAAATATATATATATACCTATAAATTTTCTAGAAGAATAGTTATCACAACCTACTAAATCTATACATGATAGGATTTGAACTATTAACTATCTGAAACTGAACATCATATAAGGCTATCCGTAGTGGTTTGAGAGTAAGGTGGGGGGTTATGCGACATGTGGCGGATGACGTGGAAAGTGGGGGAGGGGGGGGGGGGGGTTATGAGGTAAGGGTGTAATGAGGGGTTATGAAGATGGGAGAATCAATAGAAAAAAAACAAAAAAAAAACATGAGAGGGGGGGGGGGTGGCGTTATGTAGGTAACACCCATGCACAAAGTTGACTAACATAACGCCTAAGGGGTGGTGGAGGGGTGCCATAAGAGGGTTATGTTAGCAATTTTGATGCTCATGACAGCCCATTACGAATGGCCTAATACATCTTTTTTAATGGTTAAATTTTAAACCAACTCTTTTTTTATTGGGGCTCGAGATTTGACCTTAGAGGTAGCACATTTCAATTCAATGACTTTACCGATAGAAATACATATAGGAGCATTCTTGATGGGCCTTTGATGCTCAATGAGATTCTTGGGTGGCTTAAGAAGTGTAGACGCGAAGCTCTTTTTTTCAAGATTGACTTCAACAAAGCGTATGATTGTCTTGATTGGGAGTTCTTGGATTCTTTGATGGGTCAAATGGGTTTCCCGGGTATTTGGAGAAGTTGGATTAGAGGCATTCTTGGGAACTCTCGGGGGTCGGTTTTGGTCAACGGGTCGCCCACCGAGGAGTTTGAGTACTTTAGGGGCCTTCGTCAAGGGGACCCTATCTCCCCCTTCCTTTTTACTTTGGTTATGGAAGCGTTTCATTGTTTTTTGGAGAAGGCCAAAGTGTTGGGCTGCTTCAAAGGCATCGATCTCCCTAATGGAGGTCCCTCGATGTCGCATCTTTTTTTCGCCGATGATGCCTTGATCCTTGGTGAGTGGTCCTTAGCTAATTTCCTTAATTTGAGGAGAATTCTTTGGTGTTTCTACCTAGTCTCGGGTCTTCAAGTTAACATCAACAAGTGTGGTTTGGTTGGGGTTAATGTTGCCGCAGAGGAAGTGGAAGAGAGGGCCCTTTTGTTGGGATGTAAGGTGTGTTCCCTTCCGTTGGATTACTTGGGTTTACTTGTGGGGGCTAACATGAATTTGGTTAGACATTGGGACAACGTGATTCGGGTGTTCCGGGCTAGGCTTTCTCCTTGGAAGGCTAGAAACCTTTCTATGGCCGGTAGACTTGTGTTGGTGAAGTCGGTCCTCGAGAACCTCCCGTCCTATTACTTTGCTCTTTACCGGGTTCCGGCAAAGGTGGCCGATACATTGGAGAAGATTCGGTTGAACTTTCTATGGGGTGGCAACGGTGACTCTAATTCTAGGAAGATTCATTGGGTCTCTAGGGAGGATGTGCTTAAACCCGTTAATGAAGGCGGTTTGGGTTTGGTTCCGTTAGAGAGGATGAATATGTGTTTCAATGCTAAATGGGTTTGGAGGTACCTAAAAGAACCTAATAAGATGTGGCGGAGGGTTATTGATAGTATTCACGGGTCAAGGGCTCCGTTTTTTGGTGTTCCTCGAAGCCCGAGTATTAGCGGTGTTTGGAAAGCCCTCCATAAGTCTATGGCTGATCTCGAAGACAGTTTTCTGCCCATTCAATCCCTGTTTCTGTTGGTTAATGGTGAGTGGCAGTGGATCGGATCAGATGATGCCTTTTTCTCGGTCAGGGGGTTAAGGAGAGTGCTGCAGGATCACGAGGGAGAGGCTGCTGATTGGGACCTGAAGCGTTGCCAAGGGGTGCCTCTCAAAGTCAACCTCCTTGCTTGGAGGATCTACCGGGATAGGCTTTCGACGAGGGACTTACTTGTGAAGAGAAATGTCCCGGTGCCTAACACAAGCTGCCCGCTCTGCTCTGGTTTGAATGAGTCGGTTGATCATTTATTTGCAGGCTGTACGTTCACTGATTATGTATGGAGCGTGATTTCGTCTTGGACAAAGTCCCCCCCCCCCCCTTTGTTCTTTTTTGCTGCCAGAGATGTTTTGAACGAGTTAAAAGACTTCAAGTCTAGCTGCAGGAGAGATAAAGCGATGTCCGTGGTGATAATGTCTACGGTGTGGTGGATCTGGAGAGAAAGGAACAAGACGGTTTTTGAAAACTCTATCCCTTCCCGGGAGGCGGTGATCAAAAACATCAAGTCTTGGAGTTTTTTGTGGTTTAAACATCGGGCTAAGGTTGAGGGCTTAACTTGGAGGGATTGGAGTTCGTTTAATATGTAATTTTCCTTTCCTCTTTTGTTTTGTTGTTTGTTCTCGTCCTCCTTCGCGTCTTGCGATGGTTGGGCTGTTTTTAATGAAGTGCCGTTCAAAAAAAAAAAAAAAAAAAAAAAAAAGAAATACATAGTCATAAATATATAATGAGTCATAGGTTGGCACAAAATTACGTTGTATATTTTCAACATTAAATATCATTAATTAATCGATATTAATACTTTGTGTTTTTTTTTTTTGAATGGCGATACTTTGTGTTGTTTTGAGATTATTATATAATAAGGGCATGCTCTGAGACAATGAGTCAATATACTTTGAACCATGAGTTTCTTACCAAAACTTTATTTCTTCATTTTCTTTCTATTACATTTTTGCAGTACTCTAAAAGCCAACAACCCACCTTCCACCAAATGGCTTGAAATATACCAAATTACCATCACTGATAGAAATGTTCCAAATGTTGCCTTGGGATGTGATGATCGTGGAGGTGAAGTACTTAACCCTGGATATTTCACTTCATGGAAATTTCGTATGAATTTTATGGAGACAAACAGTTATAGTTGTCGATTCTATTGGCTTGAAGGTGTTAACATTCGTAAATTTAGCGCTTTCTCTGTTTTTGATAAGGACGTCATGAGATTATGTGAGGATTCATTTTACAATCACAGGTGTTATTGGTGTATCGCTCAAGATGGTTTTTACTTTTCCAATAATAACGCTAGTTTTCCAGGTAGCGATTGGAGTATGATGCATACATGGAACGATATATGATACTTTAGTTATAAGTCTCCATGTTAAGTTCTATCAAAAGTTTTTTTTTCTTTCTATTGTTATGTTAATTAGTTATTTAGTTGTGTAGCTTACTAATTAGACTCTTGTTTCTCCGTTCTCTAGATTTATCGAATTCCCTGCATGTCACATGAGCCCACGCCAGATTTCTCTAATTTTCTATTTTCTCTGTTCCCTAGACGCATCATGTTCTTATTCACTTTTTCAAAATGTAAGAAAACGAGTTGGTGATCTATCTGTGGGTTGCGATGGGTAACCGTATAAGTAAAAGCAAAAATGCAAGTATTACAACTAAAATGTATCAATATCTCAAGCATAAAATCACCCAACACAATTAAAGAAAAAATATTTACCATATGTTTGATATATCTTTAATATGTAAATAAATAAAAATTAGTTATTCGTCCAAAACAAAGTGAGAAATAAATTCTTTAACATGAGTAATAAATTTAACATATATGTAAATAGGGGTTGCCCCCGCCCTCGCTTTGTGGCGGGCAACCCCACGTGTTCATGCCATCTACTCAGTATTTTAAATAAAAAGTTAATACCAAAGATTTTACCACTCGCACGTTGCCGCAGGATAGTGCGGTAACACAAAACAGTTGCATTGCTATAACGACGCTGAAAGTACGGAATTCAAAAACATGTAACGACCCAAACGTTTAAAATATCGAGCATACATTATGTTACGTGACCATACGTATAATACCATAAACTGTTTGCTAAATGCTTAGGTGGAATATAATAATATAAAAAGCAATCCTCTAAGCTAAAAACAAACCCAACACTTTAGCAAATAACAAGAAAAGAAAATACAGAAAAAGTTATTGTAGAAAAAAAATTACGTGTCAAATCGCAATTGGTCCTTGCAAAAATAATAGATTGTGTGTATTGACCACATTTCTTTTTGTAATATTTATAAATGTATGAAATAGGAGGAATAATTTGAAATGGAACCATATAAAAGAATGTGAAATATGAAATAGATCCATGTAATAGTGTGTTTGTGAGTTTTACTTGGGAATTGATTACTATTTTTTTATAACGGTAACTGCATGCGATATGGTCTGTTAAAGGCTTTACGATATGGTTTGCTAAAGGCTATCGTGAGTCCCACTCATGCAGACCCACGACGCAGAACATCGTCCTGACCTTACGTGGGTGGTCTACGTGGAAGAAGACAGGAGCGTGAGTCGGTGAAATGAACCGCTGAACGGTCACTTTTTTTACCGTTGTCCGTTGGAGAGCCATTTTTTAATATCAATTAATTAAGGAAAATTTGATTTAAATAATTCCAACTTTTGACTATTGGTCAACAATAATCCCACATTTGAATATCCTTCTCAACAGTCTCAATTTTCACTCATATTTTTTTAATGGACCCGTCGTTAACTTTTTTAACACCGTTAAATGAGTGCTAACGTGGCATGCTGACATGTAATTACTTTTTTATTTTTTAAATATGTTTTTCCATGTCAGCTTCCAAAATTGATTAAAAAAAGCATTAAAGCTTCCAAATAAATAAGATATTAATTTTTTGACACCTGACTTTTTTAACACATGACTTTCTTCAACGAGATGAACCAGATTCTGTCAAAACCAAAATTCAGCACTTCAATTACAACGATTGGAAGCCGCCACCAAGAACTTCTCCGATCAAAAGCTTCTAGGCCGCGGGAGTTATGGATTAGCCTACAAAGCCCTCCTTCAGAACAACCGTCTCGTCACCGTTAAAAAGCCCTCACACCGCAACATCCATTGCCATTCCGCCCTGCTGGAAAACGAAGTCCAAAACGAAATTGACATCCTTTCCAAACTATTTTCAAAAATCATATCATATATTGTATATTTATTAATTTGAATTTTGAATAACTTGATAAATGAGTTATCTAGTTATTTAATTTGATTCAAATTGATTTAGCTGACTAAATTATCCAGTTAGCCTAATCTATAAATAGAGAACAAATCATTCAATTCAAGTTGCTAGAAAATTGGGTCACAACAAAGAGAGAGAGAGAACCAGAAATTTTGGCCCCCTCCCCTCCTCCTTGCGCTGCTGCGGCCGGCCACCAGGGACTGCCACCGCCATCATCAAGTCATCACGAGTCGTCATGTATTCTCGCCATCGTTCGAGATCCAACAGTTTTACAAGGAAGGTATGAAAGACTATTTTTCTCATTTATTATTTGGTTGACCAAAACCCTAATCGTGAATCAGTCATCTAGCGAGACTGTTCGTTGAACAATCGTTTCTCGTCTGGTTTAATCATGACTAGTTGCTTTCTGTTTATTCGGGTTGTTTAGATCACTGGTGGGTTCGATTATGAATCGACCTCGTATAGGCAATTCCGCCACGTCACTTGTACGAAAACTTACGAACTCTAAAATTTTAAATCGTACACGAAAACCCAACTGTGGTATCAGAGCCAGGTTACAACTCTGTCTTGATGATTAGATTATAGATAATTATTATGTTTACATTTTGGCCATGTTTTTGGTTTATAATTTATGAAAATTGTTAGACCCTAGGGTTTGACAATCATGGCTAATTGTTATTTATGGTTGTGATACTATATGTAATCTGAACCTAGATATGTCTGTGATTGTTTCCATTTATGGTAGTTGTTATTTTGGATTATATGTATTCTATTTTTGGATATTTTTGACCCACAATGTAATAGACGGTGACCACGAGGAGATCAAGGCGGACATGTTGAAGCAAGTGGGAGCATGCGGGAATTACCAGAATTGTGTCATGCATTTTATTTATTTGCTTATTTCGTTTCCGTTCATTGGTTCGGACGGAATCGAAAACCTCTATATGCTCAATTGCCTATATTTATTGTTGTGAATGCATGTGGATGTTTGTCACGACATAAGCCCCTATATCATAATCTTATAACGACGTAATAATAAAAGGCGTTTTATTAAAAGTTTTCAAAAAGATTTTCGATTAAATGAAGAGTTTATCTAATCCGGTTTTCTTTAAATAAATTAAATTGTTTAAATTTGAAAATGAAGATAAAAGTTATTAAAATTGGTTCGTGAAACGACCAACCTATTTTTAATTAGGGGATTAAAATTTAATCAGTCGAGTGATTGAAATGAGTTTTCAAGTCGTCACGAACCAACGTAAAATCAGTTTAACGTAAAATCAGTTTACAAAACTTATGAATGGTTGATCCATAATATACTCCGTAGCAGCACTCTGTATCTCACTAGGAGGATGATCAACAAACTCCTCAAACATCCAAGTATGAGTTTCGATGCTATTGGAGGTGAGACCGACCATCATTCCGAACAAATTATGCATGATGCGGCCTTTCGTTTGTTCTCTGTTGCAGAGTTTCTCCAGCGCCTTTATCGCCTTAGGACATTTTGTAGAAATGTAGTTCGATGAAGATGAAGCAATTGAAGATGTATAAGAGGAAAGGAAGATAGTAAATTCCTTAAATAAACTGTGTCTAACTAGTAAAAATATAAAATACTTATACCAATAAGTGGAGGGAAACCGAACAGAGGGAAATAAAATATAATAAATTAAAAAAACGTATTTAGTTTCTTTATTACGCATAACTATAATTAAAAATACGCAACTACCCATATAACTTGCGTCCTTCCGTCTACACAGAATATCAATCATAACTCCGCCCCCTCCTGTGAGAACATAATGTAATTGTAACACAAAACAGTCAAGTATTAGAAGAAAAGGTAAGACGCATCCTTAAAAGATAAAGGACACGAAAGTCTGTATGAATTACAGATTTCTGCATGATTTCTGTATTCATACAGAACTACTCCGGAAATTCCGAAGTAGTTCTGTACAGACTAAAATCTACAGAAATCCTCATTTCTGTAGATAGCTTCTAATGGAAAGCATTAATAGTTTTCAAAGAAGAGTCCAGAAGGAGTTCTGGATTATCAGAATTTTTAATATTATGAGAAGAACAATTTCTATCTTTGTGTGGATAACAAGCAAAATGAATGTCAACTTGGCATTAATCAAGAAGGCAGTTGAAGACAGTTGAAAAAGAGATAAATTAAATACGTTCAATTTATCTCTATATACTCCGACACACTCCAACATCAACCATCCTCAACCATCTTATACAAATACAACTTGCTACATCTGCCTATAAATAGTGAGCTGACTTCACCAAACAAAGCAATACATCAAGCATACAATTCAATATCTTCTCAAAGCAATTACAACATCACTACCATAGAAAGTTATTTCTGTTGATACATAGTCATACTATAAACTCGTGTAAACCATTATTTACATTTGAGATATACAGAATAACCCTTTTATGAATTGTTGTCTTCCAACTTGATTTACTTTCCGCAACTTATATATCTTGTTTAAATCAAATTATGCCAACATTTTTAAGAGCCCTTCAAGGGACCTAACAATTGGTATCAGAGCAGATTGAATAATCAATATTCAAAAGATCCCGCTCTTTAAAATGTCCTAAAATCAGAACAATGGGAAATCTTTTGGCTCACTAGTTAACCTCCCTATGCTTGCTAGGGAGGAACATCCACAGTGGAAATCTAGAATTACCAACCTTCCAAAAGAAGTTGATGATTCCCTGATGGATTGCATAGCCAACAAATCCTATTATTCTGAGATAAAGTTTTCTGAAACCCTTAAGGCACAAAAAGGAAACTTTTAAACCTCTTTTATGTCTTATTACAGAAAAATCTTTACACAACAGTCAAAAGGATCAAACTAAATGCCAAGAGCATCACATACAACAAATCTGGTATTGTGACTCTGGATGCTCTACCCACATGCCTGGGGAAATAAAACTGTTAAACAATTAAGTGAAGAGAAAAGGAAGATCCATAACCTTTGGTGATGGTGTAAAATACAAAACCATTGGGTATGGAACCATTACTAATGGTGAAGTCACAATTGAAAATGTGTCACATGTCCAAAGTCTAAAATACAACTTATTAAGCTGTGGACAATTTTGTGATAAAGGCTTCAAACTTACTCTTTATTCCAACAAGTGTCAACTTGTTGGACTAAATGACAGTAAAATTTACTTAACGGGAAAAGAATAAATCAAAGTCTCTATTTTTATAAACTTCAACAATCTTATTTCAAATAAGTCTCTCTGTCTCATGTCAAAATCCTCTAACAAGGAGTCTGATCTTTGGCATAGAAGACTACCCCATCTAAATTTTAGAACAATTGCTGAACTAGCAAGTAAAAAGATGGTAAAAGGAAAAAGAAGCATCCCATAAAATTTTCGAAGAAAACTCTGATGATGAAAATAACCTTTCCTTATTTTCTCCTCTTTCAAAAACCGCTATCACAAAAGATCACCACAAAGATAGCAAAAAAACTTGATTCATAATGAAATTTCCCATTCAATAAATAATGAAATCTCTTATCCTCAACACTTAAATAAAAAGGGTACGACTACAGAAGCATTACAGAACTCCACTTCGGAGCTCCTAAATGATTCTGTAACTGAGATCTTGCCCTCAGCTGACTGTCCATCAGCTGAGGGGGAATGTCAAGACACTGACACAACCGACCTAATGCTTGGGAGTGAAGAGTTAGCCATTCTCCCTCCAGTAACGAAATGGACAAAAGATCATCCCATAAATTTAATCATTGGTGATCAAAACAAAAATGTCCAGACCAGGTCAGCGTCATCCAATCAATGTCTCTATGCTGGATTCCTCAGCATAATAGAACCAAAAAATTATGAAGAAGCCCTTCAGGATCACCACTGGATCCTTGCCATGCAACAAGAACTAGGAAAAATTGAAAGAAATAATGTATGGAATTTAGTTCCAAGACCTAACAACAAATCTGTTATAGGAACTAAATGGGTTTTTTGAAATAATACAGATGAAGAAGGTACCATAATTAGAAACAAAGCTAGACTTGTAGCAAAAGGATACTGTCAACAAGAAGGTTTAGACTATGATGAAACCTTTGCCCCAGTCGCAAGACTTGAGGCTGTCAGGATATTTCTAGCCTTCGCAGCCTTCAAAGGTTTCAAAATCTATCAAATGGATGTTCAATGTGCCTTCTTAAATGGAAAAATTGATCAGGAAGTTTACATTGAACAACCACCAGGATTTGAAAGCGAAAAATTTCCAAATCATGTTTGTAAACTTAAAAGAGCTCTGTTTGGTCTAAAACAAGCACCTAGAGCATGGTATGACACCTTCTCTGAGTTTCTTTTATCGGCTAACTTTAAAAACGGGTCCATTGACACCACGCTGTTTTTAAAAGAAAGAAAAGGTCATCTCTTGATTGTACAAATCTATGTAGACGATGTCATCTTTGGATCCACGTGTCCATCATTTTGTAAAGAATTTCAGGAACTGATGACAACAAACTTTGAAATGAGCATGATGGGAGAACTAAACTATTTTTTCGGAATCCAAATTAAACAAACACCAGAAGGAATGTTTATAAATCAAGCAAAATACATTAAAAATCTCCTCATTAAGTATTCTCTCTCAAACTGCTCCTCATTCAATACACCAATGGCCACAAATGTGAAGATTAATGCTGACAAAGATGGCAAAAATGTTGATGAGCACACAAACAGAGGAATGATAGGATCACTTCTGTATCTCACAGCAAGTAGGCATGACATCATGTTCTCCACATGCTTCCTTGCCAGATATCAATGTAAACCCAAAGAGTCTCACCTATTAGCTGTCAAAAGAGTTTTTAGATACCTAAAAGGATCAGCTGATCTAGGTCTTTGGTATCCCAAGGATACTAATTTCTCTCTAACAGCTTACTCAGATGCTGATCATGCAGGTTGTAGACTAGACAGAAAAAGCACATCAGGAAGCTGTCAGATGCTAGGAGGTAAGTTGGTATGCTGGACATCCAAGAAACAAAACTGTGTATCAACTTCAACCGATGAAGCTGAATATGTTGTTGCTGCCAGCTGCTGCTCTCAAGTAATATGGATGCAGACCCAACTCAAAGACTACGAGATAAATCTCACTAAGATACCAATTTTCTGTGATTTAAAAAGTGTTATCGCCATCACATCCAATCCTGTCCATCACTCAAGGACAAAGCACATTGACGTCAGGTATCACTTTATCAAAGATTATGTTGAAAAAGGACACATTGAAATGTATTTTGTCCCAACTGAACTCCAGCTTGCAGATATCTTTACTAAACCTTTAGATGAAAAGAGATTCTCATTTTTACTAAGCAAGATAGGGATGCTAAACATGACAGCAAACTAAAATTCTTTTTACATAATAAAAAGGGGGGGGGGGGGGGAGAAGGGGAGTCAGTTCAATAACTACCTGACATTTTTTCCTGTGCTCCCAAATAACTTCTCTGAAAAGTTGACTTATCAAACAAAAAGCTCAAATTTCTAGAACCAAAAAATATCAATAATGACCTATAAGAATAGGCTGTCAAATCCATCTGCTCTCCCCTCTATTCATCTCATCATCTCAACTTGTCTTTAAAAAGAAGCAAAAAAGTGATATTTCCATGCAAATAAAAAAAAAAAAAACCTCAACCATGTCTTTCAAAGAACTCTCTCATCCATTACCTGAAAACACGACATTTCTTGTTCCTCATCTTCACAACCTCATGCTTTACACAACCCGTGGGAACAAATTTTTTTCAAATCAACCAATGATGAAATTTCTCAAAAATTACCCCATAGGATATGCACTAACTCTTGATATTCCAATCAACTACTCCCTACTTCAAGAATTCTGGAGGAATGCTGTCCTCATTGTCAAGGATGGAGACAATGCCTAAATAAGAACATCTGTCTGTGGAGTAATGTTTGTCTTTGATCAACATCTGATCAGAAAAGCACTTCAAATCAAAGACAATCCATCTGTTCCAGTCACTTTGATCAAGATACTGTGATCAAGACTCTTTTTGATATGGGATACAAAGGAAATCTATATGAAGGAAAAGCTGACAGACTTCACCTTCCACATCTATGGCAATATTTTTTCTCTCAAATCCAAATTTGTTTCTCATCAAATACTCTGACCATCATCTCTCTGATGAGGACACTCAATGTGTCATGCATGCTCTCATTCAGGGTCACAACATGAATTTCTCTCTGTACCTTATGAGACACATGGAAAGAAATCTCCACAGACCCTTAAATGAAGGAAAATTGGATTCTAATAATACAAGTTATTCCTATATGGCCGAGAATAATACGAATTAACGAGATTGCCCACAATAATACCAGTTATTCAGATATTGGCCCATAATGATATGCCGTCTGTTTTTTTTAACGAAGTTAAATATCTACCTACGTGGCAGATGATGTGGCAAGCCTTTACCCCTGCGTGGCTTGCCACATCATCTGCCACGTAGGCGGATATCTAACCCTGTTAAAAAAAACAGACGGCATATCATTATGGGCCAATACCTTGTATTATTAGAATACAATTTTCCTTAAATGAAAGATTCATTCTCTATCCCAGATTTTCAACAAAATTAATCCTTTAAGCATTAAAGTGGGAAACAATACCAAGAGGAATCAAAACAAGCAAAGTAGTATCTCAAAAGGGAATATCTCCTGGTGGACTATCAATTTCCGGAATTCCAGACTCCAATGGATATTTTCTCCCATCCATAGGAAGGCAAACTTCTATGCATCTTTATATCTCTCTTCAAATGGAAGCGAGATTCAAAGCCTCCAAAATTCTGCTCACAACAGAGACCAGAATAGATGCACGTGTACAAACATCTGTACCTGTCTTAAACTCTTTATATAAATTTTGTGACTAAATAAATTCTTATTCTCTTGATCAAAAAATGTGCGAAATGTCTCCTCAAAAATCAAATTTATCCAAAATATCTGAGCAATAAATAATATTTTTTTGCTCTGATAAATGCGGGAATTAATTTGCTAATTTTTCACATAAAAGCCAACGGTAATTTTTATTACCGTTCAGAATAAAAGCATTCGTTCGAATTAATTATAGCCATTATAGGGGAACCTTGAAAAAACGGAACGGCATGAGGAGTTACCTATAAAAGAACATCAAACCCTCTCATCCAAATACCACTATTCAAAACACAAACCTGAGAAATCACAAATGGTATCCTCATCTGCAACCCCTGCGATGAACACTCGGTCCAAAGGAAAAATCCTTAGAAGCCCCTCTGCTCAAACCCTAAACCTAGATTCCTCATCCTCCGACTCACCACCCAGACAAAATTTCACCATAGACACCCTTAACTAACCATGCGATCTGAACCCTTCTTCATACTCATCAAACCTCCAACTGATCATAGAAGCTCTGAAAAATTCTTCTCAACTTGCCACAGCCTTAACCATCAATGAACCATGCCCAAAATCAGCCATTCTAAATTTCTGGGCAACCGTCAAAATGATAGATGGAGACATGTAGGAAAGGTGGACACAGATAACAACATCACACTCCAACTATCAGATCTGAGAAGAATCTTCCCATTACCAGATGACTTCTCATCCTTATCTCCTAACCCAGAAGATCCAACCCTGGTAGAACTGATCATTGAAATCACCGGAGGCAAATTTGAAGAAAGCAGTCACATCTCAAATCTCAGAGTAAGTCAGCTAAAGCCCGCCTGGAGATTTATCAATGACTTACTCAACCACACCATGACATCCAAGAAGGGATCCATGGATCAGATCAACAAAAATGTTCTCTCCATTCTTTACAGTCTATGCTTCAATGAAGAAATCGACATAGCCTTGCTGATCTGGAAAGATATGGAGAAAAGAGTCAAAGAAAAATCAAAAGACAAAAAGTCAGAATTTGTGCCCTACGTCAGATTTCTTGCACAAATGATCAAAGATAAAGTAAGAGCAGAGGAAAATGAAGAAATGTATACAAATGAAATGTATCACATCAAAGGTATCTACAGATCAGGTACACATATAGATTTTTGCAATTTTCCATGGGGTATGACAGTTAATTTAGAATACAATAACCCAGTTCTTCGTAAATATCTCATCAAAGCCAAAAAGTTCAAATCAAATCCTAATCAGTCACCCACCTCAACCTGCACCACAACATCACCATCAGAAGAGATGGCTGACCACAACCCTTCTTCTCATCCACAACAAAAAAACTCACCACATCAGGAAACCCCACCATGTTCCCCACATACACCACATGAGCCAACCTTCTCAGCTTAACACTCTCCAAATAAAACCAAAAGCTAGCAATCATCACCACAAGCATCACCCCAAGAAGCATTTGCCCAATTTCAAACCCAAGCAGCCAAATCACCACACCTTAACATTCCCATCATATCCACACGTCACAATATCTTCTCGGACTCAGTAAGTGAAGATGATGACGTAACAACAAGTGGAGACTCTAAGAGTCAAGGAAACTTGGAAAAGAGCAACACGGATGTGTTCAGTGCAAGCTCACAAGAGACATCCTCACAAAAGACACATCTGTCTAAGGAATCTCTAAAAACACAGGAGGTAAATCCAACTTTGGATGAACCAGTGAATGTGGAAGACCTGTACACACTCAGCATAGCCGAGTTAACAGGCACTGGTAAAAATCTCAAGGAGAAATCTACCAGTCCAACAGAGAGGCATGTGTTGTCCTCTAGCATATTACCCCCTGGTGCGGCATCAAAATCTGATTTTGAGAAATTTTCAAAATCTCTCACTGATCTGCTCAATGAGTTCATTAATGAGCAAAAACAGCAAAATACAGAACTACACCAGAATTTCTATAGTAGTGCTATACAAATTGAAGAGCTGTCAAAACAAACAGAAAGCAACAGTCAGAGAATAGCTTAACTTAAAGAAGAGCTGAAAGTGATGAAGAAAAGCAGTAAACAACAATTCAATCAGATTTCTGACCAGCTAAGAACATTACAAGAAAAGGACTAGCAGCTAAAAGGGGGAAAACAAGAGTCATTACAAAATCAGATAGAGGAACTGAACAAGATGACTCAAAAAGCTCTGTAAGTCTATGTAGCCAAAGGAGAAGAGCTGCTAAACAAGATCAAAGCAGATATCACCCTTCTACACAAGGAAATAAAAGACGAAAGCCCAAATCTGGTATAGATAAATTCCGATCAGATTCTCTTGGAGAAAAGATTGAAGAATTTATCCACACAAGTGAAAGAAGCCAACCCGCTTAAGAAAGCCTCAGAAAGGAAGGCCACAACTCCTCCAGTCATTAATCTTGATGACTCTCCTCCCATCTCAAAGCGAAAGGGAGCTCCTGATGAAATCGAACCCTCTCCCAAGAAGAAGAAGCATGATCAGTGCAAGCCCATCCTAACTCCTGATCATTCAATGCCACTACCACCACCACCAAGACCACCCACACAGAAACTCAGTCAGCCAATGGGTCCACCCATATCAGGTACCTCCATCAAGAATCATGTTGTAGGAACATCAAAACCCACCAAGGAATCGGTAAAAGGCAAGGAGAAGGCCTCAAATCCAGGGGGAGACCTCAATGCTCTTGAAATGTCAATAGCCTCTCAATCTCTATTTGAAGACAACTACGGAAAGGAAAAAAGGGTTAACGAGGAACTATGGAATGAAAAGAGGATATGCGAAGACATTTTCCTCAAAGAAAGCGAGCAACCTCCTCAAATGAGCCCACTGAGCAGAAAGATCATTGAGGAGAAAATCAATAATGTGCCATTTGAAAGAAACTAGATCCACTCAGATGCCACCATCGTGGAGATTGATAAAGTAAAGGAAAGACAACAAAAGGGAAATCCCTTCACACACACTACTTCAACTCCTACAGGATCACAACCACTGCAAACAATCGTCAACCCTACACATTCGCCGATGCAGATCTTGATCAACTCAGTGAAATGCACATTATGTCCCTTATTAAAAGCTTCATAGCAAATGGATCAACAAGTCTTAAGAGCAGAAGAGCAATACATCGGCTCAGAGAGGCGGGAAAGAAAATATACAATAGGTTTGCTCTGGTTGACTATGAACTAGCAATATACACAAATCTGAAAAAACTTACCATCCAAACTGCAAATGAAGAGCTTCCCTCGGAATTAAAATGGACAGGATCCAAAGTAATTCCATGCACCGACGAAATTGGAATCTGCTTCAGAAATCACGACTCACAGAAGAGGTTCTTCAGAATCAGCCAGTGTCATGCTTACTCAGATACTTCTTGAAAACGCTGG
>JBCNJP010000012.1:76188793-76316316 GCA_039602395.1 Deinandra increscens subsp. villosa | reverse complement strand
TAGATGTAGGCTAGATTTAGCTTCCTAGTGTGATTCCATGCATAGATCTAGCATATGCAACGTTAAAGTTTTGATTTTTACATGAAATCTATGTTCAACGATGTGTATATTGCTAAATCTAGGGTTTTGATGCATGAATGATGATAAAGCTTGGATCTTGATGCATGATGGTGGATAAAAATGCATGCTTGATGCTAGATCTAGGGTGATATGTCATAAAGATGCATGCTTGATATGTCTTATGTGATAAAAATACCAATTTTATGATCATGCATGCTTAATGATGATTAAAGGTGACTTCTTGATGCATAATTGTTAATAAAGTTGGTAGATTTGGCGAGTAGTAAGGTCATGAGCGTTGATTAGATCCAAGCATTTAGTGTAATAAAAAATAGGTTTTGTTATAAATATTAAATAAATATGTCTTGTGATAAATATGTTTGCATGAGTTATGTTAGAGCATATTCCTATGCTACAGAGTGTCTCGTGTATTGTATCTAAGTGAGCGTGTCGTTGTGAGTCTTAGTATCAACTTACCAAATGCAGCGTACCAATTGGTCTGTTGGATGGTACGCTGCAGCATACTAATTGGTACGTTGGTTGGTATGTTGGTTAGTTGCACACTATAAATACTTTGTGTTAGAATGAACTACAGAACTTCTGTCATTTTACACTTTCTGTGTATGTGTTCTAAAGAGAGAAACCAGAGAGTGTTCTTTGTAATCTTCAAGTGATTCAATAAGAAAACTCTTATTTACCTTCTCGTGTACTAGATCGATTGATTCTATCAGCAGTAAGATCGTTTTGTATCCTTATAAGTGGTATCAGAGCAATTCCAGGTTGCTCTACTGATTAGAATTGATCAATTTCGGATTTCTAGTTAGATAAAGTTTGGGTTTCATTGGTATTTCATCAATTTTCGTCAATTCCGAGTGTTTCTGATGTCAAACTTGATTTTAAAACGTTCCTAGCGTGTTTTCGTTGCCTAATGCTGCAAATTACAGTCCAAAACTTCCAAAATCTCAAAAATGAGTTGAAAATGTGTTGGTACGACGGTTGAATGTCGTGGTACGCTGGATGAACTGTTGCTACGCTACTTGTTACGTTCATTGGTACGCAAGGCAATCTTCAACGGTGGTCCGGAGCTGTTTCGTCGTACCAAGTTGGTCTGCTACTGTTCACTGGTACGCTTATTGGTTTGGTACGTTGTTGGTATGCTGAGAATTGTGGTACGCTGAAGTGCTTGGTCCGGTCAAAGTTTTTGGTACGTTGGTCAACGTTTTGGTCCGCTGAGAGTGTTATTGGTACGTTAACAGAAAAGTGATGTTCACTAAAACTGACGTAACTTGAATTCCGTTAAGAGTTACGAGAGCTAATACCAGCCAAAACGACCGTCTCGACGAGATCTACACTTTTACTCGCCTAACAACCAGTACCCTCTGGTTTGACCCCCAAAATCCGTCTTTAAGAGCTCCATTTTTGTATCCGAAGTTTTCGATACCGAAATTTTATCACAAGAAGTCTGATTTCCAGGCGTTTACAGTTATGCAAAACACGATGCAAGCTATGATAACGAAATTGGAACAAGCCAGAAAGTTCCTAAGTTGTTGAAATTGGAAGATTATCACAATTGGAAACAAAGATTTTCTGCTTACATTAGCACGAATGATATCGATTTATGGATTCCAATTCGAAAGCTTTACATGCACCCAACTGATCAAGGAGATTTTAAAGAAATTCACAATTTTGATGCTGCTGAAAGGAAAAGTTGTGAACTTGAGCAAAAAGTATATGGTTATCTTACGATGGCTTTACCTACTGAATTGTTACATCAATTCAGCACTTGCAAGAAAAGTAAACAATTATGAGATGCGTTATCAGCGAGATGTGAAGGAAATGAGCAATACAAAAAGAGTAGATGAAAAGTGCTGAATAAAGAATTTGAAAACTTTCAACACTATGATAAAGAAAACATCACTGCTCTTGTATCCAGATTGTCACATTTAATCAGTGAAATGAAGGTGGTTAATACTGAGAAGACTGGGGAGGAATTGAAAGAGAAACGGCTGGAAGCATTACCAGAGAAGTGGGAGAATTATGTTTTTTTGTTTACTCATGACATCATTTCATGATTTAACAGGAAAGCTTCATGCTAGAGAAATGGAAATGAAGACTTCACACAAATCAACTACTCAACTGCAAAATCCTGAGTTGTATCATGGTCAAAATTCTGCAAGTATCAGTGAAAAATCTAAACCATTTAGTTTTGATTCATCAAATCCAGTTCCAACAACTTTTTTTGCTAGCCATGGATCAATAAATTCTGAAAGTTCATCAAGAGGGTGTAGTTTCACTATTCCAAATCATTCAAGTCAAAATTTGTTTTCTGCAAAACAACCTGATGAACATTTAGCATTGATATCTGCATTGTTATCTTCATACTATGGATTGTTGAATGGTGGTTTGCCAACAGCTAATCTGATAGAAGAAGATTTTGATCAGATAGATCCAGATAATCTCAAACAGATGGATATCAATTGGCAACTTGCTATGCTAGCCCAAAGAGCTAAAAGGTTCAGGAAGAAAACCGAATTCAAAAGTTTAAATCCAGATGGTAAAGTTGGATTAGACAAATCAAAGGTAAAATGTTTCAAATGTTTCAATTTTGGACATTTTGCTCGTGAATGTTCAAAGTCAAATGCTTCTTCATCAAAGTATTTTAACAAATCATTCAGAGTCAAAGGCATTAGTTTCACAATTTGGTCAAGGATATGACTAGTCGAAAGATGTTGAAAAATTTTAAGGTCCTATTGCTTTGACTGCAATTCATAACAATCCTGAAGATTCTTTTAATGTTGAGCTAGCAGAACTTGAATATACTCGTGGTCAGCATGCATTTGTGGTTAAATTGACAAAAGTGATTCTGATTCTGAATCAAGTGGTTATGAATCAGTTTCTGAATTTTGTTCACAAATGGATAAAAGAATTCAAAGTTTGGTAAAGGAGAATGAATTGTTGGTTGCTGACTATGAAAGAAAGATAGAAGAATTGGGTAATGAACAGAAAAAGTTGGAAGGTTTAATTCAAGAATTATCATCTCAAAAAGAAAAGTTTTCAGAGTTTCAATCAGAAGTTTTTAAGAACGAGTTAAAGTTTCAATGTGCTGAAAATGATCTTGAACATAAATTTACAAAATTATTTAAAGAAAATGTTGAATTAGTCAAGGAAGTTGAAAATAGGAAGGCTGAAGCTGAGGATGCTGCCAATGATTTCAATAACTTGTTTGAAAAGTCCAAGGTTAAGCTTGATATGCTCAACAAAACTTCTGATGAACAAGTTGCTAGATGAAAAGAGGGAGTTAGCAAAGGTGAATAAATTGCAAAATGCGAATCTTGATATTCAGAAAAGAAATGAAGATAAGTCGAAGAAAGAGTTGTTTGTTGGGCTTGATAATTTGAGATTGCAAAAAATGAAACACACAAGGTTGCTAAAAGGTTGATAACTACAGAAAAATAATTGGCTGAAACTCAACAAAAGATTTCCGATTTGAAGGTTCAAGTAATTGATGCAAATCGTCTTTTGAACAATGTCACCAATTCACAATCTTTCACAAGTTTTTTTATCCAAAATCCAGAAATTAATATTCAAAGTACTAGTTGATGGGGACAACCCGTCCCATCTAGGTTCATAATTAAACATCATTATCAACGGAGGAGATATCCGAATGGTCGTCCTCTGCAGGTTCCTCTTCCTCCTGAGGTTCCATCTCCTCTTCGGGCTCAATTTCTTCTTCAGGCTCGAGTTCCTTTCAGGTTCCATTTCTCCCTCAGGTTCTGCTTTTACAGGTTCTATATCACCCTCTTAGGCCATCAACAGTAATTCCAGATTCGCCATTTTATCCTTGAGTTGTTCTAAATCTTCCTCTCTGAGCTTGGATTCATCTCTTTCAGTATGAAACTCGTATGTAAGGTCCCGAAGGTCTTTTTGTAGTTCTTCAAACTGCACCAACACCTTCCATGTCCCTCATCAATCAACCTCACATCCTCTTTTAGTTTCTTACTATGACGCTCTTGTTTCAGCAACCTCTCATCTTGAACGCGTAATTTCCCACGCATTTCCTTGTTCTCCCTTTTTACTTCTTCGATTGCGGCAGCCATTTCCTGACACTGCTGAGTTGTTTTCCCCTACTTTGACATAACGGGTGCAACGACTCGTTCCAAGGGGGCAGGGTCCATGGCCACATGCGTGCGTTTGGTTCCTAGGGAAGTGGACGTACTCCTTCGTTGCGTATTATCATGTCCAATGCGAAGGGATACCAGGTCCAGTTATGGGTGCAGATCCATTGTTGTTTGTCGAAGGGGTAGAGGAAGGAGCGGATGATGAACCAGCCATGTTTGTACGTAACATATATGTATATATATATATATATATGTGTGTGTGTGTGTGTGTGTGTGTAATGAATGAAATATCGATATGTGTAAGGAATTGAATTTCTGAGTCAACCGGTTCAAGATGAAGATTTCCGGTTGAAGACATGTTCAAGCGGAAGACGCTCAAGCGGAAGATTTGTCAACCGGAAGTTCAACCGGAAGAACATTTCCGGGTGAACTCTTTTATCCATCAGTATAAAGAGTTCAACCGGAAAAGTACTGAAAGATTACTTTTGCAGAATTCAGACCTGCAACAGCTTCTGTTCTTCCAAAGTCACATCCTAGCCGTCTCCTACTTATAGATAAATGCATTTTGCACATTTCCTCTTACGTATGTTTACTAATGTTCTTTTAGTAAGTTTATTGTTTGACTTTCATGTACGGTTAGATTAGCCCGTATGAGATCAACGGTTGTAGTTGATCTCCTTAGTACTATTTATAGTTGTTAGCTAGTTCATTCACAAGTACCAGATTTAGTGCTTACACTTGTAACAGTTTGAACTTGAGTTAATGCAAATAGTACCGAGAAATTTATTATCTTGTGTTCACTAGTTTATGCAATCAATACAATCAAACTACAAGTATAAGTAAAACAAAGCTTAAGTAAAAACAAGTATGATACAACTTTATTCCGCATGGTTGTGATCTTCAAGTAAAGAGTTCTTGTTTTGATTATTTCTCTGAGTAATCATCGGTCCTACAAGTGGTATCAGAGCGTTGGCTCTCCACTTTGAAGACTTCTAGTGCTTCAAAGTTGATACTTTACTTGCTCACTTAAGTTTTTACAAGCTTTTTCTGTTTTACAAACTGTTTTTCACAATGACTGACTTAACTCTTGGTTCACTAAATGGTAGCTCTAACAAACCACCAATTTTCACTCCTGATGACTTTGATACTTGGAAACTCAGGATGGAAGGTTTTGTTAGAAGCCTAGACAGACGCATTTGGAACAGGTTGACTGTAGGTCCTTACAGTCCAACCGTTCAATCTGCTGATGATGCCGAAGTGTACATACCAAAACCACTAGACAAATATGTTGAAGCTGATTATACTGAGCTTGAATATGATCACAAGGCCTACTGGACACTCCAGGCTGCATTACCCAACTCTATACTGGTAGGGTTCAAGGGATATAAGACAGCACATGGCTTGGTGGAATGCTCTCAGTGAGATGTATGAAGGGTCTAGTGAGGTTAAGGAAAACAAAAAGGATGTTTTGAAACAAAGATATGAAAACTTCACTTACAAAACTGGTGAATCTATGACCAACCAGTATCTCAGATTTGTTTCACTTCTTGATGAATTGCAAAAGGTAGAAGTAACAACAGAACAGGCTGATGCCAACAGGAAGTTCTTGAGATCCTTACCTCCAATGTGGACTGTCTATGCAGTAAGCATTAGGGAGTGCAAGGACCTCAAAAAGCTTAAACTAAGTGAACTCCATGGAGTCCTTAGTGCTTATGAATATGGAGCTTAATCTTAAGCAAAACAACTTTCCTGAAGCATCACCACAGTTGCAAACCACTGCTTTGGTTACAATTGATTTTCAAAAGATCTCAAATTCTTCTCAATATCACTCACCCTCAGTCAGTTTCAATGAGTCACCTAGATGCTCAGAGAGTTCTTCAACACTGTTTGACAACTCTCACTCTGCCTATGTGGCAACTGACTCATCTCAAGGATTCACACGTGAAGACTTGGAATGTATAGGGGCAGATGATCTAGAAGAAATGGACATTTTAACTCAATTAGCTATGGTTTCCGTAAGAGCCCAGAGATTTTATAAGAGAACAGGAAGAACTTATAAAGGGTCAAAGGGATCATCAATTGGGTTGGATAAATCTAAAGCTAAATGTTATAATTGTCACCAACTTGGTCATTTTGCCAGGGAGTGCAAGCAGCCAAGGAGAGATGGACAGAATAACAACAACAATGTCCAACAAAGATCAAATCATGGAAGCAACAACAACAGCAGTCAACATAACAACAGCAACCAACAGCCAACACAACCAAAACCACTTGGAAATCAAAATGTGGTGGCAGCTGTAGCTAACCAGACTGAATGCTATGAGTGGGATGACTTTATCACTGAGTTTGAGCCAATCAACCATGCTTTGATGGCCAAAGAAGATTCAACTGAACAGGTAAATGAGATTCCTGAAAAAGTTTTGGAAAATCTGTGCAGCCCTGCATGCATAGAACAAGTGTCAAAATACAGGAAACATAACACTGATCTAATTGATGAAGTTTCTAATTTGAATGAGTTAAAGAATTGCTTTAAGAAAACTGAAAATGCATACATCACCAAAATTAAAAATTTAAACAAAGAATTTGATGCTTTGAAGCTAACTAACTCTATTTTGGAAACACAATTGGAGGATCTGTTGAACAAACTAACTATTTCAAGACAAGAAACAAAAGATGCAAAAGCAGAAAATGATGTTCTTGAAATTAAGTTAAAAGATGCCTTGTTCACATGTGACAAATTCCAAACAGCTAACAAGAAAGCTGAGAAACTTTGGAATGGGGTAATGCATGGGAAAACAGGTATTGGGTACAACAATGTTGAACCACCCAAGGAATACTCACCTATTATTGCTCCAATCCAAGCACTTCAGAAGGAGTGTAGTGTGAGTCTAACTGTTGATAGCACTACATCTTCTTCTTCTGAAACAAAATCTGTTGAATCATTATCAAACTGTGAAGTCAAAGATGCTAGCACATCAGCATCTGTTGACCAATCCAAGGTTTTAAAACCAAAAGTTGCTTTTCCAACACCAACTATTTATGAGCCCAAAGACTCAAAAGTTGGAGGTAAACTACCTGAGCAGCCAAAACCCAGTGAAACTGAGAAAATGGGTAAGCTAACTTACCACCAGGTCACAAATGATGAATCAACCAAAAACACAAACACTTACCAAAGAAAAATGTTTGAATGTGTTTTCTGTGGTGAGAAAGGGCACATGGCTGCAATGTGCAAATTCAATCCTTTGAGTAAAACTCAAAACTTGTTAAAACCCAAAACTGTTTCTACTCAGAAAAAAATCTACAGGTAGAACTTCACCTGTAAGAAGTAACACATTGAAGTATTTTGATACTGAGTCAAACAAAGTTTTAATTGGGAACAACAAAAATGGAAGTTTTTCAGTCCTAAAACCGAACAGGGTTCCGGCTGAACTTCAACCGGAAAAATTTTCAACCGGAAATGAAGTTCAATCGGAAATCTCCAAAACACTCAGATCAGTTACTGCACCTAGACAACGACCCAGGGTTCAGTTCACTGATGAGTATGATCATTTTGAAGGTCAAGGAAGGAGAAACCCATCTAGAGGCAAGACCACCTCTAGAGAAAATTTTGTGAAAAACAAGCACAACTCTCAACCGGAAATTCCCTCTAGTTCAAATGGAAATGCCACTGTTGCATTTCACAGTGAGAGATCTAGCCAGTCAAACAAATTTTCAAACTTTAATGCTAGAATCTCACCAGTGACTAGTGTTGATCAGACCTACACCTCACCCAATGAGTTGCCAAAGGTTTTGACCAACAAACAAAAGAAATATAGGGAATACAGAGAGAGGAAGATTGCTGAGAGAAGGCTTAGCAAAACAAACAGACAATGTCAATCAAGTGAACAGTCTGAACACTTGAACATTGATCAAGATGATCTGTTGAATGAGGATCCAATACAAAATACTTTAGTACTTAAAGAGTACAAGTATTATGATGCTTCTGGCAAGCCCAAGACCTCAAAGGCTTGGGTTCCCTTTAGAAATTAACCAACTTTCTCCGTGTGTAGGTGCATAATAAAGGCCAACAAAGCCTATGGGTTGTTGATAGTGGATGCACTTGCCACATGACAGGAAATAAGCATGTATTGGAAAACCCCAAAAACATAAACAAAGGTCCTGTAGCCTTTGGGAGTGCAAAAGGACACATTACTGCACAAGGTGCTGTTAGTAATGGGAAGCTTACCTTTGACAAGGTAAATTTTGTTGATACATTAAATTTCAATTTACTTAGTGTCTCACAAATGTGTGACAAGAATTTAAATTTGATGTTCACTGAGAGAGAGGCCATAGTCTTAAAACCTGGTGTTAACATCCCTGAGGAACTTGTGTTGCTCAGAGCACCCAGGAGAGAAGGACTATATATTTTGGATTTATCTGCTGCCACTCCAGCAAGTGGAATTGCATGCTTTATATCCAAAGCCTCAGTAGATGAATCTGATTTATGGCATAGGAGGTTATGTCATGTTAACTACAAGAACATGAACAGGATAGTGAATCTTGGCTTGGTTAAGGGTCTTCCTAACAAGCAGTTCAATTGTTCTGAACACTGTGTTTCTTGCCTCAAGGGTAAGCAACACAAGACCTCCTTCAAGCCAAAAACTGAGTCTTCTATCACTCAACCTCTAGAACTCTTGCATATGGATTTGTTTGGTCCAACTAGAGTGATGAGCTTAGGAAAAAGGTCATATTGTTTTGTCATTATTGATGATTTCACAAGATATACTTGGGTGTTTTTCTTAAAAACAAAAGATGAAACTGCTGAACTGTTAAAAACACTAATTGTATCTTTAGAAAATCAAGCAAAATTGAAAGTTAAGACAATCAGAAGTGACAATGGCACTGAGTTTAAAAATCATGTTTTGAACTCATTTTGTGAGGAAAAGGGAATTCTTAGACAATTCAGTGCTCCTAGAACTCCACAGCAAAATGGTGTTGCTGAAAGGAGAAATAGGACATTAATTGAGGCTGCTAGAGCAATGCTAGCAGAGTCTAAGTTACCTGTGATATTTTGGGCAGAAGCAGTAAACACTGCTTGCTATGTCCAAAACAGGACTTTGATTGTTAAGGGTAAAAATAAAACGGCTTATGAGCTTTGGAGAGGTAGAAAACCTAACATTTACTTCTTTAAATCATTTGGCTGTCCTGTTACTATTTTGATAACTAATAGGTTGTTGCCTAAGTTTGCTAAAAAGGCAGATGAAGGATATTTTGTTGGATATTCTGGTGTGTCAAAAGCATTCAGTGGTATACAATAAAAGTACTAAAATTGTTGAGGAAACCATTAATGTAACTTTTAATGAGAAATCTCTTAACAATTTTGTATCTCAACCAGAATGGTTATTTGATATAGATGCACTAACCACTGCTTTCAATTTTACCATTGAGAAGCCATTGAGTTCAACAGTGCAGGAACAGGAACTTAAGCATAATCACATGAGGTCAGCTGATAATATCTGGCAGATGAACACCAAAGGACTGCAAATGCAACCTACCTTCTTTTCATCCATCAGCACCAAGCCTGTGAAATCCAACAATCCAAAGAAAGCTTCTGAAATTGTTCTTGCTGATGCAGAAGTTCATCCGGTTGAACTTCCGGTTGAAGTTCAAACGGATCCTGTAGCAGTAGAATCTCTGGTTGAGACTCAACCGGAAAACAATTTTTCAGAAAATTTTGAGAACAATGAATCCAATGATTCAACTGATGCTGGTTCAAATGAGTACAGTTTTGAGCATCTAATCTCAGATTCAGTCCCTAGTTCTCAAGAACCAACTGAAGTTTCAGAACCTGTTTCACAAACCAACAATATTGAGTTATTACCTCAACTCAATATTCCTCATAATGGAAGAAGCCATGAATTTCCAATGTTTACTGATAGAAGAGTTAGTAAGAATCATCCAAGGGAGAATATTATAGGAGACTTGTCAGCTCCTGTGCTGACAAGAAGCAAGTCTATTGATGCAAACATTTGCCTACATGCTGCATTTCTGTCTCAAGAAGTACCCACAAAGATCAATGATGCATTGGAAGATGAAAGCTGGGTAGAGGCAATGCAAGAGGAAATGTTTCAGATCAATAAACAGAAGGTTTGGGAATTGGTAGACCTACCTGAAGGTGAAGAACCAATTGGAACCAAATGGGTATTCAGAAACAAGAAGGATGACAGAGGAATTGTGATCAAAAACAAAGCCAGACTTGTAGCTCAAGGCTACACACAGGAAGAAGGCATTGATTATGATGAAGTTTTTGCTCCTGTGGCCAGGCTTGAAGCAATCAGAATATTTCTTGCCTATGCTGCATTCAAAAACTTTCTGGTATTTCAAATGGATGTCAAATGTGCTTTTCTGTATGGTCTTTTGGAACAAGATGTGTATGTCAAGCAACCTCCTGGCTTTGAAGACCCTCATTACCCCAACAAGGTATGCAAGCTAATTAAGGCTTTATATGGTCTCAAGCAAGCTCCTAGGACATGGTATGAAACACTTTCAAACTATCTCCTAGTGAATGGCTACAAGAGAGGAGCTATTGACAAAACACTGTTTGTGAAATCTGATGGCAAAGATACCTTGATGGTACAAATCTACGTTGATGACATCATCTTTGGTTCATCCAATGCTGCCTTATGCAAAGAGTTTGAGGGATTGATGCAATCTAAGTTTGAAATGAGTTCAATGGGTGAACTGAATTTCTTCTTAGGCCTACAAGTGAAACAAACTGCCAATGGAATTTTCTTGAATCAGTCAAAATATATTCAAGTTATGCTAAAAAGGTTTGATATGCAGTCTGTTTCAACCTCAAGAACTCCTATCTCCACTTCCCACAAGTTGAACAGTGACTTAAGTGGAAAACCAGTGGATGTTCATCTCTACAGGGCAATGATTGGATCACTGCTCTATCTCACAGCTAGCAGACCTGACATCATGTTTAGTGTCTGTTTATGTGCTAGATACCAGTGTCAACCAAAGGAATCACACATGTTAGCAGTGAAGAGAATCTTTAGATATCTTAAAGGACAACCAAAGCTTGGGTTGTGGTATCCAAAGAATTCAGATTTCTCCTTCAAAGCTTACACTGATAGTGATTATGCTGGCTGCAACTTGGATAAAAAGTCTACTACTGGAGGATGCCAATTTTTGGGAGAAAGACTTGTGTCTTGGCAATGCAAGAAGCAAACCTGCGTATCTACTTCTACTGCTGAGGCTGAATATATTGCTGCATCAAGCTGCTGCAGTCAAGTCTTATGGATTCAGAATCAAATGTTGGATTACGGCATCAAGTTCATGGAGACTCCAATTCTTGCAGACAACAACAGTGCTATATCAATCACAAACAATCCTGTTCAACACTCAAAAGCAAAACACATTGATATCAGGTACCATTTTATTAGAGATTGTGCTGAGAAACACTTAATTAGAATGGTTAAAGTTCATACAAATCAACAATTGGCTGATTTGTTTACCAAAGCATTTGATGAAGCTAGATTTTTCTATCTCATTAATGCCATTGGTATGATGAACTTTGACTGATTAAACTGTTTTCACAAACTTAATAAAAGAGACCATTTTGTGTCAAAGAGCCCGTCTCTTGATACAAAAAGAAAAAGAAAAAGAAAAGTTTCTGTATCAGTTAGACACCTTTTCAATCATAGTCAGGTCATACTGTTAAACTATGATAACTGATACATGTAATTTTCAAAATCAAGTGTTTTTCTGTCTTCCGGTTGAACTTTCCAGTTCAACACATCCGGTTGAATCTCAACCGGAAAGTCATCTTCAACCGGAAACTCAATTTTTGATCACACCATCCAAATTTCTGAAACTGGTAAAAGGAACAACAATTCTTTATTAGAAAGTTCAGATTAAAATTGAAAATCTTTCAAACGGAAATTTTATTTCCCGTTGACAACCTCAACCGGAAAAATTTTCAACCGGCAAAATCTGTCCGGTTCAACTTACAAACGGAAAGAAATTTTGTTGTTTGGAGAGAAAAACTCTCCGCTTGAATCTCAACCGGAAAAATCTTTTGCCTTAAATGAATCATTTAATTCACCAGTTGAGGCACATATTTTCAAGCGGATTGTGCATTTAAAGTGTTTCAATTTATTGTCCGAGAAAACTATCTGAATTAAATTCTAAAGACACGCAACAGGAAGTTGTATTGTACAACCACCTGAAGCACACTTTTTGCGGACCCACTTGCACTTTTTCTTTCTCTCTCCTGTGACTCAGCGTACTTTATCCCATCGCTGATAACTGTCACCCATCTTTAAACCCACCAGTTAAATACCCACAACCCCTTCAACACTCCTCATAATCCAAAAGCAAGAAACCGTTCAAAATCCGAAAACCTAGAAATTTTCAGAACCATTTCTTTCTACTCCCAAAATTCTCTCACAGTCAATCAACAATGTCACCAAAGTCCAAAGAAAAGGGGAAACAACCAGTGAAGAATGATCCTTTCCCACTTGAACACAACCTAGTTGCGTTTCTTGACGAACCAGTGAACTCTACACACGCTGAAACCTTCACCGAGATGATCAATTTCCTCAAAACTTCATATCTGAATCACGCACTCACTGTTGTGGTTTATTTATATGAGGAAATTCTCTCTGAATTCTGGAAGAACATCCAACTGCTCGAAAAGGATGTAGACGATGTAGAGGAAGACACGCTGAAGTCAACTGTAAAAGGGGAAACTGTTCTCATCACTGAATCGATGATTAGGGAATTGCTGAAGTTGAACGACAAGAATGGATATGTTCGCAGAACCCCCAAGCAATACATGGCCCTGCTCAAAGCAATTGGCTATGGTGGTGCTACTGAAGGAACTGCCACTGTTCACAAGGGTCAAATGCCCTACAAATGGAGATTTCTGGCTCACACCATCATGGTGTGCCTGTCGCCAAAGAAATCAGGATTTGATGAAATGGCTGTTGAGCAAGCTTCTGCCTTCTATGCTGTGGTGAAAGGGGAGGTATACAATTTTTCTGCTGTAATTTTTAATGCTTTAAAGGGTAATGCAAAGAACTTTGCTTTTTACATGTACCCTAGATTTTTAACTTACATTTTGCAAGAAAAATATCCCAAAATTAATTTGGATGGAAACATGATGCTGGTTCCAAGAGCATTATCTGAAAACACATTTTCCAAATTAACCACCAACAAGAAGCCATTCCTTGGGAGGGACACTGACCATCCCATGCCAATCCAAAGGGTGATTCCGGTTGAACAAGGAGAACCTAGTTCTCAACCGGAAACACATGCTTCTGAAGAGTAACTTGCTCCAGTGGACAACACTGTACTATCCACAGTAGTTGAACCCACCACTGATCAACCACCTTCTCCTTCTGATACTTCAACCATATTTTTCAAAAGAAAAAGGAGAAGAGATTCAGACCCACCATCAATTCCCACCATCCCCCCTTCCCCAAAGCCTACAAAGCTCAAAAGGCTCAAAAAGGTTGTGCAAGAGCCTACTCCTCTCTTGCAACCCATTGCCTCCAGCCCTGAACCAACCCTTGGCACAAAGCCAACTGGGTCAGCCAAATTGGGATTTAAACTTGTTGATGAACCTTCTTCTGAGGGGGAGTCATTTCATATGGATGTACAATCCCCATCCACTTTCTCACCCTACACTTCACACTTCTCACCTGTGAATGATGATGTAGAAAGAGATGTCACAGATGATGGTGTTATTAACCCACAGACCACATTACATGGGAACATTCTGAGTGACACTCACACTGCTACATCTAACCCACATTCACCCCAGGAGGTGAATCTCAGGAGTTTAGATGAGATTCATGTGGAAAGGGCTGCTGCCACTCAAAGTTTCTCATTGAACTTTGATGTTGGTGGTAACATTCATAAGACCCAATCCATGGCAACCCATACTATAGTTCAACCGGAAGATCCCCTAGTGGATCCTAAAGGGAAAACTGTAGTTAAGGGGAATCCCAGGCGCCAAGAAAACCAGGGTGGTGGACTTGATCAACATAGGGTTGATGGTCCATCTTTTTCCTATGATACTGGTAAAACTCCAGTTGAGGATAGTTTAACACTTACAGAATTGACGGCATTGTACAAATCACTACAGGCTCAGGTAACCAGTCTCAATTCGACTGTTGCCAGCCTTGTAATGAACACTCCTGCTGCTGCTCAAGCTCAAGAAGTTCCTGTTGAAGCCTCAACTGCTCAACCGGAAACTTCCCCTGCACCAAAGTTTCAACCGGTTGCACAGCATACTGCTGAGGTTAGTTCTTTGAACCCATTTCCTTTTGGAGGTCAGGCTGTAGAAGTTGCTGCTGCCAAAAAGGGGGAGAAGACTAATCCTCCAACACCTGTTATTGCTGCTGCTGCAACCACAACTGAAGAAGAAGAACTTGATCAAACAGTGCCTTTACCTGAAGATGTAAGGCATACAGCCTTCAAATCGGCTAAAGTTGATCCCTTTTCAGTTGCTGATGGGTTAACCAAGGTGAAGATGAGCTCACTCATGAAGGTATTTCCACAGGATCCAAGCCTGTTGGGAATGATTGAAGCAACAATGTTAGTTGCAGGTGCTCAGCCAGAGAGCATTCTGCAGGTCAAGCACTTCTTGACCAATGTGATTATCCCACAAGAGGAGGCATTTGCCAAATTTAAATTGAATGAGGTCACAACTAACATTGTCTCTGAACCAGTTGTTGATGTGGTTCATGAAGATGTGGATGATGATGCTTCAGTCACTCAGACTGAAGAAGTTGAAGGTGAAAAAGAAGGAGAGGATATCAGCACTGTACTGAAAGAACTAAGTACAAAATCTCCGGCTGAAGTTCAACCGGAAGAGACTCAACCGGAAAAAGCTCAACCGGAAGAGACTCAACCGGAAAACTCAACAGAAGCTGAGATTGCTGAAACATTGATCCAACTGCACTCCACCTCCGATTCAGAGCCTCCTTTGAGCTTCAAAAGAAAGAAACAAACCAAACCTAGGAGGATGATCAGACTGAAGGAGAGTGTAGATTGCATAACTCCTCAACCAAGGGTACTAGATACTATGGTTGATTCTGACCAGTCAGAAGAACAAGAGACTATGGATGACCTGTTTGAAGAAGAATTCATCCATGACTGGGAAGATAATCAAGCCAGGATAAGATCAGAGGAAGCCAAATCAAATTTGCAATACAAACAATTTTTGGCAGACCTGGATCTTCTATCAAATGACTTTGTGGTTGAAGGATTGGTAGATGAAGCAAGGAAGAGATCGATTGAATGGAGAATGCAGGTTTATGACCTTGTTAAATTAAGTGAACAGGAGAAAAACAGGTTGATCAACATAGCTTCCAGAATGCCAACTGTCTTGAACAAAAGTTTAGACAACCTGGAGCTATTGGAAAGGATCAAGAGATGTGCTATCATCAGATGTCTCAAGCCTGCTGCTGAAGTAGAGAAGATGAAGGCAAAAGACACTTGCAAAATTGTAGATGAGCTGCTCAAACAAGTGAAAGGAGCAGAGTTTGCTGTGATTCCAAGTCTCCAAATGCCTTTGCCATCTGAGACAGTCACAGGTAACCCCTCATCTACATACATTAAACCTGAACCTTTTGATGCCTCTGACCTACTTGCTGAGTCTCTCCCTTCCAACTTGTTAGAAAGACTCAAGCAACCAGCCTCCCATGTTCCCATTCCATCTTCCAGATTTTACTCCCATAGACCCAGGGGAATGAACCCAAGGCCCAGGGGATCCAGACCTACCAAGCCTAAATATATTCATCCAAAATTTAGGATAGATAACTGGACTGATATCGCCCCTGCCAAGCCTAAACCCTGTCCATCTATTTGGAAGTATAATCAACCTTCATCTCCACCTAAAAACTCCACCTCCTCAACTCCACAGCCACAAGCCATGAAACCACCCACCATATCACCAACAAAGCCTTCTGAACCCACTGAGATAGCCGCAACCAGTTCTGTTCAAGCATCGTCTCAAGCAGAAAAAGGGAAAGAAAAGGTCCCAATTGAAACTGATAAATCATCTGCTGATCCTGCCACTGGTGCTTCACCTGGAAGAAAGAAGTCCATTGCAAAAAGACCTCTTCTTTCAACCTTCAATTTTCAAACCAGGAGGATCATGAGACAATTGAACAAAACAAGAGTTCAATTTGAAAGGCCGGCATCTCCAGAAGAGTAAAGCTCTTGGAGATAGTCAATTTTTGAAGAACAACATACAGAGGATAAATTTTGGCAGCATCATCTTAGGGGGAGATTGTAAGGAAATGAATTTCTGAGTCAACCGGTTCAAGATGAAGATTTCCGGTTGAAGACATGTTCAAGCGGAAGACGCTCAAGCGGAAGATTTGTCAACCGGAAGTTCAACCGGAAGAACATTTCCGGGTGAACTCTTTTATCCATCAGTATAAAGAGTTCAGCCGGAAAAGTACTGAAAGATTACTTTTGCAGAATTCAGACCTGCAACAGCTTCTGTTCTTCCAAAGTCACATCCTAGCCGTCTCCTACTTATAGATAAATGCATTTTGCACATTTCCTCTTACGTATGTTTACTAATGTTCTTTTAGTAAGTTTATTGTTTGACTTTCATGTACGGTTAGATTAGCCCGTATGAGATCAACGGCTGTAGTTGATCTCCTTAGTACTATTTATAGTTGTTAGCTAGTTCATTCACAAGTACCAGATTTAGTGCTTACACTTGTAACAGTTTGAACTTGAGTTAATGCAAATAGTACCGAGAAATTTATTATCTTGTGTTCACTAGTTTATGCAATCAATACAATCAAACTACAAGTATAAGTAAAACAAAGCTTAAGTAAAAACAAGTATGATACAACTTTATTCCGCATGGTTGTGATCTTCAAGTAAAGAGTTCTTGTTTTGATTATTTCTCTGAGTAATCATCGGTCCTACAATATGTAACTAGATAAAGTGTGTGTTCTCGTGTATGACTAATGCAACTCTGAGGCTATAGTTGGCATATATGCAAGACCGGGTTCACTATAATTAACCAATGGCTCTGATACCAATCTGTCACACCCTCAAAATCCACCTGCGGGGTTTATACCGCGAGGCGTGTGACAAACCAGGATCCGAGTCATAAGTCATACCAAACCATGCAAACACACCAAATAGTTTAAGAAATGCGGAAGCGTAACATGTAAGTAAAAGTGTTGCGCAAAACACGCGCTCTCAAACCAAACACACACAAAAAATTCGAACGTAAAAGTTGAAATGCAAATCAAAATTTTCAAACTTTCATGCAATGTGCATCCTAGTGTGCTCGTACCTTAAAGACCTGCGAAAGACATGTTATGTGGATCAGCGCAAGGCTGGTGAGTTCATAAATCTCAATGCAAGAATAATAAATGTTTGTAAAATGTTTGTACCATGGCAATCGTAATCGTAATTGTAGCTAGCTAGGCCAATAATGTTATCACTATGTAGTTCACAACCGAAGCGTGAATGTTTATGTTTGTAATGCCTTCCACCATCGCCTAACACGAACGATGATGATACTGTCTAGGCTAAATTACACCCGTTCGATATCCAGTCGAGTTAGAGCGACTAACACGGGTGGGGTTTGTCAAATCCAGTAGTACTACCAAAGATTACCTCGCTTTCTCATAAACTAACGGTTCGAAATGTAAGGACTTGCAATTCGTGTTATGTGTGCACATACGTGATCAGCCATACAATTATATTACCAAAACCGTTTGTAGCATGCTCTTTTCTCTAAATGAAATATTTAGAGATAATTGTTCGCGAACTCACCTTTGGGAGCTCGGCAAGAAAGTTTAATGAATGTGTCACCTATATATTTGTAACTGTGTAAGACTACATTGTATGAATGACTGAACTGACTCAATCGACCCTGAAGACTCGTGGTGACTCGTTGATAATTGGGTTTGTTTATTTAATTAAACTTTTCAATTCTGGAAAGGTTATATTTTAGGAAAGTTTCCACATATAGCAAGTTTCCAATTATAGCATGTAAGCACATAACAATCATGCATTCTAATCGTTTCAAAGCGGTAACAAGAAGCACATATAATTTCTACGTTTAAGCACGCTTGGTAACAATGTTTCCTAAATTAATCATGCGAGCCAAGTACACACTTAACAAATTTTAAATCACACCAATCATATATTTCATGCAATGATTTTCCTTTACACATGTTAGATACGCAGATAATCTTTAATGATCTAACTAGATTAACACGATTTCTAAGATCATGGAATTACATCCTCTTTTAACATGCAAGATACATTGTCGTGCCAATAGATTGTTTAGAAAAATAAATACGCAAGTTACAAAAATCAAAAAGTGTAGTTATATATCTTGTGTGTAATGCTTTGTTTCAAAAGTAACATCTTTCATGAAAATATACAACATATTTATCACTAACACCATGTAACACATGAATTATATCGCTTCATGGGAGCCTGGGAGGGTTGCAAAGATTAAAAGGAACCAGAAACAAAAAGAAAATAAATTTGTTGGGTGCTGGGTTTAAACCCGCGACCCTCTGGTCAACAACACACACGCACACTACCAACTGGGGCAGTTTCATGTTTGTTGATTATATCAGTTTGTCAAATATATAACTAATGCCATGCAGGTGTCTTCTTCTTCACACCAAAATCTAAACATCGGATTCCCCATACAGAACCAGCAACCATTCGAATTTAGCCTAACAACCCGAGTTCCTTATTATCACAATAGCACGTAAATTACCTCTAAAATCCAAGAAACACTCAACTTGGAGGAACTGTATACTAAAATAAAAAATTAATTTCCATAGATTCATTCAAAACTATATAACTCATTCTCGTAATTAAGCATCATTCGCTATCAACTCCTAGCTTACACATGAACATAGAAACAACCAGTGGCATCCATGGAGTTCATCAAGCATTCAACGTATCAGGTCTGTTTGAAATCTCGAGAAAACAGGGAAGAGATGGTTACCTTCGATTTCGCAATCCGTACGGCTTCTCGACACCGGTTTGACGTAGAAGATGATGTTGCAGCTTTCCTGATCCCAGGCTCCCCTCGCAGGTAACACTTGTTGATCGCAAAACAGAGAGAAAAGAGAGAGGAAGGAGTTGCGTAACTGGGAGGGAGAGGGGGGAGAGTCTGATGTGATTAAAGGGGGTTTGAGGGAAGATAGGCGGTGTTTGTTGGGAGAGATTTTTGGATTTTTAAAAATTTACACAAAGCCCCAACAATGTCTTAATAGTCGGCCTAGCCCCTTCCCAAAACACTAACCGAGATTTGCCATGCCCACATACCCGCTTGACAATTCCGTTTATGCAGATATTCCGATCGCCCCAAATTTCCCCGTGCCATAGTTTGTATAATACGGTAACACACTTGTTCGCATGAAATATATAGGTATATCTAAATCAATTAACACATGCGTCCACGTAAAATTTTAGAGTTATAAGTTATGCACTTTGTGTTCGTTCGTTAGCGTTTAATAATTAGTCACCAACGATTAGGACCGACCCATATGCAAATGCGTAAATACTCGACGACGCCTCTAATAACTCTATTAGGTGTAATAGTGCATGCATGTTCGAATAAATATATATCCGTGTTCGTCCAGAAAATCACCTGAATTTGTCGGGTGTCACAACATTGACACCGCCGGGTAGTCTCAAAGAAGCTGTTAATGAGGTGGCGAAAAAGGTAGAGGATTGTGATTATTCTAAGTTTGCTGATACTAAATCTGATGAGGAAAAGATTGTGAAGAACAAGAATGACAACAAGAAAGGGAAGAAGAAGAGGAAGAATGAGAGGAACTCTGAGATTCCTAAAACTTCAAAGTTTGTGTCTGGTTCTTCATCCACTAAAGAAGAGAAATCAGCTAGTTCAACTGAGAAGATTCGTTCTCACACTGACATTGATGAGACAATCTTCTATGCTCAAAAAGATGTCAACAAGGTCAAAGCTGAATTTTCTCGTCTTGCAAAGAACGGACATAAGTCATCTGCTTCAGAAGAGAAAGTATCTAGAAAACATGTAGGTTTGGGTTTTAAGAAGAAAGTTACTAGTATTAGTACTTCTCAAGATCAAAAGCAACAAAAATTGAAGAAAGTTACTATGAAGCAAGTTCAGAAAGATGTTTTTAAACATGAAAAAGTTCACCCTGAGAGGTTTTACAAACTCAAAGGTTCGGAACAAATATTTTCTGACAAAGAATTCCCGCTTCATTGCGTGGATGCTCAGAATATATCAGAAGTTTTTGTGAAGAATGCTGATCCGAAGAACAAGACGAAGCAAACTGCTAACTTTTCTTCTGGAGGATCTAATTCTACTCCAAAGAGCACGACATCTAAATGGGTTCATGATCATCGGTTTCAGGTATATGATACTTTTTATGATCATTTTGGAGATGCTTATCTTTGTGAAGCTTTACAGAGACAAAAGAGGAAAAATGTAAACAATCGCTTGTGTTACAAATGTCGACAAAAATGGCATATGGCACAAGATTGTCATGTCACTGCTGCTTCTACTCAAAGAAAAGGAAAGGTTCCTTTTGTTGGTAAATCTGCCAAATCTAGATTCATTGATGAATATGGCAGAGTATTTGATGAATATCAACCTACATTTTTTAAAAATCAAGGAAGATTTATTCCTAAGTTTCAAAATGTTCCAATTGTAGGTTGTTCGTCACAATCAACTGTGACCGGTTCATCAAATACTGATTTACCCACACAACAAATCTGGAAACCTAAAGTGGTTTCGAAGGGTAATCAGAACACTGGTCGACCAAAAGCGATTCGCTTCGGGTCATTTTATAAACTGATGTGTTTGACCAGTGTGCAGGTATTTCTAGACGACCAATCGGTGATTGAAAAGTTACTGATGGAGGAGTATTCTGCTGATCTAATCTAAATTACAAGTGATATCAACTTTTAAAAATAGAAATTTTTCTGAATGCTAAAATTGGAAGGTATCCATGTCGAAAGGTCAAAATTTTCTTTTCTTTAATGCATTTCGTTTGTAGTTTAGAGGGAGAAAATTGAAAAAAAAAATAGTGTCTTTGTGTTTGTAAAATGAAAAATCCAAAAATAGAGTTTTCATTTTAAGGGGGAGAAAAACAGAAAAATACAAAAACATTAAAAAATGAGAAATTGTATCCGACATAATTGGGAAATGATGGTACATTGGCTTACATATCTGACTCGTGGATAAACTAGATGAAAAAAGCCATAAGATCATTGTTCGATGTGCTTGGTAGGCTCGGTAACAAATCAGAAAGTATTCAGATGTGATATACACTAAATACTAATGTTTGACCAAGTGTACAACATCTTGATGCGTACCTCAAGATATTGCAAAAGATATGTGAAAAAGAAAATCAGAAGTCAATGTGTATACATGTGTTCATTTTACAAAGATTTAAACTTGTTTGATTTTCTTTATTTTTTTTTAAATGATCGGACTATCTCTGCTTATACGGGAGTATCGGCCTGATAGTTGTTCATTTAAGATTCTGTTTTATTTTCTTTGGTGTTTCGTATAATTTATTGGACTTTCTCTGCGTGTCCACAAGATCGACCTGATTGTTGTTGAATTATACAATTTCAGCTTCTTTTTATTTTCCTTTTTTTATTAAATTCGAGGCCTTATCTGCGTATCGAAATATCGACATTAAGGTAGACGATTTAACATTCTTATTTCTTTTTGCATGGAACACAATTGACTATATCATGAATGCAATCACTATGTGTTAAATCGCAAGTGAAGTCACAAAGTGTGATATAAAAGCATATATGAGTATGTCTGATAGTGTGGGGTACACTGGTCAAAGCAAAGCTAATCAATACCTTAACATATCCAGATGTTATGAGTATGATTTTGCCAGAGTCTAAGATGGACAAATTATACCAATAATCGACATGACTTGTGTGCTGAAGTAATTGAAAATATGAAGTGTAGTTCACCATGTTATGTTCAATATGATCCCAAATTGTGATCTTTCTCGCAAAAGACAAAAATAGTGTCTGATTCTGTATTGCATTTATGTTTCATATCTGAAAAGTCCAAAAAGATTTTAGGTGTGTTTTAACATAAACTTAGAAAAATCAAAAAGATTTCGGTGTGTTTTGATATAAAGTTTCAAAAAGCCAAAAATATTTTGTTTCTTATTTATTTTCGCCCGATCGACATGTGATACGAAATCAAATTGTCAAAAATATATCTTGGATTCTCGAAGTGAAGTTTTGCGCCAAGATTAAATTAATTTTCATAAAGAAAAAGGAAACCGTGTTTCTGTCTTCTGAAATTGCAGGTTCTGTGCTGTCAATACTCAAGCATGTTGAAAGGGGGAGTTTGAAGTATCTTTCACAAGTGGATCTTAAAGTTTAAAGATTGTCTAAAGTTCTGATCCAGCCATGCAAACTCTATAGCTGACAAGAAATTTCAAGTTGAAGATCAGATGCAGCAATGCTGAAGATTGAAGACTAGAGTTTAGTTAGCATAGATACACTACACGTTAAGGAAGAGTTTGTTAGAGCATATTCCTATGCTACAGAGCGTCCCTTGTATTGTATCTAAGTGAACATGTCGTTGTGCGTCTTAGTATCTACTTACCAAGGGCAGCATACCAATTGGTATGTTGGATGGTACGTTGCAGCATACCAATTGGTACGCTGGTTGGTATGTTGGTTAGTTGCTCACTATAAATACTTTGTGTTAGAATGAACTAGAGAACTTCTGTCATTTTACACTTTCTGTGTGTGTGTTCTAGAGAGAAAAACCAGAGTATTCTTTGTAATCTTCAAGTGATTCAATAAGAAAACTCTTATTTACCTTCTCGTGTACTAGATTGATTGATTCTATCAGCAGTAAGATCGTTCCGTGTCCTTACAAGTTATGTAATGCATGAGATTATGTGCTTAAAATGTGGATTAAACGGGATATGCATGTATGTTGGGTGCTAAGTATAAGGATAAATTTAATCATTACTTGAATCTAAGTTGTTGCATGAAATATATATATATATATATATATATATATATATATATATATATATATATATTGCCATGTGATAAACATTCATGGAAATAATTCGTTGCATGATCGCATGTTATGATAAGTTTTGGGTATGCATTCTTAATGTTTATCGTGTCATAAGAAAGTGATCGTTGTATAAATCTTGATTGTTATGCATGAATTATATTAATATACGTGTAATTATTAAATATGCATGTAACTAGAATTGTACCTTATGTGTGTGAATCATGAAGAATACTTATGTTTATCACTAAATAAAAATCACCAATGTGTTGTCGAGTCAACTTGGTCAATCTTGTCGTTTTGTTTCCTTGAATTCATTTATTTTGTGCGTTCGTTAAGGTAATCTCGGGGTTAACCGTCTCATTTTTTGTGGTGTCATTATTTAGTTCATATCTCCAACACCAGGTGAGTACTCATAGTTCATTTTTCATTTTATCATTTTGGGTAGTAACATGTATCTCTATTAAATCGCTAGACGCTATGTTATTTGAAAATTTATGTGATTCTATGTTGTACAATGTGTGGTATTCTAGTTGTGAGAAACTTATTGGAAATCTATGTGTGGAAATCGCTTGTTGCTAGTATCTAATCGCATGTGTACCATTAACACACTGATTCGTGGTAACAATGATAGATCTATTGGTTGACAACCCACCTACGAGGTCGAAATGAACTAATTTTAAATGGGTGATTGCTCCCTTATTGTATAGATTTGGTTACACATCAATCATTTGACTTGTTAATTATAAATAATGGATAAAACTTTTGTCACGTGAATCGCTTACTGTTAATCTATATGATAATTCAAACATATGTTTACTCACCAACTACTTTGTAGTTGAGACTTTATCTTTTACATGTTCCAGGATAAGCTCGTTGATGATTGAAGAATTTATGTTGACATTTAGGATGCATGTGGACTTAGTTGCGACCTTAATAAAAATAAGACTATTATGTTGTTTAGCATGATTGATTATGTTTGGATTTCTTGTTTCTCTTTATGTTATTAAAATGGGTTGAGTAAAAATATCGCAATATTTATTTTAGTGTGGACAATTATCGCGTCCCGACATATTCTGTCGTCGGTTGGGGTGCGACAATGTTTATCCGGCCGGATATCATGTATGTTGTTCAACAAGTATGTATCTCCATGCATGCACCTAGAGAGTCGTATTTCCAATTTCTCAAACATATACAACGGTATCTCAAAGGGATCTTCAATGACGGATCCGGACAAATTATTCAGTGGGTCCCGACTTATTTCAAAGTTTTTTTAATGTCTGTCATAACATCAGTGTTACTAGAAAAATGCACCAGTGCTACCAAAAAAACATCAGTGCTATTTTATATTTCGGACGGACGTTCGAATTTTTTTTTCAAAAAAAGTCGGAACTATATCCGAGTTAAAGATAAAAAATACGACGAGTACAATGGTATTTTTGAAAAAAAAAAAACAACGAGTCCAGGGTGCGTGCGTGCGCCCGTGTGCATGTGTGAAAAAAAAAACATTATTTTATAAGTGTAAGAAGTGCACTGTGTCTGGATATTAATGCATGGTGTTATCCTTTAATTATGTTTTTAGTAAACATTATGACATTTCTAAAACAAAAAACATCATTCATTAGATTCCAAACACCATTTATTAAGAATTTATAGAAAGGCATTGTATTTAGATTATATTGTGTTTACATTGTGTTATCTTTTAATTTTAATTTTGATAAACATATGACGTCTACAATGAAAAACATCATGTACATGCCATTATTTACCAAAAATATAATTAAAAAAATAATACCATGCATTAATATCTAACACGTCATCCACTTCTTACGATTCTCACGAGAAAAATGTTTTTTACAATAACCTTACCCTATATAGGTTTACTAATTAATTAACGGCCCGGTCCGGTTTGTACGAGTTTGTCTAAAACGCAAACTGCAGTTTGACGGTTTTAACAGTCTGATTTATACAGTTTGAAGGTATATTTTCAAACCGACCGATAAGTTTTCGGTTTGAAAAGTTTATGAACACCCATAGACATCGGTTCACCTATGGGAAATCTAATTAACATGCCACGTGTAAAGAAAAATAGTCAACTGAAGAGGAAGTGGTAATATAATAATGAACTATAATATCAAAGTACATAATAATCAACTATAATACAAAGCTAATATAATAATAAAGAAGTTACTCTTTGTTTATTATATAACAAACATGTCTAAAGCTAAAAAAGCCAAGATGTTGTAAATCAGTCCATCTGGCTCTGCTTATTGTGATACATCATTACAGCACCTCCTTCACTTTATATATATATATATACACGATAATTTATCACAATTTCCTACTAAAACAATCATACAAGTGGACTGCATATATACATATGAGCATCTAGAACCATTCTGCCATACACTTGGGGTACAAACCTGATCCCGCGGCAAAGTTTGAGAGAGATCGCAACTCTTTCTGCACTTTTTGTCGCTCATAGAAGACGGAACATGCAAGCGATGTGCATTTTACGCCACTTTCGACAACCCAATCTCCACCTCCACAGTGCCGACATATCTGGAAAACACAACCACTCGTTAAACATTTTCAGGTAACCCAAGCATAAAAAATGGACAGGGACAAAGGATTATTGTGGTGTCAATTCTGACACATCTACTTATAAATGGGTTGATCACATTATGTTTTACCTCTAATGGGTCAAATGGATAAAGATCAAAAGAATTGCAGGAAAGAATATATATGTTGAAAAGTGCATTTTTAATGCATAAGACCATTTTATTCAAATAATTAGATTATTATTATTAAATTGCATTCACATTTGACACACTACTTGTGCACAAAAGATTTATTTTAAATATATCGGCGCCAGCCCACCCCGACCATACCAAAAGTGACATGTTTTGACTCGAACCTGTTTCAGTCCATTAAGATCATTATGAACTTGCCAAACTCAGCTCATTTTGCCACATCTATTTACTGAAATCTTAAAATTAAGTTGGATATCTTCAGTAATTAACTAGTTTATTTTAAGCTAATAACTAACTTAAAGCAGGGCAATCCTTAATTTTGCTCATTTGAAGCGACTAAAGGTAACATTTAAGCCTAAGAAGTCAAACTTGACCCTGTTTAGGAAGTATAACTTTTCAGTTAACACAACACGTAAACTATTAACATATAATACTTACAGCGGCAAGGTGTTGAATGTCTCTTTCCATCTTGGATGTCCTTGCGGTTACAGCAACTGCAACAGCAGCTTCATTTCTTGAGCATTTACCACATAAAGGTGCTGCAGATGCCTGGACCTTCTCTCCACACATGATGCAGTGTTTAGATAGATAATAGTAATCGATCCTGGTCCGATTAGAATTTGAACCATAAGACTGGTTTTTTCCAACAGACTCTCTGACTGGCCGTGGCATGTCGAGAAACCATTGCCTTATGTCGACTCCAACAAGCCCAAACACCCTCTGTAACGCTGGAATTATCTGTTTGTTGATATAATACAAGTCGTTTAATCTATAAGGTGAATCCAACGCCAAGAGTTCCATTGGACTGACAACCATGTCGACTAGGCGCGCACCGGGTTCAGCATGAACCACCACGTAAGGTATCCGTTCAGCATACATTGGTTCAGCCCGAGGGTCGGATTTTATAGCTTTTGTAGCTACTATTGCTGATGGAGGTAAGGAAGAAACACGTGAACTGTATGTACCTAAGCGAACTTCCTTCGCAAAAATAAAATCTTGAATTGAAACTCTGCCGGATAAAATGCGTGTCCATTGACGTAGCAAGTATGATTTCACCTGTAGAGAAACCAAATATAGGTTTTAGCTCTCTACACTGCAAAAATTACCTTAAAAAGGAAAGCAAATTCGACCTATCCAGTTATAATTGGGTCAAATGATGCAAAACTAAACAACCAACGAAAAAAGGAAATAGGTCAAGAGTAGCCCCAAGAGTACTTTCAATGCATAAAACCGCCTAATTATATTATTATTGAAATAATATCATACTTCACAGTTCACAGAACGTCTATTTTAGTGTTTCGTATTAATCCTTCATGTTTCGACCCTAACAAAATTACCCATTTTGACCCATTACCCTGATCAGATTCACCCATTATGCCATCTGTACCTTAGAACAAAGACATGTTGCCACAGCCCTGCTTCTAACTGTCCAAATAATTACCCCTAGATTGTCTTATTTTCATGAAGCATAAAAGTTCAAGATAACACAAGCTAACTGTTTATTGACTAATTGAAAAAGTAACCGCACTTGAGTTCACAGGTTTAAGCCTCATGAGAGCACATGAGCCATTTAGTTGAATGATAAATGCTAGACAGATACTGGAATATAAAAATGGCAAACCTTACCTTACTAATCTCCTGATTTTCAAAATAGTTTCTCAACGAGCTCTCCATTGTCTTGGATACAGCTGCACATGTATCTCTGCGTATGGTCTCAATACCTTTAGCATCAAAGGCAGGTTTGAGTTGGTCCGGCTTCTCATAACTGTAACCGACATATCTCTTCTTTGTAAGAAGGAAGCATGGATGGTACACCTTCTCCATTTTCAGTACAACGGGACTAGGGTTCATCTTGGTTACCGCTGATGCTATTTCGTTTCCAATTTGGAACGCTTCACTCACAGTACGCCCTCGCAGAAGTACAAACATGCTGCAACATAAGGTAGAACCAATCAACTTGTCTGAGATACAATCAGTGCAACAGATAGATGTCAAATTGTAGACTGAATACAAAAAAATTCAGCCTCCAATTTAATGAAAGAATCCAAAGAATAAGTAATAACCTCCAATGTTGTAAAAAAAGGTAATAAACTATACATTTTACATGATTTACGTTCTACATGGTTGGTTATAAATGGATCAGATAAAAAGCATACCTATCAGTATCACCGTATATAACTTTAGCCTTCCACTTATCATGTGTGTTCACATGCATAATAGCATTTTCAAGTGTTCTACGGCCACACTGAACGATACTGTCTGCGAGTTCAGCGCAAGGCATTCGACCACTAAAACCAGCAGCTGTATACCCATATGTCACATTTGCTATTAGCTTCAATGCAAGCTGTCTTGCATTATAAATCTGAAACAAAGATTAAAGCATGCATGTTTACTGCCCAAATACTTTCATAATGTGTTCAACAACTTACTAGATCATAAATTTAATGATAACATATAAGAGTAGAGAGAAGAGGTTGCCTATAGTGAGTAGTGACATCATACCCGATGAAGTACTTTATCTGAAGGAGACAACTTCTTCATAGCCTGCTTAACCATAATTCGTGTTGACAATATCTCATCAAGTAATCGAGGCAGTACACCTTTCCGGACCTGAAACATGAAAGGTAGAATAAATTAGTATATAAAAAAACTCTTATGTGGCATGGACAATATAGCATTATAACACGATTTTCTCATTTAGCTGAAGATTGAAGGAATTGTTACCTTTGAGGGCACATACATTACACCATTTGGAGTAAGTAGAACTTCATGCTTCAATCTCCGTAAAATCTTCGGGTCTGGTGTATATGAAGTAACACCAAGTGTATTTGGCTTTGAAGGTGAAACCTTCCCAAGGCATGTACAGAAGCAGAGATTGTAGGCAATGACCATTGATGGATACAGAGACTGAAAATCTAAAACAATAACTGGATCTGCATAGAACCCAGATTCTGGCTCCATAACAAGTGGCATGCATTCCATTGCCGGTTGACAAGCAACCTAGTTGACAAAGATTTAAAAAAAAACAATTTAAAAACGTTTTTTTTTTTTTAACTGTTTAACGTGTTTTTCTTTAACTTTTTAAAAGGCTTTTTTTTAAAAAAATTGGTTTAAGAAGTTTTTTAAAAGCTGTTTAGAATATTTTAAAAAGTTTTTAAAAAAGTTTTTTTAGAAAAAAAACGTTTTTTTAAACTTTAAAAAAATTGTTTAGAAATGTTTTTTTTTTAATTTGTTAAAAAATGTTTGTTTATGAAAAAACAGTTTAAAGAGAATGTTAGAAGATGTTAGAAGATGTCAGAAGTGGTTGGGCCACATCTGCACCAAGAAGAGGCCGCACAGACATTTTTTAATGAAATGTCTTCGAAAAATCAAAAAGTCAGCAGACCTAAATGTCTGCGCAGCGCAGACATAAGAGGACAGAAGAGCTCTTTCAGAAGAAAAAAACACCACCTTAGTAACTTTCAATATACCAGACCAAAACAAAGATAATAAAAATCAGAGAAACTGCAGATTACATGATACATTAGATAAACGTAAGTTGAGCAAAAACCTGTTGGCTTCCAGGAGAAATTGCAAGATAATTTTGTGTGTGTGCCAATCTCACTAACATAGATTCAACACGATACTGGGAACCTCTGGAAAGAACAGAAAAAAAATCGATACCAAATACACGGGCAAGCTCTGATGTCCTGTTTATCTGCATAGACACAAGTGGTACTGCATATGAAAATATAGTATGAATTTATCCTGTTCAAACATATAACTAACAAATGACAGTTGAATTCCAAGAAGAGTAGAAGAAAATGCACATTTCCTCCACATACCATATCGAGTTGGTTCATCACTTGAAAGTTCAATTTTGCCCTCTCTAAAATATATTCTATACACCGATATCTTGCTTTTCCAGGACCACTAGCAAACCACTTTGTCAATGTTTTGCTATGAATAAATGGAATTTTTCGTCTAAGAACTGCTTCTGCCACTGCTTCGGCTGTGTACATATTAAGCTTAACTTCACTGCGAACCAGCCGCCAAACATTAAGTACAATTCTACCACCAACATGGACCCCACTTGCATGAGTTCGGCCCCACTCATCCTCAATGATTACCACATTTGATACATCAGTTTGAGAATTAAACGCTTCAGGGAGCACGTCACTCATCATTGTTTCACCTGGGATATCTGAAACTTCAGCATTTGAAAGTGGTTGTGCTGGTGTTCGAGATATTTTACTAAGCAATCCAATTCCAAGGAATGCGGCCCTTTCAGCTAAGAAACCAAGTGAACCACCTTGAATATCCCATCCCATTAGTATATCAGGATCCTGATTGGAAATTATTTTCATGAACTCGTTGAACAACTGCTTCTCTTGGTTACAAACTATAAATATGCAACCGCTTATACCATCCATATTTCTGTGCAGTAAAATTCCATGTTAGATACAGAAAATCATTTCAACTATAAACTTTTGATTATGATCTTGCCCTGCTACTCAAAAAGCACTAAACAAGCTTTAATCAATTATTCTTTCTCAAGAAAAAACTGCAGGATTATTTTCCATTTCCTACATAAAGAGAATTACTCATTTTGGATTTAAATAATGCATGGTCACTCTTAAGTATTTATAAAGAGAAACAGAAGCACCTAAACAAACGAATATATAAATTAGCAAAGTCACTGCCATAAATCAACTAGTATTAGGCATTAACAAAGAAAACTGTGGCATAAACATAGTTACCTAATTCGCGGTACGCTACGGTACCGGTACGCAATTCAATAGAGGCTATGTATTCAGTACGGAGGGGGTAGGTTCATATCGGTACGGTGTACCATAAAGTCCGGTTCGATGTACCCAAATAAAAATATAAATAACCAGTCTCACTGCCATCTCCTTGCGTATTGCCTTTTTTTTTTTTGCCAAAACCCATTTTAGAAATTGAAAATAAGAAACTGATTTGAAGAGCAGACGTGAAATTGGCGATTGAATTGGGTATTTTAAGCAGCTATTTATACATATAATAGAAGCTATTGCTGAGCGAATCAAAGAAATTGAATCGCAAATTTCGAGAAACTGAATCGCAAACCAGTGCAATTGGAAAACGTGATTCAGCCGGATTTGGTTCGCCGTACCATCACGATCCGGGACGCTGGCGAATTCGATTTGGTATAAAACGTACCAATTCTGCTGAGCGGATTTGGTAACTATGGGCATAAACTCCTTAAGATGAAAACAATACTTCTAAATTACTAAACTACTCCTTATCAAACAAGTGGAAAAAAAAGACTGATTTAAAAAATATAGGATATCAGTATTAAAATAAACAAACTGGAAAAGTAAACTGAAAATAACTGAATAGATTAGAATGAAAAGAAAAAAAAAGGGGGGGGGGGGGGGGGGGGGAGGCTATATATACAAGTAGGATATTCTAGATAACTAAGTTGGGCCAATGGGCTATACATGTGGGTCATAAACAAATAAATGTAAAAATATAATATCTATACAACTAACATAAACTAAGCAAGAAAGAAAGAGAACAATCTGATTTGGACTCGTGAACTATTTTTAGAGGTGCTCTTCCAATCAACCTCCACCTAAGCCAGCTTTTACCACAGGGTTAAAAGATCTGTATAGGAAGTTAGGAACAATGGTTTTCAGAAGCTCAAACTCTTTGACAATGACTTTTCATGTCCAAGGACCAGAGGAAGTGAAACTCCAGTCTTTTCATGGAGTTAATTCCTTTTCCGAAACGCACTCATAGTGGATTTCCCAGTCACTCAAGGAAAAGAATTGTTTCTAGAAGTTCTTTTGAATACGGTGACTAAAATTATCTGAACAAGTATCCATTATCTACTAAGCAAAGTGAAACTACTCGCAATAGAACATGACGTACCTTCTAACAGGTGCCATCTCACTGCGCAAGAGGACATAACTACTGATTGCAGACTCATCATCTTCCTCGATAACAACTGCTATGAGATTGATGGCATCAAATCGGGGGTCAGATCTCAAGTCTCCCCTAGATTCTGCTTGTACCTGCCAATTAGTGTTGCATTAGTCCACGCATCAATCATTTCTTTGATGCAAACAAGAGGCATGTTGAACTTTGAACGATAACATCAAAGAGAAACCAACAGAACCTCTATGCTAAACATAGTCAGCTGCTGTCCTGCACCACTGCTTGCAGGATCCTTAAAGCCTGCCTGACTCAAAGGAGTCAGCTTTTTCCCTTCAGGGCCTGATAACTGAGAGATATCTAGTGAAACTGAGGGCAATCCAGGAGAACATGTTTTTGGTCGGCCTAGTTTAATTACATTATCCGATTTTGTTTCAATGCTAGACATTGAGCTTGAGTCCACAAAAGGCTCATTACACATATCAACAGAAAGATTTTGTGAATCCATTCCATGGCCACGGGAACCTGTAAAAACTAAACAATTATTATGTATGTGTAAGTAATGCTTTGTCAACCAGAAACAAAAAAAAAAAAAGACTTTACCCTTTGGTGATAAGGATTCTTCAGTTAATGCATTTACATTTTCTCTCAAGACATCTATCAGCAAAGAGTTAATGTTAGAATAGTTCCTTATCAATTATAAACTTCATCTAAATTTGGTTGCACCGTACCAGTCTCATCATGAAGCAGCCATTTATTAACCTCATCCATTGATGGAGGTAAAAATGCAGGAGTCAACACGTAGAGATAGGAACCATCATTACAATAATGTGTAGGAGTACCCATGGATTGTTCTTCATGAGTAATGGAGTCGTCTAGTTTAGAACCAGTGTATTTAACTTCTTTAAAGTCCCCATCAACAAAAGTGGGACACTCGTCAATGTCTGTATCCTCAACTACATGTAACATGATAGAGAAATAAATTAGTCCACACTTGCATCAAAGAGTTATGAGTCCTAAAAGTGTTTACTATTGCTTATGGTTAGAAAGAACAAACTTAAGCACTTCCCATTCAGCTAGACTAAGAGATATGAAATTAGCAAGGCTAGGTGTGTCAGTGGGTCAGATCTGGATCTGGAACGACTAGTGATCTGATATAACCCATATCCCAACTAAATGGATTGTAGTCTGACCAAAGATGACCGAACTCATATCACTAAATATGGTCAATTTCAATTATCCTCCTCAGAACCTGCAAAATATCATATATGCCCAGTACTATTTTGCAAGTTTTGAAGGAAATATATGAAATTCTCGTAAATAGAAGAATCGTAACCCAAAGGCCAAAAAGAACCATTTATTGAGTTTGTTAACCACTCCGCCCACCTCACACCCCTCTTCAATAGCCACCTTCACCATGTCAAAATATCGACACACTTTCTACAAAATTCAATGTTAGCAAACAAGTTTTTTGAACCCTAGATTCACATTATGGAAACAAAAAGGAAACAATTTATATTTATAAATGGACCCATTAGTGATCTGCCTAAATAGGTCAATCCATTGGCTCACTTATTGGATCAATGAATCAAATTTTTTGACCCCTAGATTCACATAACAAACTGGGTAGCATGGGATCAGATCAAAATCAAGAGCCTATCAAGAAAAAAACCATGGAGCAAGGTCCACACCTCTTTCTTCAGCCTTATCGCCATCTGAACTAGGGGTAAGTGTTGATGATGATCTAACTGCAGGGGATCCATATGTCAAGTTGAAACTAGTAGGACTGGCGTCTTGCTGATCATTCCTTTGTTTAGGGGGCGATATGATACTTTTGTTAGATTCCTTGTCTGGTGTAGCCTTTACATCATGATGAATTTCAACCTTTGGAGGCTCGCCTCGATGATAACGTTTTCTCCTCATCAGATCCCGAACAGAGCATCCAACAATTGTACTTCCTGCACGAGTTAATGTACCAATGTTTATTTCACCATCACATCTACCAACTTTGACATCCACTGACTGACCATCATTTGCATTTTCTGTCGAACAGAAAGGCAAAGATCCCCAAAACGGACGTTTTCCTTTCTTCTTCTCTATCATAGATGTTTTCCTAGTATGATGGATAGGTTTTTTACTATCCACATGAAGAATCTCTTCCTTCGATGATGATTGAGGAAAATAATAATTACAATCAAGAGCCATAGCAGAGGTTTCACTTTTAGCTTTACAGTCTACATCAGTTAAATCTTGAACAGAATCAAGGATGTCTTGACATTCTTGTTGCGATGCACTTTCAAATTCCATATCAGCTTTTTCCAATACCTCGTTAATCGTTGTTGCAGGCATTAATGGACTTAGAATGATTTCCCGTCTAAGTTCGTCATCAGAGTTTATATCTTCTGCAGCTTGAGAAGATGCTAACCAATTTAGAAGCCTTAATGCTTCGGGATCTTCTGCAGTATAGTGGCATTGTGACAACATGAGCTCCGTTTTGTTTGATGATTGTACATGTTTGCTACTTTCAACCACATCTCTTCCATCACATGAAGATCTTACAGATTGTGAAAGCATTTGATCAGCATTGACCGGAGTACAAGGTAAGGAATTTCCTGCGTCACACAATTCCGATAGCTTGTTTTCAAACTCATCTTTATTTGACAAAGCAATCAAAACATCCTGCGGGCTAGGTTTTTCAGGATCAGATGATATGGATTCCATGTGCATTCCAGTCCTCTCAAATTCCTGTAACAATTAAGAATAAGGTGAAAAGTAATAACTTATGGCTGGGTGGAAATAAGAGCATGTCAATAAGACCGAACAAGACCTCCCAAATTGGTATGAGTGACTGGACCATCCTAACATCAGAAAGGGTTTGTGACAGTGATGAGTACAATTTATATTGCTGGTTAAGAATATCTGTCAAAAATCAAATTAACATTATCAGTCATGAGCATGTTCTAGAATATTACATAAAACTGAGACTGCAAACACAGCTAACCATCAACAGCAGCATCTCCCTCAAGTTCACAGACACTCTGACGTTTAACAGTGTTATCCTCCAGATCTTGACTCGGTAAATTCCACATCCAAGTGTCTGGAATAGTGGATGACAGCCAGATTGGCGACTCTAGAGAAACATCACCACTTGAATCTGCCTGATTGATTCCCACATAAAACAGCCATGTGAGAATACCATATATTCATACACAATGTTAATGTTTATGCAAAAACTAAATGTGTTATTGTAACCTATTTACTTGTGAACAGGTCGATTTCAATTGATTTCATTTGAATTCTATCAGCAATGGGAACACATCGAATGGGTGGAAAGCCACCCAAAGTTGCATACAACATCCTAACTACAAAACAGGTCATACAAATTAAGATTATTCTACTAATAGTATTTTTTTTTTGTAACCAAAATACTAACGCACTAATTTATTTACAAACAAAAGTAAAATAAAATTTGAATAAAAAGTGTGGGTCAATCCAACCGAAGCAGCCCGCTATGGCCGGTTACCCAACCACACCCACCTTGCCACCACTACTATAAACCATGAACATATGCATTGTAACAACAATAACCTTAGAGTTAGTAGCCATAAAAGAGTTATTCATCTGTTCTTTATATTGCCCGTCATAATTCGACTTCTTAGTAAAAACATATGGTACTGGATGGCGGAATTTCATCTTTGATACATGCAGGTGTCCCATTCCATGCAAGTTATAATCAATCTGAAAAATGTGTATCGATGGAAAGGTAGTCAGGCATTAGTGGAGAAAAACAAAACAAAAAACAGATTTAGTACGAAATAACCAGACATGTTATGTTATATTATAAAAATGATATTATAAGCTATAACAAAACACTAACAATGTCACAAAATCAGGTGCCTAAGGAAACCAACACACTTTCTGTACTGAAGTTTATAGGTTAGTGTGTTTACCAGGAACTGGAGAAGAAATGGAATATGTGATTCATGGGGCTGCAAACTCTTCTCAAGAACTGAACCACCCTAAGAAACAGGATGCCATTAGTAGACTGATTAGCACTGGATGTTATAAAAAGAAAACTTTGTTTCTGTAGTAGTGAGGCACTATCAAGAGATAAAAAGAATTCTCAATACATTTCAGCCTTAACATAAGCAATACTGTGATCAGCATATAAGGAAAAAAAAAATCCCATGGATGGTGTAACTAGATCACACTTTCTCCAAAATAGACGCAAGACAAACCCTAATCCTAATGGCTGACCTCATAAGCCTAACACTAATGCCGACACACCCTTGACGGCTAACCCTAATATATTCTAACACCCTCCCTCAAGCTAGAGTATATATATCAAATGCTCTAAGCTTGTTACACGTATAGTTATCCTGAAGACCTCAAATAAATTTTGTAAACACATCCTGCTAGATAATCATTAGACTTGACAAACTTGGTCACGTGATCTATTGTATTGGTTGTAATTATTTTCCCTTTGCTCTGTATGGTGTTTTCCCTCTAGCTCCTTGCTAGAGGTGGTCTTAATATATATTTCCTTTTGCTGTTCAAAAAAAAAATTGCTCTTAGAAGGAGAAAGGTGAAAAGGATGTCAATATCAAGTGGGCGAAGAGCAGTTACAAATAGCTGCCATAGATGATAAAATAAGACCATTTCTTGCCATAGATGATAAAATAAGACCATTTCTGAAGAAAGAAGATCTAAAAATAAAGTGTGGCATGTGGAATTCTAGAAACTGCGGAAAAAGAGCAACGAAGGGATTCAGGTTGGAATATTGCAGGTAATTACACTCACTGAAAAATAATTGAACTTTAAAATATAACACTGGCGCGGGTGGTGGTTGCTAGAGGTGGAAGGTGGTTGCCTGAACTAATACACAAGGGTGGAAGATGATACACAGCGATGAAAGTGTCTGCCAGATTTGATACACAGTGGCGGAAGGTGGGTGTCGGAATTGATACATGAAGGCGGAATGTGGGTCTCGGAATTGATACACGAAGGAGGAAGGTGGATGCCAGAATTGATGCACAGCGATAGAAGGTGGCTACAAAAGTTGATACACACGGCAACAAGGGTTCTGAGTGCATGCTACGTCTCATCAATGTTTGGGAGACAGACGCATGTGATTACAAGTAGGGTTTAGTAGCAACTTGGGTCTGATACCATGCGAAGGTAAAAATGATGTTTATTAAGATTGACTTTTCTAGGATGTTACATCTAGAGAACACAAAAACCTAATCTTAATGGGCCAAACACTGATGTCGACTAGCCTAGTGACGACTAGCCCTAACAACCACTAACCCTTACGACGACTAACCCTAACGACAACTAGCACACCATATATATATATATATACACACACACACTTAGTAGACCAACATTTAAATAACATAACACAAAATTATATAACATACGACGTAGTGTTCAATTGCAGAACAAACGCCACACGAACCAAACGTATAGATGCTTCAAATGTTTACCAAAAGAAGTTTTGATGCTCGCGATACATCCTGTGGATGGTATCTTTAATCTCTGTCAAGGAACTAATAGTATAACTCAATGTAGTATGAATACTTGGGAAAAAGAATAGAGAATATTAAACATCATATATCTAACTATTACCATCCTAAAGAAACAGAGATCACTATCTTCAATTCTTACGATAATTAATTGTTTAATATATTCTAAAAACTAACATAAAACCATGAAAGAGATTTTGATTATATTTTTTCACATTCAAGGAGAATGATCATAACCCCATAGTATTATAAGAAAATGCCTCAAACATGATCAGGAACCAAAAAATAGAAAAATAAGATTGCATGTGGATTTAGCGTCCAAGCAACAACTATCAAGAGGAAATAAGGTAGCAACAAAGAAAGTACCATACCCTATCCAGTATTTCACATAACTGGACAGCAACTTTTATATATATAATGCTAATGGAAAAAGAAAATAAAGGAACATGGGAGAAATCTAACAAATGATGATAGAAATAACAAAATGAACTTACAAATACTCTATATGGTACAAGAAAAACTGATGATGAGAAAAAAAAACAACCATAAGAAAAAGGAAAAAAAACTACAACGGAAAATATATATCTTAGAGGGGGAAAGGATACAAGTAAAGCTTCGCATATAGTTGCTCGGATGCATCATAACCATAAAACCTTCTTGCATGGACAAGGCTGCAGCCATGCACATGTTGACGTTTTGAACCAGCACTACCTTTAAGCTGTGAAATTGAAAAATTGACTAATCAATGTCAGTACCTACAATCTAACACGAAAAGCTGCAAACACACATTTTCTCAAACCAAAATATACCTTCAGTGCCTTCTCAAGAGCATGAGATACCACTCGCGCACAAGCATCACCTAAGCAAAAGGATGGTTTAAGAAATAATCAAAATGTCATTTGCTATCATGAAGAAGTCATTTTATCTCAAGCTAAAAGCCATGCCAATAATTTGGGCTAACAACAAAAAGGGAACAAGAAACCCTTTCCCAGCTATAAGTTAAAATGAAAGCTGAGAATCATAATAATCAAGGTAATGAGTGACTTCTGCTTACCACAATGTATAGTATGCTTCTAGAATAGTTTAAGATTAAATCTGCTCAGAATAGTTTCTAGAATCTGTAATTACAAAATATATTCCAACAAACAAGGAGCTAAAATTAGAATATAAGAATTCAGGCAATACCTTCCTGCTCTGGTTGATCAACTATATCCAAGCAAGGAACATATAGGTATGGTAAAACCTGCACCATAATATACAGACCCAACTAATTAACAAGAGGCAATCAGATGATAACAACACTTTATCAGAAAACTGAAACTTGATTCTACATTGTCACCCACATGTACTTAACATTATGAAGTAGGAACCAAGCCAGTACATAATTTTAAAAACTAGCCATCAGGCGCCTAAAGTATAGAGTAACAGTAAAAACAACCGTCAAAAACTATGATAGGGTAAGCCACAGAATCTTACTCGATGAATATGCAAACAGGTCTTCTGACCAGCTGGTGTCGAACCATATACTCTAATCACAGGAACCTCGTTCACTTTCCCGCCTATCCTTTCACAATTATAATTTACAGATAAAAATACGCATTTGCACAGAACCTTCTTTGCAGAACAAAAACACAGACTTCTAGTTATTATCTATACTAAAAACCTTCCAACATATAACTACTGTTTTATATTTATAGTGCACACTTATAGTGGTTTGGCACAAGTATACCCACAAACAGCATGCACCAGTCTCAATATTTGATTTCCTTAGAATTACTTTTTGTTAATCACTATATGAGCATAAAGAACATTGCAAATATAAAACAACAAACATATATATACAGTATATACATATATATAGGGTTAAGTGGTTAAGTTATCCATTTCATTTCCCAAACATTAATTGAGGGGTATTTAAAATTAACAGATTATATGTTGTGCCTAGAGCAAATTAGCATAGTACTATTCTTTGTTCATGTTGACAAATTAGTCCGTCTTCATTAAGAACAAAAAGCCCCAACAATAAACAATGGATCGAGATAAAACCATAAAATAAAACACATCATGAGAAGTATACCTTGAAAGCTACTGTAACATAAATCAAGGCCCGGAATTGGCGGAGACATGTAGTAATCGATTGATACTATTCGAACGCTGAAATGCTTCGAATCAGGCTGAGAGTCCTCCATTAAATCCTCTGAATTTGCAGAAAACTAGATTAATTGTATACGATACGATCCTCGTTGTTGTTGATTCGATGCCGTTGACATAAAGCAGCAAAATTAGGGTTTGTGGAAATTGAAGATTTGGAAGGGGAAACCGACGAGGGTTTATTTGGCGGGTGTAATTTACAAACTTCCCATCTACGCTATGTGCTTGAATACACAAACAAACCAGGTGTCCAAAGATCCGAAACCTAAATTTTTATTATATAAATATGATTTATAATTATTTTAATATTAGTAAAAAAATAAACAAATAAATTATTTATCTTAAATTAAAAATATGAAAAGTATAAAAAAAATTAGATTTTACATTCATCAAACGTACTTAATATAAATATTTTACATCTATAAAACTAAAAATACATACTCTTCAGAATCACCAAGATTTGTATAAGTGTTTGAAAAGAAATTATTAATGGTGAAAAAAATGAAAGTGTGACACATTAAAAAAGATAATCAAGAGTGGGTGTGAAATATATTAAAACTATACAACGGTTAGAGAAATAAAATCATGTATTTTGATGATTTTTTTGTTTTTCTTTTTAATTAGATAGTGTTGAATTTTTTATATGATAAGTTTGTAAAAAGATTTTGTAAAAACCAACGTGAAAGAGACAAGTGTAAAAATACGAAATGGAAAAGGTTGTGACATTAATGAAAAACAAAAAAGGTCATGCCATTACGTTGGACTGTAGGAGGTTGCTTGCCTCTCGAAATCTGTTGTTGTGGGGTTGTTTCAGAGCCTTTAGTGTAAGATTATGAAAGACTAAATTGATATTATTGATAAATCAGGTTATAATTTATAGAGATCATATGGAACCCTAAAACATAACCGGGCACGTGGGCTCAACTCTAATAATTAATAATAATAATAATAATATATTCCAATACTCCCCCGCAGTCAGAGCGGAAGGAAATCGGATGCTCAGACTGGAAAATAAAATATATATATATATATATATAAATAATAATACAAAACTTAAAAACTAGTTTCGATCTCGATCCACGACTCGGGCTTCCAATCATCTGTTAATCGGCTCAGAACAGCTGCATCCTAAAAAGTATCGTTAATTACTCGACTTTAATTCTTTTCACGACTTCATCCAGTTTTGGGTATTTGTTTCCCGAATAATGAACATGACGACTACATCCCAATCAAGAATTTGTTCCATCTTAGTAGGCAATGATGGTGTAGAAGAGGGAGAGAGAGAGATGCTACTAAGAAAATAAGCAACTCGACAACTGGTGACCGTGGTCATGCGACGGTGTGTCAAGGCTATGAGATCCATAGATATAAAAAGAAAAAGAAAGCAAAGGACTGATGATCGCGACAGAGAGACGGTTTTCAACAGAAAGAAGAAAGAAAGTGTTGGTGCAAAATATATTTGTCGTGTGTGTATCAGTTAGTCATGTTAGCTTTGTTAGTTGATTTAGTTAGAATAGTTAAATCAAAGTTAGAGGGTAGTTAGTGTCATTTAGTAATAGATGAGGGAAATGATAGTGGTAACGAATTGCTCCGAACCTAAAATACCTATATATGTTTCAGTTTGGGGTTCGGAAGGAAGAGAAGTTCGTGATAACCGTTTTCTCGAAGGAGTTTTGTAGAGGAGGAGTTTTTGAACGCGAATTTCAGAGAGTTTTGTATTTAGATCATTGATTAGGATCGTTCATCGAGTTTATATCATGTAATCTCTGATCAATTCAAGCTATAAACGGAGTTATTTTTACGATTTTGTGTTCTTGAGTTCGGGTAAAGTTTCGGTCCAAATTCGGTGTACAAATCACTAGATCCGAAGCGAATCGTGTTTTCAATTGGTATCAGAGCAAATCCAGACGTGATTCTACACTGTTTCGGATCGAAATCGGGGTTTAATTTGATCAAATTGATCGTGTTTGACTTTTTCGAGTCAAACTGTTTGAATTTTGACTCTGAAATTGGATCTCAATTCTTGTTTGTTTGTTCGTTCAGTTGAATCCAGGAGACACAGTACATAAACATGAATCTATAGCAATTTATAGAATCCGATTTGGTGATAGTTTGTTCGGGATCGCAAAAACTCAGTACGTAGGTTCTTCGCGAGGTCATCAATGGCAGGTTTTTTATTACTTGATTATTCGGATTGAACTTGATATCATTGTATTCAGTTAAGTGATACGAATCTATTGATGTGATCAAATATGAGTTTGAATCAATTTGAGTTGAAATTGATTTACAGTTAGTTGTTCGTCGTCATGGTCACCGTGTTCATAACATTCGGAACTTGAAATCTGCACAAAACCTTATCACTATGGTGCTAGTTTGAATTCTCTAGTTGTCACGAATCTGTGGCAACTTTCAGATTGAATTTTGATCGAGAATTGAGATATATATGGTTGCATAAAGGTTGTAGATCAAGTTCGCCGGAAAGATACATGTTTGCCGGAAAATTCATCGGAATAATGAGATAGTCGGCCGAATAAATTTGTCCCGACTATTTTGTTTTTTTCTACGGCTTCTTTCGGCGTGGGACCGGATCTCTTTGTGATAACAATTTCGGTGGAACAATTAAAAAAAAAACCCGACTAAATTGTCTTATTTGAATAAGACTCATTCGGTGGGTTTAATCCAATTATTTTTTTTTTAAATTGAAGTTTTTGTTTCCTATATTCTCTAGCTACAAGATTGATTCATTCCGTGCTCATATTTTTTTTTCTTTCTTTCTAAAATGTCATTTTATTTTCTTTGAGTTTTTGTGACTCATCTGGATTTAAGTGTGTTGATGAAAAGGAGATGATGAAAAGTTAGAGAATTTATTTGAGAGATTCGTCATGTGTTCGTTCAAAGGATTCACTATATTCACGTCGATTTGAGTTTATCGGTTGGTGAATTTGAGTTAAACAAGATGAATGGAATGCAAGCCTACAACAATGAAATTGATACAAATCAAAAGGTACCAAAGTTGTTGAAATTTGAAGAATATCATAATTGGAAAGAGAGATTTGAAGCTTATATAGGTGCAACAGATGTTGATTTGTGGATTCCAATTGAGAAAGGTTTTACATATCCAACAGAAAATAATGGAGTACCTAGAATGCAAAGAGATCTGTCATTTGAGGAAATGAAAAGTTATGAAAGAGAACTAAAAGCTTATGATATTCTCACAATGGCATTGTCAAAAGAATTACTGTCTCAATTCAAAACGTGCAAGAATTCTAAAATGTTTTGGGATGCTCTTGCTCAGAAATATGTTGAATTGAATGAATCTATTATGGAAGAAGTTCAAAATGATGGTTTTTCAAAATGTGAAGCTGTTGAGAATGAATTGAAGCTTCAACATGAGAATGTGGAGTTAATTGCAAAAGTTTCAAAGCTGACTGAAACAAATGATGATTTGATGAAGGATGTTGAAAAATGGAAGAAAGAAGCGAATGACATAACGACAGTTTTTGATGATTTGTTTGCAAAATCAAAGATCAAACTTGAAGGTCTAGAAAATGAAGTTGTTAATCTTACTGCTAAAGAATTAAGTCATCAAGAGGACAACACGAAGCTGTTAGATGCTAAAGCTGAATTGCTTCGTGAAAACAAGCTTTTAAAGCAGAATGTTGAGATTTATAAACAAAAATGGGAAAAGGTTGTTCAAGAAACATATGATGCTCATGATCAGTTGAGGAGAGAAAAATTTACTCTGAATATAACAACAGAAGAACTTATTGCAACACAAAAAGAGTTGGCTGAATCGCAAAAGAAAATTGCAGACATGAAGATTGAGGTTCGTGATTTCAAAAGACAGTTGCATAATCTCAATAATTCATCGTCTTTCACAAATTTTTTGTGCAAAAAGGATAATTTTCAACAGATTTTCGGTGATGATATTCTGAAAAGTGTTCCACCTCCTGTGGTTATTGAAAATTCTATCAATACTTTGAAAGAAATGGAAGAAGTTCATGATTATTCAAAGTTTGCTGATACAAAGTCCGAAAACAAGAAGAAGTTGAAATTTCAGAAGAATAAGGATGAAGAAAAGCTTGATCCAAGAAAAGCACCAAAGCTTGATTCAAGGTCTACATTTCTCGATAAGGAAAAGGTATTTGAAGGCATTCCAGGACATGTTAAAGTTCAAAAATTTTCAGAGATTATGATTGATGAATCTTTGCTTTCCAATAAAGATGGTTTAAATGCCATCAAGGATGAGTTTTCTCGACTTGCTTCACAAGGTCATGAGAAACCTAAGTCGGTAGCAGATAAATCTAAAAAGTATGGTGGTCTGGGATATGAAAGCAAAGACAATAACGTGAATGTTGGAAATGATTTTCAAGATGTGCTTGAGATAGAAGACATTGTGGAGGATATCAAGGTTCACAAAGAAAAGGAGATTCCACTTGAGAATCATATCTTGTGTGAACCTGAAGCTGATTTTCTATCAACAAATTCTAAGTTAGAGAGTCTAGAGAGTGATTATTCTCAACATTCTACAATGTCCACAGAATCCATGTCATCTCCTAAGTCGGTTGATAGGAGAGCTTGCTTTTACTGCAACAAGACGGGACATGTGATTCGTGATTGTGCTACTCGAAAAAGGTTTTCACGTGGTTCATATCGATCGTCATCATCTGATTCAATGATTCTTACTGAGGTACCTATTAGACAAAATCAAAAAAACCAACGAAAGCCAGCTCATCAGAAGCCGGTTGTTGGTAGAACCTCAAATTATGATGATTGGTCACCACAGTTTTCAAAACCAACACATTTTTCAAAAAGAAAACAATTTTTCAATAATGATTTTAAAATGCCTTATTCAAATGAGTTTTCATATTATGGGCATCGACAACATCACTCAAAACCTGAGAAAATGTTGGTCGAAGAGTTGTTGAATATGGTTTTAACCAAGTCAAAGTTTTTCAATGGTTCTGATTCGCATCGGGCGAAATCGTCTAAACCATTTCGTTCTTGGAAACAGAAAATGGCAACCTCGGCAGGAAACGATTTTGTTGAGGATACGGGTCGACCCAAGCCGGTTTGGGTTCCCGTATTTAACTAAAAAATTTGTTTAAGGTTGTGTGCAGGTACTTCAAGAAGGCCTATTAGTGATTGCAAAGTTGCTGATAGTGGAGTATTTTGCCTAAGTTAGCGCTTAACAGAGTTGATATTTCATAAACATTTTTGAGAAAAATGATTTTTCAAAATCTAAAAATCCAAGGTATCCGTGTTGGTCGATCACTTTTATTTTCTTTCCTTTTACTTTCTTTCATATCTTTAGGGGTAGAAATTTTGGAAAATTCAAAAATAGAATTTGTTGAATTTTAGGGGGAGAATATTTGAAAAACAAAAAAATAGTGTGATGTTTGTTTCCTAAAAAAATGAAATATTAAAAAAAATGAAAAATATTAAAAAGAGAAATTGATCCAACCATATGAGAAATGATGGTACATCAGCATACGTTATCTGCCATGAATAAAGTAGAAAGAAAAGCTGTAGGTACTTGCTTGACTTGACTGAATGTGCTGAGTAGTCTGATATATGCGAGTATGATATAAAGATAACGCTTGCTTGATAATTGTGGTTACAAATCATGATGGGTACTGTGCATATCTGGCAAAATAAAATAAGAAAGTATAAAAAACAGAATAAAGAGATGTTCTGGTGTATGCTTGCTTTATTTTGAAAAATTTCAACTTGTTTGATTTTCTTTATTTTGTCAAACGATCGGACTTTCTCTGCGTATCGAAAGATCGACCTGATCGTTGTTCGTTTGACGTTCTGCTTTATTTTCTTTGGTGTTTCGTATAATCCATCGGACTTTCTCTGCGTGTACGTAAGTACCGACCTGATTGTTGTTGGATTATACAACTTTTGCTTTATTTTACATTTCTTATTTTCCTAAACAATCGGACTTTCTCTGCGTGCCTACCAGCCGACCTGATTGTTGTTTGTTTAGGGTTCTGCTTTCTTTTTGCAAGAAACACCATGAACTTGATATCTCTGTGGCATTTGATTCTCTATAAGCAAGTTTACAATATCAGTATGAGAAATCTGCTGCAAGTAACTTGGCTTGAATAAATGAAATATTCAAAAATATGAAATAAGCGGATTGCCAGTATTCCTGATTGTGTGGGTACCATGTTATCTATGCTCGATAAATACACTAAATTTCATATCAGAAAGTTATAGACAATGACCTGCTTTAGCTGAAATAAACCAAATGGTTGTATTCTCAGTCAGCTTGGCTTGCATGCTTAGTATTTTGAAATTGCAGTGTGTACGATGCGTTATGTCTGATATGATTTCATGTTGTGATCTTTCTCATCAAAAACAAAAATAGAGTTTAATTCTATATTGCATTTATGTTTCAGTTTATGAAAAATCAAAAAGATTTTCAGTGTGTTTTGATATAAACTTTGTAAAATCCAAAAAGATTTTCTTTCTTCTTTGTTTTTGATCTGATCGACACGTGATACAACAAATTTTCAAATCTAAATGTCTTGGTTTCTCCAAAGGAGAAGTTTTGTTTCCAAGATTAGAGTTATGTTTTGGAAAAGAGAAACCACACTTTTGTCTTCTAAAGGCTGCAGGTTGAAATCATCAAAGTCTTTCAGATAAAGATCTCAGAATGGATTGCAAGCATGGTTATGAAGTTGTCAAAGAGTTTATCATTTTCAGAAATGGTTCAGTTGACTTAGTCTTGTCCCAGCCATGTCTACCCTACATCAACTAACAACAGATTCAAAGAGTTTGAAGTTCTGATACAGCACACGCCAAGGGGGAGTTTGTTGGTGCAAAATATATTTGTCGTGTGTGTATCAGTTAGTCATGTTAGCTTTGTTAGTTGATTTAGTTAGAATAGTTAAATCAAAGTTAGAGGGTAGTTAGTGTCATTTAGTAATAGATGAGGGAAATGATAGTGGTAACGAATTGCTCCGAACCTAAAATACCTATATATGTTTCAGTTTGGGGTTCGGAAGGAAGAGAAGTTCGTGATAACCGTTTTCTCGAAGGAGTTTTGTAGAGGAGGAGTTTTTGAACGCGAATTTCAGAGAGTTTTGTATTTAGATCATTGATTAGGATCGTTCATCGAGTTTATATCATGTAATCTCTGATCAATTCAAGCTATAAACCGAGTTATTTTTACGATTTTGTGTTCTTGAGTTCGGGTAAAGTTTCGGTCCAAATTCGGTGTACAAATCACTAGATCCGAAGCGAATCGTGTTTTCAGAAAGAAAAAAAAACTATAACGCTTACGCTTGGTATGTGGACTCATGAGAGTGGAAAGAAAGAAGGTTCTCACAATTTATTGAGGGACTCATGGGAATCCGAAGGGATGACAGAAACGGAAGAAAAGAAAGGAAAAAAAAACTTGATTGGGTAAATAGAAATCTCATGAATGAGGAACGAGGAGTATTTCCCGATTGTCGTTCGATTAAGGAGGGAAGGGATAACAGAAAAGGGAAAAAGATTTTTGGGAGTACAGGATGACGACAAGAACAAAAGTAGCAGCTTCAACTAATCTCTTCAGAAATATCGATTAACAATCAAGTTGTCATCGAAAGATGATTATCGAAATCGTGAAATGAGACAAAACTTTATTGTAAATGAAACGGATAATAGAAAAAAGAAAACAAGAAACTAGAATAAGAACGAAGTTGGGACAGGGCGACGGCGGTGGTGACGGCACGCCGCCCTGTCTAAGGTTTGAACTTAGTGGCAGCGACTAGGGTTTGGATCGTTTAGGTTGTGATACAATGTAAGATTATGAAAGACTGAATTGATATTATTGATAAATCAGGTTATAATTTATAGAGATCATATGGAACCCTAAAACCTAACCGGGCCCGTGGGCTCAACTCTAATAATTAATAGTAATAATAATAATATATTCCAATATTTAGTTTTGTGAATGATGAGCTACGACCCTAGTTTTGATCTTCTTATGGGTCTTAGCCCAGTCACTGATAAAGGGGGAATGTTAGCTCAATAAGTTGATGTGGTGTTGGTGATTGCCCAATGGACTATTAGATTGTTGAAATGTGTTTGGTAGTTTATTGGGCTAACTTGCTTGGGCCTGAGCAATGTGTTGTTGATTCATATCGGCCATTTGAGAAAAAAGAAAACTCACGTTGTTATGGTCCTTTAATTTTCATTGATTCGCCACATTTTGTCCAATGATATCTTTAGTCTTCTTCAAACACCACATCGGGACTCACGTACATTTTATTTTGAGTCAAATCACAGAGACTATACGTTTTTATTCAATTCTCGATTTGTCACCGAGATGGACAACATGTGTACTTTGATCATCCAGCTTTATACATTCATCACCGGAACCTTCATACGGGTAAAACATCCAAACACTTATAAGTAATCACTATTGGCGACAAAGTTGTTTTCGTCAGATATGCTCGAAAGGTTGGTTATTATTTCTACAGCTTAACTGAAAATAGAGTTTTTTAAACAATGAGGAATATTTTTATAGGATGAGTTCCTTCAACATGAGAAAGGAGATAACCAGGTAGATCTCGAAGAGATTCGGGACCAACCTGCAACCTAACCGGAAACTGATGTCGTTGTTCAATACAACATGGTTGACCCTGAACCTGATATGATTCAGGAATCAGTAATAACACAAGGCGTCCGCGGAAGTACTAGGGATCGTCATGAACCAAACAGGTATAGATTTCATGACCGTTTGATAATAGATCAAGAAAAACTTGCAAACTACAAAGATGTAGCCTCGGGTCCTGAATATGGGAAATGGCTAGAAGCCATGAGCGTTGAGATGCAATCCATGTATGACAACCAAGTTTCAGATTTGGTTGATCTTCCACCTCATGGTCGTGTTGTATGAAGTAAATGGGTTTTCAAGTTTCAAGTTGAAAACAGACATGGATGGCAACCTACAAACTTACAAGGCTAGGCTAGTTGCGAAAGGGTTTACTCAAACTCAAGTTATTGATTATGAGGACACCTTTTCACCAGTAGCCATGCTCAAGTCGATTAGGATTCTACTTGCCATAGTTGCGCATTATGACTACGAGATATGGCAAATGGATGTCAAGACCACTTTTCCAAACAAACACCTTAATGAGGATGTGTATATGAAACAATCTGAAGGTTTTGAAGATCCTAAGAACCCCATAAAGTTTGCAAGTTGAACAATCCATTTATGGATTAAAACAAGCATCTCAAAGCTGAATCTTCGTATTGATTAGAAGATCAAAGAGTTTGGTTTTATCAAGAACGAAGATGAGCCTTATGTTTATAAGTAGGTTAATGTGCTCCAAAGTACACATCTATTTTATGGTCAAACTCCATTTCTTATTAATAGTTTATGTGTTATTTTGGTCTATTTTACCTGTGTTTGGTCTAGAATGTCATAAACAGGTTCTTAGAGGTAATCAAAGTGACAAATGTGAAATTAGAAGGTTTTAAAGATTCCAAATGATATGCTTGGCAGACTACGCATATCGCTTCCAGCTTCCTCTCCTCCAAGCGATACGCTTGGAGCAGGAATTCCAGGGATTCGGCTAAAATCTGCCAGTCCCATACTTAGCCAAAAATATTGGCGTGTTACCCTGTTTTCTACCAGACTTTTATAAACCATGTAGGGGTCGATTTTCTACCTTCATGACATCCCCAAAACACTTTTTAAACATGAATTCATGTACATTGACATACCTTGGCCACAATCAACTTTGTGTTTAGCATTTAGGAGATTAAACCACCCGTTTGACCCATTAAGCCATCCATTTCTATGGAGCTTTTATCGTGTCTAAACTTTTGGGTTATTATACCCACCACCCATTGATAATCATAAAACATAAGTAAATGTCATTGTCAACTTTACCATTTGAACCTACATTGGTTCTATCCACTTTATGTGCTTCTTACTTCTAGAAATATCACAATTTTAGTGGATTGATCCTAAACTAAGTGACTACATCATTATGCATCAATTAACCTACGTGAGTTCCTAACGTAGCCGTTTGTCCCTTTATGGGTATTTGAACCCGTTCGACCGTTAAGACAGGTTCTAAGCATTTGGTGCCATCCATTTCATCGATTGACCCGTATATGCACATTTTTTATGATTTATGGTTCTACAAACCATTTATGGCCATTCTATGCCCGCGACATGGTGATGATTCCTCTGAATCATTTTCCACCCATTGTAACATACAATATCAACTCTAGATTCCCACGAATCGTATATACGGTCAATCGTCACCATAGAGGCACCTCAATGCTTAAGGGCTTTATGGCTCATAGAACCATTCGTCACCCCCACATAGTTAATTAAAGCTTTATCATTTTGGTTTTCAATAGCATCAATACACTAATTATGCTACGCACTTGTAACTTAACACGTTACCTCGTGAACCTAAGCCTTCGCTTCCACTAGCACATGGATTATTGCCTTGATCACCTTGGTCACCTAACGGGTCATTAATCAAGTTAGGATCTTTCATAATAGCATCAATGTCATAATTTCCATTATCATGGATCCAAGGTTACACATATACATTCTTACACACAATTGGCAATCAAGCATGTTCACCATATTTTTCCTACTTACACGGCTCCATCAATAACACATTATCAATTTAAGGGCATTCATTAACCCAAGTAGCATTTTATGTGGCGTTTCAAATTCTTTCTTTACCCAATCAAGAACAATTTTGAAAGGAAAAAATATCAATTTCAATTCCATTGAATTCCATGAAACAAACACCACCTAAGTGGTATCTGCTTGATAGATTGGAGATTAATTTTTTTTCTTGCTATACGCGATTGGAGTAAGGAAGGATCATAGTGGACTTTTTTTTCTTCTTGTAGTTCACATGGTATCTGCTTGCGAGGTGGTCTGATCGAGATCAGGTTAGTAGCGTTTTCTTTTAAATCCTTAAGCCGCCGGATTTTTTTAAAAATCAATTGGAGCCACTAATTAAGTTAAGAGTTAGTTGTTGATTAGATTTAGTTTGCGAGCTAAATAGGGTTTGGTGTTTTAAGTTCGGGGTTTGATAGGTTATTATCAACTATTATTTGAACCGGGTTTGGTGAAGATTGGTTGGGTTCTGGGTCAGATTTGTCTGCGAGGATCTGCGGGGGCAAGGCGATTTACGTGCTCATGCTATACCAAATTTATCACTGTGTTTTTTCTATATTTGCTCGTGTTTGTTATTTCTATAACTGAAGACGGGAGGGCGGTAATCGAAATATTTGAAGGTTCAATTTTTTGGTTGATTAGTTTATCAATGAACTTGATGTGGCGCTAACGGGGACTACATTTGAGAAAATAAAACTAGTGGGTGTGCTAGTTGACGACATAAGTGAAAAATTGGTGGCAAGTCATGTAAATTATTGACCGTTCAGAAGATCTTTCGGTTAGGGTTTGCGTTAACTAACCGTGTGTACAGTCATAGAACCCTTGGTACCACTTGCATTCTGTGATGGCTCTATTGCTGTTATTATGTTTGTCTGTTAGCTGGTCTGGAAATCGTAGATGTAATTTCTTGTTTGTGGTGATCAGTGGTATGACGTTTGAGGGGATTTGGGATCTTGTGTTGGGTGAAGGCGTTTCGCTGATATAGTACGAGTTGTGATTCTTCTCATGAGTGTTGGTTGGTAATGGGTTTGGATAACAGGGACAATGCGAGCTCAACATAGTTGACTTGGTGTGGCTGTAAAGGTGTGGACATTCATTAAAGTCGTGTACGTCCAAAGGTTCCGCTTCTAGGAATGTGTTTGGGGTTGATGCATTGGGACTCAGTGGAAGGCAGTGAAGACTTTTGGGTTCAAGATTCTGGTATACTTCATTTCATGTTACTCATTGTAGTGAAGTATTGGTGAATCTATTGTTTAAAGACTTTGGGAATATATGGGTTTGTGTATCGCTGGAAGAGGTGAACCAACTTCCGATTACAAAGTCTTGGCTCGCTGAATCGGGTAGTGCTAAGGGGATTCATTTAACAAGCGTGAACTCCGGAGCCACAAGGATGTCAACTTGAGCATATTCGGAGGTTTGAACTTGGTGAGGGTTTTGGTGACAGTGGGAGCCAATGGCAGAGCCAAAAATTATTTCTTATGGGGTCGTTTTTTTCTTTTTTTGCATTCGAATTTCTAACGAGATGACACCAAAATATCCGGGTCGGTTCGTTCGAGTCGGTTCGTTCAGGTCGGTAACATAATAAAACAAGATGCATTAAAGATACTTTGTCATTAGAAAACACATAATAAAAAATAAGTTCTCAATTGAAAACACATCATAATAATACGTTCTCAATAGACAACACATAATAAAAATACATTGTCAATAGAGATGAAATTGATCTAAAGTTGTTTAAGAAATTAAACTCAAACAATTTTTTCCCCTAAAATATCAAATCTGAAAAGATTAAAGAAGGTTGCAAACTAACTTGTGACTGGGATAGGGAAGAACTCAAGAAAAGAAGAAAAGAAGAAAGGAAGGTTGTGATTGGGTTGTGTGTTTCTCGTGAATTCAGGGTTGAAGAAAAGGAAGGTTGTTGTTAAAAAAAAGGAAATAATGGTTCGAATCGGTTGAGAATTGGATAGGGATTTGAATTTTTGCTGTGAATGAGGGTGGGGTATAACCTGTTGTGTATATGGGTTAATGGAAAAAAAGGTGCTTCAAATGTAACAAACATGTAAACGAACCGTTGACCTTTAAATTGCAAAACCGGCGCTGTGAGCTTTAGGATTGCTCACCGTGCCATTTAACTAAATCGAGATTTTTGAATTCTTTTGGGTCAAAAGTTTATAACCATTGGGGGTCAGTAAAAGTTCCACCTATATACGATTTATTACGGTTTCACAATTTATTGGGGTCGGTTGACCCCGACCCTTATATGGTGGCTCCGCCCCTGATGGGAGCACATGGTGTGTTCTAGCTATTGTTTCAAAGCGATGTTAAGTTTTGAAGACTGGAATTCCGAATGATAAAATTTCTCCTGGGTGCTTGTTATTGTGGAGAGTGTTTTTTGTTCTCTGGAAGTCTCTAGAGTCGGTAGTACGCATCATTGAGAGCCGGTTGAGATTGAGGATGAGTCATTGGTTGGTTTTCCATGGCTGGGTCTGTGATGACCGTTAATGGGTTGGAGCTCGATGGAGCTTCAACTGGCCCTTCAGGTAGCAAATGATGAGGGGTGGTTGCAACTAGGTGGATTGCTATTTGGAGTCTTAGCTTGTTATTAGGAACTAAAGGCTTGGAGGTCTCTTGTTATTTAAAATCTTAGGTTGTTCATTGGAACAAGAGGCTTGGAGGATTTATGTTATTGAAGATTATAGATATTACTGGATGATTGGGTTATTTGCTTGGATAGCGGGCTGGAGTTTATCGCAAGACCTTCAAGTGGGAGATTGTTGGGTGTGAAGGCCTTTGGGCCGGTTATTTTATTTGGGGGCCCGTTTGGTCTCCAAGTCTTTGCCCCAATCTTATTCACTATATATACCTTATGTCATGTAATTGTAATTTTGTGCATTGAATAAATGAAAAAAATCCTAGTTACAGCCCGTAAATATAGCTTACACTGACCGAAACACGTTAAATCTTGTTTCGTCTATTTTTTTCTAATTACTTGCGCGTGTATTGTCATTTCCACTAACCACGAACCTAACAATAACGACTTAAAATATATGAACTCTTATCAAACTCGAAACTCTAAGTTATAAAGGGTTAACGCTGTGTTCCCAAGTTCATTTAACGAGGGAAAGGAAAGGAAAGGGAAGTAAGTTTAAAAAATTTTGTGTTCCTGAGTTTCACTCACTTAAGGAGGGAAAGGGAAGGAAACAAAAAAAAGTTATGTTCCCGAGTTTCATTAAAGGAGAGAATGGGAGAGAAAGTTAGTTCATTTTCTATTGTTTTTCTTTCATTCCAAATCGAAAAGATTTGGAAGGAAAGAAATTACTCACCTTCTCTTCCTTTCTCTTAATTTCCTTTCTCTTCTCTTCTTTTCCCTCTTTAAGTAAACTCGAGAACACAGCGTAAATGAGTTGAAATATAAAAATATTATTTCCTTTTTTTCTGGAAAGCAAACTACTAAATTATTAATAACGTGAATTCATGAAGACACGTAAACGTTCAAAAATTAATCAGGAAGTTTATATAAAAAAAGTAGTCAAACGGGTCTAGCGACTGTGAGCTGTGAATCCAAGATTATATCATTTTCATGGATGAATCCAACATGGGTGTTCCGAAAACTAACGACCAAACTTCCATTATGCTTCTCCTCTCTCACTTCATCTTCCTGCTCACCTCCTTCATCACCACAATTCATCCTAAACCAGGACCAATTATGTCGTCTCCTATCCATTTGCGGAAGAGAAGCCCATTTCAAAACCGGATCTTCAATCCATTGCTCTATAATCAAGAACCCACACTTTCATAACCCTATCCACAATCACTACAACCTCCCTATCTGGAACTCCCTCCTGTTCTTCTACTCAAAATGTGGGTATTTGTCTGATGCACACAACCTGTTCGACAAAATGCCACTGAGAGATGCTGTATCCTGGAACACGATCATATCAGGATTTTTCAATAAAGGTTTGTTTAATGTTGGATTTGATCACTTCAAACTATTGTATGGTTCCTCCGGTATTCATCGTTTTGATCGAGGAACACTCACAACCGTTTTATCCGCTTGTGAAGGATGGGAGTTTTCTAATGTTAATAAGATGATTCATAAGTTGGTTATTGTACATGGGTACGAGCGGGAAACTGCCGTTGCCAATGCTTTAATAACTGCTTATTTTGGTAGTGGGTGTTTTTGTTTAGGAAGACAAGTTTTTGGCGAAATCAGTGATAGAAACGTAGTTACATGGACGGCTATGATCTCCGGGCTCGCCCGAAATCAGTTTTGTGAAGAAAGTTTGAATACATTTGTTGAAATGCGTAGAGGGTTAGTGTTTCCGAATACGTTAACCTACTTGAGTTCTCTACTCGCGTGTTCTGGTTTACACGCCCTCAAAGAAGGGTGTCAAATACATGGGCTTGTTTTAAAGCTTGGTATGAACCTGGATTTGCATATAGAAAGTGCACTTATGGACATGTATTGTAAATGTAGCAGCTTGCAAGATGCATGGCAGATTTTCGAGTCTGCTCAAGTTCTTGATGAGATTTCCATGACGGTGATTCTTGCTGGCTTTGCACAGAACGGGTGTGAGGAGGAAGCTATTCGGGTATTTGTGAGAATGGTGAAAGAGGGAATCAAGATCGATCCAAACATGATCTCCGCTATTCTCGGGGTGTTTGGTGGTGATACTTCCTTAGGTTTTGGTAAGCAAATCCAATCTATAATCGTTAAAAAGGGGTTTGATTTGAACATATATGTTAGTAATGGGCTTATTAACATGTACTCCAAATGTGGTGAATTAGAGGAATCTGTCAAAGTGTTTAAAAGGATGGGTTATATGAACTCGGTCTCATGGAACTCCATGATTGCAGCTTTTGCTCGACATGGTGATGCCTCTAAAGCTCTTCGACTATACGAAGAAATGAGACAAGAAGGTATAAAACCAACCGACATTACGTTTTTATCTTTGCTTCATGCTTGTAGTCATGTCGGATTAGTAACTAAAGGGATGGAGTTTTTGGAATCCATGAAAAACGAGCATGGAATTAGTCCGAGGAAAGAGCACCATGCTTGTATAGTTGACATGTTAGGCCGGGCAGGGCTTCTGAACGAAGCCAAAAGTTTTATCGATTCATTACCTGAAAAGCCCGATGTGCAACTCTGGCAAGCGCTTTTAGGTGCTTGTAGCTTTCATGGTAACTCGGAAGTGGGGAAGTATGCAGCCGAACGGTTATCTGTTGAAGCACCGGATAGCCCTGTGCCTTACGTTTTGATGGCCAACATTTATTCATCGAAAGGAAGATGGAAAGAGAGAGCGGAAAGCATACGAAGAATGAAGGAGGTCCGGGTGGCGAAGGATACGGGGACGAGCTGGATCGAGTTGGAGAAACGAGTTCATAGCTTCGTTGTTGATGATCGAATGCACCCGCAAACAGAGGTAATTTTTGATGTTTTGTTAGTGTTGTTTAGACATTTGACAGATGAAGGATATGTTCCTGATAAAAGATTCATTCTACGCTACTGGCATGATGATGGACTAGCTGATACATTCAAAATCTTCTAATGAATGAAATCCTTGATGTTATAAATATAAGCACACATGCCTATGCCTATGGATGCCTATTGTTGATTGTATCATATGGAGTATTGAGAGTTTAAAATTCTTACAAAGTGTAAAGTGTAAGGCTTAATGGTTTGTGGTATAATAAAAACGAGAACTACGACCCGCGCGTTGCGGCGGGGCGAGATGTTTTCGTGCGAGTGTATTTTTTTAGTTCTTTGTTCGTTTGTGGTGTAGCGTACTATTTAGTTAAGTTTGATGAACTTACTAAAGTGTTTTTATTTTATCACACTATGAAGTTCTAAGTGCTTGCAATTTTGAGTATTAGAATAGTTATGGCTCAGATTAACAATTTTAACCTTTTACGTTTGTTGTTATGTGATTTCGTTTTAAGCTTTCCATTCGAACATGCGGGTCGTGGGTGAGCAAGAAACGGGTGATGATTCTTTTCCTTAAGTTTTTCCATATGTATTTACAAATCGACCATTCCATGGTTTGACGCTCCTTGCTTGTGTACAATTTTTTTTAATGAGTTTGTCTATTCCATGTTTTGACGCTCCTTGCTTGTGTACGATTTTTTTAATGAGTTTGTCTACATACATGGGACTTCTTCTACTTTTGCGGTTGAAATCATTACTTTGTAAATCTTAGTTACCTCATGTGCTAGGAGTTCAACAATTAGATGACCATGTTCTTTCAACTCAAATCTATTGTCAACATTCTCATCCTTTAAAACCCCCTCTCTCAACAACTACATGTCATGAAAAAGGACAATAATGTTTTTAGATCAAATGTATAAAACATGTTTAATTATATAAAGAGTAATCAGTTTTTAAACATGCTTTAGCCAAAAGTGCCATAAAAATACAACTGTTAAAAAGAAAATATAAGGATCAGGGCAACTTTAAATTCTACACTGTTGGCTACTTCTGCAATTAATTATGCAGAATTTGATGCATCATCACCCAACAGCTGCAAAACGGATAAGTTTCAACCTGCTGACATTTTTCAAAACATTAACATAAAAATCTCTTCATTCTTGCCTTTCTGTGTCTCATAGTTGTTAGATATTGCACTATGAACACTGGCCGAGTTAATGAATCAAGCAAGTTCGGATCCATCTTTCTGAGCAAAAGAAGAATAAAGACGAAGTCAATTTGATAATTGGAAATCAAGAATCTACAAAGATAATAAATGCAAGGCTTCCATTTTGAAACTATTATTTTGAAATCATAACGCCCAGAAAGGTGTGACATATAATCTAGAGCACTCACGGGTGAAAGAAATTGACATGTAAAGTAGATACATTTTCTTATCTTTTTGCCAAAAAATCCTACAAATATCAAAGATTTTCAAGTGATCTATAGGTATAACCATGTAAAGGGACATTTAAAAGGACTTAAGAACAAACAGACCCTAAATGACCGAAAAAACTATAATACAGAAAAAGAAGGTATGAGAGGCTCTCCTCATGGACCCCAAAGCTACATGGTCATCTACATCGCATATAGACAAAACGTCTCATGGAAATAAGTGGGGTTATGAATTCAAACATGATATTAATTTTTTGGTATCTATCATGCAGTACAATTTTTACAAATATACATAGGAATAAAAAAAAGGGGAAACTCCTCGATCAAGTTAGAAGGATTTCAAAAAATCACATAAGCAAACGCCAAATTAGAACTTTGAAATTAGATCTTGGACACGTACCTCTACACCACTAAATAAAGCAGCAAATTTCAACCTGCAAAGGATATAATTTTTTCCATCAAAACTGAGATTAAACGGAAAGTTTCATAAATTTAAATAAGAACAAAAACACGTATGCTTCTATATGAGGGGTAAAAAAACATTTAGAAAGAAAGTATGTAGAGTACCAACAGTGTGGAACATCATCACACGTAAGGCACAAATCAAGATACCAAATAAACGAAAACCAATTTCAGATTCAGATATACCCAAAATCAGAACAGGCAACAACAATCAAGAAGCCACCGTGTGTACTGAAGAAGCCAAATTGGTTGAATGAAAATGAAACCCAAGAGAAATCGCCACCATTTCTTAGTCGTTTGAGGACGCAACAGCAGCGCCACCGCCACCGCCACCTTAGCGACGGTAGCCTAAAAGGAACAGCGGCGCTAGGGTTTCTGGATCGCGGCCGTACGCCGCTTCTGCTCCGTTGAGGCTTGAGGTCGACGGCGGGCGGTGGAGGTGGATGGCAGACGGCGGGTGGCTGAGGGCTGGAATCGTAGCCTCGGCTGAGAGATGGACAGGTAGAGAGAGAGAGAGTGAAGAAAAGAAAGGAATACACACTATAGAGAGAGAGGGAGCTGGCGAAGAGTAGAGAGAAAGTTGTCTTTTTAAAGAGGAGAGAGAGAGAGCTTAAATGACGCGTGGAGAAGAAAGAGATACTGTCACCTGCCACCGCCCATGTCTACCAACAGAAAAAATATAATCAACTTATAAAGAGGAGAACTCCCACCGTTTGCAAGAAACAGGAGAACTACCCACCAGATAATAAGAGAAACCACTGACTTTGCACCGCCTAAAAAACCAATCAACTTTTGACTTCTGGTATGAACAGTTTCGTTTGAGTGTACACGTAAGCGAATTCAAATGATATATATATAATTATAGTGAAAAAAGTTATATAAGCACATATGCACACACATTCACACATATATAAGGCTATTCACAATGGGTTCTTCTCACTTTTCACTCTTCTCACTTCCTTTTCTTGTCAACTCAGCATCACATCATCACCTCACACTCTTCTCACTTTCAAGTTTAATACCTTCTCCTCACCTTTCCATCCCTCACTTTATCTTTTATTATTATTTTATTTAATTTAAATAAATTTAAAAATTAAAGAAAAAGGAAAGAGGGAAAGAAAGAAAGAAGAAAAGAGAGAAAGAGAGGCTGGCGACCAGCGACCTTGCTCCTCGATCGAACACCGACGACCTCCTGACCTCCGCAACCCCAGCAATGGGTGACTGGTGACCCACATTACCCTCTCCTGTTCGAGCTGAACCAACGGCGGCGACCCTTCTCAAACATGACTCCGGCAGGCCTTTGGCCGTCGCCGATGGTTTTCTTCTCCCCTTCGGCGGTCCTTCATTTCTGGCCCCACACAAACGCTCCAATCTTTTACTTGTCTTCCGCGGGGGGCGATGTCCGAGCTTGCCACCGAAAACCCTTCACCACGGCCCACCCAATGGTGGCACCGCAGTCACCATGCCTAGTCAGCCAACCCCGCTGCCATGCGGGGACGGCATTGCAATCAGCCTAACATCATGTTAGCTTTTTTAAACGGTGTGTTTACCAAAAAATTGTTTAGTTTAGGTTCAGTTTTAACCCAGGTATGGGTGTCGAAATTCCCGAACCCGATTAACCAGACCCAATTGAACCCCGAATAAGGTAAATAGGATCGAGTCTAATAGGGTTTAAAAGGCTTAAATGGGTCAATCGGGTTACCCGACAAACCCGAATTGTAGTTCGGGTCTCGGGTTTAAATTTTTAAAAAATTCAGGTTTGAGGTTAACCCGAATAGTGATGAGATTATAATGGACTTCTCTTTAAATAAAGTTAATATAGGCCCAACATTCATAATCAAGTTTAATATTGTTTTGTAATACAAAATATGTTTTCGTATATTGTTTTGTAACACATGTTGCACTTTTATGGTTAAGAAAGAACCTTATTCTTGAATAAATTTCTCAGTTTTTAGTCTCAATTCTATGGTTAGAATCATACATGTTGCATTTACTTTTAAACATACCTACATATCATATCTTTATGGATATGCATGGTCCATGGATATGGATGTGATCTAATGATGACATCAAGGCATAAAGCACGATAGTTAGGGGTTTCAGTTTCAATTTTTTTTTTGAACGGCCAAATATAACTGGCCTGTGCCTGTTGCTTTTTAACTTTCCGTTGCTTTCCTTTTCTTTTGCTTTATTATTACTTGATATAGCTCATTTGCTTTTACTTTTGTTCTTTAGTCTCAATTTATAAAGAGAATTTGTTTACAAAGTCAGATGATTCTTATACTACAAGAAGATGGAATATGCTTATACGAAGATGTTAACTTACAATGAGTGACTCGAAATTTGAAATTATAGTGAAATATGTGTTTGTGTGTAAAATTCAACTAGCCCGACCCTAATAACCTGAAACCCGACTAACCAAAACCTTAATAGGTTCAGGTTGTAGTTGTGATTTTGTTTTTTTTTAAGAAAACATGACTTACTCGACCCTAATACCTTTACTATCCTCAAAGAGGGACATATTAATGGTAGGTAAATTTATACCCTTAACCAAAATATTGTGATTTGAGTTGGAGCTTAAATCTAAGCCCTATATAAAAGTTTTGAGCTCTATTTGGGCCCTAGCTCGATTAGTGAACAACCCTGGTTTTGGCTCATGTAATAAGTGCTAGCCTACAAGCTCTATTGGAGCTTATAACTGGTTTAGAATTCTAAAGCTTATTTTTTATCACTCAAAGTGATGTAAGCACTTATGCCATTGTAAGATACTAGTCTTTCTTTTGAGCATTCATAGCATGTTTTTTAAATTCATCTTTATCTTTAAATTTTAACCTTTTTGTATTTTTATCATTGCATCAAGATCTTTATCCTTATCTCTGCCTTTATATTTTATTAATCTACTAAATAAATCCTTATAAAGAGATAAGGATAAATGATGTGTGCTGAGGTGTACTTGAAATATGGCAGTTTTCTCATACTTGTGTAGTAGGTGAAACCTTTAAATTTATAATACCTTATTTACTTGACAACTGCCATTTCACCATATTACACGGGTAAGTGCACTCATTGTGGACAGTATATTAGTGGTAAGTTGAATCGGGGTCGATCAAGACACAATGGAAAATGAGAGCTCCCAATACTCAACATTTGTTTACGTTTAACCAAATTCTATCTTTAGAGAAAATAGTTTTAGTATATATATATATATAGGGAGAGGATCATTTGAGAACCAATTGGGTTTGAGAACTTTTAAGAACCATTTTGAGCCACAAGTTATATATAAGGAAATCCCCCCCTATGAATTTGAATACTTCCCCCCTGAAAATTAGTGGCTCAGAATGGTTCTCAAAAGTTCAAAAAAAAAATTCTCATTTGAACCTAACCCTATATATATATATATATAGAAGGGGGATCATATGCGGACATGCTTTTTGCCTAAGATCCGAGCGCACCAAGGAGAGAATGACACGTATCATTTTAATGAATTCCATCGCAAGGGTGTTTATGTCATTTTGCCTTATTAGTTTGTTATGGCAACTCACGTCATACCCGCGAAGTTTTTGCATTCGATAAGCAGTTTCCTCAAATTCAAATTTATACAAGTCGATTAGGGTTTAACGCAATTTTGTCGATCATTCGGGGTTCAATTCAATTTTTAATGGATTCGCAACTGGATGTTTCTTCTCCAGACTCTAGCGATAGTTCAAATGTCAATGTTCATACTGAAGGTAATTTTTTCAATTTTAGCGATCGGATAGTAGTTGTAGGCATGAAATTGTTTTTTTAGACGTATATTATGATGCTCGTCTGGTAATCCACATAGGTTATCATGCTGCTCTGGTTATCGGTGTATTGTAATCATGCGTTTTCGATCTGATAGCAGTTTTCTCATTGTATTAATTTGAATTTGGCGATCATTCTAATATTATCTGCTATTCGATTTATTGTCTGTTATCATGCTGTTATGTTATGGATGTTTGTGTTGCTAGTTGATTTTTTTCTATCATTATTTTATTACTGAATTACGGGGGGTAGGGTGCTCTGGTATTGCTATGCTGGTAGTTCATGCTGGTGTATTTATGTTTTGTTAATTTTTTATTTAGCTGATGCTGATTTTTGTGCCAATGATGGTCAACCAATTTCTAATTACCCTGTAAATGGAGTTGAACGTGTATCTCCAACAACCGGAAAGAAATTTATTCACCTGATGTGGCACAGTCTGCTAAACCTGAAATTGGTATGGTTTTTGATTCTATAGATGAAGCATTTGATTTTTACAAAAATTATGCAAAGTTAGGAGGTTTTGAAGTCCGTAGAGGAGGTGATAGGAAAAGGAATTATTATATCAAAGTTTTTTGTATGCTCTAAAGAAGGTCATAAAAAGTTCCACCCCATTAATACGTTTACCGATAGTGCTGGTGCTGAAAATAAACCGAATGATAAACACAAACGACCTTAAAAAAGGACGCAATGTCGTGCACAATTGAACTTGAAAATTACAGATTGTGGAAGATACAAGGTTCATTCGTTTGTTGAGGAGCACAACCACAAATTTGTACATGAAAGCGATATATACTTGTTAAATTCATCGAGGCATTTGTCTTTTACCCAACAGCAGACATTATATGATTTATCAAAGTTGAATATTGGTCCAGTTCGGGGTTTTCACATTATCCGTAAGATGCATGGTGGATTTGAGGACGTAGGTGTAACAGCTGTTGATTGTAAGAACTTTAAAAGGGATATGAATACATTTATCTCAGAGTTTGATGCTGATATGGTTGTCAAACGTTTGTTTAGGAAGAAAGAATTTTGCCCTGAATTTTCTTGTGACTACACTGTTGATACTGATGGAAATCTTACTGGTTTGTTTTGGGCTGATGAGGCAATGAAAAGAAATTTTCTTGTTTTGGGCTGATGAGGCAATGAAAAGAAATTTTCTTGTTTTTGGGGACGTAGTTGCTTTTGATGCCACTTATCGTTCAAACAGGTAATTTAATTATACTGGTATTATCTTATGCTTGCATAATTACTACATTTATTAGATATATTACATAAATGAGCAATTTCATTTTTAATTTTAGATATCAGATGGTATTTGTTCCATTTACTGGCATAGACAATCATAACTGCAATATTACTTTTGCTGCTGCTCTGCTGGGATCGGAGACAACTGAAAGTTACACTTGGCTTCTTCGAAATTTCCAGAGCAGCATGGGGTCTAATCCGAAAGTAATTTTTACTGATCAGGATGCTGGCATGAAAGGTGCCATCACTGAGGTATTTCCAAATGTTAGACACCGTTTGTGCATGTGGCATATTATGAAGAAGCTTGCATCTAAGGTTGTTATGTATTCTATATTTTTTTTATGTTTTGTTTTTGTTTTTGTGAGTAACTATTTTTCCTGCTGTGTGTTATATTTTTTTTCTTTTTATGTTTTGCAGGTTAGTAAACGGTTGTTCCGAAAAAAAAAAATTCAAACGCAAGCTTTGTAACGTAGTGTGGACTGATGCAATTAATATTACTGAATTCGAGGAACGATGGCATAGTATAATGGTTAGGTTCAAATTGACTGAGAACCGGTGGTTTAACGACATGTATGAGATGCGGGAAGATTGGATCCCTGCATTTTTCTGTCACGAGCACATGTCATGGTTGATGCGAACAACATCTAGATCTGAAAGTGAAAATCATTTCTTTGGTGCGTTTTCCAACGTGGATAACACACTTGTAGAATTTTTTAGCAGTTTTGAAACTGCAATTGAGTGCCAGAGATATCAACATAGGAAGAATGATCATGATACTCGTTACACAACACCAGATTTTAAAACGGGTTCAATTCTTGAAAGGCAGGCTGATAAGATTTATACTAGAGTAATCTTTTATGACGTCCAAGAAGAATTAAGGGCCGGTGTCACTGATTGTTTGAGTTTGAATACAACAACAGTTGAGGATTTCTTGAAATTCACAATAAAGGAGTTTAAGTCACCATACAAAGGGTTGTCTGAGGTATTTTTACCATTTTTATGCTGGAATAATTTTTTTTGAAACAGAAAAAATCTATGCTGGGGTTTTTGACACATTCTTTTTGCGCCTGAATATTCATGCTGGAGTAATTGTTTTATGTGTAGACTTTTTTTTTATGCTGGAATATGTGTTTTTCTATGATGCAGCTTTTCAATATTGTACTTATTGTTTAAATTTTTTTTTGTTAGGTTGTTTTCAGAGAGAGTGACATGACATTATCATGCACATGTAATCGTTACGAACAGTATGGGCTTCTATGTCGTCATATTTTTTATGTTTTAACTATATGTGAGGTTGAAAGGTTTCCAGAGAAATATATCATGCGTAGATGGACCAGAGATGCAATTCCGAATGTGTCTACTAGTCATATTCTTGAACGGGAGGGTGCTGATCCCATTAGTGAGAATGTTAAAGGTCTTGTCACAGAAATCATGATGTCTACAGAGTATGTTGTAAATAGGTTGGTAAGTAATATGGAAGAACTCACACTGTTCCGCGATAAAGTCAAAGAAGCTGTGAGCAACTGTTGGGTGTCGATTTAAAGTTGATCTAACAAAACAGAAGGAGAGGTGTGCTAGTCTATTAGGTCATGATCAAACTAAAGACGCGCCGATAGGCAGACCTATTACAATCAAGACGAAGGGTTCCGGATCTCATAAACGATTCAAGTCTGTAGAAGAGAAGGGATTTAAAAGTAAAGGTAAAAAGAAGCGTAGATGTCAAAATTGTGGTCATACCGGGCACAACAGTCGGACTTGCCACAAACAAAATCATGATACCAATGATGAAAGTGATGAAGATTCGGGTGATGAGGCTGATTATGAACATGATGAAGACGATGACGATGTTGGAGACGATGAAGGGTATGGCGAAGATGAAAATGAGAGCGATGGTGATGAAGAATAAGAATAAGAATACCCTGATGTGTAACCCTGCTGCTATACCATTCATACCTTGACCAGTTAATATCTTACATTTTATTGATACTTTTTATCACGTTTACACCTCTGTTGAACACATTTTTTTTGTGTACATCTTCTTATTTACTCATGCTGGTCAGTTTTTTGTTACTCTGCTGCTGTTAATTTTTAAGTAACCTTTGTTGATATACCATTCATATATTGATCCTACATTTGTATTTTTGATTTTTCATATCATGCTTATACACCTGCCGAGCACCTATGCGGGTGTACATCTCATGGTGTACATCTAATGATGTACCCATGCTGGTGAAACTTTGCTGTTGTAAATCTTATGCTATACCATCAATCATTAACATTATAAACTGTAAAGATTTTTCATTCTAACCAGATATCATTTAATATATTTTATCAAAATATGCTACAAAGCATTTACATATATCAAGTGGCACATCTGATGGTGTACATCTATTGATGTACCCATGCTGGTGATACATTGCTGGTGTAAATCTTATGCTATACCATCAATCAGTAACATTATAAACTGTAAGATTTTTCATTCTAACCAGATATCATTTAATATATTTTATCAAAATATGCTACAAAGCATTTACATATATCTGGTAAAAAAAGAAAATCAGAAAAAAGAAAAACAAAGAAATCCATCATCTTCCCATTCTAACTTTACTGTTTACATAAACCCATCAGCAGGGTATGTCCTCCTGAAGGTTGTAGATTCCTTAGCAGCGTCTTTTGATTTGCCCAATGCTTGAATAAGATTTCTATCTATATTTTCTTGATCGAAACAGTATTCTCTTGTTAATTTTACCCATTCTATGTTGTTCCCCCTAGGCAAGCCATCTCTTATGTTCACTGTTGTCCTGTGATTATCAACCACAGACTTACTTACCTGTGCAAGAGCATTTTCCGTTTTCATGTCGATCAACTTTGATTCTGGAATGCACTTCTTCACCTTCTCCAAGCAAATCCCTTCTTCTTCGGACGCCATTTTCTATGCTGAATTTTGATGACGCCCTTGTACTGTGTGTAAAGTGGATGAAAACTGTGCCCGGGTTACCTTTTTGTGTTATATTCAATTTATATAGTGAAAAGGTAGATTAATATATTTTATATAATAAACATGTGGCGGTTTCTAAACGTTTTGGATGCGGAGTAATTATTACAATTGATTCCCACTTTATTTTTTGTACACTGTGATGTGAAAGGTCTTACGGTTTCCAAAGGTAAACATTCGATTACTTTTCTGATTGTGACATTTAATATATTTTTTGTTCCTAATCACATCCCCTATAAATAGTAGTTCCCTTTTATCATTTTTCCATCTACTATCTTACCTTCTTCTATCCTTCCACTTTTTTAAATCTTATCCTATGGATTCAACATTCAGAAAGTTTGAGAATCTTTCAAAAGAAGAGGTGCAACATTTGATTAAAGAACAGATTAAGAATGTGAGTTTTTTACAGGATGTGTTACTCACAAACATGAACAGAATTCATGCTGGTGTAATGGAGTTCTCTGCAATTGAGGATCAAATTCTGCGTCTCCCAATTTTCGATGTCCATGATGCAGCCATGCACTTTTTACTTGACATGGACAAGAAGGATCTGAAGACAGTGAATCAAATCATGGAGGCTATAAAAGTTGTTGAAGAGTCGTTAAGTTTGAAGAAAAAGTTTCTTAGGAAACTAGAGTAGTATATGTCTGTTTAACTATGTCCTTTTTTTCGGTTTTAATCCGTATGATGTATTTTATTTTTATAAATGCTTATTTTCATTTTGGAAATTGTTTAATTTTTAGTTCATTCCTTATAGTCAGCATTTATAATTCCTAAAATTGATAAAAGTTTAATAGAAAACACTAATCCCACCAGCAACAAAAATTAAATCCTCCAGCAAGAAGTATAAAATATCTAAAAAATGTCTAGTAAATTATGCTGGTGCAAATCTTTAATCGTTTTCACCTCCTACAGTGGCTTCTAACCTTGCCTTGATCCTTTCACCCACGTTCTTCTTCATTTTTTGTTTTTGTGCATCCGAAAGCTTCATAAATTCTTCAAGCAGTCCAACAATTGTATCTTTCACACAGTTGATAGGTGCCCACAGAATCTTCGTGACATACTGGCACCTTAATTCATATATATGCTCCTTCTGTTTTTTTGACTCATCTGATAGTCCAATAGCCCAGTCCTTAACATCCCCACCTTTGTACGTTTGCATATGTAACATTGCAAACACACCACAGTCAACACTGTTGTTCTTTGTACGCCATGGCATTTCCACCAAAGTTGGTTTTAAATGTTGAACCCTGGCCATCTTAAAAGGGGATACCAAAGATAGGTACCGAACCATTGTCTCGTGCTACATAAAGGATGATAACAATAAAAATTATTGTCTGTTTATATTTCTTTTTTTAGAAAACTGTATAAATAAACATCTTAATACATTTTACGTACCACCACAGTAGGTCGCCTGCCATATCTATCATCAATTTCCATTGTATGATAGATGTTATCAAGTACCTCCACTGCTGGCTTCAAGAAGTTGTAACATATGACATAGAAATGGTTGCTTGCAAGCAACGGAATGAAAAGCAAGTCGACATCATCAATCTTTCCATATGGTGAGGAAACAAGCATTTGTTCAATATTCACTGATAGCTCTTCGACAAGCTCATCAATTGGGGTTTCCCCTACAAAAAACTTATCCCCCTGTTTTTGGGCAGCATATGTATAACAAGATAAATAACATACTCTGCAGCATATGCTATCGCACATAGATTTCTAGCTTAAGATATCCACTTATGCTGGTGCATAATATACCCACTTAAGCTGGTGCATATTACTGTCCAGCATAAGATATGCACTTATGCTGGTGCATATGCTATCGCACATAGATTTCCAGCTTAAGATATCCACTTATGCTGGTGCATAATATATCCACTTAAGCTGGTGCATATTACTGTCCAGCATAAGATATGCACTTTTGCTTTTTGTTTTTAATATAAGACAGATGAACTTACCAATACATGACAGGTTAGGAATAGCCTGGATGGATGTTCCTTTTCCTTGTCCACTTCGTCACTGTTCAACACCTCTGCCCAGCATGTAAAACAGCAGACGTGGATGCGTTCAGCGGGGTAGAACGATTCCAGTGCTGCCCTTGGTATATAATTACCATAACCACTAAAGAACATTTCATCCCTGCCAAAAATAAATTAATAAGTGAATAAAGGTTATTTTATGCTGGTTGTTTGTTATACTTACCACCCTTCACCCTGTGCTGTGAAAATGTACTCTGCTGTCGCATTTTGCATCTTTTTTCTCTCTGATGAGCTTCACCCCCTTGTCATGCCACTTGTTTTTATCAGCATCATAGAAAGATTGAAAGTTTGCAATTTTCATCTGCACATCCTTCTTCAATAAGTTCACATCAGAAAATAACATTTTGGATAGGTATTTGACCCTCAGGCCACTTATCTCTGTGTTTTGTTTTCCTGATTCATCTGTGAACACTTCTTTCCACTGCCCTGCTTTTCCCCCCATATAAGTTTCCATATGATGCATGGCGAATATGCCGCTGTCGAACTTATTTTTAGTTGTCCTCCATGACATCGACATCCTTTTTGGAAGGCAGGTCTTAATTTTGTTGGATCTCATTGGACATATTTTTGAAAGATATCTTGCCAAAGTATCCCTCTACAAATAGGTATATTACTAAAACAACATCTATAATAAATACATTTTATAGCCTAGTTTGTTTTTATTACCAACACGATAGGTCTGTTTCCATATTTTGTATGCACTGCTGCATTATCTCTCCTGTTGTCAATTATATCTATTGCAGGCTTTACAAAATCAAAGCATACAACGTAGAACACGTTATGCTGTTGAATGGGGCAGAACAAAAGGTCGACCCTTCTCATGTTCTTGTAAGGTGATGATTCTAAACAAGATTGAATATTTATCCCCATAATATCTACCCTCTCTTGTGGGGTACACTGTGTCTTAAAACTGTCTTCCGACTGAAAAAAGATACACAGTATTGTTATAGCAGCATAAGAAAGATATCTGCATTTTTTTTTGAAATTAAACAATAATTATTCCGTACCAACACATCACAAGTACTGAATAGGCGTGCTGGTGAATCACTGCTTTTAGCATTCTCCTCATTGTTGAGAACTTGAACCCAACAGTTCAATATGTTCTCATCGACATATTCATCAGCATAAAGTGAATGTAGATGCTTCCTCTTTAAGATGTTACCACCAGCAGTTTGAAACATTCTTTCGCTGTGTCATAATGCCGCAAACATTATATATTTCATGATTAGTATAAAACAATCATAATATAAAATTTAAACATTATATATTAGATATATAAAAATACCTTTCCTGTCCTTGGCCATACATAAAACACTCAAATATATCTCCTTCCAACTTTAATATTCTTGATCCAACATTCACTTTCCTATCCTTATATGGAGACTTCAAAGCATCAACCAATTTTATCAAACGTTGCATCCTATGATGTTGTTCTTGTTCAGGTGGAAGCACTACAAGTGGCTTAAGATGCTTTGCTTCGGACTTTATGATAGTTTTATCATCAGCAACTACTGGTTCTTCAAATATTGGTTCAGGCTCTTCGCTATTGGATGTTTGTTACATTTGCAGCTAAATTATCAACATCACAATCCCCTTTATCGTGAACCTCTGCTGGTTTAAATTTATCAAGTGGCATGGGCGTTAACACCATTGTTCCTGTGGTCTTTCTTGTGTAAAACTGAGTTGATTGCTGCTGCTGTATTGGCTGAGCTTGAACATGTGTCTTAAACATATCCTTATTTATTCCTTCATTTGCAAGAAACGGGAGCATTAAAATCAGTTCCCCAACATTGGCATCATATGTAGGAGATGAAGACGGGGTCAGTTGACTTATATATAAGTCAAATGAAGGCAGGCTAGATGTTTTAACTCTCTTACCCTTATGTTTCAGTCCTTGTTCAACTGAGTCAGCATAGTCTACCATCTCTTGCATACATGTGGCAGTTATATTCTGAGAGTCATATCTGGTCATCTCTTCAGTTTTTCCCATATCTTCATGGGCTGCAATGTCAGTTTTTGTAACTACATCAGATTTTCCCATATCCACTAAATCATTCTGTTCTACCACCTTCCATTCACCTATCACATCCTTTTTAGTAGTTTCTGCTAGCACCCCTTCTCCACCAACTACTCCAGAATCATCTGTTACCAACTTACATGCAGATATCTCTTCTTGTACAGTTGTCTCTGCTGTCACCCCAACAACCCCAGCATCTCCAATAACTCCTCCAGCACCATCTTCTTTCTCGGTTGTATCTGCCGGCACCCCAACAAACCCAGCATCCCCAACAACTCCTCCAGCACCCTCTTCTTTCTCGGTTGTCTCTGCTGGCACCCCAACAACCCCAGCCTCCCCACCAAATCCTCCAGCAACCTCTTGCTTCTCAGTTGTCTCTGCTTGCAACCCTTCTCCAACGAAACCACCAACATCATCTTCAACGACATTCCTTGCATCCATGTCTTTTTTTCTAGAAATATCTGTTGTCATACCTTCTACACCTACATCACTTCCCTTGTGCTGGGCTTCATCGTCATGCCTTTGTTCTGGGTTTTTCCTGCTGCCATACTTTGTCAGTCTAGACTACCAATCACAAATCACTTCACTTATTGACTCACTTCCGGGATAAACCTCTATTGATTCTCAATCAACTTATCAACTTCTTCAACAAATTTGTCAAGCTCATTTGTTTTTTTTCTCAGTAAGTAAACCCAATCCTGTTTTCAATTTTTTGTTTTTTTAGTTAGTTATCAAACTTTAGCCAATAAATATTTAAATATATGTTGAATTTTTAAAACTTAACTTACAAGCTCATTTCTAGGATGTAATGGCTCTGATAAAAGTTCAACTGAAGCAAATGCAGATAAACCTTCTGTGGTGTTGATGAGTGGTATAAAAGTGCACTTTATTATATATTAATTGCTCCCTAAACACATTGAGTTAGGTTTAAATATATCATTTTAATTAGTTTTTGTTAATTTGTATGTTGAGACAAGAATGAGCTTAAATGGTATAATTATATGAAGTCCGAGTCGTGACTTTAGCGAGTCAAGTATCATAACTATTTTCATGGATTATTAGTATTTAATATTATAAGATGAGGAATACTACTAATAAAGATTTTATACATGTTTATTGTTTTGGTTATTTTGTCTCGTGAAACAAAAACAGAGGTAGCGTTTGGTACGTAGGAATGGAGGGTGGAATGGAATGAGTCATTACGTGGGAATGAAAAATGACATGTTTGGTTGCACACTGGAATGGAATGAACCATTACATAAGGAATGAGATTCCTTCCATTTTTAAAGATTTTCATTCCATAGGGGAGGGGTGTTTTTTTTCGATTCCCTCAAGGAATGGAATGAAATATTCATTTCCAATAAAATTTCTTCGTTAATATTTACGAAAAAAATTAAGAATAAAAAGAAAAAAAAAATATAAGGGAAGAATAAAAAATTAAAATTAAATCAAATAAATAAATAAAACAAAATACTAATAATAGTTATTATTAAATTAAATTAGAAAAATATAAAAACAAACAAATTAAAAAATATAAATTAAACTATTTTATAAAAAATAAATTAATAAAAAATAAAAAAAATAAAATATAAAAAATATATTCTAATTTAAATGTAAATATTAGTAAAATTTTATTCAATTACTTTGTTTGTTGTAACCATTAAATGGTGCAAAGTAATGATTTATTATATTCCCACATAGTAACGAAACATGACGATGGAATGGTAATGATCCATTTCATTCCCTCGACCATTCCATTCCGTCGCTCATTCCATTACGTCGTTCATTCCATTACCCCATACCAAACAGACCCAGAGTGTGTTGATGCAATTTTTCTTCATCATATAGGATTCACATGAGAAATAAAAGACTTGGATAAATGAGAAAATTAGAGTGAATGCGGCTCATGAGGATGTCACGTGAAGAAGTAAAGAAGCAAAGTGAATGAGAAACTAATCAAAATAAAGAAGCAAGTTTGCACGTGATATCCAAATAAATATTTGGTCTTCAATGTGAATACAAATTGAAAGAAACAAAAGAGCTTAGCAAGGAATTCAAATGGGCTGCATGTTAAAATTGTTTGGGCCGTGAACAATAAATTGGAGATCACAATTTAGCACTCACGTGGGGGGTTGGCCCACATCATATATTAAAAAGACTACAACACAATTTGGAGGGAGGCAGCCGTAAGGGTTCGCAAGGGGCAGAAGGCTTCTGACGGCAGATTGGTGGGCAGGAAGAAAATTCAACAGTGAAGGCAAAGAGAGAAGAGAAGGAGGCGATTGGGAGATCTCCACTACCATCATATCATCATTCCAACATCAAAATCTCGTAATCGAATCATGGTTCATTCTTATGAATTATTTTTGTTTTAATTATGAGTAGCTAAATTTCTTGTAACTGACTTTGGGTGAATAGTCTATTGACATGTGCTTATGATTGATTTTCAACCGTGATGAAGGACTCATTTTATGTAATCTGATTCCTTGCAATTAATCGAATTAAAATATTTATCGAATTATGACTTGTGTTGATTTCATCAATTGAATAGATTATCTATTGTGTGACCTATTGATCGATCTTGATGCATAGTGCAGTATTCATATTTAGGTATTCATATAGTCATTGATTCAACAACAACGAATTGAATATCACTTCGATTAATTACATGCTGAATAGTGTTTGACATTATTTTCATCTAAATTGTTAATTGATTGGCACATGTTGACGGACTAGGATCCTAGAGTTGGTTATTTTTTCTTTAATTGTTAACAACATCCCACTACAACTCATTTTTGCATAGGCAACGCAAGCCACTGTTTAATTATTTTCACCGTTTAAACTGATATCAACCATTGTTCCCTGTGTTCGACCCCTCTTCTTTATACTACAATTAAGTTCTAGATTAGGGTTATTATAAATGTTTTTGGTAGACCTTGACACCGCTATCAGGTGTCTTTAAAATAAGAATGGTCATCAACATCGTTTGAATTAATTGTCTTGTTCCTTGAAATCTCCATTTCACTATCTTCATATTCTTCTGTGTCTGATCCTTCTGGGCCTTCACTTTCTTCGTCTACATCAGCATTTGTGCCTTCATCTTCATGTGAACCTTCTTTGGTCCTGTTGAGGCAAGTTACCACGTACTTACACCAATTGTACTCTGTACAAACTGCATCCTTTGTAATTGATTTCAGAAACCGCATGTTAACAGTAGATTGTTTTGTTATCTCAGCAATTGTTGAAATTATTACTACCAACACATTCAGTTTAAATTGTCTTCCATGATTGGTTGTCTCTTTGATTCTAGTTAAAACATCTTTCACTGTTTTCAGACCGCTTTTTGCACCCCATTGACACCTCCATTCTAGAATAACAGGGTCCACATATGCACATTTATCAACTTCATCAACCTCAAGCTTTCCCATTGGTATCCCAAGGATTCTATTTACAATCTGTGCTGTCAGTTTTAACTTTTCAGAGCCTATATTCAACATGTTGGTCTTATGGTCATAATTTGACAGCAATATCCAAGTTTAGTTGGTACTGAGCTTATGGATAGTGAAGCCATGCTGCCGAAACCAATAGCCTTAATTGCATCAATCCTTTCTTTAGACAAACAATTTTGAAATATAGATATTATGTTCTCAGCATTGCTTCTCATATTCAACCTTTCACCATTGAAAGGAAAATATTCTTGTGCTTCACTTGTTTTTTCCTTAGATTGGCGCCCTTTGCAATATCATGTCATACTTTGTTCATTATATATACGGCAACATAGAAAAGTCAGATTATGAAAAGTGTAGCAATCTTCATGTTTTGTTAACCCAAATTATACAAAAAGAACTGAAAAGTGTAGCAATACCTATGTCTCCATCAGCATTCAACTCAATCTTGCTAGTTTTTGTTTCACATGTTTTCTTCTTTGATGGTTTTGGAATCTCAAAATCATAATCAGTTTCAAATTCATCACTAGAATTGTTAGTTTTACCTATGAGAAGGGCAACATATTAATTTCAAATACAAGGCCAGCATATAATCTTACAAAAAAAAAAAATTAAATTAATAGCTTGGACCCCTGAAAGTATACACATATCTTGGGACTCTAAACACAGTTATTGTCAGATTTTGATATACTATGTACACAGCAGCATATGATATTAGATCATGCAGACTAACATTGCATGTCGTAACATTACAGAGCAGAATATGATATATTATGTACACAGCAGCATATGATACCTCCATGTCTGGCAGCATTCATATCACAGTTGGTGGTTCTTATCTTTTTCTGTTTTCTCGCCCTAAGTTTTTTCCCTGAAAAACCAAAAAAAAAGGCAAAAAACGATTATACACAGACAAATGCTTTGATCCTGCTGGTATGAATGAAACGTAAACAATCGAAAAACTAAGTTTTTCACAAACTTACTATTGAATGTCAATGTCGGTTGTGTGATCTCCGGTTGCGTTCCACTGTTATCTTCGATCTTCATTGATATTTTCTATTCAGGGTTTTCGCTGCGATTTTTCAGGGGTTTTGGCGTAGCGGAATGATCGTGTTTTTTCAAATTAGGCTAGATTACGGAGGTTTATTTTTGGACAAAAATACCCTTCCGTGTGTTACAATATATCTAATTATGAAATTTTTCCTCGATCCGCACAGCAGCCGTTAGATTATTAATCCGATGGTGGTCTTTTGTCCGCACGTAACTTAGGCAATTCGCCTGTTCGTACAGGATCTTTATGTATATATATATATATATATATATATATATATATATATAGGGTTAGGTTCAAATGAGAACAATTGGTTTTCAGAACTTTTAATAATCATTCTAGGCCACTAATTTTCAGGGGGGGGGGGGGGGGTGGGGGGTGGGGACCACCCAAATTCATGGGGGGGGGGGGATTTCCTTATATATAACTAGTGGCTCAGAATGGTTCTCAAAAGTTCTCAAAACCATTTGGTTCTCAAATGATAGATAAAATGGATCTTTGATCTCAAGTTGATAGGGTTAATATTGATTGGAGTAACGACACTGAAAACTTATAATCAAGTTATGATTTTATAACCTTACCTTAAGATTGTTCACTGATAGGAAGTCGACCATCTTTCGGCTCTGGTCAACCACCATCCAACTACTAATCATCTGCGAGGAGTACGAATGCTGAGGGAAGGTGCTGTCAATGATCCATGAAATGGTATAATGCCACTTAGTCGTAGGGCTCCTTGGTCGGGCAACTGTTACGCTCGACACGCCGTCATGAACCAGCAGGGGAACAACCCTACGTGCCAGATTATTTTATTATAAAAATGACCTTTTAAGAGACTAAGCCCGTTCTTTCGTACACCACTCTCGCGCATGCACGTCCGGCGTGACCAGAGCTAAGTTCACAAACATGTACCTTTCGACTTTCATGAAGTGACAAAATATTACAACCCCCATTCTCAACCAAATACTTTCAGCCCGCACATGCGTGGTCAGCCGAGTTTGCTTACATAGACATAAGGACCTCGAACGTATCATGTATCATGGGGCGAGAGTCACCTTTCGGATCATGCATCGTCCCCCGACCGGGTATCACATGTCCGACCTTTGGGATTTCGACTCCTCAAATGGTCTGTGATACGTGAAGCACGCTTGGTTCAGAAAATCAGTCACTTTCAATAAAAAAGGTTTTTATAAAGTCATTAGACACACCTTAAAATAGTTTTATAAAAGCAACTTGAAAACTTGTTTAAAGCATGTTATGTCCAATCAAGTGTAAGAGTTTGGCCAATCATGGCTTAAAGATTTTCGGTAAAAAAGAAGACTTCATAGGCAAAATATTTTCATTTACTAAACTGGTTGTGTTTCTTACAAACCTTACATACTTGAAGATACAAAGGAACCAAGTGGCTCGTTAACTAATCTACAAGTGAGGGGGAGAACAAAGAATTGAGCAATTTGTAAAGTGGAGGAAGACAAGCTTTTATAGGCATAATCTGGAGATCGGCACGGGGCGTGCAATGTCAGACGATCAGACTTTTGTCTTCTTCTGTGTCAGTAGCATGGGGCGTGTTAGGTGGGGCACGGGTCGTGCCATGTCAGGGAGGTCAGAGGAATGGGTCGTGCTGATAAGAAGCCAATCCGGGTCGGGCACGGGGCATGCTCCATAGGGCACGGGCCGTGCTAGAGCAACATTTTTGAAACTCTTGCATCTTTTTTGCTTTTTCTGCTAGATAATGTTTCTTTTTGTATTTCGGCTTTAGAAAACCTGAAAAACTAAAAAGAAAACAAAATTGCTTTGTTTTGATGTTAGTAACTAGGTTTTGTCCCGATTTGTGAGGATATTTCTATCATTAAATATGTATATTTTAGCGTACATCAAATATCCCCACACTCAAACGTTTGCTTGTCCTCAAGCAAAACTTCATAATTGTGGGCTTCGACACATCCCAAATCCTCATTTTCGTGATTTGCCAAGACTTGTGCCTTAAAAGTGATACCTCCTCCGTTTCTCGTATTTTTGTTCCATTAATTTAATTCCTACCTTTTTAATTGAAATATTTTATTATTGACAAGCCTACTTAGAAGTTTATTTAACTACTTACTTACATGCCTCACAAGTGGTCACTCATCACTCTTTCTGGGAGATTTTTAGGGTGGACACTCATAACAGGGTAGAAACGAAATAGAGAGCATATGCTTAACATTGAATCAAACTGCCACCGATCTCATCAGAAGTCATAGGATCATCATGAGGTCTTTAAAATGGTCGGCTTGGGGTAAGGGTATGATGGTTTTATTTGAAAAGGGGGTAAAAGGCGTAAATAAACGGTATTTTTGTTGGTTTTCAAGAAGCTTCAAGTTTTTTACTATTTTCGAAAAGAATCTTCTAGAGACAGATAACTCCTTGCTTCTAAGGGGATTTTCCCTATATTTTAACCATTTTTTTAGACAACGGGTATAAAGTCTAAAGTCCGTCTAGACTTTTATGCCTTGTTATTGATTTTGAGAGAATAGTGAAAACTTTATTTATTTTTGAAAAACCTTTTGAAATAACCGTTTAGTTACCAAAGGAAAAGGTGTAAAAATAAAAAGTTTTTAGGGGGTTTGTGGGGGTGATTTGCAGAGGGGGTTTATTCTGCAAATATATTAGGGGTTAAGAAACGAAAGTGTTTAGGCTCAAAGGTGCTTACTAGGGGATATATTTTTGGGTAGAGAATGAGGTGAGAAAAGAAATCCTAAGTGCCTCAATCCTTTGATGCTATGGCCTCTGATTTTTTCCATCTTGGGACGTATTGCCGTGTCAAGTTCTTCCTGCTTTCGCATTTACCTGGTTTCTCTCAAAGAAATGAAAAAGAGCATGTCTATAGGTGATCATGCTAAAAAGGCTTAAATTCTCACTGTCAAGGGAAAAGGGAAAATGTAAGCTCGCAATTAAATAAATTAGGTTTCATATTGTCAATGAAAATTTATTTCAAATCTCGGAGGTATTTGTAAGTTAATGGATAAAAATTTGATAAATGGGAGGAGGAAAAAAACTTTTTTGGACACTTGTCTTAGAAAAACAACAAATTTGAAAAATTTGGGCAGTACAGAAGCCGTTTTTCCAAGGAAGTTTTGTGTAAGGCTTGAGTCTGGACATAGCAAAAGTTTGAGTTATATCCCAGATTTACCCAAACTACTCTCATCCCCACACTCAAATTGCACATTTTTCTCAATGTGTTAAGTTATATTTAAAATTAAGGATAATGTAAAAGAAAAGTCAAGGGTTGGGAAAAATTGGGCAGAGTTTCCTCTTAAAACATGACATTTTACCCGTGGAATGATTACCACGCCATACTGTTTTGACCTCCCCGTCCAGTCAGCTGTAGAGCTTGCCATGTACCTGCTTCTAAATTACTCAAGCCACAACACAGTTAAACTAAATAAAAGATAAACTACTAAAAGTACTGTGTCATCATCCAAAATATACATACCAAAAGAAAAATAAAAGTGTATCATGTCACCAAAACAGAAAAAAAAATGTATCAACAAGTCAAATGTATCATAGTATCATGCCACTATCAGAAACAACCAAACCATACCTGAAGTTATTGAGTATCGTTATCAGAGGTTGATCCGCTGTTGCCTCCACCGCTATGCCCGCCATATCCACCACCGGGCTGACCTTAGCGCCTCCTGAACCTCTCCTAAAGAGTAGCAAGCTCGTCATGCATACTCCCAAATCTCCGTCTGCATCGTCTGAGTGCGATTATTTGTGGCCAAGACAGTAGTGTGGGTCTGCTGGAGAGAGTGGTAGAGGTTCATCATAGACGGGAAGTTGGGGCCGTGGGGGTCAGGGTGGTGCTCCTCCTGGTGCTGCTGGTCCTGGTCCTCCTCCATGGGCTCAATAGCCAGGGGTCCCATACCCGGCGTCTGTCGTCCATCATCCTGAGGAGCCTTCGGGTATACTCCATATCTGCATACTGAGTGGTTGGGGAGCGCTTGAGGTCTCGAGGAATAGGAACGTCATAGGCGTTGTAAATGCTGTGGATCAGACCCCCATAGAGCAGTGGGCTCCTATCGTCGGCGTTGGCGGTGTGATGGATGGCGCAGCATAATACATAGGGGAGGTTGAAAACCATCTCCATGGTGAAGCAGTAGAGGGCCACCAAGTCCTTTAGACCGATAACGCCGCTCGAGTTGCCTCGGGCGAACACAGACTGAGCAAAGCAACGGTGGATGTAACGATGGAGCGGGTCTCTCAACTTGGTACTCTTGCTGGTGCTTGGGTTGTACCTTCGGGGTCCGTAGCCAATGGTCTCCGAAAAAGCCTGACGGGCAACCCCGTGGGCTGGATGTGCTCGATTTTCCTCGCCCGACATACAATGTCGTGCGTCATAGGCGAAGTATAGTTAGGACAGGAGGGGGCGACCGCCCCTCCGGTTTTTTCTGCCAGAAGTATAGATTTTCGCAATTTTATGTAAAAAAAATTATATGTATTGAGTATCGCCCCCTCGAATGTATTGAGTATCGCCCCGTCGATAGAATTTTTGAGCGCCGCCCCCTGAGGATTTTCTTTCAAGCTTCGCCACTGCCGTGCGTTTTCCAAGCTAGGCAGCTCGTCTTCGTGATAGACCCGATATCGAACATGAACTGTGCCATAGTCCTCGAATACCACCACCTTCCCAATCTGAATCGTACTCCAGCCTCGGCGTTCACGTCCGTCACCTTTCCTAGAAGGTGAAGGAGGCTAAGAACTCTATGGTGCAATCTCGCACCCCCATCGGCATGAACAATCCGAACAACCGTTTCATTGGTTCGGAAATGAAGTCGTTATATCGCTGGAGTTGATTGAGCTGTTCCAGCGTCTCCATGTGAGGCACACGGGTAATGTTATCGACTCGGGGGATAAGTCGATGAAGACGATCGTGGCTTTTCTTCTCCCTTTGGGAGTTAAAGGTAGTCCAGTCGGCCATTTCTAAAATGGAAAACATGATAATATGAGAACAAATTTTATGGAAGAATTACAATTTTTGGCTGGTCAGATGGGTTAGCACGGGGTGTGCTTGACTAAGCACGACCCGTGTTGGTCAGGACGGAAAAATAACGACTCTACGACGAACAGGATGTGGCGTGTCAGGTTAGGCACGGGGCGTGTTGTTCCTCAATAGTTGTTTTCAGTTTTATGAACGACACGGGGCATGCTCACCCTAACACAGCCTGTGTTGTTCATAAGCTTGAAGGTTCATGTACAAGGAGCAGCACGGGGCATGCTTACTTAGGCACCGCCGGTGTTGTTCTTCGTGTCCTTTACCCTTCAACCGGAAAAATCAAAAGTTTGCGAAAGGTTTGAAATTTTATACCAATCGATTCGCAACCCTCCGATTTAGAAAACCCCATTGACGGTTTTTCCAAAACATCATTTATGCCATACGAATCTAAGTTTTTTCGAACTTAGGGTTCTTGAGGAAAAAAAATACCAAAATTGCTTTTAATCCGTGATTTTTGACTTAGATTGATAACTAGGATGATTAATTGACACTTATTACAACTATCCTAACACAGATTCTCATCTAATTCGGGTCAGATTTGACGAATTCGAATCTAGCCCTAGTTTGACAAAAACCCAACTAAACTAAATATTTTACAGAAAAAGTGAAGAGATTTCGAAATACTTACATGATGGTGATGTGGAGGAGAAGATTCGTGGTCAAGTGGAAAAAATCGCCCCAAGAGAATCTCGGAGCACGGCCCGTGTAAAATGACGTCACAAATGTGGATGAGACCCCTTATGTTCGGTTTTCTGTCGCGAGCAACACGACCCATGCCCGTCGGAGCACGGGGCGTGCTTGCCTTTTATTAAACCGTTTTTATACATTTGAGACGTGCTGGGCATGCGATTTCTTCTAGTGAACGTGCAAGTAATTCCATCCCTCAATTTTCTTCAAAAATTTATTTTTCTAACTAAAACAACTTTGTTTATTTACAGGTCGTAAGTTAGACCTGGTTGATTTTTGTTTTGATAAATTTTAAAAACTTATTTTAAAAAAAATCCTATTGAGTTTTTATCAGGCAGGAATTCTGATAAATTTGAGAAAATGTATTCAGATTTTCAAAACAAGTGTGAAATAAATCGAAACACTTACCTAGGCCGATGGTTACTATTTCTACGTGAGTTGTAAAAATAACTTCCTTGGTCGTTGATTTTGTCATCTTCCTTTCTGGCTTCCTGTTCCTTCTCGTGGATCCTTCATGTACCTGAGATGAGGGTTTGTTGGCCAGACAAAATCTTTTGCGGGTGCAGTGTAGGTAGGAGACAAAAAATGAAAGGTTGTTTTTTTTTCTAATAATATATGACTACCATATATTAGGATAATAATAATATATATACTAATAATACTAATACTAATATAATATAATAGGAAAATTTTGGTTAAGCCATTAACTCGGATCTTTCTTGGAATCCTCGTTTGTGTCCCCGGCAACGGCGCCAAAAGGCTTGACGTGTGCTGAGGTGTACTAGAAATATGGCACTTTTCTCATACCTTTGTAGCAACTGAAACCTTTAAATTTATAGTACATAATTTACTTGACAACTACCATTTCACCACATTACACGGGCAAGTGCACCCATCGTGGGCAGTAGTAGTGGTAAGTTGAATCGGGGTCGATCAGGACACAATGGAAAATGAGAGCTCCCAATACTCAATCTTTATTTACGTTTAACCAATTTCTATCTCTAGGGAAAATAGTTTTTAGTATATATATATATATATATATATATATAGGGGATGGTTATGGTAAAAACCACTCCGAGTTGGGAAAACTTTCGAAACTCTTTAAAAACGGGGTCAAAAAGTTTTTTTTTTCATTCAATTTTTTTATGGTGATTCTTTAGGTTATAGGCTACCCCTAAGTGAAAAAAAATCAAAAAAACGCCCTGGCAAGTTTTTTAAAAAAAATCTCAAAAAACGGTTGTTACATATGTAACCAATATATGTATACAATGTTACATATGTAACCAATATATGTATACAATGTTACATATGTAACAAGACCGTTTTTTGACATTTTAAAAAAATATCTGCGAGACGTTTTTTTGATTTTTTTCCACCTAGGGGTAGCCTATAACCTAAAGAATCACCATAAAAAATTTGAATGGAAAAAAAACTTTTTGACCCCATTTTTTAAGAGTTTCGAAAGTTTTCCCAACTCGGAGTGGTTTTCATTTTACCTTCCTCTATATATATATATAGGGAAAGGATCATGCGAAAACGCATATATTTTGCGAAAACGCGAAACCATCTTAAAACCAACATAACGTTTTCATACGTTAATATAGTTTTTAATAATTTTCACCAAAAGTCTTATAATTATATTATCTTTAATTCTATAAAAACAAAAAATAAAAAGTTAACGTTTTTTTATTTTTTATTTTTTTATGTGATACACATGTGTACCACAAAAAAAAACTCATACTTTAGTATGTGTTAATATTTGTTTTCTCTAAGACGCACCATATGTGTTATATTTCTGTCATTTTTTTGTGTTTTTTTAATGATACACATGTGTACCACACAAAAAAAAAACCATCATATATGTGGTATACATTACTAGTTTTAAAAGGAAATTGCACCATAAGTCTTATAGTTATGTTATCTTTATATCTAATGAAAAAATAACACTTTATAACTTTTTTTAATTATATTTGCACCTGTGCACTATGTTTCATTATCATTAGTATCATAAATGTTTTAGTGTTTTTAATATGTTTTTAACATAAGGAGTGTTTTTACATATGATAATTCGTTTTTGTGCAGTAGTAATGATGATGATACACATGTGTATCACACGGAAAAAAAACCGTTAATTTTTTTTTAATATTTGTTTCCAGAATTGAAGATAACGTAATTCTAAGACATTTAGCGCAAATTTTATGAAAAAACATTAACGTATGAAGAAGTTATGTAGGTTTTAATATTGGTTTTCGCGTTTTCGCAATATAAAGGGTTTTCGTAGGATCCTTCCCCTATATATATATATATATATACACATATATATATATATAGGGTAAGGATCATGTAAAAACCACATCTTTTTGCGAAAACCTAAAAACTAATACTAAAACCTTCATAACTTTTTCACACGATTATATTTTTTTAAAAAATTTGCACCAAAAACCTTAGAATTATGAGTTCTTTAATTTTGGAAAAAAATAAAAAAAAAACTTTAACGTTTCGTCGTTTTTTTATTAGTGCACATGTGCACTAATAATAAAACTCATACATATAGTATGCGTTAATGTTTTTTTTAGAAAAATCGCATCAAATACGTTATAATTTTGTTAGTTTTTTGTGGCTTTTTATTAGTGCACATGTGCACTAATAATAAAGCACTTTATATGTGTCGTATACATTAATATTTTAAAAGAGAAATTGCACCATAAATCTTATAATTGTGTTATCTTTAACTCTGAAAATATATTTAACGTTTTAAAATTTTTTAAATTTTATGCTACACATGTGCACTATAACTAATAGTTATAGTGCATATGTAGAATTATCATTAGTTCTATGAATATTTTAGTTTTTTTTAAATGTTTTTAACCTAAACAATATGTTTTCGCATGACAATTCTCATTTGTGTAGTACTAATGAAAATGGTGCACATGTGCACTAATAATACACATGTGCACTAATATTTTTTTCTTCGAAATATCAATTTCTTTTCCAAAATCAAAGACAATAGAATTTTAAGATTTTTGGTGCAAGTTTCATAGAAAAATATTAACGTATGTAAAAGTTATGAAGGTTTTAGTGTTAGTTTTTAGGTTTTCGCAAAAAAAAGAGTTTTCGCAGGATCCTTACCCATATATATATATATATATATATATATATATATATATAGATTGATAGATAGATAGATAGATAGATAAAATGGATCTTCGATCTCAAGTATGATAGGGTTAATATTGATTGGAGTAACGACACTGAAAACTTTTAATCAAATTGTGATTTTATAACCTTACCTTAAGATTGTTCACTGATAGGAAGTCGACCGCCTTTCGGCCCACCTGGTCAACCACCATCCAACTGCTAATCGTCTGCGAAGAGTACGAATGTCGAGGGAAGGTGCCGTCAGTGATCAAATAAAGTGGTATAATGCCACTTAGTCTTAGGGCTCCTTAGTCGGGCAACCGTTACGCTCGACACGCCGTCATGAACTAGCAGGTGAATAACCATGCGTGCCGGATTATTATATTATAAAAATGACCTTTTAAGGGACAAAGACCCGTTTCTTCCGTACACCGCCCTCGCGCATGCACGTCCGGCGTGACCAGAGCCAAGTTCACAAACATGTACCGACCGGGTGTCATAGTTCCGACCTTTGGGATTTCGACTCCCCAAATGGTCTGTGATACGTGAAGCATGCTTGGTTCAGAAAATCAGTAATACACTTTCAATAAAAAGGGTTTTTATAAAGTCATTAGACATACCTTAAAAATAGTGTTATAAAAGCAACTTGAAAACTTGTTAAAAGCATGTTATCTCCAATCAAGTGTAAGAGTTTGACCAATCATGGCTTAAAGATTTGCCAGTTAGTAGAAGAAGACTTCATAGACAAAATATTTTCATTTACTAAACTGGTTGTGTTTCTTACAAACCTTACATACTTGAAGATACAAAGGAACCAAGTGGCTCGTTAACAAATCTACAAGTGAGGGGGAGAGGAAAGAATTGAGCAATTTATGGAGTGGAGGAAGGCAAGCTTTTATAGGCAAAACATGGAGATCGGCACGGAGCGTGCCCATCTAGGCACAGGGCGTGCCATGTCAAACGATCAGACTTTTGTCTTCTTCTGTGTCAGTAGCACGGGGCGTGTTAGGTGGGGCACGGGTTGTGCCATGTCAGGGAGGTTAGAGGCATGGGTCATGCAGATCAGAAGCCAATCCGGGTCGGGCACGAGGTGTGCTCCATGGGGCACAAGCCGTGCTAGAGTAACATTTTCCAAGTTGTTGCATCTTCTTTGCTTTTTCTGCTAGATAATGCTCCTTTTTGTATTTCGGCTCTAGAAAACCTGAAAAACTAAAAAGAAAACAAAATTGCTTTGTTACGATGTTAGTAACTAGGTTTTGTCCCGATTTGTGAGGATATTTCTATCATTAAATATGTATATTTTAGCGTACATCATAAAGAATATGATGCATGAGTTAATATAAAGTGGAAGTTAAATTTAAGAAATGGGAGTTTTTAGGTAAATTATAAGGATAAAGATAAATATCCTTCTATGAATGCTCTTACTAAGTGTAGTATGATGTCCTGGATGATGTAATCAAGCACTTTCTTGGTCTATAAAAGGAAAAGGAAAGTTTCTCTTCATTTGTAAATCATCATTGGGAAGAAATAAACTATCCTTCTATACTTCTATCTAGTCTCTCTCTAGTCTTATAATTCTTCCCCTCTCATAAGACTAGAGAGAAGTATAGAATGATAGTTTATTTTTCTTTTTCCAATGATGATTTAGAAATGAAGTGACGCCTTCCTTTTATAGACCAAGAAAGTGTTTAATTATATCATCCATAACATCATACTACACTAATATTGGAATACTCCATCATACTACACTTACTAAAGGAAGACTAATATCTTATAATGGCAAAAGTTCTTACATCACTTTAAAAGTGATCGAACCGTCATTTAAACCAAACTTTCAAGATGAATCGAGGAGTCAAGATGAACAAACCTCTAAATACTAATCCCCTTCATCAAGTTGACAAGTTCCACCCCTCTTGGCAACATTATGTTCATCGCCTGTTCTTAATGCTTTTGCCCTCTTATTCAAGACCAAAAATCCTCCATCTATCGCCTTTCTCCTCCTCCACTCTAGGACGTCAAGGAAAGATGTGCCCTTCCACCTTTGCTCCAACCCAATGACAAGGTCTACCTTGGTTGAAATTCAAGTTTCGATGCCATTACTAGTGGTTCGACCTTAAATCGGTTCACGAGTTCAATGATAGCTATTTGATTCAACTCCAAGCGGTCCTCAGTTCACTAGTTTAATGACAACTTGCCGGTGTAACTAAGGTGGTCCAATATATGCATGCTGAATGAACACCCAAATATGCCCGTGGTTAACTATGCGACGGCTGGTCCGATCCTCATGAGGAGCTAATCGAAGAGCTGATAAACTCTTACATGAACCAGCAAGATACAGATAAAATGTGTAGAAAATGCTCAAACTTAAAAGTTAAAACAAATGTAAGTTTAAAAGTTAAAATAGACGTGACTTGAATCACATGGCTATAAGTAGGCTATATAAAGGTACAGAGAAGCTGGATCATGAGAAAACGATGTAGGTGTTTTAGCCCAGTTTTCAAACTCGAATTCCATGAAGAGGGGTTTTGATTTTGCTAGTCAACATTTTCCCCTTATTTTTTAATTTGAATTTCTTTCCTTTTTTTAACCTAAAATGTGTGTATGGGAAAACTCGTACATCACTAACGGGGGCACACACCACCCACCCGATCATTTTCACTCCTGGGGTGGCAAAGACTCGCACGTTCCCTATGGGAAAACTCGTACATCATTCCTGCATTCAACCAAGACACCACAGGGGGAAACTGACCCACTGCCAGAAAACCTCTTGTGGGGATTGAACCCTTGACCTCTTAGTCACAAACTCAATCCTCCCCCAGATACCATTGAGACAATTGCTCGTTGATAGTACATTTCAGTCTTTTTGAATAAATTTATGCATTAGCTTATATTTGATTGAATAAATTTATGCACTAGTTTAGGTGTTTGATTTCAGTCTTTATGTCTAAGTTGATGATTTGGTAATACATGCCAAATTTATGAAGTTCTTGTATAATGAGGTTTTGATGTAATATTCTTAGGTCGTGTTTGGCGTGTCATAAGCTAGCTTTTTGACGTTATCAAATGGGGCTTTTTAAAAAAGCTAGTTTTTTTTTTTAAAAAAAACCCCCCGTTTGGTAAAGTTAAAAGGCTAGCTTATAAGCTAGCTTTTAAAAAGCTAGTTGAATTAGCGTTTCAACTACCTTATATAAGATTTTCAGTTTTACCCTTCCCTAACTAATTATTTATATTTTGTTTTTAAATTTTAATTTATTTATATACATGTACTTTTATGTCATTTTACATTTTTCAGCTAGTTTATCAGCTACTTTTTACCAAAAGGTTATTTTTTATCAGCTAGCTTATAGTTTATCAGCTAGCTTTTCAGCTAGTGCGCCAAACACAACCTTAATATCAAATCAAATCTACTATGTAATAAACAAAACTCTCATCATAATTTTCTCATACTATATAATAAATAAAACTCTCATCATAATTTTTTCCTCTTTTTCTCCAATTAAATACCAACCATCTCTCTTATTAAACACTAAAAATTTGCAATATATTAAATATAAAAATATAAATATTTTTATTTTAATATATTTTTAATTTAATCATTTATAATAAGATTTAATTATTTTTAATCTTAAAATTTAATTTTACTTAAAAAACTTCCATTATTTCTTATACGTATAGGTTTAAACTTATGCTTAAAAAGTATAATACGAAGTTAATAATTAAATCATTTTTAATGCATCCCATGTAATAAGCATTTATATAATTAGTAATATGATACATTATTTGAGTTTTACACTCTACAACATTGCTTACCCAAATCATGTCGTCCTTGAAGTGTTAAGTTCTACCGCATTTCCAACAAGTCAGTTTTAGGTTGTGTTTAGCGCGTTATAAGCTCGCTTATAAGGTAGCTTTTTGACGTTACCAAACGGGACTTTTTTTAAAAAAGCTAGTTCTTTTTTTTTTAAAAAGTCCCGTTGGGTAACGTCAAAAAGTTAGCTTTTGAAAAGCTAGTTGGAGTAGCGTTTCAACTAGCTTTTATAATATTTTCAGTTTTATCATTCCCGAACTAATTATTTATATTTTGTTTTTAAATGTTAATTTATTTATATACATGTATTTTTATGTCATTTTACATTTTTCAGCTAGTTTTTACGAAACGTTATTTTTTATCAGCTAGCAGCTAGCTTTTCAGCTAGTGCGCCAAACACAACCTTAGCTTCTTGTTGGGAGTTTTGTTGGTTGATTTCAACTTATTTATTGAAATAGTCAATTTTATCCTTTTACTTGTTATTTTTTAAAGGGGCAATTACATATCTTTCCCTCTAAACTTGTAAAATTGTATATTTTTTCAAATCATACTTAAAAGTATTGTACATTATGAATTGAAATTTTATGTTTTGAGCAAATTTGCAATTTTGCTTCAAAATAGAGGGATATATGCAATTTCTCCTTTAAGTGTTGGAATTTTGGAAGAAAAACTTGTGAAAATGTGTTTTTTTTCACTAAAAGTGAAAATGAGTTTTTCACTAACTTTGGACGTAAATAAAATACAGATAACATAGGTTGTTGCTTCTGTATTTTCCAGGTTTGTGTAGTACGCATGAGGGCTTTCCAACGCACTAAACCACATCCAAATCGAAGCTCGTATGAATGAGATATCGAGTCTCAAAGTTGAGGTCTCGCAGCAAATGAAGCTAAGCTGCAAAAATAAAGAGAAAATGCTAAGTATAGTGATGTGTGTGGTTTTAGATATTAAAAATGATGATTTTCGGGTCAAATACGGGGAAAATATATGTTAAAATTGCTAATCTGTGAACGTTTCTGACAAATATCATGAGTTACAGGTGAAAACGGGCTTAGAACGAAGAACGAGACAAGAAAACGAAGAAAATTGAGAAAAAGTCAAAAAGTCAAAGTTCGGATCAAAAAGTCAACCTTAAAAGTGAAAGTCAAAATCTAGTCAAAACTGACCCAGGCCGTGAGTCTAAAGTCACGGCCAAGAACAGGAAGTCACGGCCAAGAACAGGAAGTCACGGCCAAGAACAGGAAGTCACGGCCAAGAACAGGAAGTCACGGCCGTGAGTTCCGAAGTCATGGCCGTGAGTCTCAAGGATCCTGATCAGCAGAAAAGTCACGGCCTGGCCAGGCCGTGAGTTCCAAAGTCACGGCCAGGCCAGGCCGTGAGTCCTAGAGTCACGGCCATGCCAGGCCGTGAGTTCCAGATCAAGCCCAAAACTCAATTTTGGAAATTTTGAGAATTCGTCCCCTATAAATAGAGGAGCCATTTCCACCAATCAAGACACCTTGGAGAGCAGAGAAGAAGCTAGAGAAAGACCTCGTTGAAGCCTTTGAAGATTCGAAGCTTTCGACGCGTCTTGGATTGTCGTTTTTCACCATTTCGAGCTACTTTTTGGTATTGTATTTATTTTTAGCCATGAATTCTTGTTTAGATCAGATTTATTCTTGTTTAAACATTAACATGGTTGGCTAAACTCATAGTATCGCTTAGGCGAGGCGAATCCAACCATGGTTTGACTTAACTTTTGTATCGATTTTGCTTATATTTTGCGTTTATGAAGTAAAAGTTATTATTGTCTTGAATTGGTTGATGAATTGTATTCCTATATTGTGTCAAGTAATCTCTGGTCTTGTGGAAACCTAACCCTAGCTTGCAAGCCATCTATCGTTAGGAGAAATAGTCCCGATCATCAGGGAAACCCTAGAATTCGATTAGGAGTCCACCATAGAGTTTGAGTGAGAAATCACCTTACCCTTAGCTAGTAGATACCCTTGCCATTGTCAAGTAGTCAAGCATTCACCGATAACTCGGGTCTGTTCCTGCTTAGTCGTGTCTAGGACCTACTAGGTCAACCTATCAACCCAATTGTAACCGCTTCACAACTCTAGGATCGTTAAGGCCATACCCATCCTAATCCTCCAACTAGTTGTGAGTTGAGCCACTGATAACTTGGGACCCAGCCTAGGGCACTTCAAAAACCGCAACCTTATCAATACTCCACCATGGACCAATAATAACCGTCTAGGGCGTGTCTATAACCCTAACCGTGAACCTATCCATAGGAACTAGGTAAGCCTTGTCTTAGGACCATAGTTCACCCAGAGATAAGCAGTAACGCATTACCGATACACCTGTCAAACCTAAGTTGGAGGAGCCATGCCTAAGTGATCCTTTACCAAACTCTGTTTTTTCCAAACAACCTTTTAATTACTGTCATTTTCAGTTTCCTAAATTAAAATCATTTTTCAAAATAAAACCAAAAACCGGCTGAATTATAAATTGACTGTTTTCAACAAGTTCGTGTCCCTGAGGTTCGACAACCCGGTGTTTACCAATACTGTGCTACGCACGACATGTATACTTGCCTTAGTGTGTTGGTATAGTCCCCTGGTGAATAACCAGTTTATAAATTTAAAATTTGATAGTGTAGAACCCCACTTTTCATATACACTAAACAACACATCAAGTTTTTGGCGCCGTTACCGGGGACGCGGTAACGTTTTAAATAGTCAAAATTTATAGTTTAGCCAAAATTTCTAATCCTGCAACGCGCTGGTGTACGCGACGAAGTTCTCAATCTGAGCTACATATACCTTTCGACGAACCTGAACGAGAGTTTCGACGCAGACGTCAGCAGCAGATGCAACCGATGGGCGACGCAAATCCGCCACGACGAACACTGTCATCCTACACGAAGCCGAGCTTGGCGGGAGCAAGCCCGAGCATCGCTGTAACCGCTGGGAATGAGTCATACACCATCCCACCTCAGGTCATCACGATGATCAAGAACTCAATCCAATTCGATGGATTAACAGATGAAGACCCCAACGCACATATCAGGGCCTTCATAGAGGTGTGTGACACATTCAAGCTCCCAGGCCTGAGCAGTTACGCGGCTAAGCTACGCCTGTTCCCATTCTCACTCCGATCAAAAGCCAAGGCGTGGCTCGATGGACAATCTGCTGGGTCAATCACCAACTGGAATGATCTAGCAGAAAAGTTCCTCTACCGATTCTTCCCTCCTGGTAAGACAGCGAAGCTACGTCTGAAGATATACGCATATCAGCAGGACCATGGAGAATCGTTCTTTGAAACTTGGGAGCGTTTCAAGGAACTACTGAGAAAATGTCCTAACCACGGGTTGGAGCAATATCAACAGATCCAAACCTTCTATAATGGGCTCAGCCCACAAACCCGTCAATTGGTGAACATTACGGCTGGAGGAGCACTCGGCGAGAAAACTGCTGAAGAGGCCGAGCAATTACTAGAGGAGATGGCTCTCAACGACTATCAGTACCCCTCAATCCGAAGCAGCATTCCACTCAAAGCAGGGGTGCATCAGGTGAGTCAAGACACAATGGTGGCCGCCCAGCTCGAGGCGTTATCAAAGAAGTTCGACACTCTTTGCCAAGTGGTCTTGCCACAAAAGAAGGAGCCATAGGAGTGCGAGATATGCGGAGAATCGCATAGTACTGCCAGCTGCCCGCACAACACAGAGACGGTCGATTTTGTGGGTCAAGGGCAGAGAGGTCCAGTCTACGGGGATCGCTACAACTCCTCCTGGAAGAATCACGCAGGATTCAGCTACAAGAACCAGGCAGGTAGCTCAAACCCACCGGGGTTTGCAGCCAAACCTCAGCAGCCCCAAGGACAGGAACGAGAACCCACGATGCGAGAGATGATGACAGAAATGTACTCCTACACAAAGAAAAGAGATCAAGAAATCAACTCTCAGTTCCAAAAGCATGACCAGGAGATGGCAAAGATCAACCAGCAACTGCAGAATCAACTGGCATCCCAGAAGGCACTAGAGCGTCAAGTGGGTCAAATAGCGCAGACACTCTCAGGAAGACCAAAAGGAGGGCTGCCATCAAATACTGAAGGAAACCCTAAGGGGTTCGCAAACGCAGTCACGACACGAAGCGGCAAGACGACTAAAGAAACACCAGTGACTAAAGACACGCCTGCAGAGGACCCAAAAGAAGCCACCGAGGATGCGCCTGAATCAGAAGAACCACAGGTCACAGCAGCAAAGCCAAAGCAAAGGGAGTATAAGCCTAGGATACGATATCCTGAGAGGCTTGAGAAGGAAAAGATGGAAGAGCAGCATGGTAAATTCCTTTCATTATTCAAGCAACTCCATATCAACCTTCCTTTTGTGGAAGCTCTGGCATCAATGCCCAAATATGCCAAGTTCCTAAAAGATCTTCTTAGCAATAAGAAGAAACTCGAAGAGCTATCCACAGTAACTCTTGATGAACAATGCTCTGCAGTTCTCCAACAGAAGTTACCTGCAAAGATACGAGATCCAGGCAGTTTCACAATTCCCTGCCTAATAGGTAACACATTAATTTGTAACGCCCTGGATGATTTGGGAGCCAGTATTAATTTGATGCCATATTCAGTCTACAAGAGACTGGACCTAGGGGAACCCACGCCTACTCGCATGACACTTCAGCTCGCTGATCGATCAGTGAAGTACCCCAGGGGCATAGTGGAGAACATGTTGGTGAAAGTGGGCAATTTCGTCTTTCCGGTCGACTTCGTCATCCTGGACATGGACGAGGATGAGCATATTCCGCTGATATTAGGAAGGCCATTTTTGGCCACTTCTCGTGCCATAGTCGACGTGTATGATGGAAAGCTCACACTTCGAATGGGAAATCAATCCGTCACTCTCAACATCCACGATTCGATGAAACGCCCAGCCAGTCAGGATGACACTTGCTATTTCCTCGACTCTATCATGACCACCGTTGGCAGCATGCTACACAACATATGCGGCAAGGATCAAGAAGACTCCCAAACCCTCAACAACGTTTATCAAGAAGTGAAGATGGTAGCAGCCGTCAATTTCAACGAGGAAGCAAAATCAGAGCAAGAGCATAAAGAAACGGTCGTAGAGGAGGCACCACTCGAGCTAAAACCACTCCCATCGCATTTGGAGTACGCCTTCCTAGACGACCAAGGCAAGCGGCCTGTGATTATAGCCTCCCACCTCAAAGACGATCAAAAGCAAAATCTTCTAGAGGTTCTGAAAAAGCATCAGCAAGCCATCGCCTGGAAAATATCAGACATTAAAGGGATTAATCCAGCCTTCTGCACTCACAAGATTCTGATGGAAGAAGATTTCAAACCGGTGGCACAACATCAACGGAGATTGAATCCTAACATGCAGGAGGTCGTGAAGAAAGAAGTTATCAAGCTCATGGACGCAGGACTCATCTACCCGATCTCAGACTCTAAATGGGTGAGTCCAGTACAAGTCGTGCCAAAAAGGGTGGCATGACAGTCGTCACGAATGAGAAAAATGAGTTGGTTCCCACCCGCACCGTGACTGGGTGGCGAGTATGCATTGACTACAGAAAGTTAAACGACGCTACTCGCAAGGACCACTTCCCTCTCCCCTTCATCGACCAGATGTTGGAAAGGTTGTCAGGGAAGCAATATTACTGTTTCCTTGACGGTTTCTCAGGGTATTTTCAGATCCCCATCGCCCCGGAGGATCAAGAAAAGACAACTTTCACATGCCCTGTCGGAACTTTTGCATATAGGCGTATGCCCTTTGGGCTCTGCAATGCGCCTGCAACCTTTCAACGTTGTATGGTTGCAATCTTCAGTGAAATGATCGAGGATTCCATGGAGGCTTTCATGGATGACTTTTCTACGTATATGGGGGGACTCATTCGACACATGCTTGAGAAACCTTGACAGAATGATGGCCACGATGCGAGGAAACAAATCTGGTGCTCAATTGGGAAAAGTGCCATTTCATGGTCACTGAGGGCATCGTGCTTGGTCATAAAATATCCAAAGCAGGGATTGAGGTAGACAGAGCGAAAATCGAAACGATTAGCAAACTCCCTCATCCTACCAATGTCAAAGCTGTCAGGAGCTTTCTGGGTCATGCGGGATTCTATCGCCGCTTCATCAAAGATTTCTCTAAGACTCACGCGTCCCATGACCCAATTGCTTGAAAAAGATGTCCCATTCAACTTCTCCACTGACTGCATTCGTGCCTTCGATCTGATAAAAGAAAAGTTGGTGAATGCTCCCATTATGATGGCGCCTGATTGGTCGTTGCCATTTGAGCTCATGTGCGACGCAAGCGACCATGCCGTCGGAGCAGTCCTTGGGCAGCGTAAGGATAAACGATTCCATCCGATCTATTACGCGAGTAAAACCCTTGATGATGCCCAAGAGAACTACACCACTACTGAGAAGGAGCTGCTCGCTGTGGTCTACGCGTTTGATAAATTCCGCTCTTACCTTGTTCTCTCAAAAACAAAAGTTTTCACTGACCATGCAGCTATCAAATACCTATTCAACAAGCAGGATGCAAAGCCACGCTTGATCAGATGGATCTTGCTGCTCCAGGAATTCGATATCGAAATCATCGATAAGAAGGGAGCCGAAAATGTCGCTGCAGACCACCTATCCCATTTAGAGAATCCTGAAATTCAGAACAAAGAACCCAAGATCAACGAACAATTCCCTTGTGAATCCTTGTTCTCCATCTCTGTTCATGGAAGCCCTGCCAAAGAGAATGGAACCCCCTGCTGGTTCGCAGATTTCGCAAACTATTTGGCCGGGGGTGTTGTTAGGAAAGGCATGACGTATCAGCAACGCCGTAAATTCTTTACGGACGTTAAATACTACTTTTGGGAGGATCCATTCCTCTATCGCACTGGAGCTGATCAAGTCATTCGTCGTTGCGTCTTCGGAGAAGAGGCGCATAGAATTCTGTGTCATTGCCATGACGGGCCAACCGGAGGCCACAATGCTGCCAACAATACAGCAAGAAAAGTTTTAGACTCCGGATTCTATTGGCCCACAATTTTCAAGGACGCCCATGAACTCGTGAGAGGATGTGACGCATGCCAGAGGGCTGGAAACATCTCAGCCCGAAATGAGATGCCACAGAACCCCATTCAGGCTTGCGAGATATTTGACGTCTGGGGTATTGATTTCATGGGGCCGTTTCCGTCTTCATATGGAAATAAGTATATACTCGTCGCTGTCGATTACGTCTCGAAATGGGTGGAGGCCCAAGCCCTCCCAACTAATGACGCGCGAGTCGTTACAAAATTCCTTAAGAAGTTGTTTGCGCGCTTCGGTACACCTAAAGCCTTAATCAGTGACCGAGGCACTCATTTCTGCAACTCTCAGATGGAGAAGTTATTGAAGAGATACGGGGTAAACCATAGACTCGCGACACCCTACCATCCGCAAACTAGTGGGCAGGTCGAGGTGTCCAACAGAGGAATAAAGCGTATCTTGGAAAGGACATGCAGCGTCCATCGAAAAGGCTGGTCTGAGAAGCTCGATGACGCGCTGTGGGCCTTCCGTACAGCCTACAAAACACCGATCGGAACAACTCCCTTTAGGCTTGTTTACGGAAAGTCGTGTCATCTGCCCGTAGAACTGGAACACAAATCTTATTGGGCGATGCGCACAGTTAATGCTGATCTGATGAAATCGGGTGAGAAGCGACTCCTGCAATTGAACGAGCTCCAGGAATTGAGAGACGCGGCATACGAAAGCGTCAGAAAATACAAGGACAAAACGGCAAAGACACACGATCAAAAGCTAAAAGAGAAGAAAGAGTTCAAGTATGGGGATCGTGTGTTGCTATACAATTCGCGTTTGAAGCTATTTCCAGGAAAACTGCGATCGAGGTGGAGCAGTCCGTATACTGTTACGCAAGAATTTTCATACGGGACAGTGGAGATAGTGGGAAAGGACGGACCTCCGTTCAAGGTAAACGGTCACAGACTGAAACATTATATCGAGGGGTCCGTTAGCAGGACTTTTGTGGAAGATCTGAGCTTCCAAAAGCCCCCTGAATGATTCACAGGGGCCGAGTCGAGCTAAAGACTCGTGAATAAATTAAGCGCTTCGCGGGAGGCAACCCGTGTTTCTTTCTATTTTTATTCTTAAATTTTCTGTGATTTTGGTGTGGTTTTGTTAATTTTTGTTTTGCAGAAATCGGATTAGCCATCAGTGCCAGGTGTTCGATGTGTGTGGAATTGAGTATCATGGGAAATCATAACAATCAGGGAGTTCCTTTTACCCAACCCTTTTTTATTTCTATATTTTCTGCATTGAGGACACTGCATTTTTCAAAGTATGGGGATGGCAAGGGTTGGCTAAGCAGATTGAATACAACTCCCTCACCACATCAAAAGTCTGTAAATCCCCCAAAATTTTAAAATTTTTCCCAATCTCACATGACACGAAAGTACACCGTTTTTAACGTAAATCATAGATAATTTATTTGTGCCTTATCGTGTCTGCAAGTCGCAAGAACGGTTTTCCTTAAAGGTTTATTTTTATAAAAATCACATGATCAAAGTCTTTCGATTGAGTTTTGTGAACCAACAAAAACCCACTCACCCGATTTCCCTTGTGAGATTAAGCCTACAAAAGAAAAGAAAAAAATATATTTAGGCGAAAAAAATAAAAATAAAAATAAAAAAATATAGTCATGAGGGATGTCGTATGTCTATAAACATGTTCTAGGTTTATGTTGAGACCGTGTCAAATTAATCGCCTTGAGTCGTTATGGATCTTCTCCGGGTCGTCAATTGCCCGAAGATACTGGACTTTTTGCATAACTCCAGTATATATAATATATAAAAAAAAATTTAGTCTTGTATTGAAAGGTTGCAAAACCCTAAATCAAGCTAAAGAAAAAAAATAGATATGAATAAATCACAATAAAAATTGTGAAAATGCTGTACATATACGCCAAGATATACGTTTGGGTGGTAGCTCATACACCCGTATATGTGAGCAAACGTTTGAGTATCCCCCTTCATTTTTTGGTCGGATCCCATAACGAACTCGGCGGCACGATCGTATATATAAACCCAAGAAACACTTAGATATGCTTGACTTGAGCGTTCATTTCAAAAATCAAACCCATAGGTCGAGTGAATTTGTGAGATGTGTGAAAAGAAATAGAAAATGGTTCGCATTACTTGGTTGAGAGATTTTGTGAGTTTTCAAATCATTAAAAACTGCGAGGTTGTAAACCCTAGTATTAATAGTAAATCTTGCGGACCGAATATGTACACTTAAATGTCTATGTGGTTAAGATAGAGTTGTAGTAGTGTCAAGATTAAAATGGATTGCTTGGGGACAAGCAATGTTTAAGTATGGGGATGTTTGACGTGTGTGGTTTTAGATATTAAAAATGATGATTTTTGGGTCAAATACGGGGGAAATATATGTTAAAATTGCTAATCTGTGAACGTTTCTGACAAATATCATGAGTTACAGGTGAAAACGGGCTTGGAACGAAGAACGAGACAAGAAAACGAAGAAAATTGAGAAAAAGTCAAAAAGTCAAAGTTCGGGTAAAAAAGTCAACCTTAAAAGTCAAAGTCAAAATCTGGTCAAAACTGATCCAAGGCGTGAGTCTAAAGTCACGGCCAAGAACAGGAAGTCACGGCCGTGAGTCTCAAGGATCCTGATCAGCAGAAAAGTCACGGCCTGGCCAAGGCCGTGAGTTCCAAAGTCACGGCCATGCCAGGCCGTGAGTTCCAAAGTCACGGCCAGGCCAGGCCGTGAGTCCCAGAGTCACGGCCATGCCAGGCCGTGAGTTCCAGATCAAGCCCAAAACTCAATTTTGGAAATTTTGAGAATTCGTCCCCTATAAATAGAGGAGCCATTTCCACCATTCAAGACACCTTGGAGAGCAGAGAAGAAGCTAGAGAAAGACCCCGTTGAAGCCTTTGAAGATTCGAAGCTTTCGACGCGTCTTGGATTGTCGTTTTTCACCATTTCGAGCTACTTTTTGGTATTGTATTTATTTTTAGCCATGAATTCTTGTTTAGATCAGATTTATTCTTGTTTAAACATTAAAATGGTTGGCTAAACTCATAGTATCGCTTAGGCGAGGCGAATCCAACCATGGTTTGACTTAACTTTTGTATCGATTTTGCTTATATTTTGCGTTTATGAAGTAAAAGTTATTATTGTCTTGAATTGGTTGATGAATTGTATTCCTATATTGTGTCTAGTAATCTCTGGTCTTGTGGAAACCTAACCCTAGCTTGCAAGCCATCTATCGTTAGGAGACTATTGTATAGCCGAACAACAGAACCTGCGGCGTACACGTGAACTAGAAATAGTCACGATCATCAGGGAAACCCTAGAATCGATTAGGAGTCCACCATAGAGTTTGAGTGAGAAATCACCTTACCCTTAGCTAGTAGATACCCTTGCCATTGTCAAGTAGTCAAGCATTCACCGATAACTCGGGTCTGTTCCTGCTTAGTCGTGTCTAGGACCTACTAGGTCAACCTATCAACCCAATTGTAACCGCTTCACAACTCTAGGATCGTTAGGGCAATACCCATCTTAACCCTCCAACTAGTTGTGAGTTGAGCCACTGATAACTCGGGACCCAGCCTAGGGCACTTCATAAACCGCAACCTTATCAATACTCCACCATGGACCAGTAGTAACCGTCTAGGGCGTGTCTATAACCCTAACCGTGAACCTATCCATAGGAACTAGGTAAGCCTTGTCTTAGGACCCTAGTTCACCTCAGAGATAAGCAGTACGCATTACCGATACACCTGTCAAACCTAAAGTGGAGGAGCCATGCCTAAGTGATCCTTTACCAAACTCTGTTTTTCCAAACAACCTTTTAATTACTGTCATTTTCAGTTTCCTAAATTAAAATCATTTTTCAAAATAAAACCAAAAACCAGCTGAATTATAAATTGATTGTTTTCAACAAGTTCGTGTCCCTGAGGTTCGACAACCCGGTGTTTACCAATACTGTGCTACGCACGACATGTATACTTGCCTTAGTGTGTTGGTATAGTCCCCTGGTGAATAACCATTTTATAAATTTAAAATTTGATAGTGTAGAACCCCACTTTTCATATACACTAAACAACACATCATATAGCATGTGGACTCATCCCACCTCGCTAGGGGATGAAACCAAAAGTGGTTCATAAGGTGAGAACTTTACCAACTATTGTTTTCTTGAGTAGGACACATCCCTTGGAATCTGAGGGGTGCGAAGCACCCCTAACTCGCACTCGCACACACGCGCGCGCGTGGCGTGGGCGTATGGGCGCAATGTGGCGCTTTGATGATGCACTTTGCAGTTCTTCCAAAAAGTTGAACTGGAAGACCAGTTCTTCCGGAAACAAGCCTTTCGAGAGAAGTTGGGCCGGAAGAAGTTCTTCCGGAAAGTTAAACCGGAAGATCAGCTCTTCCGGAAAACAGCTGTTACGCGAATTTCTTCCGGAGTGACAGCTGTAAACGCGTCTTCAGTTAATCATGCGTTAATTAGAAATCAATTTGTATTAAATACGTTTGATACAAAGTTTGACCAAGAATTTATTGAGAGTGTTCCCCAAGGCTCCAGAACCACTATATATATAGAGCCTCATTAGTTGAGGCTTAACACATCGAATTCACTTCTGAGTTCTTTTTTTCTCTTCATCCTCTTCTCTTACTCTCTCAATCTTCATCTTGTTCGTCAAGACTTCAAGAATTCGAAGGTAACTTCAAGCTTAGAGTTATCCCAACCATACAATACGATTTAGGCGATTGTACCATGGGAAATAAAACGGGTTCTTCGGTAGACCCAGAATTTGTTTTAGGGGACCCGGGTTTTGACCCGAAGCCTCCGCCAAAGGTTTTGCGTTTTACTTTTATTTTTACTAACCTTTTCAACATTTTCTGTTCTTATTGTAAACTTCTCGAATTATTTCAAACTTCATCATAATTTTTCAAACTCTTTTGTCAGTGTATTTAATTTTCCCCTTTATTACTTTCTTTTATTTCATTTCCAATTGCATTTTATTTATTTGTATTCATCATTTCATTTCATTGTATTCGTATGTAATTTATTTTTTATTGTTTCCTTTTATTGTCATATTTACTTGTAATTGTTGATAGGAATAAATTTTCTTTTGATTGTATTGTAATAGAATAGGGTCTATCTCTTTTTGTTATAATCGTACTAAAATAAAAGTATTTATATTTTAATTTGCGAACAGTTTTCCTACGTTAAACCCTTAAAACCGAAGGTGGTCGTCCAATTGGACTAATAAACAGTTTTTTTCCTTTTCATGTTTTACCACATGATTAAAGTATTTTCTTCAAGATGGAGCCAGATCGGCAATCATACTTCAATTCATCATTTTCATACTGTGTTAAGCAAATTGCCACGCAACCATAAACCATTCATTGTACTTTTCCATACAATAATCGAATCAATCATATTATAACGTTATTATTACCAACCACGAAAATTCTTACTAGACGTGTCATTGACATTATGATTTGATTTAAGGAATCCCGTTTTTATTTTTTAGGATTCTACATTTTAATGAACATTAAATAAGGAGTCACCAATGATCTCTAGTACAATTGGATAGTGGGAGATACTCAAAAATATTATTTGGTTACATCAATTTTTAGAATTCATGGAGGATGAAACAAAAGAAATAACATGTTTCCATGTTGATCAACTTGTGCAACCCTCGCCACGGGCTTTACCCATTGAACCCCATGTGGGTGTTGCCTCGAACCCTATTGAGGTGCAATGTCCCCTTGTAATTCCCATGGTTTAGGGGTTTTGCCCCTTGTAGATTTAGAGATTCTTTACTGATTGAGATCAATATAGTTTTGAATGAGCATGCACTATGCATCTCTTAATTCATATGAATGTATTTCTCATTTGATGTTTATGTAAATCCAACTAAACTAAAATTGACAATGATAACATTAAAATTATCAATATTTTGTAACTTCAAATCTAATTCTTAGTGTGTTTGATTGGCTAACAAAATAAATAGAGTTAGATCATTCATTTATTAAATTTCAATAGCCACTTTCTGCTCATTATCTAAGCCTTACATGTGAACTGAACACGTGAATTATGAAAAGCAAAAAGCACCACTAATCCACTACTTCATGCATATAATTTAACTTGTTAATAACTAATTAGACCACATGGTTTAGAACCCATATTGACGCTTGCATGAAATTTTGGAACGGAAGGCACCTACCAATCCCTCCAACAAATAAAATTTATTTATAAACCTATTTAACCCGAAACCTGAATAACCTATTAACCAAAACCTGAAAACCGAACAACACGCCCTGCTTATAGTTTGCGCATATAATGTATATATATGTGTGGGCTCTTAAGGGCCAAAAGTAAAATTGCACTAATTTTAACATTATTTTTCTAATTTCGTGAAAATAACGTTAATAGTAATGGACGGTTAATCATGCATCATGTGGTGGAGTTGATACCGGAAGACAATGGGTACATTCACCAATCAGTCTTTATCCCGATTTGCTGAGTGTTATGTGCCTTATGTCCAAGGCTTGATGCAAAACTACGGAGCCGAGGGTCTCACTGAAAGCAGCCTCTTTATTCCTACGGGGCAGAGGTAAGGCCGTATACATCTTACACTCCTTAGACCCTACCTTATCTTTGCTATTGGTGAGATTTACTGAGTAAAACAACACGAAGCTAATTAGGGCAAGGTTATGGGTTAGACTCCAAATAAAAAGCCCAATCCTTTTAATACGAAACCCGATGACAAAACCCAATCAACACTCATGGTTCAATCTTCTAAAAAACCACAATTTATAGAGTATCTAATTTACACCTACTTTAGAAATTAAAATGGTCTTATACCAAAATGCAGGCGATGTTTACAGAATGGTTTGAAACTTGTATCCTTCAACCAACTTTGATTTTCAAGTATTAGACAATAATATTTTGCCAGCAGTTTGAGAATGGCAGTAGTTTGTGTGCAGCATTAGCAACCAGACCAAGAAGCATGCATACATTCTAAAGATTTACCATGAGAAAAAAGAATGGAGCAATGTTATATATGTATGTTATCAGTAAAGTAGATCAAGATCACACAATGCACGTCCTAACGGTTGCGTATTTCAATGGAATCCTGAACACCGCTTTTGGTCGCAAGGCCACAACTGGCGGATGCTTTGGTTTCAACGACCCAACATGAGAAAGAGGTCTCCCTGTGCTTCTCGGTACAGCCACTGGTGTCACTGACGACTGAGACTTTGACGTTGGAACCACTCGATCATCCATCGTCTTTGATGCGGCACTGGATCTGACCAGTCTTCTTGGCTTAAAGATTTGACCAGTCAAAGCAGTAGTAGGAGCGGGTTTGATAGCGAGGGAGCATTGTGTGGCAATTGAAAGCGGTTTTAAGTTTGATACGGGTCTTGAGAGATTCTCTTTGTCATCGTTCGAGAGACGGGAACTAGTAAAGGGTCTCGGGTTTTGTGAGGTAGCCGGGGATTGGATGAAATTGTTGATTCTTCTGAGAGGTTGTCTCATACTTGAAGATGGGGCTAATGGAGGTTTCAGCTCTGAGAGAAAAGACTGTGAAGAAGCCGCAGGAAGAGCTCTATTCTCTTGTTTCTGTCTCGTTTTTCGCTCTTCAGCTAATTGGTTTTCAAGGTCCCGAACCTACACATAAATGAGTCGATTTGGGTAATGTTATATCTCTAAGCGGATGAAAAACAATCTAACTCAAAACAGGTTGAAATTGTTTTTCATCCATAATCAGTGATCAGTGATGATTTCTCTTCCACTTCTCCAGTAGTTCAGTGATTATTTGTTACATGTGAAGTTATTTCATTAACAATGGCAAGTAACTTGTAAGTCGTGTGGTGTACCTTTTCTTGCAGAAGTTTATATATGTGATCTCTAGCAGAAAGCTTTTCTTGCAGAAGTTTACATATGTGTTCTCTAGCAGAAAGCTTTTCTTGCAGAAGTTTACATATGTGTTCTCTAGCAGAAAGGAGTCGTTGAACAGACTGTAAACTATCCTGTAATTTTTTTGTTTCCTTCTCATCGTGCTTCGCTTTCTCTGCCTGTTTAACATATAAATAAATATATATATGTAAATAAATATAAAAAACTCGACATTAATAATTGTTATCCTAACTAGACAGTACTTTCAATGCAAGTTACCAGCTGCTTATACTTGAACAGTTCAGTGTTATCTACTTGTTTGTGAGCAGGACCATGCTCAATGCCTCTCACACGGCTTGCAAAATTCAGTGAGCAAATCGTTTCTCCAAGATCTTCTGAACTTGGGCTAATTTGAACAAACATTATTGTGTTACAGTCACCTCCTGCACAATTAATAAGGTAATCAGAGGAATGTCCGCGGGATTAAACCGTAACAATCAAGAAAGCCTCACCTAAAGAGCTCTGCAGGATATGTGTCAGCTTCGAGTTCCTGATTCGGTCAAAAGGTAAATGGAAATAAGATTGAACAATGGATGGTAACACTAGTATGAGGTCGGGGATTAAGACGGTGGGATATACCTGTAAGGAATGTGAGCAGTTTTTGATGCAAGAGCAGATATTACATCTCCTAATGCTGAAAGAGATTTATTTATAAACTGGGATTCCTTCAATCTTTCCCCTTCAACCTGTATCTTTCCCAGTCGCTCACTTCCTGCCAAATCTATGAGCCAAAGATGGCTTCTGGTTCTTAGTCCATTCACCAAATTCTCCCCAAGAACTGTCACTCGCAATAAGCTGTACAACAGCATGAATTCCAGTAAGCAATTTAATTTCGGAAGTAAAAACCATTTTGATAATATAAATATGGGGATTTATTTACCAGTGAGAACGGCTACTAAGCTCATTAGCATTGGTTGAGCCAACAGAACGCACACGACTCCCACTCTTAAGCAGTTCCCAAACTTCATCTGTCTTATACACAGGCACCTGAGATAGCCCAGGAACTTCCTGAGTTCCTTCCGCTGATTGTTTTATCTCTAGCCTGCAGCAGCGTTTAGATATAAACTATTCAGTCCTATTTTGTAAAATCTTAAAATTTTATTATTTAAAATAAGCATTTGAATTGTAATCATAGTAGCCAACGGCGCATCAAAACCGCCTTGAGCAGCAATGGGCATAGCCTCAGTGAGCAGGGAAAAAAACAGGCCTGAACATGTCAGAAACAGTAAAATTGATCTGAAACAACTAAAATTGGCCTGGAACCAGCCTAAAGCATGTCCAAAACAGCTACAAATGGCCCGAAATAAATGTGTGTCTAGCTTGTATCAGGCGTGCGCTTTTTAAGGCGCCTTGCATCCAGGCAACAGGCCCACCCTTTGCCTAGTTTGCAATCAATCTCTTGTTCACAATACGAGCATACGACTTACCACAAGGATTCGAAGTATTATGCAAATTAAAGTTAAGAGCAGAAATAGGCAAAACAGGATTTACATATGTGGGTGTGCATCTTATACATAAATACACACACAAATTAAGTAAGTGAATCAATCAACAAGCTTACTTTTTAGCAGGTTGGTTAGAATCTTCAACCAAAAGGTCTTTTATCTTCTCATTGTAGACCTCCAACATGCTTACGTACAGTTGGAATCTCATAATATCACTCCGTTTATCAGATACCGTGAATAATTCCTCCAAAGTACGGTAGTTAACTCCCCGGTTTTCAGCAGTTCCTTCCATTGTAAACGTCTTTCCGGTTCCAGTTTGCCCATATACAAAGATACACATATTGAATCCATCAAGCACCGACACCACGAGAGGCGAAGTTTGTGCAAAAACAGCCTCTGCAAATACAGTGAACGCAAGTGTTCATAACAAGAGAATCAAAATAAATAAACGCAAACAGAGCTAGCATCATATTCTTCGATTACCTTGGTTGTCCTCGGGCCTAAATATATGATCAAACTTGAATCGCTTTTCAGATGAATTGGATCCTTTTATCTTTAACTCGTTTTCCTTAGCTGAATAAAAATCAACAACAGATGTTGATCCTTTGGCAATCTCTTCATCGTTTAACGGTCTACATCTACAGAACACCCTAATGTTTCCTTTAAGTTCAATGACTTCGTTGTATAACCGTCTTCTCTTTGAACACTCTAAGTGGCATCTATTCTTCAACATTTGGCACTCTTCATGATGCTTCTTCTTCAAAGTCTCATGTGCCTCACCTTATATGCACAACATAATCATAAGCAAGTAAATCAAGGTATACTAAGAACTAGGGTGCTCATCAGGTCAGTTTGTGGGTTATTTGGGTTATTCGAAAACAAAAATTCCAAAACTGATTGCAATGCGAACTGAATACGAGTTAACCTTGAATTCGGATTGATTCGAATAACCCAAATTATGAGAGAAAAAATAAACATAATAATTAATTGTGTAAAATAAATAATAACATATTTGTATTATGTATAACAAACATAAACTATTATAATTTTGAAAATCACAAATTTTAATTAGATTCGAAAACCAAATTCAATTTATTCTAATTTTTTTCTTTTGAACGGCGATTTTATTAAAACGAGCCAACCCCTAGCAAGACGCTAGAGGGCCCAAAACAGAAAACATTAATTTATTCTAATTCGATGAGTTTTGGTTTTTTCGATACAAATAATGAATACCATAATTAGAAATCTGGAGGAAAACTAAGAACAAATTGAATGGGAAATCATTAAGACACTGAGGAGCACATAAAACCTCAGATCCAGGAAAAGATTCAGCAGTTATACATTTAACTTCATTGGACAGAGCCACATATCCTGTTCTCAAATTCTGAAACAATATATTCAACGATTCATACTCAAGCATAAAAATAATTCTAAAAAGAAATCCATTCGTAATCTATACCATCACTTCGTTGCTTAATTTTTCGAATGTTCTTGATACCAAACATGTTCTGAAACTGAAACACATTTCGTAGGTTTTATATGAAAATTTCAGGAATTAGGTATCGAATGCATATGATACTATCAAACTAATATTTTCCTAGGGTTTTAATTTCGCGGGTTTTATCTAAAAATCAGGAATTAAGGTATCAATTGCGATGATACTATTACACTAATAACAGCCACAGATTTAACCTGCATCGAATTGTTCTACAGTTTCAAATTCGTGAGTATTATCACAAAATTAACGATCGCAGATGATACTATCGAGCAATTTCATTAGTACACTTAACATGATTCGCGAGTCTTATCTCAAAATTTATCGATCGCAGATGATACTATCGAGCGATTCCAACAGTACACTTAACATGATTCGTGAGTATTATCTCAAAACTTATCGATCACACATGACATATGATACTATCGAGCGAGCAATTCCATCAGTATACTTAAGAAGAACCGTAAACAATCACGAAAATCAAAATTACCTGCCATGAATGTCAGCGATGAAACTGGAATAATGCACAAATCCTAGAGAGAGCGTTTCAGAAATTCAAATGGCCGACGATGGTATAAAGGTTTTGCTTCAACTGATAGTGAATTTCCGGCAACGTATATATTTTTTTTCAATTTTATGTTGCTTTGTCTCAATTCGATCTTTTAAGGACATAAAAAATCAACATACGTTCATTTTTTGTCTTATAAAAGCCCGTTAATATTTTGCATATAAAAACTCTAACATGTTTTCTATTTTGTCTCGTAAAAAACCCTTAACAATTTTTACACATAAAAGTCCCTTCACATATTAAATTCAAATGAAATTATATTTTAAGCTTTATATGGTACAACTTGTTTGTTACATTATATTAATCTATTTATTTTAAAAACATCATTTCAGTTGAATCTTAAGTAACTTTTAAGATTCAAATTTAAAAGTAAATATTTTCACATAAAAATAGTTTTTTCCACATAAAAAATGGTTTTTCATTATATTATTTTTTTTAAATAGAAAAAAGAGTTGATTACTATTTGCATCATTCACTACATTTGGAAACTCAGTGCATTTAGAATTGATTTAGAGTTTTTTTTTTTTTTTTTTTTTTGGGAACGGCAATTTTATTAATAAACAACACCGTCTAGCAAGAAAAACTAGACGGGCCCAGTAACAAACATTAGAAAGAAAAAGAAGTCCAATCTTCCCACGAGAAAGATTGGACATAACACCGATTCACATATTATAAACAGCCTCCAATATTTAGTTTTCACAATCACCCGGTGAATAGACGGAATACGATCGTTGAAAATTGCCTTGTTCCTTTCCAACCATAAGCATCAACAACCCGTGAGGATGATAGCTTTTAAGGCCGACGCTTTCCTTGGAGATAGAACATTATCCTTATGCAAGTTGACAAGATCCAAGATGGAAAACGCATAAACCAGAGAATTGACAACTAGTGAATATGTGTTCCGTTGACTATGTTCCATCCCCACACAATATACATAATGTCGTAGCCACCAGAATATTTCTCCGAACCAAATTCTCCGCCGTTGGGAGTCTGTCCAAAATCGCCCTCCAAGCTAATAAATTGACCATGATAGAGACCTCCCTGCACCACCTAAAATTGAACTCTTGGGCTGCCGACATCTGATTCGCGATCAGTCTCCGAAGGGACTTCACCGAAAAGGAACCGGACCTGTCCTCAGACAACTGGATATACTCGTTGCTCTGCCATATAATCATCCATCTTTACCCCTAGGCGCTTGATATCCACTGTGTTCTTAAAAATAACTTTCCAAACCCCGCTGAAACTTTGATTAAACAGGATCAGATTGTTCACCGCATTCCTATCATGGATACAACCAATAACTCTATGCCATAATCGATCGGGCTCAGTTTTAAACCTCCATGCCCACTTAGCTAAAAGACATTGGTTACTAGTGGCCAAAGACACCAAGCCAAGGCCCCTCTCCAATTTAGGTTTCAACACATCTTTTGTAGCAACCAAGTGATTTTTTTTGGCGTAATCGGTCCCTCCCCAAAGGAAATTGAACCGTATTATGCAACTTAAAGTTAAGAGCAGAAATAGGCAAAACAGGATTTACATATGTGGGTGTGCATCTTATACATAAATACACACACAAATTAAGTAAGTGAATCAGTCAACAGGCTTACTTTTTAGCAGGTTGGTCATAATCTTCAACCAAAAGGTCTTTTATCTTCTCATTGTAGACCTCCAACATGCTTACGTACAGTTGGAATCTCGTAATATCACTCCGTTTATCATATACCCTGAATAATTCCTCTAAAGTACGGTAGTTAACTCTCCGGTTTTCAGCAGTTCCTGCCATTGTAAACGTCTTTCCGGTTAGTTTGCCCATATGCAAAGATACACACATTGAATCCATCAAGCACCGACACCACGAGAGGCGAAGTTTGTGCAAAAACAGCCTCTGCAAATACAGTCAACACAAGTGTTCATAACAAGAGAATGAAAATAAATAAACTCGAACAGAGTTATCATCATATTCTTCGATCACCTTGGTTGTCCTCGGGCTTAAATATATGATCAAACTTGAATCTCTTTTCAGATGAATTGGATCCTATTATCTTCAACTCATTTTCTTGAGCTGAACAAAAATCAACAACAGAAGTTGATCCTTTGGCAATCTCATCATCTTTTATCGGTCTACATCTACAGAACACCCGAATGTTTCCCTTAAGTTCAATGACTTTGTTGTATAACCGTCTTCTCTCTGAACACTCTAAGTGGCGTCTGTTCTTCAATATTTGGCAGTCTTCTTGATGCTTCTTCTTCAAAGTCTCATGTGCCTCACCTAATATGAACAACATTATCATAAGCAAATAAATCAAGGTATACTAAGAACTAGGGTGTTCATCAGGTCAGTTTGTGGGTTATTCTAAAACAAAAATTCCAAAAGTGATTGCAATGCAAACTGCAAACTGAATACGAGTTCAAATTTGAAAAACCTTGAATTCGGATTGATTCGAATAACCCGAATTATGAGGGAAAAAATAAACATAATAATTAATTGTGTAAAATAAATAATAACATATTTGTATTCTGTATTAGTGGGCTAAACCAGCTTAAACCCACGTAATAACAACCAACTTTAGTAAAGTCAGCAGAACATCATTGCAGCATATTTTGACAAAAGAATGTGATAAGCAAAATATATAACATAACATGGTTGAAACAGATTTATCCGGGACAAAACTATCTCGTTCATTTAACATAATCGCCCAGAAGATAGTGATGAAGATTACTGAAGAGGAAAATCATGAAACTTAAATCAAAATTGTATACTACAACCTGTGTACAAACAAACATCGACAACATAGGTGGTTGTGATCGATAGTAGTAGGTCTATGACACCGCCTTCCTTAAAATGAATATCAAATCAAGGATAGAAACCTATTTCTTTTATAACTGACCATATATGTAACATACTTTGCTTTCTACACAAACAAAATTACTAATTAAAAATGGAAACATTCAACAAAACAACACATTTTTCAAAATGAAAATCATGAGTTGTTACCCTAATATCATATGAGTTTTAATAGTAGCCACGATTCCACAAAGTAAAACTAATCATTCTCTTTCTAATTAAATACAACTTAAAGAATTATAAACCTCAATCCCAAATAGAAGAGCATTATCCTCGAAATTTCAAAACGAAATACATACATCACCACCATAGGTTGTTAACAATCACGACATGCAAGGAGTAGTGTAGAAACATACCTCTCTTCTGTCTATTGGCGTAATTTTCAGAGTAGAGAAAGAGAAAGAAATGGGAGAGGAGTATTGAAGATTGTGAATCCGGTGGTGGTAAACGTCTCCGGCTACAACCGTCAATAACGTCGCCGGTTCCGGTGAAGAAGAAAAGCGATCGAACAAAGGAAGGTTATGAAACTTATCCGCTACAGCCGGGGAAGAACATATCGATGAAGTAGAAAAGAAGCAAGCGGCAGGTATGGGAGATAGAGTAAGTTTGTTTGTGTTTTATGAAAAGCTTATGTCCTTTTACGTTCATGCGAACATAATTATTATGTTTGAGTCGCGCCTATCTTTTCTTGGTGTAGCATAAGTCGTCGCTTCTAACATCTTCTAACATTCTCATTAAACAGCTTTTTCATATAAAAATATTTTTTAAACAATTTTTCTTTAAAAAATTTCAAAACAGTTTTTTATAGAAAACGTTTTCTTAAAAAGTTTTTTCGAAATAAACTTTTTAAAAAAGTTTTTTTAATATTTAGAACAGTTTTTAAAAAACCTTTCTAACCAATTTAAAAAAAAACCCCTTTTAAAAAGTAAAAAAACATTTTAAACAGTTTTTGTAAACGCTTTTAAATTGTTTTTTTTCTAAATATTTGTAAGCAGATTTTTAAAGCATTAAAAAAAAACGTTTTTAAAAAGTAAAAAAAACGTTTTTAAAAAGTAAAAAAAAACATTTTTAAACTGTTATTCTCAAAAAAGAATATTTTAAACGGTTTTTTAGAAACTTTTGTATACAGTTTCTAAAAAACGCTTTTTAAACAGTTTTTTTAAAACATTTTTAAACAGTTATTTAAAAAAACGTTTTTAAACAGTTATTTAAAAAAAATTATTTGTTTAAAAACGTTTTTAAACGGTTTTTATAAAACATTTTTGTAATTTTATTTAGGAAAATTGGATTTTAATAATCCCACCTATTAACTATTGGCCTACAATAATCCCACCTAAGTTTATTTTTTTTTACGGTCCTACCTATTCAACCTATATTTTCTGGTGGTCCTTTCGTCAACTAAACTAACCATCGTTAAATTTAGATGACGTGTCTTCCAACAAGACAACCTACATGTCATATATTTGATGACTTGGCAATTCATATCCCACTTTAGAAAATAAAAATATATATATACATCTTCATTATACCACATTTCAGATAAAACTAAAAAAAGAAGTTAAACATTTGCTCCCGTCGCCGCCGGGAGAGTGAGCTTGACGGCCAAGGGTGACCACGGCAGTTCGGCCAGATTCCGGCCACCGCCGGGGACAACGATGATCTCGTTTTAGTCGCATTCGAAGATGTGCACGAGGATGGTGTTAGTAGCATCCGACAGTTCAGAGGTGACGGCCACACCCATCTAGGGTTTTTGGTTTCTTCCGTCTCTGTGATGACGATGATGATGACAGTAGCGACAATGTAGTCACGTCTCTTGCTATCCCTGGAACCCTAACATCTGATGTAAAACATTACGGAAGTACCACAATCTTCAATCAAACCCAAATCGACAGTGAGCAGATCTGGTGGTTGTGGTTTCTTCAATCGAACCAAACTCGCTCAAATCCCATGTTTCCAAGTCGATTTGCTCATGTAGATCAGTCACCCCTTCTAGATTAACGAACATGGAACACATATCTGATCTTTAATTTTGTTCTGGGTCACCATGGATTAGTTGGTTTTAGGTTTTTGTTGGGGTGTTATGTTAGATAGTTGTCATTGAGAAGAAAGATGACAAAGAAAGAGATATCTGATATTTAATTTTGTTCTGGGTCACCATGGATTTGCTGGTTTTAGGTTTTTGTTGAGGGTTTTATGTTAGATAGTTGTCAACGAGGAAGAAAGATGATGAAGAAAGAGATGAGGAAGTGGATAGAACAAATTCTTGTGAGGCGGTTCAGAGTCGGAAGGGTCGGTGCGTTTGCGTGTTGTGCACTTGCGGAAGGTTAGGGCTATGAGGAAAGGTACGAAGAAGGTGGAATTGGTGGCGGTCCGGTGATGTTGGTTGTGGTGGTAGACGGCCGGAGTAAGGGCTGCGATGGCGGACGCTAACAAAGTAACAATTTGAGGTGGGGGAAAATATGAGATCAGAAAATAAAAAATGTATTTTTTTACGAGGGAAATAACTTGGAATGCCACATGGAAATAAGACATTAGAAAAATTAAAAAGAATATTCCACGTCATCTGCCATGTCATCAGAGGTTTAACGATGTTAAAAAAGTTAATGGAAGGACCACTAGAAAAAATAAGTTGAATAGGTAGGACCGTCAAAAAAAATAAACTTAGGTGGGATTATTGTTAGCCAATAGTTAATAGGTAGGATTATTAAAATCCAATTTTCCTTTTATTTAAAAGAAAACTGTTTAAAAAAACTATTGGTTAAAATATACATAAAGAAAATCAAAAGGTTTGAATGGTAATTATCTATAAGTTTATAGAACGGTTTATTTAAATTTCAGTTTATTTTAGCAATCTGTATAAGTTAAAAACAGACACTCTTCTTCTTACAGATTGCAGAGGTTTAGTCCACATCTTCTTCTACAGATGTCTGCAGATGTGGTCCGCAGACTGCAGACAATTTACCTCTTATAAAACAAATTGCACCTAAGATATGAGTTATCTTCCATAGAAAGACAGAGACGTAAATTGACGCTTTTTTCATCATCTAACCGAGCCTACACACTACCATCGTCAACTAATAGACCTTCTATTATTATGCATAGGCTGCTTGTACATTCAATTTTGGAGGTTGTACATTGCAAGAGTTACTATTTGGTTTCACATTATATTGTATATAGGGTAATAACAAACATAAACTATTATAAGTTTGTGCAAAAACAGCCTCTGCAAATACAGTGAACACAAGTGTTCATAACAAGAGAATCAAAATAAATAAACGCAAACAGAGTTAGCATCATATTCTTCGATTACCTTGGTTGTCCTCGGGCCTAAATATATGATCAAACTTGAATCGCTTTTCAAATGAATTGGATCCTATTATCTTTAACTTGTTTTCCTGAGCTGAATTAAAATCAACAACAGAAGTTGATCCGTTGGTAAACTCATCATCGTTTAACGGTCTACATCTACAGAACACCCGAATGTTTCCTTTAAGTTCAATGACTTCGTTGTATAGCCGTTTTCTCTCTGAAACACTCTAAGTGGCATTTGTTCTTCAACAATTAGCAGTTTTCATGATGCTTCTTCTTTAAAGTCTCATGTGCCTCACCTTATATGGCACATCATAATCATAAGCAATTGAATCAAGGTATACTAAGAACTAGGGTGTTCATCAGGTCAGTTTGTGAGTTATTCTAAAACAAAAATTCTAAAAATGATTGCAATGCGAACTAAATACGAGTTTTTACTAACTTAGGGTATTTCTCGTTTTATTATCAAAACTCATTTTTAGAAACCCTAATTTCTCGTATTTCTCGTTTTATTATCAAAACTCATTTTTATTCCAAACCAACTTAGTGTATCATCCATTATAACATTTTATAATATACTTTAAAATATCGAACCTTACCTCAACACCGTTTGCTTAATTTGGGCAGAAAAACGTTACGAAAACCCTAATTTTGACCTGTTAACAAAACCCTTACCAAACCTTTTCCAATTGTGAAATAAACTTAGGAATTTCTTAAAACACATTATTTTAGGATTTCTATAAAGATTCAGACCCTAATTCCAACCCGATTACCCAACTTTTAGAAAACAAGCTCCAGAACCCTAATTTCTACACATTTTTAGAAATCATACTTAGAGATCGATTTAGCCAAAACTGAAAAAGTAATTTTAGACCTTACCTAATAATGCTTGGCTGCAAAATTTTAGCTTCTGAATCCATTTCGTTTGCTCGAAATCGATGGATGAAGTTTCTGGGCGGGTTTAGGGTTTTTGAGGCTTTGAATCAGTGAATTGGTGAGATTAAAAGGTTATTTGATCTTGTTTTATAGGGGAATGATGCGTCTAAGACCCTAACACGTACCTAAGTGACTAACCCTTCGAAATCGACGCGTAGCAACCGAATTTTGGCCTCCAAGTAATGACACGTGGTAAAAAACGAGCCTAACATGAAATATGTCTGCAGAAGATCCAGGCGTATCACGCCGTGTGAGGGACTGGGCTGCGCAATACGTGTAGCCCTTTGTTTCCGGCCAGCTTTGATCTTGTAGGTCCGGAATAAACCCGTCAACACGATATTTGATCACAAATGAGTGCGGAAACCTCAAATGTGATTGATTCAAGAGAATAGTAGAAGAAATAGACTAGATCTAGTGAAAAGATGAAGCCTTGAATGAGAATCAGCTACTATTCGAAGCTTTGAAGCTGATCGTAAACGCCAACACCAAGAAGAAGTCGTGAACTATGTTTTCCAAAGCTTACTTGATCATAAACATGAGGTGGTATTTATACCACCTCTTACAAGCACATGGGCTAATCATAAACCCAATAAGCCCAATCATAAACCCAAGCCCATGCCCAATCTAATAGTAAACTAGCCTAAACATAATAAAACTAGCCTACTAATCTAATTAAACCCTCTAAGCCCACCCAACTCATTTAATATTACAAGCCTCATAATCTAGCCTCTACAATCTTCCCCTAGGCTTGTGATATTAAATGTCTTCGATCTTTGAAATTCTTCTTCTTGAGTGGTTGGCATAGATGTTGATGAAGATTCTTTCCGCAGAAATCTTCAATGGGTTTCATGATGGGCACATGGGACTTCCTCTTGATCAGCATCAGCTCGAACTTCTTGAATTTGAACAAGCAATGAGATGGAGGATTCTCAATGACTTGCTTCTTTTGAAAGAACTGGTTCTTGCTGAATCTTCGGTAACTGTCTTGAATCTCCAAAAATTAGAGGGTAAATTTTGAAAACCTCCTAACTTTGGAGAACTTGATTGTTGATTTTCAAACTTCATGATCTCTGACTGCTCTCTGTATCATTTTCTTTTTCAAAGAATTGAATTGAGATCTTCAGCTTCCCCTAAACTTGTGGGCATTTTCTTTGAAAAACTTTTGACATTTTTGGATACTTGTAAAGACACCAACAACTTCCCCTAGATAGTTGCTTTTCAGATGGAAGTCTTGTCCGGCTGGTTCTTTAACTTTGAGCAGCAGCAGCATCTTTCTATCATCAACCTGTCTGACACACATTTGAAAAAAACAATACTCCACCAGACATTTGATGACTGGTCTTTGGGTTAGAGGGTAATTATCATCTGTTCAGATGATTCAAATTAACATTATTTTAATCAAAAACCCTAATATAGATTACGGGTTTTCTATAAAACTTCCCCTGAACCCAAGACCTCTAAAGACTTCCCCTTAGCTGATTAATTACTTCCCCTCAGCTAAGGACTTCCCCTGAAATAATACATATTATCTTCGAGTTCCCTTCAGATACTATGTATTATGGAAGTCTTTTCATTAGATAATAAGTATCATCCTCGAGTTCCCTTCGGATAATACTTATTATCCCATACTCCTTCCCCTAAAAATTTGTCAAGATCTGTCGGGGGCATACTGTCATGCATCAAAACCCATGAAAACACATTTTAACTTCTCAAATTAACCTGGCCAAGACGAAAGACAAACACAAAGAACTTAAAACTCACACAAGAAAGATAAAATTAGACAAATATTTACCAAAACCAAACATGAGAAAGTTTACAAGGGATCAAACCGTATGAATCTGACTGAGGAACCCTTTTCAGCTTCAGTTACTCGACTAGTCCAGGTGATTGCCGGTATGTTTGTCCGCTTTAAACTCAGACCCGTTTAAACTCAACCAAATGCATCATGCTTAATATAGTACATTATTACCGTCATGTTTAATTGTCCCCACACCCAAGCGTACACAGCAAAACCTACCCAACCTCAGAGTTTATTGAGGATTCACAAACCCCCAACTTGAGGAACCATGCACCACGACTATGACTACCACTTATTTTCATTAACCATCAGCTGGTGATCAGGTCGGCCGCTAAGCACACAAAGAAGACCAACTGAGTGATTATTTTTCATTTTCTTTTCTTTTTCATTTTTTTTAATTTCTTTTTCATTTCTTTTTCTTTTCTAATTTCTTTTTCTCATGCGGCGTAGTCATGACAGCAGAAACATGGCGTGTGAGAGAGTGAATACTAGGTAATTACCACTCTCAACCCATTTTTGTCGGGACTCAGTCTTTTAAACCATGCAACCTAGGATGGGAAACTAAACATATATATCTTTTAAGTTTACTGCACTTTCATTGGTGGTCATACGATTAGGTCGAGCCTACCGAGCATATCACCGTGGAGCTTGCCTTTCACTTCCGCATTACGCGTGTCAGCCATCTCCAATCCGTGCATTCATTTTACTTTCCCTAAACTTCTCAAAAACAAGACACAAACACAAACAATTAAAAATTGAAAAGCACACTATTTTTTAGGGGTCAACTTTTTCTTCATCTTTCCATTTCTTCCCCTTGCTTTTTGATTTTTAATGTCACAATTTTGTGAACATAATTATTTTTTTATTACTTTTTTATTTTTTTATTTTTTTTTATTTTTTATTTTTTTTTTATTTTTTAAAAAAATAAAACACACAAACACACTTAAAAGAACAAAACACAAAATTTTGAAGATATCTGGCCAAGCTAACTTTCAAAGTATTGATTTGGATTTTTTTTTTTTTTTTTAAATTGGGTTTCATGACATGCACACTTCGTTGCATTTGAAGTCAAACACTTAATCAATCAACAGCTTAATTGAAACTTTAATGAAATAGGTTTGACTCAAAATACCCTTTGCTGCCTCATCATTTAAGCAACCAAGTTAAGAACAGTACCTTTCATGCTGATATTTACCTTTTACCTCTCAATGAGACATACCTTCCATTTATAGATTACTTGACATAACATGAAGATACGTCTCCTAAACTGTGCCTGGAACAATCACTTATCAACAAACAAATTAGTAATAAAAACGTTAGTGATAATCCTCCTTGATCGTTCCTGCACAGAGTGAGAGATTAGTTAGCCATTGGTACCCAGGCCATTGTTTTTCTGGGTACACCTGAGGAATCAATAAAGGATACTTATTGTAAGAACATCCCCTTTGAAAAATCAGGAAGTTGGGATGGAGCTGCCTTGATTTTTGGTTTCCAAATTTCAGGTGATTTAACATTTGTTTTAGTCACTTTTGGAGTTGTGACCTTAGGTATTTCAACCTTCTTCATTTTAGATTCACTTTTCAAAACAATTTTTGTTTTAGTCACCTTTTGATTTGTGACTTTAGGTATTTCAACCTTCTGCATTTTAGAAATATTTTTCAAAACAATTTTAGTTACCTTGGGAGGGGTAACTTTGGGTTTTTCAAGTTTTGATTGCTTTGAAAATGGTTTCATCACCTTTTTCTGAAAATTTTGGTAACTTGGAAAGCTGTTGTTTTGATTTAAAGTTTTTCTTTCAGCTTTGGCAGCACCCCAATGTTGATCAGAGGGTTTAACCTTGGGGGTAACAGTCTTCATTTCCTTAGGTTTCTGCACCATCATCGGCTTAGACTTCACAGACTCCTGAGATGAAACCTTTTGATTTTTCGGAAAATAGGGTTCATAGGGGCGATACAGGCAGTTTCTAGCAATATGACCAGCGATGCCACAATTAAAGCAAGTCTGCTTCTTTAGATAGAAGTCAGACGTGTACCCATTCGTCTTTGGTGGCTGATATGGAGCTGGTTTGCCTTGTGTCTGCTTCGTTGCTTTGACTGCTGCTTCAGATTTGACTTTCTGCTGGTTCGTCGAAGCCTGTGTCGAACCTGTCTTTACTATCTTTGTGCTTCCTTGATTCTTTGACGTTGAAGCACCATCCTTGCAATTACAACAGCAACTGCATGATCCAACTGAAGAAATGGGAGACACAACTACTCCCTTTAGTTTTTCATTCTTCACTCCAGCTGTTGACTTCATACTCGGATGTTTAATGGTGATCTTTGGCTTCTCATCTTTAGCTTCACTGATCACTCCATCAGTTAGTCCCTTGAACTTGGAGGAGAAGGATGGTAAGTCATACCCAACATCTGGTTCTTGGTCAAACATAGATCCAGATGTCATAAAGATCTTCCCCTCAGGCCGTGTTGTCAAGATCACCTTTTCCCTTTTGACTTCGTCAACAACTTTCAAGCATGGGGTTTCAATTTTAGGGTATGGTTTCAACTCTACCCCAACATCATCAGACTTGGAATTATGACATCTGTTATACTCCTGGCACTCAGCATCATCTCTTGATACGTCCTATATTCTCCCTTCACCATATGTCATGTTTGCCTCGTTGTCTATTTCCTCTTGAGTCAATGGTGTAGTTCCAACCAAGACACTATCAATAGGAGGAGCAGCTTCTTTATAGTCTGACTTAGTTCGTTCAACTTGATCCTCACTAAGAAGTATTCCTATAATGTCTCTGGGAACTGGTGGAGGAATAATGCTGTTTGCAGCCAAGGCCTTATCAGTCTTTTCTGATCCAAATCCAGGTGTGTGTTTCCCAACTTGACCAGTCACAACAGCATGTGACAATTCCTTTCCAGCATCAAGCATTCTTTTGCTTCTCATTTGATTCATATCAAGTTTTACTTGCAACTCATTGTTTTTATGCTTAAGTTCATCTATCTGCTTGCTAAGCTCAGCTATTTCTAACTTAGCGTTGTCATACAGATAAGCGTTCTCAGTTGCTAGTTTCTGATATTTCACTATGTCTAGTTTCTGAGCTTTTACCTTATCCTCATTCTTTTGCCATCTACCCTTAAAAGAACTCCTTTCGTATTTTACCTCAAACAGTTCTGACTGAAAATTTTTACAGATTTGCCTAAGTCCAGGAATTATACGAGCACAAGTAGGATTGGGGCATATCTCAACATCTTCGTCCTCAAATATATTCTTTTCTTCAACCACTGAACTCATTTTCTTTCTTTACGTATGCAGCTTCTGAAAATCTTGAAAAATCGGCAAAAACGGCAAAATCGGCAAAAGTACTATTCAAAGAATAGTGTCAAAAACTTAAAACTGAAAAACGGAGGCCTTCGGAGTGGAATTTGGGGGTCCAAATGAGCTCCCCTGGACGTTAGTTTGGGGTAATATCTGGGGCTTGATGTCACGAACGTCGTGTAAAATTTTGAGCTTCTAACTCCAAACGAGTCAAAAGTTACGCCCGTTTCCGTGAAAGTGAGAAAAAAGTGACTTTTTGCCGCAAAAACCCTGTTTCCGATCGTAAACCCTGTTTACGATCGTAATCACCTGTGGATCGTAAACACCTACAGTCGTAAACACTTAAACCGCCTCAAGGAATCGTAAACTGTGATTCCGATTTCCGATTACGACCACCGGAGTCGTAAACAGCCGTTTCCGATAAAAACTCAGTCGTAAACACCTTTTACGACTATGCAAAGTCGTAAACACGAGTACACTCAACAAGTACAATCGTAAACACTTTTTGCCGGGTCGTAAACAGGCAATCTTCAACCCAAACCCAGAAATCTCAATCGTAAACCCAGAAACTCGAAGAACACAGCAGCAGCGACGATCGTAATCCCCTAAAACACCCTCGAATCTTCAACCTTTTACGAAAACAAACCCAGAAAACGCTTGAATCTATATCGTGAGAGCCTCGAATCTAAGATTCTTGGCTCTGATACCAATTGTAGGTCCGGAATAAACCCGTCAACACGATATTTGATCACAAATGAGTGCGGAAACCTCAAATGTGATTGATTCAAGAGAATAGTAGAAGAAATAGACTAGATCTAGTGAAAAGATGAAGCCTTGAATGAGAATCAGCTACTATTCGAAGCTTTGAAGCTGATCGTAAACGCCAACACCAAGAAGAAGTCGTGAACTATGTTTTCCAAAGCTTACTTGATCATAAACATGAGGTGGTATTTATACCACCTCTTGCAAGCACATGGGCTAATCATAAACCCAATAAGCCTAATCATAAACCCAAGCCCATGCCCAATCTAATAGTAAACTAGCCTAAACATAATAAAACTAGCCTACTAATCTAATTAAACCCTCTAAGCCCAGCCCAACTCATTTAATATTACAAGCCTCATAATCTAGCCTCTACAAATCTTTTTACAAGTTTGGTCCTCATACTTCTATTTAATGCATTCTAGGCTCTCTAACTTTTACCCTTTTATTATTTTATGTATCAAAACATTATGGGACATATTTTTAACATTTCTAAGGTTTCTAAGGCTCGGGATTCGTACGATATATATATATATATATTTATTTATTATTATTAAATTACGTTTTAACCCCTCAAACTTTATAATATATACCATTTTATGTTGTAGATCATAATAGAACATACTTTTAATAACTTCTAAGCCTTTGGATACTTATAAGATAATTATAAACGCGTATTTATAAAGACGTATTTTGCCGAATAAATACGTTTTTATTGATTATAACTATCTTTTTGACGTTCAAACATATTTTACTTTATAATTCACATGTTTAACTATTTACACACGTATTAACACGTATATTTTTATTTTCTTAATATTTATCTATGTTTATAGAAATTCGGGATGTTACAAATCTAACCCCTTAAAAATAGGTTTCGTTCTCGAAACCTGATCTATTCCCATTATCACAAACTATCATATTCTAATGTCTAAGGCACAAACAAGTATAGGCCCACACATATATAGCACATAACACGTTTTAGGTAAGCATCTAACAGATAATTACGTTAACTAAATATTGAAGTTACCTGGTCGATAGTTGGGTTTCAAGAACTTGGGATCCTCACCCCTAGCTTCTATTGCACTATACGCTCTTGTAGGAGCGGTGCGAGGTCCAATATCATTCCCTGGGACAGATCGTAGAGGTGCAGGATTCAGTACTAACTTAGGGCAATTTTTCTTAAAATGTCCTACCTCTCCGCACTTGAAACATTCCTTCCTTACTATATTAGTCCTTATCGGGCAAGCTGTGGCAACGTGTCCAGAACCTCCACACTTGTAACAACTGGACTTCCCATAACAACACTCTTCAGAATGATTCCTGCCACACGTATTGCATCTTGGTACGTGATTACCCTTTGACTTATTCCAAGCATCTTTCTAAGTACTTCCCGAGGATTCAATCCACTTCCTCTCTGCTCCACCGGCCTTCCTACTTCTCCATAAATTTCGTCGTAAAGAGTCGCACTAAGGTTCACTGCCGCTTTATATGTTGCAGGTGCAAGTACCTTTACCAATTTTCGCACCTAAGATGGAAACCCTTGCGTGTAACGCCTAACTCTAACTTCTTCAGTCAGCACCAGATTTGGAAGCAATCGAGCCATCATGTTGAACTTTGTACTATACTCTCCACGAGTCATGTATCCAGCTTCAATTCTCAAGAAGTTCATCTCCAACCTGTCCAACTCATGCTGTGGACAGAAGCTTTTCATCACTTGCCTCTTCACCTCGGTCCGGGTCATATTCAGCACCTCACCTAGAGTTTGATTAATCATCTCCCACCAGAACAATGCTTCAGAATTGAACGAGTGTGCAGCATACTTCACCTCCTGAGCTTTAGAACACTCACTGATGTTGATCACTGCTTCCAACTCATGTATCCACCGAAACGTAGCCATAACATCCTTTTTCCCGTTAAAATATGGAGGTCTGCATCCGCAAAAGGATTTGTTTGAACATCCATGCCTAAGAGGATTATCTTCATCTTTAGCTTCACATCCAACACCACGACCAGCTTCACGACCTGCTCTGGCATCAGCTCCACGACCAGCTCCACGATCTGCTTCATGGCCTACTCCACGGCCTGCTCCAGGACCAGCGCCAGTATCATCTCCATTGCGTCTAAACTAAGCAGCAAGTGCAGGTATCGCACCCTGTAAAGCCCTTGCTACTTCTTCAGATAACACATCCCTTCGTTGATCATTGAGAAGGCCTCCTCCCTGAGCTCCATTCTCAGGATTCCCAGCTCCGTTATTAACCTCTGGATTTGCACGTGTATTCTGCCTTGTACTAGTTCGTCCTATCGGGGTTCCAACTCCGCCTCAGCCTCTGCCTCTTCCAGCCATCTCGAACTCCTTCAATCAAGACGTAGATATGAGTATCCTCAAATGGATTATAGATAGGACATGATAATATAACAAATTAGTAAATGTAGAGCTCTATGCAGTTACCGACTTGCCACATTCTCAATGTACTAACTACCCTCCATTCTGATTACACCCAGATCTACTTCCCGACCTCGCTCACTAGCGATCTAACGAATATTCTGTTGCTTTAACAGGCATTCTAGCCTATTTACACATTCTGGCTATATAATAGACATAACTTCACATTACTCGTAGGGATAAATTCCTAAGGGTAGTAGCTAATTGCCATTAATTATTTCTCCTTACAAGAAAATGTGGGACTACTCCTATTATGGCCTGGTGTTTACTCCATTTAGCACCTAACTATTCCTAACTAAGGCCCAAAATTCTAGTTCAAGTTTAAATACTCTCCGAAGTATCCAAATCTCTTAAACCAGTGCTCTGATACCAACTTGTGACGACCGGCCCCTTGCGGGTCGGCGCCACGTCATCGGATTTACTCATCAACACATGATTTAATCAGAGATCACAAAAACAGGGAAAATTAAAACTTTTATTTATATACTCTCTGACGATTTTTACACAGCGGAAGCATAAACATAACATACGATATATTAAACATAAGGTAAACTAAAACATAAGATAATTTATTCCAGCAACCAGCGTCTTCACCATCTCCTCCTAGAACGTGATCGAAGCTTAACCCATAGGTGCGTCAGAACCTAGCATACATACTTTTAAAAAGTCAGCTTACGCTGGTGAGTTCTACCATTTAGTTCAAAATCATTTAAGTGTTTACCTGGTTTTCACAACACATTTATAAATCACATATAATTTCTAACACATATAATCACTATGATAATATATCCTATTATCTTAATCATGACCCTAGGCTTAACTTCTAGGTCACTATATTTAACCAACTATTTTGGTTCTCCATGAAGAGTCCGCCCACCACTGCACACTTCGTCCCATCTCGAATGATAGTTATTACAACGAACCAATGCAGCCCCGTCGGTACACGGTTCCCTAAGCCACCACTATGGGGAAGTAGCGTCTCTTCATTCTTCATCTCCTTCGAAAGGTTCGCCCGCCACTGCAATCGTCATCCTATCTTGTCGTAAGATAGATTTTACGATGTCCGACTGCCGCTCCGTCCGTACACGGTTCCCTAAGCCACCACTATAGGGAAGCAGCGACCATTCATCTTCAGTAGTAACACATGCTCTAACTCTAATAATTCATAATAGCAACTCATGTTTTAAATCTATTAGGTTCCAGTAGCAACTCATGCTCTAACTCTATTAGATCATGTACGCTACCTACCCCTATTTAAATAACCAGATGCTTTAGGATTGTTATTAAACAGTGATAAGGCATTCATATACTACAACAAATGGACATCCCCCAATTTACCGTTAGTGTATGTATACAGGATGTACCAGCGACATATCCTCCAGACTTCCAATATACCGGGTAACTTATATTACTATGTATATATATAGGATGTACCAGTGGCGTATCCACCACATATTAATACAAGCAATGCACCACCTGTTCTCATATAATCATACATATTCACTAAACATTTCCTAACAACTCCCTCGTCACTTGGCTACTTAATTTCAAAGCAAGTATATACACATCACATTATAATCAACATAATTGCATAACACGTATAAACAATTTAACAACTTGATCATATAACACGTATATATCAAGTCACAATTATCTTGAATATATTTTCACAAATATTGTATGTATACCAGCCCAAATTTTTTTTAAAACATTCAAAAGTGGGCTTGTAGAAACTCACCTTATCTCTTTAATTGTTTATTCAGACAAAATCTTCGTTATGGTCCACAATTAACCTAATCGCGTATCGGATTGCATTAATGCAAGGTTATTATGAACAATACCTATGTTTATTTATATCTTAATATATTAATAAAATTTTATTAGGGTTTTTCTCTTTTAAGGCCAAAATAACCAAAATACCCTTATAGGCATCAAAACCTTTTTATTGATAATATGAAGACACGCATTCGTATAAGTAAATGCTCACCCCAGGATCGCCTAGTGTGGTATGCCAGTTCCAGTTAGGATTTATGCGACACCCCCGCTTTGCCAGAAACCCCAGAGTACAAGTGCTTACCCTTCCGGTCCGTACAAACTTCTAACTATCCAATTAACTTGGTATCTTTAATACTTTACTATTTATAAAATTTAAACTCATCTATAGTTACTATATATATATATATAAACATATTATAAGACCAAAAATCAAGTCCCCGTACCCTCCGGATTATTTTATATTAATTAATCATCTAATAGTGCTTGACTGTAGAATTTCATCTATAGTTTCCAATTGTGAAATAAACTTACGGCTTTCTTAAAACGAATTATTTTAGGATTATCTAGAAAAATCCAGACCATAATTCCAACCCGATTACCCAATGTTTACAAAACAAGCTATAGAACCCTAATTTCTACACATTTTTAGAAATCATACTTAGAGAACGATTTAGCCAAAACTTAAAGAGGTTATTATTTCCCTTCCCTAATAGTGCTTGACTGTAGAATTTTAGCTTCTGAATCCTCTTCGTTTGCTTGAAATCAATAGATGAAGTTTCTGGGCGGGTTTAGGGTTTTTGAGGCTTTGAATCAGTGAATTGGTGAGATTAAAAGGTTGTTTGATCTGGTTTTTATAGAGACATGATGCGTCTAAGACCCCTAACACGTACCTAAGTGACTAACCCTTCGAAATCAACGCATAGCAGCCAAATTTTGGCCTCCAAGTAATGAAGCGTGGTCAAAACCGAGCCTAATATGAAATGTGTCTGCAAAAGATCTAGGCGTATCGGGCCGTGTGAGGGACTGGGCTACGCGATACGCGTAGCCCTCTGTTTCCGGCCAGCTTTGATTTTTTTACAAATTTGGTCCTTATATTTCTATTTAATGCATCCTAGGCCCTCGAACTTTTACCCTTTTATTATTTTATGTATCAAAACATTATGGGACAGATTTTTAACTTTTTATAAGGTTTCTATGGCTCGAGATTCACACGATAATATATATATATACATATATATATCTTTATTTATTATTACTAAATTACGTTTTGGCCCCTCAAACCTTATAATATTTATCATTTTATGTTATAGATCATATTAGAACACACTTTTAATAACTTCTAAGCCTTTGGATACTTATAACGATAATTATAAACACGTATTTTCTCGCTTATATACGTTTTATTGATTATAACTATCTTTTTGACGTTCAAACATATTTTACTTTATAATTCACATTTTTAACTATTTACACACGTATTAACACGTATATTTTTATTTTCTTAATATTTATCTATGTTTATAGAAATTCGGGATGTTACAAATACAGTGTAAAGTTCTTATTGGGTGCTGAAATAAGATGGCACATTCTAACCGGTCAAAATGAAATACAATATTCCTTCTTACAGGCTAGCAATTTTATATATATATAACAATTAAACCAATGATGAGAAAAATAACAATAACAAAGAAAAAAGTAAACACAAAAGTAGAACCAAAGAAAGTAACGAAGTTAAGATCAACACCTTTAAGAAGTTTCAAATTCCAACCCCAAACTACGTGGCCTGCATAAATATGTGTTCTATTAATTTATGATTCAAATATACAAAATCAGAGGGATACATCTAGACCTTGTACCCACGTATAATCAGAGGCAACTAGACAATTTAAGTTTTGATTTACGCTTTTGCGAACATTAAGAACTTTGTTAAAGCTTTTGGACTGTAAAACTTGGGTTTTCAAATATTTAAAGTTGCATATAGTATGTTTGGTGTGTCTGATGACTCAAATCCTGGTATGTCACGCCCCTTTTGCAGTGATACTCCGCGGGTGGATTTGGGAGTGTGACACATTTGGCGTTTTGTTTGAGTTGCAAGTCGTGGATCTGTTTCTGCATTGCCTCGATGGTGGCCTGAGTAACAGCGTCTGAACTAACATGGTGAACACCCCGGAGTGCGGAAGATGAAGATCTAGTGGGTGCTAAGGTAACGGCTCTACGATCTCTGGGGGTCTGCTGCTTGGCATTCGCGAAACTCTAAAATAAGTTCTTACACTCGTCGATTGTGATTTTCTCCATCAGGTCCTCCGGTTAAAATGTTAAACTCCTTCTGTACATCATAAGTAAAACCATTGTAGAATTTTCGATTACAGCCCACTCCGTCAACCCGTATTGCGGACATCTGGTGAGAAGGGTGTTGAAACGATCGTACGCTAAGTGATAAGGCTCATCGAGCTACATACGAAAAGAGTTAATTTCCTCCCGAGTACGTGAAGCCTTTGCTGGAGGATGATATTTCTTAAGAATTTTTTGTTTCAAATCGGCCCAGGTGGAGATTGAATTCGGAGGCAACATCTTTAGCCAAAGGGCGGCTCGAGTGGCGAGAGAAAATGGAAATAGACACAAATAGATAACATCATTCGACATGCCCGTGAGGCCGAATGTTTTACATATACACACAAAACGAGACAGGTGGGCGGGTGCGTCTTCATCATCACGTCTATTAAATTGAATAAAATCTAAAAGTGCGTTGATGTCGTGAGATGGAACTTGCCAATTAGTGGTGTTGGCAATTGTGGTCTGAGCAATGGCAAACCAAGCGTCATCGTCTTCGGCGCTGGCTTGCTCGTGAATGGTGATATGTGCTACAATGGTAAGATCGGGAAATGAAATGGGAGTAGTGTCACGAGTAATTGGTGTGAAAGTGGATCATTTAGAGTGAGTGACGGTGAAGATGAAATTTTCCAAGTCAGAACGAAGACTTTGGAAACACTCACGGAGGTCACGATCGGGATCAGAATACGGTGAAAATTTAGGTGGACCTCGCGAACGGGTGTGTGGCATAAAACAAAAGAAAAATAAAATAGAAAAAAATAATAATATAAAAATACCTAAGAATCTAGACTCAAGAATTAAACCTAACACTCTACACATAAAAACCGAAAAGAGTCAAGATTTCCTAAGACACGACCTAAGTTGATCTTGCTATTGCCAAATGTCCCTGGCAACGATTCCAAAAAACTTGATGTGCTCGAAAGGGTACCTAAAAATGACTAATTAAACCTAGACCTAATCCTAGACCTATAGACACACTAAGTTTTACCTAGACAACTAAACTAGCTAGACCGAACCCCACTAGGCCAGTGTACCTATCGGAGACAGTATAGCTACAGAAGACCAGGATTGAACCCTAGGGACACTATGTAATAAAATTAACTAAGGGAAATGAATAGGAAAATTGAGTGAATTGGTTTTGTGAATTGAGAATTAAATAACTAACTTAACTAACTTACTGACTAACAACCGAAACAAGAGAACTTAGATGAAATCAAGATCGAGAGAGATACCACCTAGACTCCTAATCAACACTGAAAATTTTGTTCAGTTATGACAACTCTGATGGCGGTTAGTTCACATTGTAAGTCCTTCCTAACAGACAATTATACGCTCGAACAAGGGTTCACCTTTTGAGCACTTCCCACTTCAACTAAGCCTAACCACTTCCGAAACAATCTTGGGAACCCTAGACTAGCAGGAGCTACCACTAATTATCACAACTGACACGGAATAGCAAATTGACTAACTATCCCAGGGCATTTCCTTTTGGGACATTGTTCTCCTAAGCAATTAACCAACCCGACTACCCAAAAACTATCATCCTTTTGAGCTTATATAGAGAGCAACACATAATATTCAAGGCATCAATTAATAATCTATACTATGACCAACTAGAGTAGCTAATCACATTAACAAGCAAACACACAGTCACACGAGTCAATTACCCAACCCAAACCGGAAGACATCGGCAGATTAAGCAAGTATAAAATACCAATTTAAACCCCAATACATATACACATATGAATCCAATTGATATAATCAATGGAACTTATAGAATTATCATAACATCATTCAAGTGTCATAAACCGAATAAAGCCACCAATGCAAATTAGTCATTATGTTAGTCTAGGTGGCACTAAAGTGCTTAGCCTAGCATGTTAGTCAAGAACACACAGAAAGTATAAGTCTTGAACATAAATCATGTCAAAGTTAAACAATTAAATAAGAATCAATAGTAAAGACGTAGACCCAACATGCAATTTGTAGTTGAATGCTAAATCTCCAGCCTTTTCCCTCGATCCTTGGTCTTCCTTGCTCTTAGAATTCGTCCAAAATCGCCCATTTTCGATCTGGAAGTGATAAGTAGTGAAAAGAACCCGTAAATTTGATTTTATAATCGTAATGAAGGTTTTATGGACTTTAACCCTCCAAGCATTTTACTTGGAGGGGCTGTCTTTGTAAGAAATACGCACGCCAGCCACAAAACGACAAGTTAGTCGGGGCACCGCCTCTTGACTTTTGTTGACTCTCTTCCCCAAGCGTATCGCTTGGGCCTCCTTTCTGAGTAGGTGATATGCCTACTGCCTCTCTTTCAACAATCTTATTCTTTTTCTTCTCCAATTTCACCACTCTCTTTCGGCCTCGAGAATCACACCAGATCCTACAAAAATACTATAAAAACATAATTAAGACTAAATAAATGCAAAGTAAATGAAAACATAATAAAATGACTCAAATTGGACTCAAAACCGACTCCAACACTACACAAATTACATGGGAAATTAGGATGTGTTTGCAACACATCAGTTAGGATGTCCATTTCCTCTAAGTCCTCTGCACCTATACTTTTCAAATCTTCACGAGTGAGGCTAGTATGTGATTCAGTTGCAGCGTATGCTGTAAGGAACTTCAATTTTGAAGAATTCCGGCTGAACTCTAGTTTTGAAGGTTTTGTTAGAAGCCTAGACAGACGCATTTGGAACAGGTTGACTGTAGGTCCTTACAATCCAACTG
>JBCNJP010000012.1:76138570-76188293 GCA_039602395.1 Deinandra increscens subsp. villosa | reverse complement strand
TCTGGTGTGTGCTCTGAAAAGTGTGAGAAACAATTTCTTGATATCTAGGAGTTTCAGGAAAGCTGACTATAGGTTATTGAGTGCAAAAGGTGGTGGTCACATTTCTTTGAGGTTGAAAATCAGTATTGACAAGAGCATTTGAGTGCAACTGTGTTGATTCAGAAAGTGAGCTTTGTTTTTTATTAAGTTCCATTTCATAAGCACACAAGATGCCATGAAGTTCACTCAGCTTCATCTTTTTAAGACCATTACATTCTCTTATGCTAAGACTGTAAATAGTCCACTTAGAAGGCAAATATCTTAAAAACTATATGTTTACGCCAGCTTGCTCAAGATTAACATCTACCTTTTGAAGTTCATCAAGTAAAGTGACAAAACGAAGATACTGATTTGTCATAGATTCACCAGTTTTGAAACTGAAGTTTTCATATCTTTGTTTTAAAATGTCTTCTTGTTCTCTTTAACCTCACAGGTTCCCTCATAAATTTCATTTATAGCATTCCACAAACCAAAGGTAGTTTTGTACCCTTTGAACTCAGCAAGTATGGAGCTAGGGAGTCCTGCTTGCAAGGTCCAGTAGGCCTTGAAGTCAGGTTCAACTGCTTTGTGGTCAATTTCAGTATATTTATCAGGAGGTTTAAGGACTTGAACGTTTGGATCATCGACTGATTGAACAGTCGGAGTACTGGGACCAACAGTGAGTGACTTCCAAATACGATGGTCTAAGCTACGAACAAACCCCTCCGTACGAAGTTTCTATGTGTCAAAATCGTCGGGAGTGAACATGGGTTGTTTGTTTGTGTTGCTATTTGAAGACACGACACTAACTTCATTCATTTTTAACAGATTTCAGAGAAAAGAAAAGTTTTAAGCAGTAGAGTGGACAAGAAATTATTGACTTTAAAGCACTATAAGTCTTTGAAGTGAGAGCCAAAACTTTGATACCACTTTTAGGATCGAGATTTAAACACTTAGTTTAATTAATAAGATTTACTTGTAAGATTAACCTTACGAAATTAAGTTAAACTTAGCAGATTTGCATGGCGTATTGTAAGGTGTAAATAGTTGTTTGCATGAACATAGCAAGATCGAAGTAATGAATACTCTTCATCTTTTATATTTAATTTTCATGTGATTTCTAATTTCCCATAACATAATTAATTGAATTGTAAGACATGAATTCTGCAGACAATACATTGCAGAAACACAATCCTGAATCAAACTCATCTCAAAGGTTGGAAACAGTAAGGATTTGAAACAGAAATAACTTTGAAGTTGATCCGAAAGATTCTAGTTCATCACTATTTGCATTAACTCAACAGGAATACACGATTACAAGTTTGATCGACAAGGTGTGTATTGCTGAGTCCTAACTATGCTATATATAGTGCTAAGGGAAATCAATGAGAGTCATTGATTTCCATACGATCATCTTGGCCGTTAAACTACTAAAACTTAAAATACTAAAAAAGAATTTATAATAGATTGACGAGGTAGAATGCGTGTGTTTATCAACTTGCTATATGGGGTCGATGTCTCTGGTTGCCAAAGAGAGCAAACATGTTGCTTTATCGACGAATAGACGTCTGATTTGATGTGTCAGGAGATATTCCGGCTGAACTCTTTATCTGCTGAATAATAGAGTTCACTCGGAATATTCGCTCCCACTTCAACTCTGCTTCTACGGTAGATTGAAATTTTCCGCTTGGACTTAGACTTCCGCTTGAACCTTATTCAACCGGAACTTCTTCATTTTCTTTGTTCAACCAGAACTCTCTAAATGCGATATTTCTTACACCTATGTTGCTATTTAGTCCATGTGGGATGTTCTCGAAAAAGATTTGTGCTATTATGAGAAAAGAAAATAAAATTTATTTTGGTGCATCTCAAAAGAATTTATTAGCTGCATGGGCATTTCAATGGTCAAAGCAAGTAAAACTAGAGCTTGGGGTCCCCAAAAATTTAGGACCTCATTTTTATAATAGATGTATTTATCAAGAATATTAGAGTCTAAATGTATGATTACATGTCAAAACCAGCAAAGCCTTATGAAGCAAAACCTTCGGAGGGTTTGTAAATAAATGTAATATAAGCAATCTGAGTGATTTTTAATTTAGTTTAGAATACAATAAAAGAAATTTAGTTTATTGATTGTTTCTTTAGACCTGGTTGTTGCTAGAGTTTTAATGGTGAAGAAACACGCTCTAATCAAAGCATGAGAAAAAAGTGAGAAGTCCATTTCTAGAGAACAAGTATGAACAAAAGCTTCTCTGAAACATGGACTTTCAAGAAAATAAAATTTCTTAAATTATGTAAGATCTATGTTATCACTTAAAAGATTGAACACTTAAAACAACTTTATTATTTAATTAAAAAAATCTCTAAAGAAATTAATTATGAAAGTTTTATTAGAAAACTTTGCTTTGAATAATGCCAAAAAATAAATTTAATCTAAATATAATTTGTCCATCTACAAAAATTATATACATACACAAAAAATAACTCCCAATTAGCCAATTATAACCATTTCAGTTTATTATTATCGATTCCATGTCTCGATATGTAAAAAAGAAGGGTTTGAAATATGTCTTCTAGAAAAGCCGAACGGCCCTGAACTTTAAGTTCGTTTGGGGGCTCCAAATTTGTTGAGCCGCCCTTGATTAGATGGTGCATACTCAATAAACGAAGTCTTTGAAAGACTATTTAATTGTGTAACTAGGTTCCTTCATGTAATCAAGATTACAGATACTAGATACTGATGCAGGCCAGGACCCGACTAGCCCAACATGACTACTTCTTAGATAGGCTCAAACGATCCACCAAAGTACCCACTAAATTGTTGAATTATTTAATTCTTGGAGTTGAAGTTAAAACCCACTTGGGGTGTCTGCATGCGAACACTAGCTTCATGAACTCCATGAGCTCCCTGTTTCCCATTTATTTTTGTATTGCAGTTGGTTTGTTTTCATAGTATTTAAGTGAACTTTGATTAATAAAAGAGAGTAGAGGAGAAAAATGTTTCAAATGTTAAGTTAATAATTTATGCATTAAATTTCCGTTTACAAAACAATCAGGACTAAAATTATGTGTTGCACCCACAAGCTCGCAGAATGTGAAACTTTGACTAGCAAATTGACTTCGGGCCTGATGAATTTATGATTCCCTCCTCAAACTCATACCATTTTTAGATTTCAGTCTATCTATTCTAAAGGTGCACAAATCGGGTTATTTTTCAAACTGGTCCGGTTCCAAAGCAGGTTCGGTTTGGTCAAACAAAAATCAAAATCAGTTTCGGTGAAACTGGTTTTTTAGAGAGGAGTGATCGACTGATCGGTTTTGGTTTCGACTAGTTTTGACTGGGACGGTTAAACCAGTTTCAAACCAGTTCGAGCATGAGGTTCGATAACCGAAATCAACCAGCGGTTTGGTTTCAAGTCGGAAGGGGTAGATAGATGGGTGGACTTCGGTTGATCAACCCCAAACTTCTTACGTCGATTTAAAACATGAAAAACAACCCTTTAATTGAATAATTTGTCTCCTCAAACTCTAATTTAAAAGGGGAGTTAATTTTAAATCAAATTAATAGTGTTCTTGATTGGAACCCAGTTATCCAGATGCAGAACCTAATATTGAACCCAATTGATCAGATATTGGGATATAAATATTATTTTGGAACGCGATGAAAATGGTGTGAATGTGATAATAATCGTTGATTGATAGGAATTTGAATCAAAGAATAGATTAGTAAGGATAAGAGAGTATCTTAAATGCACATTCTTTTTTGTTTTGAAAATTAAAGGGTAGTTTTATATGAAAAGGGGATTTATGTAACTGATTTTAAGTTTGGGTATTTATGTAATTGAAAAGCTTATTAAGAAGATATATGTATAATTATTAGCTTAGCTTATTGACAAAGGTGTATGTCTCTTTATCATGGGGTTTTGGCAGTGGTGATCAGTTTCCTCCTAATGGGAATTAAAAAATGATCGGGTGAGTGGTGTAATGTCACCGTCGGTGATTTAAAGTTACCGTTATAAAAAAAAAGAATATATGGACATTTCCTTGTTTTTAATACCTAAATTTTAGCAACAAATTTATAAATCTAAGTGTAGTGGTTAGGATCTTGAATTTTTCTAAAAGGGTTCTTTATAACTTGACTGTAATTTAATTAACAATTTACAATCTTTTAATTATCAGAATATAAAAAGCATTGGATTTTATTTATCTTTCTTAAAAAAAAGTTTCTAAAAATGTGTTTTTAAAAAAGTGTTTTTGAATAAAAGTCTTTATTGACTTATGATTTTTAACTTTTTAAAAGAAGTTTTTAAAAAAATGCTTGGATTAGCTTTTTATAGTAAGATTATTTATTTTATATGTAAAATAACTAAATAGGGTTATGTGGGGGGTATAATGTTAGGTGGACGTGGACATGGACATAGGGTTAAAAAAGGGTATCATGGTAATTTCACAAAAAAAGACAAAAACACTTCAAAAAGTCACGTTTTTTTTTTACTTTTAGAAATTTTTATTGACCATTTACAAAAAACTGAAATGAAAAGTGTTTTTGAGTTTACTAAACATTATTTTTGACTTATTAGCTTTTTAAAACGTTAATAAATTAATAGGTCATTTCCAAATGATTAACCGAACATGTCATAAGAAAAATAATTCGTAAAATGGTCAAACACACCATTCGCAAATGTTTAGCGGTAGCAACCTGTTGCTAATCTGTTAAAATAGTTTGAAATTAAATCTATCGTTAATCCATCACTAAAATCCGTTAGAAATGAGACTACGCACAGGCGACAACCATATTTTCGATTATCATCACGACACATTCTCGTCAATAGCCACAATCCTTGACGGTTTGTAAGGGAATCCACCGTGGGTGGTGCCAAATCATATTGTAGTAACATGTCACATTATGTTCACTAGTGTTATGTCCGGCGTGTTTCGACCGGCCAAACACGACTCCCCTTCAAATGAAAATTTATATTATTTGATCTCAAAAAAGTCACTAAATCTATGAAATTCATTAAGATTGTGACCTACTTTATCTTGCATAACCACACACATAAACAAATTTGATTGATCAAAGATAAACCTTTAGATGTTTGGTCCATCGAATTTTTAGGTTAATGTGCAATCTAGATAAGAATATAAAGTAGAAAAAAATCAAGGTCGGTGTGAACTCGATGAAGGTTTTTAGGTTTGGTTAGCTTCTAATCGGTGTCGGTTTTTTCAACGACACTAGTAGCCTACGGATGGTTTACTTGGCCGGTATTAGATGTTTAGCAACTTCGACAAAAGCTTCGGTGGAATTAGCTCGTGGTTTCATGAGGAGAAATAGGTTAGAAAGTGTTAGTGAATCTCAGAGTGCTTTGAAAATATTAGGTAAAGACACGTTGTAGCAGAATAAACTATTTAGCAAACAACCAACTCATATAACATCATAAACTAATAAACTAATTAGTAAAAAATATGTTCATTTTGTTAAACAAATAAATATGAAGTGCTCTTAAAGTAAATCCTCTACCTGATGGATCGATACGACTTTCATGTCAATCAATGAATCAATCGTATCTAGTAAAGTTGCACAAATAACATTGATACTATTAGTGGGGTTTGGGAGGAGATGAAATGTAGACAAATCATACCCCTGTCTTTCGGTTAGAGTGGTTGCTTTCAGGGATTGAGTGTCGACTCACACATAATCAGAGTTATTAGTATGGATTTATTAGAACAAAACTCACACATATGCTAGCATAAGCTGTAAATTAATTGAAAATATCAATCGAAACCAAGTTACACATCGATCTAAACAAATGAGCATGAGCAGTTCTTCAATTTGCAAAAGAAGTCATATGTAAAATCCTCAAATTAGCAAGCAATTGTCCAAATAATAGTCATAAAATCAAAGTAATAATCATACATGTGCGCCAAAGTGAGGGATGTATATACCGATATAAAACAAAACTCCGACGTTCTCCGGCAATAATGCCCATCCGCTTGCTATGATTATGCTTTTGAGACCCAAAACACCATAAAATGTGCCGACAGCTTCTCCATATATATACTTTTCTACGTAAATTTGACCAACCTTAGAAATTAAGCCAACTAAATTATCATAGAATTTACATGTTTTGTAATTTCATTGTGGCAACACCTAATTGAACTCTTGAGTATGAACATCAAAGGTTAAATTAGTAAACTAACACCGGAGACACTGTTATGGAATGCGTTAAACCACCGTGGCCGGACGGTTTTTATCGGCATATCCCACGTTAAAAAATAACCATTTTAACCCCTTAATCTCTGAAAATAAAATGACTTTTTGTCTATGAAAGATATATTATATTATATATATTATATATAATATAATATAGATAAACACCATTTAAACAACACTAAAACCTTTAAAACATGCATATTCTCTATTAAAGGTTTAGAGGATGTAATTACTAAAAGCACCATATATAATATTAGAATTAGAATTATATAATCACATGGTTATAATCAAAATACCATTTAGGCAACAATATATTCTCACCATATATAATATTATAATTATATTATCACATGCATGGTTATAATCAACAAAATAAACCATTTAGGCAACATTATATTCTCACCATATAAAATATTAGAATTATGGTGGGCATGTTTTTAACAAGTCATATCATCATTCATGTGTATCCATAAAATAGAAAATAGGAACTTCTGATTTTTCACATATGAACTCAAGTTATCAATAGAAATGATATAGATCAAGTACATAACTATTATTTGCATAATGCAATCTAGCTAGTACTGTAAGCAAGCATAGAAGTTGTGGCAAGTAATTAAGAAGATCATATATATATGAAATCGGCTAAGTGTCGATCCGTTTAATTATTTTGAGATGTCAAGACGGCTCCATATGCTAGTTCGACTATTGATGTAAGCCGAAGCTTTCCTGTCTATGCGAGGGTCAGACACCCAACGAACGCCATCTTGATCACTCGGGTACACTTTATACGCTCTCATCGAATCATCCACCGTTGAATCTTCTCCCCGAGCCTGCTTCTTCTTGGATTTGAAGATGCTGAAAAATGAAAAGGAATGTTTCTTCATCTGCTTGCTTTTCCCCATAGCTTTCTGATGGCAAAGATTTCTGGTTTAATTTGTAGCTTGTGGTTTAATAATATTGGAACAAGATTGCAGTAAATTAAGAAGAAGATACATTTGTACTTATAGAGTTTTTTTGGTTCATAAAGGAGAATATAATAAAGTAGGTGAAAGATACTTTTGTCTAATTAAGTGCTGTTTTTTATGTTCATGTAAACCTTCCTTGTGAGGGATTAATTGCTTTAAACTTTTACTTTAACACTGTATAAGAAGAGATGAAAATTTAAAACTAACTTAATTTGAGTCACGGAATTTATAAGCACTGCACGAAAACGTCTTGACTAGCCGATCATGTGTGGTATTTCATTAATAAAGGCTCCCATATAGTCGGTTCATGACTTTTCTCAATTTTATATATATTACAATTTGAATGAATTTATCTCACATAAGTTACTGTTTATTAATTTGAGGGGTTCTTATTGTGTGACGCGTCTCTCCTGATCTCACGCCTAGCCTTTTCTAGTCTTCACGTGTCTTAAATGGACTCAAATGGTTAAGAATTCAATTGTCCTTTTCTAATCACTCACGCCTCTCGAATAGACTCAAATGGTTAAGGATTGCAAACATAAGACCTGGATACTTAAATTTATGAACTTATGGACTCCACCTAGTTAAACCCAGCAAACCCTAAGGACACAGATAGTAATTAACTCTTAATTATTTTAAAAAATTATTAAAGTTATAAGCGTGTTTAATCGTGTCATAAACAAGTTAGACGATGTAAACCTATATCGATACGATTTTAATTACGTCATAAACGTGTTGGCATGTTTATGACACAAAACATGTTTAACTTAAACCCAAATCTGCTTAACTTCGTGTTGTGTTAACATGTACGTGTCAATAATTGGCAGCCTACTTGAACCCAAAACATTTCATTTTTAATGTTATTGGATGCCTCACCCCAACCATTTAGACAGGGGATGATTGACACCAAACAAACATGTCATCTCATATAAAAAGTGTTAGATTAACTAAATAATCAAATCTCAAATGATCGACTAAAAGCATTAATATCTATCTCAAATACATTAAGATGTTACAAATGACAAAAATCATTTCATCTCAAATTTAACATCAGGAATCATGTTCTCTCATATAAAAAGTGTTAGATTAATTGAATAATTCATATTTATCTAAAAAGTAAAAGATCGTCCTTCTTCTGGTACGAAAGAAAACTGCCTCAACCTTACCTTAAGTGGTTTTATGTTTCAACTCTCTTAAAAGCCATTTTATGGGATTCAAGCTATGTTTTACCTTGATTAGTACGGTTGATTGTACGGTATGAGATTCGTAAGTTTCCGATAATAGGTTTTCAAAATTAAGAAAAAACGGCCACTATATTCGTTTATAAATTCATATCATACTTTATGAATTATGATACTTCAAGCAAAGCTACAACGTCTATAAAAAGATTAAGTTTGAAAGTACGAACTATAAAAGTATAAAAGTGCGTACAAAATAAAACTTGTATACACAAAAATTTATATATAAAAGTTATTACATTTTATTTCGTTACGTTTTTTTATTTATTTAAACAGTGGGACTTTATTAAATACACTAGCAAGGAGCTAGCATGCAATAAAGATTGGTGTTTTGATCGATAAAAGATAATATTAACCTAAATTTCCCATATTAGGTTACATGTTTTTTACGTAATTAAGTGTAAAAATAACAACATAATATTAACCTAAATGTTCCCATATTACTGGACTGAAGACAATCAAATCTTGATACACATAAATACACTATCTTTGTGTTGGACTTAATTTTATAACCGATCATAAGTTAATATAAAATGATTAAACTTAGCGAGTAGGCTAACAATTAGTAAGTATCTTAATAGAATATGTCTCTTATTGGTTCCTATTTCATGTAACAACAAGTTGCAGACCCGCCCGCGCGTTGCGGCGGGCCTGCAACGACAGTGTGTAAAAATAGATTAACACATTTAAGGTAGTTTATACTTGTAGGAAAGTTGGTATCCAAGATGTTGCTAGTTATAAAAGGATTGTCTTGATTCCCTACTATATTGAATTGTTTAGAGCATTAGACTATTGTACAAAATATGTAGGTGTCTTCTTCTAGTTTTGGTGCAAAAGACAATTAGCTTCCTTGCTATTCTTTCTTAAGTTATGGCTTTGTACATATGCCATGCAAAATATGTTGACTTTTTCTTCAACTGCTGCTACAAAACTGTAGCACAGACATTTAGCTCCACTGTTTGTTTCTTTTAAGTTATGGCTTTGTGCATTCCATACAAAATATGCTTAGTTTTACTTCAACTGCTGTTACAAAAAGGTTGGAGCATGCTTCTTATTCTTCTGATTGTTTTGGCTTTTTCGGAGTTATTGTCTCCTCATCTGTAACAGTTCATGTTGGTGTGTTTTTATTAGCCTATGGAATTATTTATTAAATGTTTTATGTTGTTGGTACCTGATGTTTCCTCTCTGTCTCTTTTGTTCTTCTTTGCAGGAGTCTTTGGTTCAACATATGTCAGTAGCAGCTGGTCATTAGTCTCTGTTGAGGTTCTGTCGATGCTGGTGACATTTTGTACCACTGGGGTTCCTATTTCTAGCAGCCGTAATGAAATTCATTAGCTTCCCAATGAATGGTAGCATCAGTAGTGGTAGTTTCTTTGAGTTTTCGAAACTTTTTTTTGACTACCATACTCTTGCAGCTGACTCCAAGCATCTCTTGCATTTCGTCGTTGAAGAAAACGACTGGCATTGTTCCACTCTCATCAATGATGATTGCATTTACACAGCACCTGCGTTCATATGTGACGTTTTTAGTATTTTTTTATGGATAAATATTTTGTTGAAAAGAAATGGAGTTGACTGTTGTGTTTGAGTGTTTACGTGTAGTTTGCTCAATCAAATTGATGTTCCTCTGGGCATATGTGTTTGCCTTTTTCTTTGTAGAGTTGTGTTGTGCATTCATGATCGATTAGTACATTTTGCAATGAACAATCCCGTGTTGCTCATACTCTTTTATCCTTGCTTGTCTCATGTATCTCTGGTTCCGGTGATTTTCTAATAGTCAATAAAGGTGCTTAATCTTTTAGTTTTGCTAATACAATATAGTTTTATACAAATAAAGTAACACACTGGGATGAACATATTTGAAAACTAAGAAATAGGGTTAATAAAATATCACAATTATTTGAAGAAACTCATCTAAGGTACGCATTCGAATGAATAATCTTCAAGACTCACATTTAGGGTTAATCAAATATCCTACTTAGTCAAATATCCTAATAGTTTGAAAACTATCGATTACAATTACTCAACTCTCAAACAAACCTAAAACACACAGTAAAGAATTCATACGCCGCTAACTCAAATACTCAAATACAATTAAATTGATTACCGTGAAGAACCGGAAAAAAATTTATGTATACACAAAGACAAAGGCAAATAGAAGTCGATTCAAGCCACTAAACTCGCAAATTAAACCGGATTGAAGACACCAAAAACGCCACTACAATAACCTAAAATCAGAGCTCTGTAACAAAACGTAGATGTGGAAGAGAAGAAAGGAAACGAACTTGATGCAGAAGAGCGGATTGTCGAAGAACTGCAACCTGCTGAAGATGCGTACAAAAAAAAACCGGAAGAAAAGCAGCAGAGTAAATCAGAAGCGAAGTGATTCATGGCAAGAAAGGAAGGAAACCCACTTACCAAATAATACGTGTAGCAACACAAAGTAAACAACTATTGTATGTCAAACAAAATAAGGGAGGGAGTAAAGTGTCCAAAAATCAAAGAACTGTGGTCAAATCCTGTTGGGAATTTCCGAGTTCGACGAGTTCGAGATTTGGTGTGATGAAACTCAACGTACCACTTACCGTTTGACCGTTTGCACAACATGCGGTGAAGTTCATGACTCGAGACTCTCATTAACCGAAGACTTGGCATTAGTGACTTTATTATTTATTGTTGTATTATTTATGTCACTACTAGTTGTGTTATTTACTAGTTTGCCCTTGGTCTTAGTTAGGTTAATATATATGTCTTTCTCATGTGAAAGACAAGTATGAGTGAATGCATGAGTGAGAGAGCTTAGACATGTTTCTTTGAAGTTGTGTGGGTTCATGAACTCTTGTTCATGAACCTATAGCATGTGTGGGATAGGTAAACATGTAATCATTCGACTCCATATATGATTTCACTTATCTTCATCTTGTTTATCACTACTTCTATTTTATCCTCATCATCATCATCACATCTCAAACACCATTGTAGAAGATCCGGTCCGTAATGTTCTTCCGGGTGTTCATATTTGTTCTACAAAGACGAAGCTCACAAAGTCTCCGATCCGCTTCCGCTGTGCCATCGGGGTTTGGCTTGGCTCACCGACCCCGGTTTCTACAATTGGCATCAGAGCCATGGTCGAAGAAAACGCAACAATTCGGTTGGTTTCTTCAACTTTGTGTTATCTTGCTTGTTTTTGTAACAAATAGAGATGTTTTTATCTTTTGAACTTTGGGTTTTGTGTTAGAAATAGTCACACATATAAAAGATGAGTTCTTGAGTTCTTTCAAACTCACCCAATTGTTCATGTGTTTTCCCAGTGATCTTCATGTTTGAAGATTGTTAGTTTGTCATTTGTTTGATTAAATTAATTGGAAAACAAAATTGAAACTCAAAAAGGTGAATAGTGAAAGAGTAGTATCCCATGCTTATTTCACTGACTTTTGGAAAAGTAACCACTCTACTTCACCTTTTTGTCAACCACCATAATTTGTTTCTCTCTCCTCTTACACACATCACCTAAACACTTATCATCACATCATCATCACCAGTCTCCTTCATGCGAAGCTCTTTCTTTCTTCCTCATCGTGACCTACTAGCCACCGAGAAAACCGTTTGGGTCGGAAAAATCCACCGGAAAAACGTTTTTCCGAAACAACCCTCAGTTCCGAGGGAACTCATGTTTGTTCCGAGAGAAACCCTCCGACTGAAATCCAGTTCCGGAGTAAATACTGAGTTCCGAGGGAACTCCTTCGTTCCGGAGTAAACTGAAAACCTCCGGAGGAACCGAAAACCACTGCAACTCGTAACTTCCGGAGTAACTTGAAAGTTCCGGAGGAAACTCCTTGGTCGCGAATCTGCTCAACGGAATTGTTCCGGAATAACTTGATATCGTTCCGAGAACAGTTCCGGAGGAACCAAAAAGTTCCGAGGGAACTGAATATATTCCGGAGGAACTCGATAATCTCTGTAGTAACCTGTTCTTTCCGTGTGATCCATATGTTCCGAGGGAACTCCGAGTGAAAGAAAAGATGTTCGATGTTCCGGAGTAACCTGCCGGAAGTTCCGGAGGAACTCAAAACTTCCGGAGGAAGTCGAAACTTCCGGAGGAACACCTTGGCTGCCGGTTCTTGTTTCTGCTTGTCTTCAGGTCGCCGGAGATCCTCAAGCCGTGGATGGCTGCGCCGCTGCTGCTGCTACTATGCATGTCTTTGTATTATGTAGGGCACAAAAAAAAGGAAGATTCCTTTTATTCAGCAGGAGACAAGGAATTCGGTTTGGGCCTGCACATGTATTCTGTTATTGGGCTGGTGCTTTATGTGATCTGTTTGGGCCTGCTTATTCTCTTATATCTTTGGGCTGAAGTGTGAAGGGATTGGGGCTGCAAAATTGACAGATTTGGGCCTGATCTGATTTGAAGACAAATTTAGGCAGAAAATTAACAGTAAGCTACTGTTAAATTGAAGAAATTTACTACAAGTCTAACGTGTGCAAATCGTTAAATCCAATGCAACAAATTGATGTACAACTAAGGTACATTTGTAGATTACAAATTATTTTTCTATTTGAGACTCTCTTCGTTATAAGCAGACGTGTTTAGAAGTGGGTTGATTATTGAAGAATGTGCACAAATTTGGGATCATCTACGTTGAAGAATTTGTTTGCTAATGTTGGATTAAGTTCTAGCTTTTGAAAAGTCCTTGAGCCATCGTCGTTATGGTAAAAACAAAGGCAAAGTTGGAGCTTGTAACTTGTTGAGGTAATTTACTTGAAGTGGTATTATCTTTGGGTGATGCATCGGTTTGGTATTCTTGGCAAGTATTTTCAAGACGGTTGAATTATGGGATTAATTCTCTAATTTTTCTTTGATCCTTTATCTTGTTGACCTTTAACTACACTGAGGATGATGTTGGCATCCTTAAACATAGTGTGCATGTTAAATCTTGGTAAACACCCTATGGGCTTTGCGGAAAAAGCTAAAAGAAGAACAATTCTTTATCTTAGGGGGAGTTTCACAAAGGGGAGAAGAAAAGTGAAAGATTTGAAACCGTTTGAAGATTGTTTTGAAGACTAGTTGCAAGAATACAAGGGAACCGATTGTCACAAGAGTTGAGTTATGTATCCGTTTGTTCATCTACCAAATAGGGGGAGATTGTTGGGAATTTCCGAGTTCGACGAGTTCGAGATTTGGTGTGATGAAACTCAACGTACCACTTACCGTTTGACCGTTTGCACAACATGCGGTGAAGTTCATGACTCGAGACTCTCATTAACCGAAGACTTGGCATTAGTGACTTTATTATTTATTGTTGTATTATTTATGTCACTACTAGTTGTGTTATTTACTAGTTTGCCCTTGGTCTTAGTTAGGTTAATATATATGTCTTTCTCATGTGAAAGACAAGTATGAGTGAATGCATGAGTGAGAGAGCTTAGACATGTTTCTTTGAAGTTGTGTGGGTTCATGAACTCTTGTTCATGAACCTATAGCATGTGTGGGATAGGTAAACATGTAATCATTCGACTCCATATATGATTTCACTTATCTTCATCTTGTTTATCACTACTTCTATTTTATCCTCATCATCATCATCACATCTCAAACACCATTGTAGAAGATCCGGTCCGTAATGTTCTTCTGGGTGTTCATATTTGTTCTACAAAGACGAAGCTCACAAAGTCTCCGATCCGCTTCCGCTGTGCCATCGGGGTTTGGCTTGGCTCACCGACCCCGGTTTCTACAATTGGCATCAGAGCCATGGTCGAAGAAAACGCAACAATTCGGTTGGTTTCTTCAACTTTGTGTTATCTTGCTTGTTTTTGTAACAAATAGAGATGTTTTTATCTTTTGAACTTTGGGTTTTGTGTTAGAAATAGTCACACATATAAAAGATGAGTTCTTGAGTTCTTTCAAACTCACCGAATTGTTCATGTGTTTTCCCAGTGATCTTCATGTTTGAAGATTGTTAGTTTGTCATTTGTTTGATTAAATTAATTGGAAAACAAAATTAAAACTCAAAAAGGTGAATAGTGAAAGAGTAGTATCCCATGCTTATTTCACTGACTTTTGGAAAAGTAACCACTCTACTTCACCTTTTTGTCAACCACCATAATTTGTTTCTCTCTCCTCTTACACACATCACCTAAACACTTATCATCACATCATCATCACCAGTCTCCTTCATGCGAAGCTCTTTCTTTCTTCCTCATCGTGACCTACTAGCCACCGAGAAAACCGTTTGGGTCGGAAAAATCCACCGGAAAAACGTTTTTCCGAAACAACCCTCAGTTCCGAGGGAACTCATGTTTCTATTTCTAAAACCTTTTATGGTTTATATTTTATAAAACACATACAAGTTTCTATTTCTAAAACCTTTTATGGTTTATATTTTATAAAACCTTTTTAGTTTAACCAAATCTTTTGTAAAATAGATTTCATAAACATTTCTTGGATGAACACTTGGAAAATAAAACGATGAATGAAACTCTTAAAATTTTACCTCTAGCACTAGACTAGGTGAAAAACCGCAATAGAAAAACGATGGAAACTCCAAAGACTCGATTGAACTCCTAACTTGAAGTACTTGAATATGGGAGGTGACAGGTATGCGAAAGGGGTTCGATTGCGATGGAGGGTAGCAATGGATTGAGGTGGTGGTGCGACTGTTCGACGAGCAGAGACATGAATGGAGAGAGAAAACGACTGATATAGAGAGAGATGAGTGAAGGGCTTGAGAGTTGTGGTTCGTGTTGATCACTAAAGGTTCCTTTTATAGGCAAATCCTTCAACAATTTGGTATGGCTCAAGATTGTAGTAATGATGATTGGTATGGCATTAGGATCTTGAATTGATTGTGGATGGTGGATGGTGCTGAATGGCAGTTGTACCTTTCTGCCATATATGTATATATGTATGTATGCATGTATGCATGTATGCATGTATGCATGCATGTATGCATGTATGCATGTATGAATGTATGCATTTATGCATGTATGCATAGATGCAACACATGAAACACTTAAAAAACACTTAAAAACACTTAAAAACACGTTTTTAGGGGTCTGTCATGTAACAGGTATGTTGCATAGATGCAACACATGAAACATGCCATGTTGCATATATGCAATATAGTCGGACGGGCAAGATGAACAAAACAAATATTTTTTTTAAGTCAACTGTTGGATATAGGTGGACATACATGAAATTAAAAAAAAATAATGTCAAATTACTCAAATAGCATTCATTTAATATTACTTTTCTTTGGTTTTCCAGTTTTTAAATAAAAGTGGTTTTCCAAAGAACCTTACCCTATATATTGTGTGTATATATATATAGGTTTAGGTTCAGCTAAAAAAACCATTTCACCTAAGAAGGCTAGGAAGCAACCACGTGCTGACATGTGTACATAACACACTAACACAATGCATAAAAAGTAAAATATGCTGACACACTAACACACTGAATACAATGTGTTAGTGTGTTATTGTCCACGTGTCAGCTTGTGATTGCTTCCTAGCCTTCTTAGGTGAAAGTGTTATTTTAGAATAACTTTACCCTATATATATATATATATATATATATATATATATATATATATATATATATATAGGGAGAGGATCATTTGAGAACTAATTGGTTGACAGAACTTTTGAGAACCATTTTAAGCCACTAGTTATATTTACATATACCCCCCTCCCATGAATTGTAGTGGTCCCCAACTGAAATTAGTGGTGGAGATTTAGTTCTCAAAAGTTCTCAAAACAAAAAGTTCTCATTTGAACCTAACCCTATATATATATATATATATATATATATATATATATATATATATATATATATATATATATATAGGAGAAGGTTATAATAGAAACCTTGTTAAGTGGAGGAATCTATAGAACCCAAATGAAAGGACCTCATTGTTCCACATCACCATTTATAATCATAAGGAAAAGGGCAAGATGGACATTTACTCATTTCCCCCTTTTCCTTCAACCTGACAACCTCTTTTTTCAAGATTTATAAAGGACACTTGGTGTACTATGTACATCATCTCTCCTCTCTCATCATCATACACTTTAACCCATTATAATTTCTCTGTCCTCCCTCATAGTCATAGTTTTTTAACTTATTCACCATTTCTCTCTCCTCTCTCCTCCCCCCATCTCTCTTTTTATTTGAACGGCCTCCTCCCTTATCTCTCATCTTTCATCTTTTCTATATTATAATAAATAGCAATTATGAGTTTTTTTTTCCTATGAATTAGCTTATTTCAAATTTGGGTTCTAAATTTGATTCTATTAATTAACTGGTTTGTCTAAAATATAACTAAAATTATGTTATAAAAAAGGATTTAGTTTAACATGTTAACTAAAAACCGGGTTTTTTTCCTCCAGTTTGCTATACGTGGAAAAAATATTCCATATTACAAAATTAGTTAATTGATTTATAATATTTTATTTAACTAATTAAATGTTTAAGTTTGTTTGAATGTTATATGTACAACTTTCTTTTCCTTTTTTATACTTTAATAAAAATCTTTAGAGATTTTTTTTCCGAATAAAACAAGTTCATTAGTTAATATACGTAAAACGTTACACTTATTATATAGACAAAAAACAATAAATAATTTTATTTGAGTTACACATATAAGACTTTAGAGCATTTGTAACGTTTCACAATATGATATATATAACATGACTAGAAAATACAAATGTAATATGTTACACATTAAAAATTAAATATGTAATGTGATTGGAAAATACATTTTATTAATATTTTGTGACTTACACATGTAACAACTTGTAACATATGTAACGTTACATGTGTTATTATATAGACAAAAATAAGATATAAGTTTATTTGAGATACGCATGTAACAACTTGTAACATATGTAAAATTACATGCGTTATATAGATAAAAAACAATAAACAAGATTTTTAAGCTATACATATCACAACTTGTAACATATGTGATGTTACACATGTTATATAGACAAAATAAAGAAACAAGTGTATTTGAGCTACACATGTTAGCTTCTAACATATGTGCGTTATATAGAAAAAAATCAATAATCAGAATATATCAGCAAGTTTATTAGAGAATCATCCAAACAAATTAAAAATGTTTATACGAGTTATATAGAGAAAATAAAGAAGCAAGTTTATTAGATCTACGCATGTACCAACTTGTAACATATGTAAGATTACATGTGTTAATAGATAAAAACCAATAAACAAGTTTTTTGAGCTACGTATGTCACAACTTGTAACATATGTGACGTTACACATTAGATGTGTTATATCGGGGAAAAAATTAATAAACAAGTTAATTTGAGCTAGGCATGTAAGAACTTGCAACATATGTAACATTACACATGTTATATAACCAAAATGAAGATGCATGTAAGAACTTACACATGTAACAACTTGTAACATGTGTAACATTACATGTGTTATTATATAGACAAATAAAGGGATTCGGTTTAACATGTTAACTAAGAACGAGTTTTTTTCTCCAATTTGGTAGACGTGGCAGATTATTCTATAATATTAAATTTGTTAATTGATTTATAATATTTTATTTAATCAGTTACATGTTTAAGTTTGTTTGAATGTCATATGTACAACTTTCTTTTCCTTTTTTATACTTTAATAAAAATATTTAGTGATTCTTTTCACTTTTAAAAGAAAAATATTATCTCTCACATTTTTTTTAAATTTCTCTTACTTTTTTAATGCTCAGATATGAAATGTTACATACGTAAACACATCTGGATGGGTGTAAACAAGAAAATGACAAATATATATTTATTAATTTATAAGAAAACATTACAATCAACAATAAACATACTAAAAATGTTTATACGAACTGAAATATTAAAAAAGTGACAAAAAATATAGTAAGCTAAAAATATATATATATCTAATATTACATGTGTCATATAGAAAAAATTAATAAACAAGTTTATTTGACCTAGGGATGTAAGAACTTGTAACATATGTAACATTACACATGTTATATAAACAAAAAGTACATATGTAACAACAAGTAAGGTTGCATATGTAACATACTTTTGATGTCAAAAATCAGGGTAATATTACAAAAGGCATGGAAGTGTTACATATGTAACAACATCTGGTGGTACATATGTAACATACTTTTGATGTCAAAAAAGCTATGTAATATTACAAAGGCATGGAATTGTCACATATGTAACAACAACTAAGGTTACATATGTAACATACTGTAAATGTCAAAGATCAGTGTACAAAGTACAAAGGCATGGAATTGTTACATATGTAACAACAACTTATGTTACATATGTAACATACTTTAAATGTCAAAGAGATAGGTAATACTACAAGGCATGGAGATGTTACTTATGTTACATATGTAACATACTTTTAATGTGAAATAACATAGTAATATTACAAAGGCATGAAATTATTACATATGTATCAACAAGTAACATATGTAACCTTACACATGTTATATAAACAATTATATTTTTTATTAACTTATAAGAAAACATATACAATCAACATTAAACGTTACAAAATGTTTCATACAAACTGAAATATTTAAATAATAATAAAAAGTATAACAAACCTAACAAAAAATACAACAAACTACGAAAAAATCATATAAAAACTAATTATGCTTCAGTTGTTGATAATCATCTTCAAGTTTGATGCAAAAATTCATTCACCTACGGAGAAAAACAAATTCATCAATTCATATATGTAAACGTGACACATGTTATCTATAAAAAAAATCAAGAAACACATTCAATGTGTCAAACAAGTTCTATATGTAACATAAAAATTAGTTACATATGTAACATAAAAATAAAGACTCGTAATGAATTAAAAAAAAATACATAGCTTACACATGTAACATTGAGCAAAAAGTTATAAAATGTAACAACAAACAAAGTTACATATGTAACGTTTAACGTTACACAAACTTTAAAAAGTAACATTACAATTTAAAATTGGTTAGGATATCTCTGGCCTCCCAAATTGATTTTTCTATAAACCCGTTGTAATATCCTTTTTTTTCATATGAAAATTATAAACAAACTTAAATAAGTATTAGAATTTAAAAGTTAAAGAAAATGAAAGTAATAAACACTTGTACAATTATGAGTGGTAAAATTACATATGTGATATCATCCAAATAACTACATAGTTTACATATAAACAAACTTACATAAGTATTAGAATTTAAAAGTTAACAATTTCTTCTATTTTGATAACCACATTTTAAAAATAAGTAAATAGACATGACATGTCGTATATTGTGAGATATTCATAGTTTAAATAATAAATGAAATATTTTATGATAATATATATAATAATAAACAAAAAACATGTTTTTCCAAAATTCAAAATTAAAATTTACAAAATGTTCGAGTAAAATGACATTCAAAATTTACTTGCAATAATATATTTTAGTAAAATGAAAACCAAATTCTCATTTACCCATATTGACACAGTTTACTTTTCCTAGGTGATATTGTTTATTATTATTTATTAAATGTTTTTCTTTATCAAGTTCATCTTCTCCATCCCACAATTAACCTGCAACTCTTCACTTGGTACTCATAGATTATGTGTTCTCATCTAAAGCTTCAATGGTCAAAAAGAGAAAAAGAAGGAAGGAAGGTGCATCAATTGACCACCGCATTTGACAAAAAACTATGGAAATCAAAAATTGCATTTACCTCGTTCAAATCTTCTGCAAAAACCGAGCTTTTCGATGCCTAATCGACACTCTTTCCTCACACGAAACACATAGACCTCCTCGTGTAACGACAACGACAAACACGCATAATCCACACACACCACCGCAGGTATCAGCGACGCGGCTGGACAGAAGTCGTGGAGAGTGATGGATGGTGGAGTTGTTGCCGGAAGTCATGGATGGTCGAGTTGCTCTTCCAACGTTGTCGATCGATCCATGGATCTATGGATGGAGATGGTGGGGAAGGTGGTGGGTGGTGGCGGAGGTGGTAGGTAGTTTTGAACTAAAGTTGTGAAGAATGAGATCTGGGGGTTTGAAGATGATACATGGGGGGTTTTGAAGGGTTTAGAAATAGATCTGAAATGGAAGCTTGAAATTTTGAATTTTGGGATTTGAATGCTTGAGAAATGAATAATATATGAGGTTGATGGAACATGTCTTGTTTGATATGACAAGGGAGTACATCTATTGGGAAACACAAAAGCTACTATGCCCATACTACCCTTCTTGCATATATGTTAAATGTTTTATTAATTAAATTTAATAAAAAATTCAGGATTAAAGGAGAGTCATAGGATCAACAAGATCAATGGTTTAAAAAGGGGTTCAATGGATTCCTCCACTCAAGAGGGTTTCCATTTTACCCTTTCTCTCTCTCTCTCTCTCTCTCTCTCTCTCTCTATATATATATATATATATATATATATATATATATATATATATATAGTTGAGTTAGGCTATATCAACCAAATTCCCTACATCACTACATCAACCTTCTTTTTCACAAAAAACACCAAAAAACACTTTCTAACAAATTTTTTTATTTTGAAAACACTATACCTCTAATCGCTATGTTAGCTTCCTAGAACACTCTTTTTTTAAATTTTTGTGGTGTTTTTTTTTGGTTTTTTTTTCTTCAAAAAAAACACCAAAAAAAGACTTTTTGTTAATTAATTTTTTTTTTCTAAAAACACCATTCTTCTAGACGCACCAAAACACACATTTTTTTGAAATTTTTTTTTTGTATTTTTTTGGCGTTTTTTTAAATAATAAAAACGCCATAAAATTAAAAAAAAAAGGTTTTTCAGAAAGAATATATATCGATTTGACTTATGATGTTTTTAATTTTTTTTTTTAAAAGAAAGTGTTTTTTTTGAAAAAAAGGGGGTTGATGTAGATGATGTAGGGATTTTGGTTGATGTATTCTACCCCAAATCTCTATATATATATATATATATATATATATATATATATATATATATATATATATATATATATATATATATAGGGTAAGGTTCAATGGAAAACCTCATCTTTTTGGAAAACCTGGAAAACCCATCTTACACCATTGATTAGTTAATCTATGGTTGAAAATAAATGTGTAATTTTTGGAAATAATTTGAAATTTATTTAATGCACCAAGGGCATAATAGACAAACCATATTTTTATTAATAAATGTTTAAATCAATTTTCTCTCTCCCATCTCCTCTTTCCTAAACTCCCTCTCATTTAATTTCAATTTTTCAGGCCAAATTAAAAAAAAACCTAATTTGCAAAAGAAATTTTTTTTTTAGTTGATCATTAGTTCATCACTAGTGTAACGATTGTTACATCGTTGTAACAATAAATTTAGGTTTTTTTTTCAAGAAAATAAACGATGGTTACATAGGTGTAACCATTCAAAAAAGTTTGTAAATTGTGTTCGTGGTTCTATTGTTTCTAGATCTGATTACACGTATGTAACACTTTTATTTCACACGTTTTTAGTTGATGTTACACGAATGTAACACCAAGTATTTTCTTTCTACAACGTTATGAAATTGTTTCACGTGATTACGCATATGATAGTTATTACATAAATGTAAGTAGTTATTACACATATGTAACACTTTTATTTCACATGTTTTTAATTGATGGTACACGAATGTGACACCATGTATTTTCTTTCTAGAACGTTATAAAATTGTTTCACGTGATTACGCATATGATAGTTATTACATAAATGTAAGTAGTAATCTCCTATCAACTTCTTTCTTTCTAGGTAACTTTCTGAATGGTTACACCTATGTAACCATAGTTTTATTTTCTTGAAAAAATACCTAAAATTATTGTTACAACGATGTAACAAGTTGTGCTGGTGATGAACTGCTGATCAACGATTTTTTCATTTGTAAATCAGGTTTGTTTTTTTAATTTGGACTGGAAATTTAAAATTAAAGGAGAGAGATGAGATTTTAAGAAAGATGAGATGGGAGAGAGAATATTAATTTAAACATTCATTAAAAATAGTTTACTAAAATAGATTATGTCATGTTACCATATTGCCCCTTTAAATAAAAGAAAAATTAAAAAAGAAAGAAATAATGTGATTGGTTGAAAAAGGTTTTCCAGGTTTTCCAATATTTAGAGGGTTTTCCAATGATCCTTTTCCTATATATATATATATATATATATATATATATATATATATATATATATATATATATATATATATATAGGGGAAGGCACTAATAATAACCATACCTTAGAGGAATAACCCATTAACCAACATCTAGTGGTTAAGAAAAATCAAATGCTATAAGATCTTGCCATGTGTCCCTTTCTTTTATTTTAATTCAAAATGGTATTTTTGTCAATTTACATAATCATATAAAATCTCCCCTTCATTTTAAAAAGTCCATAAATTTTGTATACATTATCGGATTTTTATATAATTCACACCATTAAACTCGTCGCATTTTTATCTTTAATTCGATTATAGTCTCGACGTTTTTTATTACCAATCTGTCAGACGTACGATGTAACACTAGTGTTATACGTATAAACACTGATGCTAGTGTTATAGACATAAACACTGGTCAATAAGTACAAACTACCTGAAAAATTACAACCGCTAGCACTAGTGTTACAAATATAAACATTAGTGTGTTATCTAGTAACTGCGGTGTAATGGTCAGTAACACTGATGTTGTAACAAATTAACAATGGTATGATGATCAGTAACACCGGGCTATCAAGATTCCACAAAATAAGAATCAAATACAAGTAAATATACAACTGACAAAGATAATTGGTAACATCGTTATTGTCATTTTTGTATCCTAAAAAAATGATGAACAAAAAACATTAGTGTTACAACCCCAAATCGATGCTACTAGTTACACTTACAACTGGATGACATTATTAAAAAAACACCAAAAAGGAACAAATATAAACAAAATCACCATCAAAAGGCAAATAAAAAACCCAATCGAAGACCTATCGGTATATAAAACCCAAATGCAAGAATAACCCAATCAAAGTTTCACCTGAAAAAACTCAATCGAAGTTTCAGTTGCAAAATTACAAACATAAATCCATTGAAGAACACCATCAAAGGAACAAATATATATATAAAAAACCAATCGAAGACCGGTGGGTTTTATAAAACCCAGATGCAAGAATCATTTTTATCAAAGAAACATTAATAAAAAAAACCCATTCGAAGTTTCAGGTGGTAAAAAAGAGAACCACAAATCAAAATATAAAATACGAACAAAAAATCGAACCAGCTTCTTGGATGTTTACTAGAAATCGATCCGGCTTCAAGTTTTAAGCTTCTTCGATATTTACCAGAAATCAAACCGGCTTCAAGTAGACTCAAGCTTCTCCATTACTTACCGATCGGAGAGTAGCCGGAAAATGACGACCACCGGTAGTCTAATTTGCGACTGCAGAGATCCATCTAGCTCGTCGGAAAGCTAATCGGGTTATGGTGTCGCCGCTGAGAAGAAGAGAAGGGAAAACAGGGCTGGGGGTTCAAAAACATGGTGAGAGAAAAAGAGAGATGATCGACGCTTGAAGGTAGTACCGGTCATGGCCATAGGCTGGCCGGAAGTTCGTGGGCGTTCCGAGAGATAAACCATATGTTTGACTTTGTGATGAAGATATGAGGGTCCTCTCAGATCTAAATATTGAAATAATGTGAGATATGAGATTGGTTTTCAAAATTAGAAAGAGAATAAATATTCTTTACAAATTTACCCCTGGAGCAAATATCCACCACAAAATCTCTGGATACATCTCAGCCCTCAATCTTTTTTGTAAAGCAATAGGATGAAGTTAATTGGTTAGTTCTCTAAGAGAGGGTTATTAATTGTTCCCAATCCTATATATATATATAGAAGGGTGATCAAATACGGACATGGTTTTTGCCAAAGATCCGTGCGCACCAAGAAGGGGCTACCACATATTATGTTAATGAATTCAAGCGGAAGGGTGTATACGCCATTTTGCTTGATTAGTTTGTTATGGCAACTCCTGTTATACCGGGAAGATTTTTCATTCGATAAGCAGTTTCTTCAAATTCAAATTTCAACAAGTCGTCTAGGGTTTAACGCAATTCAAATTTTGTCCATCAATCGGTTTTCCACAAGTTGTCGATCAATTCCTTTTTTAATGGATTCTGCAATGGATGCTTCTTCTCCAAGATTCGAGCAAAAGTTCGAATGACAATGTTCATATTGAAGGTAATTTTTTTGATCTTAACGGTCAGATAGTAGTTTGAGGTTATGAATTTGATTTTGATGATCCGGCTACTATTAGTTCTATATGATGCTGGTCTGGTATCGACGCATATTATGCTATTCTTCGATTTTAGCGATCTGATAGCAGTTTTTGATTTTATGAATTTGAATTTGGCGATCCCGCTAATATGATTTTCTATACGATGTTGGTCTTGTATAATGCTGTTCTGTTATCGAAGTTTTGTTTTCAGTTGATTTTTTATGATTTTTAGTCAATGATTTGTCGAATATGACTTTCGAGTTGGTTTGTTATGTTGGTAGTTCATGCTGGAGGTTTTGAAGTCCGTAGAGGAGGTGATAGGAAGGTAAAGGAACTGTTATATCAAAGTTTTTTGTATGCTCTAAAGAAGGTCATAAAAAGTTCCACCCCATTGATAGTTTTATCGATAGTGCTGGTGCTGAAAAGAAATCAAAAGATAAACGTAAACGACCTTCAAAAAGGACGCAATGTCGTGCCCAATTGAACTTGAAACTTACAGAGTGTGGAAGATACAAAGTTCATTCGTTTGTTGAGGAACACAACCACAAGTTTGTAGATGGAAGTGATTTTTACTTGCTAAATTCCTCAAGGCATTTGACTTTTACCCAACAGCAGACATTATATGATTTATCAAAGTTGAACATTGGTCCAGTTCGGGGGTTTCACATTATGCGTAAGATGCATGGTGGATTTGAGGATGTAGGTGTAACAGCCATTGATTGTAAGAATTTTAAGAGGGACATGAATACATTCATTGCAGAGTTTGATGCTGATTTGGTTGTCAAACGTTTGTTTATGAAGAAAGAAGTTTGTTGTGAATTTTTATGTGACTACATTGTTGATAATGACGGTAATCTGACTGGTTTGTTTTGGGCTGATGAGGCAATGAAAATAAATTTCCTTGTTTTTGGGGATGTAGTTTCTTTTGATGCCACGTATCGTTCAAATAGGTATTTTATATATACAAATATATTTTATGCTGGCATATGTAAGGAATATCACTTTTTGATGATTCCGGCTGAAGTCTTATTTTGAAGAAGTTTCGACTGATCAGAGTCCAAGCGGAAAAGACTTTCAAGCGGAAAGAAGCACTTTTGTCACTTAGTGAATATTCCGGGCGAACTCGATTATCCACCAGATAATGAGTTCAACCAAACTTTTCCTGAGAAGTCTTTTCAGTCGTCCAATCCCTGCAAAAGCTTCTCGGTTGCTTCTATATCTATCAAAGCCACTCTCCTAAAGTAGATAGTTGCTGATCACACGCAAGATATTCCATCTGTCGAAGATTATTCTTTTGGTAGTAGTATTTGACTTTTGTAATCAACGGTTTAGAAGATCATTTGGAAATCAATGGCTATCATTGATTTCCCTTAGCACTATATATAGCATAGCACATCTTCAACCTTGTACACGGATGTTTTGATCCTTATCACTGCGTAATATTTTTGAGTTAATGCAAATAGTGCCGTGTATATTTTACTTCACGTGTTACTATATTCATGCAAACAACTATTATTCGCAAGTGTTAGTTGCTAGAGTAAAGTGAAGATTAACTTAATTCCGCAAGGTTAATCTTGCAAGTAAATCTTGTAACTTAATTAGGTGTTAAGTAATATCGATCCTACAAGTGGTATCAGTGCTTTGGCTCTCACTTTGAAGACTTTCAGTGCTTCAAAGTTGATATTTACTTGTCTACTTTACCGTTTTAAGCTTTTCTCTCTCGAAAGAATTACAAAATGAACGATCTCAGTCTCGTAACCTCAAACGGTAGCACCAACAAACCTCCCATGTTCACTCCAGAGGACTTCGACACATGGAAGCTCCGTATGGAAGGGTTTGTTTGTAGCTTAGATCATCGTATCTGGAAATCTATGACTGTTGGTCCCATTGTTGTAAGTGTACCATCTGCTAATGATGAAAATGTTCACATTCCCAAACCACTTGACAAATTTACCGACATAGACCACAAATAACTCGAGCCAAACTTCAAGGCCTACTGGAACTTGCAAGCTGCACTACCTAACTCCATATTAATTGGTTTTAAGGGGTACAAAACGGCTTTTGAACTATGGAATTCTCTTAATGAGATGTATGAAGGTACAAGTGAGGTAAAAGAAAATAAAAAGGACATTTTGAAATAAAAATATGAAAACTTCAGTTGCAAATATGGTGAAACCATGACAAACCAGTACCTTCGATTTGTTTCTCTACTTGATGAGCTTCAAAGAGCTAGTGTAACTTTGGAACAGGCTGATGTAAATAGAAAATTTCTTAGGTCACTACCTTCAATGTGGACTGTTTATTCAGTAAGCATAAGAGAGTGCAAAAACCTAAAGAAAACGAAACTGATCGAGCTCCACGACATCCTATGTGCCTATGAGATGGAGATTAACCTTAAATAAGGCTCAGCATCTGAAGCATCTCAGCCTCAATCCACTGCTCTTGTAACCATTGAATTTCAAACTCAAAGAAGCATAAACTCAATTTTTTCTAAAACTGTGTCTCATAACTTTGAGAATAATCATCATGCTTTTGTAGTCTTTGACTCACACTCCAACTTCATATGTGAAGATCTTGAGTGCATTGGTGCAGATGACTTAGAAGAGATGGACATTATGACACAACTTGCTATGGTCTCAGTAAGAGCCCAACGTTTCTATAAACGAACTGGGAGAACTTACAAAGGAGCCAAGAATGCACCTATTGGTCTTGACAAAAGTAAGGTCCAGTTTTATAACTGTCACCAACTGGGTCATTTTTCAAGGGAGTGCTCAAGTCCAAGAAAGGAAGGTCAGTATCAGAATGAAGCTCATGGGAAGAGTCAAGGAAGCAATCATCACAACAACAACAACTACAAAAACAACAATACCAATGGTTCCACAAGTTCACAGCCAACACCACCAAAACCAAGCGGAAGTGGAAACAGCAGTAACTTAACTGCTGCTATGGCTAACCAAACGGAGTTTGTTGACTGGGAAGATGTTATTGCATATTTTGAGCCAATCAATCATGCACTCATGGCCAAGGAAGAGTCACCATCTCAGGTAAAACCTATTCCTGAAAATGTGTTAACACACCTGTGCTCTCCTGCTTGCATCGAGCAAGTGGAAAGATACAGGAATCACAATTCTGAGTTAATAGAAGAAGTTTCAAACCTCAAAGAATTAAAAGAATGATTTAGAATGATAGAAAATGCATACATTTCTAAAGTAACTACTTTAAATGAAGAAAATGAGAAACTGAAACAAACAAACTCAAATCTAGAGACTCAGATTGATGACTTAATCTCCAAGCTAAACACCTCAAGAAAGGAGACCTTACATGCTAAGGTAGATGTGGGTGCTCTTGAGGTGAAGCTAACTGAAGCTCAATTTACCTTTGATAAATTTCAAAAGGCCAATGAGAAGGCTGAAAAACGGTGGAAGGGTGCTATGTATGGTAAAAATGGGATTGGTTACACTTCTGTTAAACCACCAGGTGACTACTTACCTGTCATTGAGCCAATCCCTGCCCTGCAAACTGATAGCACAGTTAACTTAGTTGTTGATAACACTGCCTCTAAAATAGTTGAAGAAAAATGTAAAAATGTCAAAACGGAAATCACTGTTGCAAGCACCTCTGCAGCAGTTGATCAATCAAAGAATTTGAAACCAAAGCTTGAAGTACCTCCACCTAATTTTTATGGACCAAAAGATTCAAAGGTTGGAGGAAAACATGTTGAAAATGTTAAAACTGGCAAAGGTTAAAGTTTTAGAAGAACTGTTTTTAGTTAAGAAACCAATGAGAAGTCCCCTAGATACACTCAAGCATACGATTCTCCTAGAATCTCAGAGTCTATAGTTTGTGGCAAAATTGGTCATTTGGCAGCAGATTGCTATTTTAATCCTCTGAGCAGAAACCAAGTTGTAAAACCTCAAACTGTGAAAAGTCAAAATTTGGTTAAAAAGCTAACAGGAAAAGTTTCACCTGTTAAAAATCATACAGTTAAACATTTTTGAGTCAAATTCAAATCAGGTCTAGCACTGCTTTACGACAAAGACCTTCTGTGAAGTTTAATGAAAGTTATGAAGTGTTTGAGAGTCAAGGAAGGAGAAATTTTCAAGAGGAAAAGTCAATCCTCGAAATTCTTTTCAAGCTAAAAGGAATTTTGGTTAAAATGATTTTATAGCTAGTTCAAGCGGAAGTTCGACTGTTCCGTCTCAAAATGCAAAATTTGTCAAAAATATCTTTGCATCACATAAGTATGCTGCTTCACCTGAAAGAACTAGAGTCCAAAGTCATAACCAATTTCCAACAACTGATTTTGTTAAAACTGAGTCCAACAAACAGAGGAAGTTCAGAGAATTCAGAGAAAGAAAAGCCTTGGAAAGAAAATTAAAAATAGGAAGTGAGAAATTTCATCATCAAAGCTCCTATCAAAATTTGGATCTTGAAAATGATGACTTGCTCACTGAGCAACTTGTTTTAAATACTTTAATACTAAAAGAGTATAAGTATAATGATCCATTGGGAGGACCCAAGACCACAAAGGCTTAGGTCCCATACAAAACTAATAAATGTGTGACATGTGCAGGTGCAGAATAAGAGTCAAGATCGACTTTGGATCGTTGACAGCGGGTGCACCAGTCACATGACAGGAAATAAAAACATCGTAGAAAACACAAAAACATTCAATGGAGGAGCTGTTGCTTTTGGAAGCAACAAGGGGTACATCTCAGCTAGAGGAGATGTTACTAATGGTTCAGTTAGTTTTGATAGAGTCAATCTTGTTGGTACATTAAAGTTTAACCTACTCGGTGTCTCACAAATGTGTGACAAGAGGTTAAATGTGTTTTTTTAATGAGAAAGAGGCAATCAAACGAAATTCTGAGGTCAAAATTCCCGAGGAAATGGTTTTGCTAAGAGCACCCAGGAAAGAAAGACTATATGTATTGGATATGTCAGTTGCTACACTTACCAGTGGCACTGCTTGTTTTATATCCAAAGCCTCAGTTGATGAGTCTGATCTTTGGCATAGAAGGCTAGGACATGTGAACTACAAGAACATGAACATAATTTTCAATCTTGGTTTAGTCAAGGGTTTTCCTGCTAAACATTTTACATTAACTGAGCACTGTGTGCCTTGCCTCAAGGGTAAGCAACACAAGTCTTCCTTCAAGCCAAAAGCTGAAAGTTCTATCTCTCAACCCTTAGAGTTGTTGCACATGGATTTATTTGGGCCAACTAGGGTAATGAGTTTGAAAAAGGTCATACTGTTTTGTAATAATTGATGATTTCACTAGATACACTTGGGTTTTCTTTCTAAACACAAAAGATGAAACTGCTGAATTGTTGAAAACACTTGTTATCAAAATTGAAAATCAGTCAAAATTTAAAGTCAAAATAACCAGATGTGACAGTGGCACTGAATTTAAAAACCATGTTTTAAATTCTTTTTGTGAGGAAAAAGGGATTGTAAGGCAGTTCAGTGCTCCCAGAACTCCACAACAAAATGGAGTTGCTGAAAGGAGAAACAGAACTTTGATTGAAGCTGCCAGGGCAATGTTGGCTGACTGTAAATTACCTGTGATCTTATAGGCTGAAGCAGTAAACACTGCATGTTATGTCCAAAATAGAATTTTAATTGTTAAAGGGAAAAATAAAACACCATATGAGCTTTGGAGAAATAGAAAACCTAACATTTATTTCTTTAAATCTTTAGGGTGCCCTGTCACAATTTTAATAACTAATGAGCTATTGCTTAAGTTTGCTGAAAAGGCAGATGAATGATATTTTATTGGATACTCAGGTGTGTCAAAAGCATTTAGAGTATACAATAAGAGAACTAAAGTTGTTGAAGAAACTCTGAATGTGTTCTTTAATGAGAAATCAAAGAACAACTTTACTTCTCAGCCCTCCTGGTTATATGACATTGATGGACTAACCACTGCATTCAACATAACTGTTGAGAAGCCTGTTAGTAATTCGTTGCAGGATCAGGTAATCAAAACTTCAGCTGCTGATGAGCATATGAGGAATAGTATAAAGAACCTCTCAGTTGACCCTCCATTCTTCTCATCAATTAGCATGAAGCCATTCAAGCCAACAGCTGTGAACAATACTCTTGATGTCAATCAAATTGAAGTGGATGCCTTTCCGGTTCAAAATCAAGCGGAAAAACTTCCGATTCAAGTTCAAACGGAACCTGCTAAAACTCCGACTCAAGTTCAACTGGAAAATGACAGTTCAGAGTCTTTAGAGAATTCCGACTCTAGGATCACTGAGCCTTCAAACTCAAATGATTTTCAATCAAATGTGCTCAGTTTGAACATAAATCCTATGGGTCAATGCCTAGTTACCAAGAGTTGAACACAACATCAGATTCATTTCACCCACTGGTAATGTTGAGCTTAATGATATACTACCACAACTCAACTTCCCCACCAATGGAAGAAGCCATGAATTTCCATTATTCTCAGATAGAAGAGTCAGTAAGTATCATCCGTTGGAAAATGTTATTAGAGATATGTCAACACATGGTTGCAAAAGTCGCTAGGCGCTCCTAAGTCGGTCGACTGGGATTTGTGAGTACTCGCCCTAGTCGGTGGAGTACTCGGGGAATATGGGGGAGTACTCGGGAACTTGTAAGCGTAGGCGAGGAGTACTCGGTGAGTACTCGTCGAGTACTCGATCTCCTCGGACGAGTTTTACGACAACACCTATGTTGACAAGAAGCAAATCTGTTGATGCAAACATTTGCTTGCATACGGCCTTTCTATCGCAAGAAGAATTGTTTCAGATCAACATTCAGAAAGTTTGGGTATTGGTTGATTTGCCAAAGGGGGCATAACCAATTGGTACAAAATGGGTGTTCAGAAATAAGAAGGTTGACAGAGGAATTATGGTGAAAAACAAACCAAGATTAGTAATGCAAGGATATGCTCAAGAAGAATAAATTGACTATGATGAAGTTTTTGCTCCTGTAGCAAGACTAGAAGCCATCAGAATCTTTTTGGCCTATGCTGAATTCAAGAACTTCCAAGTATTTCAAATGGATGTCAAGAGTGCCTTTCTCTATGGGCTGTTATATCAAGAAGTGTATGTATGTCAACCTCCTAGTTTTGAGAACCCACACCATCCTAACAAGGTGTGTAAGCTTATCAAAGCTTTATATGGTCTCAAACAAGCTCCCAGGACATGGTATGAAACTCTTTCCAACTATATCTTAGAAAATGGGTACCAGAGAGGAGAAATTGACAAAACACTGTTCATCAAGAAGGTTGGTGAAGATAATCTAGGTTTGTTATACCCTGAGAATTCTGATTTCACCTTCAAAGCATTCACTGATAGTGACTATGGAGGCTGCAACTTGGATAAGAAGTCAACTTCAGGCGAATGTCAGTTTTTGGGGGGAGAGACTTGTCTCATGGCAATGAAAAAAACAAACCTGTGTTTCTACTTCTACTGCTAAAGCTGAGTATTGCTGCTTCAAGCTGTTGAGGTCAAGTCATGTGGATTCAAAATCAAATGCTAGACTATGGAATCACATTCATGGAAACTCCCATCTTTGCTGACAATAAAAGTGCCATCTCAATCACCAACAACCCAATGAAGCACTCCAAAACAAACCACATTGATATCAGGTATTATTTTATTAGGGATTGTGCCGAAAAGAATTTGATCAAACTACTCAAAGTTCATACTGATAACCAGTTAGCTAATTTATTCACTAAGGCTTTTGATAAGGCAAGATTCTTCTACCTTATCACTGCAATTGGTATGATGAACTTTGATTGAAATCAATTTTCCAGAAAACTTTTAATAAAAGAGACCTTTGTGTCAAAGAGTCCGTCTCTTGATACAAAAAGAAAAAGAAAAAGAAAATCTTTGCGCTAATTAGAAATCATTTCAGTTCATAGTCAGTAACCTCTGTTAAACTCTGAAAATTTACACAAGTCATTTTCAAAATTCATGTGTTTTGGTTTTCCGTTTCAAGTTCCGGTTCAACCTGTGAGAAAAACAAAATTTTGAAAATCTCCGGGTGACATCAACCGGAAAAATGCTTTGTAATAATCGTGAAAAATTTTTGAAAATTTTTTTTCCAAGCGGAAAAATTATCCGCTTGAATTTCAGACGGAAGAAATTTGGTTTTTAAAATAAAGGAGAATATGGGTTCCACTTGAACTTTCGGGTCAAAAGGTCAAAGGTTACTTTCATTTAATTACCCGGAAGGCACACCTTTTTTTAAGCGGATACCCATTAAATTACCCATTACGTTTTAACCATTAAATATCCGAGGTTTTAGTAAATATCCTTCTGGATAATGACATGCATTAACGTGTTGTACCATATAAACCGCTAAGCACAAGCCACATCAGTTACTAAACGGTTGCGTTAAAACCTCTCTCCTCCACGTAACCGATGGAAAGGGTAAAAAGCCCTAGTTTACCGTCATTTCCTCATTTCTTACAAACCCCACACCCAAATTCTCTCCAAAATCTCAATAACTTCCAACAAACCGTCAAATTTGCTCTACAAAATCCAACAATCAATGGCTTCCAAGGCGAGCACAAGTGGCAAGAAGCCTGCAGTGATTCCAAGTTCCCTGTGAAACACAATCTGGTGGCATATCTCGAAGTATCCAGTAAAACAGACATTTACACAGGCATGATCGAATTTATGAAAAACTCCCACCTTCATCACGCGCTGACAGTCGAAGCGGTGATATTTGAAGAAATTATGGAGGAATTTTGGAAGAATGCCAAGGTAGTCGACGATAGTAACGGTGGTGAACAAATTGCGTCAACTGTTCAGGGCACAACTGTGGAAATCGATGAAGAAAAAGTTAGAAAAGTGTTGAAACTAAGGGATGAAGATGGATATATTTTTGTGGATTCAAAGAAATACCTGCCACTGTTCAGAGCCATTGGCTACGGACGTTCACCAACAAGCAAGACCATCAAGAAGGGGAAACTTCCATACAAATGGAGATTTCTTGCCACATAATTTTGGTGTGCCTCACTCCCAAGAAAGGAGGTTTCGATGAACTTGCCGCTGAACAAGCTTCAGCATTCTACGCGGTGGTACAGGGTAAACATTTCAATTTTTCTAAACTTATTATTCATACCCTAAAACTGAATACCACACCATCTTATTTTTATATATATCCAAGGTTTTTGACTTGCATTCTCAGGGAAGAATACCCTCAAATCAATTTCTTGCCCACATTTATTTTGCACCAAAAACTTCTCAATGAGAAGACTTTTTCTAACCTAGCTTTAAACAATTCAGTATTCTCGGAAGGGACACTGACCATCCCCTACCAATTCTGAGACAGTTTCCTGATGAACCTGCACAAGCTGAGGTTCAAACGGAAACTGGTGTTGCAACTAAGCAAAGTGCTCATGATGACAGGACTATACACCCCATAGTTCCTAAACCCACATCAGTTCCTACTTCCTCTACACTTCAAACCTACCATTCCAAGAAGAGGTTGTCCACTGCCAAAACTACCACCCCTGCCACTTCATCATCTGAATCCCCACCTGTGATTTTCAAAAGACAGAGAAATGTGGTTGCTAGGTCTCCTCCACCTATGCCCACTAACCAACCTGAAGCTTCTAGCCCTGCTAAAGGCCAAAAGCCCAAGCGAAAACTAACCAAATTGGGATTATCTCTTAAGGATGAACCTTATTTTGAGGGGGAGTCATTAAACAAGGATGTACAATTCCCATCCGAAATATTTTCACCCCTACATCCTCTTTCACCTAGGAGTGACAATGTACTCAATCCTGATCCAAATGAGGGTGTTATTAACTCACCCATCTCATTACATGAGAACATTCTGATGGATCTGGACCCTGTTACATTGAGCCCCCACTCCTCACCGGAGATGAATCTCAGGATTATAGAAGAGATTCATACAGAAAGGGCTGCTGCTGCCTGATGAACCACAAAATCACACCGTAATTATAATTCAACTAGGAACAAGCTAATTAACGAAGAGTAACATATGAATCGAGTGTTTTATTGATATTTCTATATTTGAGTACAATTGGGGAAAACACACAGTGAATGTGTAGTTTTCCAGAACTGAAAGTTACATCATCGATGAATAAGTGAACTATTTATAGAGTTGCTAGAGTCGCATCTTCATAGGCTGGTTGGATGCACTTGCGTCTTGTCCATCCGCAACTGCATCACTTCCGACTTGTTCTTTATACGAAACTTGCTCTTGAGGTCTTTATCATCGGAAATGTAGCTGCTAGGCCATTTGCATGTCCAGCCTTGACCTATCCTCATCAAGTCCCCCTAGTCCATTGATTATTCGAGCAATAATTATTGGACTAGAAGTTAAAAGTACCTTGCACTTCCGATAAGTTTGGAAGATTTTATCGATCATCTTCATTAAGTCCACCTGTGTTTTAGATTTGTTACCTCATTAAAAACCTTGTTCAGAAAAACCCTGTGGGAAAAAACCGATGCTAAGGGAAAAAAGAGTGTAACACACATTTCTTCTTTGTGCTAATCATAGATTTCAAAGATCAAAAATTTTCTCCATTTTTAACGATTTCATTAATCTGGTTATCAAGTCCCCCTAGTCCTTATGTTGTTTTGTAAAAATGACTAAGGACTAAGTTACAAAGATCATAATAGGAAATGCTTGTGAAGCAGGATCTAATGGATCATAAGACTTCACTTGTCTTTAGAACAGATCGCTTCTGCAAATGTAGTCGTTACATCCTCATAAGGATATCAAAAGTATTATTGTAAAGAAACACTTTTGCAAGTGTAGATAATAACTGCCTTGTCAGGCGTGTCTTGCATGTTAAATCGTACTCGAGTACTTTTATATACGCCAGTACACGTGTCAGTTGGGGATTAATTGACGGGACAGTTTTCGGCTTTTTCCTTCTGAATTTTTTAAATTCAAACGGTTATTTTAGCCCTAAATTCTTGCCCCATATATATATACAATCTTCCCCAATTTTTCATTCTTCACTCCTTTCACCACCGTCGCTTTCCTTTTTCTCCTTCGAGCCCTAATTCTCTGTCGAGATTTTTCTCAAAGGTCAGTCGATTTTCCTTTTGCTTTTTACTGCATTTTTCATGGCATTTCCTTCGGTTAAAGTTGATGATGATTCAATTAAGCATAATATGCACATATCATTTTCGTCTATGTCGCCTCGCGATCTAGATGAAGTTATTGAACGGTATAACATTCCGCTTTCGCTAAACCCGACCCTTCCTTTGCCAAAAACTCCAATTTCCCCTTTCCCGTAGGGTAAAATTGGGGTTTATGTTGATATGTTTAAGCTTGGGAACTATCGTCTCCCCTTTACCAAGTTTCTCATAAGAGTTTTGATGTTTTTTAAGATCCACATTTCACAAATGCACATTCAGGGGTTTTCTCGTTTAAGCCACTTTGAGGCTACTTGTAGGGCTGTCAATATATCCCCAAGTGTTCCCCTTTTTAGGGTTTTCTATAGGATTACAATGGCTGGTGATTGGTATACCTTTGAGCGTAGGAGATTTGTTAAGAGGATTAGTACCCATCTTCCACCAAACCCCCGTTCTTGGAAATCAAAATTTTTTTACATTGATGATCGATGTGTTCCCCTTCAAATGGAATGGAGGGATGTAGAAGATGTGGTTCATGACCCAAATCCAGATGATGGTGATTATAGTCAGGAATCCTTTGATAAGTTAGTGTCTTGCGCAAGCCCTATTCGAGAACTTCCAGAAGCCATTCTTCTTCTTTGTAGAATGAGTAGGGCTTGGTTCACTCCTGAACTTTGGCCGATTCTGACAAATCATGGGAAGGTTAAGGAATTACCCTTTCATCATTTGCGATCCTGATTTTAAAATATCTTTTTTTTGTTTTTGTTTTTTTTTTGTTTTTGTTTTTTTTTGTTTTTAACAAATACTTTTTCGTTTGTTGCAGAAATGGACCTCTTTGAAGTAATGCAGTTGAAGAGTTTTGATGATATAGATCTTAGCGCTGAAATTATGGAGGAAGGATCCATGCCGTTTCTTCGACAAACCGCTAGTTCTTTTCTGGACTATCACCCAGAAGAAGCACATGCTGATCAGGTAGAGTCGCAAGTGGAGGCTCAGCCAGAAATCGTTGTGTCTGACAAAATGCAAGAAACTGAATCTGGAAGTGGTGATATTACCGATGTTGTGAAGATCACAAAAAGTAGTGCTGGTGGAAGTGGTGAGAGTACCCTCAAGAGTAAAATCAAGGAAATCCTGATGGTCAAGCAAATGTAACTTCAAAGGCATCGTTACCACCCAAGGGAGGAAGCAGGATCAAGAGATCCTCAAAGGCAGTTGTTACAAAAGAAACAAATGAACCTGTAGTAACTAAAAGGAAATCTCCTCGCTGGAACTTGCAATCTTCTCCCCATCACTCCTGATGAACCACAAAATCCCACCGTATGTAAATGAGAGATTATAATTCAACTAGGAACAAGCTAATCTAAGAAGAATAATCGATGAATCAATGGATTTACTAATATCTCAATATTTGGGTACAAACAAGGAAAACACACAGTAAATGTGTATTTTCTGGAATTAGAAGTTACATTGCAAATGAATGAGAGAACTATTTATAGAGTCTCTGAAGTCGCATCTTCATGAGTTGGTCGGATGCACTTGCATCTTGTTCATCTGCAACTGCATCGCTTCCGGCTCGTTCTCTGTGTGACACTTGCTCTCGGGATTTTTACCATCGGAAGTGTAGATGCCAGGTCACTTGCATGTCCGGTCTTGACCTATCCTCATCAAGTCCCCCTAGTCCATTGATTATTCGAGCAATAATTATTGGACTAGAAGTTAAAAGTGTCTCGTATTTCCGATGAGTTTTGGGAACCTTTATCGATCATCTTCATTAAGTTCGCATGTGCTTTTGATTTGTTACCTCATTAAAAACCTTGTTCGGAAAAACCTCGTGGGAAAAAACCGAAACTAAGGAAAAAAGAGTGTAACACACATTTCTCTTTTGTGGAGATCACAAGTGTCAAAGATCAGAAAATTTCCAATTTTTAACGATTTCATAGATCTGGTCATCAAGTCCCCCTAGTCCTTATGTTGTTTTGTAGAAACGACTAAGGACTAAGGTACGAAGATCATCATAAAAAATGCTAGTGAAGCCAATTCTTTAATAGATCAAAAGACTTTATTTGTCTTTAAAGCAGAACGCTCCTGCAAATGTAATTGTCACATCCTCGTGAGGATATTAACGTATTATTGCAAGGAGACGCTTCTGCAAGTGTAGAATCCTAACTGACTTGTCAGGCGCGTTTTGCATGTTGATTTGCACTCGAGTACTTTTGATACCCACCGATACACGTGTCAGTCGAGGATTAAATGACGGGACAGTTTTTGGTCTTTTTTATTTTTGAATTTTTTAAACTCAAACGGTTATTTGTATCCGAGATTTTTGCCCCATATATAATCATTTCTTATTTTGCATTCTTTACACTCTTCACTGCCGTCGCTCTCTTTGTTCTTCAAGCCCTAATTCTTTCTTCAAGCTTTTTCTTTTCGAAAGGTCAGTCGATTTCTTTCGTGCTTTTTTACTGCATTTTCATGGCGTCACCGTCAATTAAGGTCGACGACGATTCGAGTAAGCATAATATGCATATCTCGTTTTCGTCTATGTCGCCTCGTGATCTCGATGAGGTTATTGAGCGATACCATATTCCCCTTTCGTTGAATCCCACTCTTCCCCTGCCAAAAACCACCATTTCCCCTTTTCCTAATGGCAAAATTGGGGTTTATGTCGATATGTTCAAACTTGGGAATTATCGTCTCCCTTTCACCAAGTTTCTTATAAGAGTTTTGATGTTTTTCAAGATCCATGTTTCTCAGATGCATATCCAAGGGTTTTCGCGTTTAAGTCATTTTGAAGCCACTTGTAGGGCTGTTAGTGTGTCTCCAAGTGTCAATCTTTTTAGGGCTTTCTATAGAATCACGATGGCTGGCGATTGGTATACTTTTGAGCGTAGGAGGGCAGTTAAGAGGATTAGCACCCATCTTCCGTCCAACCCTCGTTCCTGGAAATCTAAGTTTTTTTACATCGATGATCGATGCGTCCCTCTTCAAATGGAATGGAGGGATGTGGAAGATGTGGTTCACAATCCAAACCCAAATGACGGCGACTATAGTCAGGAGTCTTTTGATAAGTTAGTGTCATGTGCAAGCCCTATCCGGGAACTTCCGGAAGCCATTCTTCTCTTTTGTAGAATGAGCAGGGCTTGGTTTACCCCTGAACTTTGGCCAGTTCTGACAAATCAAGGGAAGGGTAAGGAATTACCCTTTCATCACTTGCGATCACTCCCTTTAAAATGTCTTAACAGTTTTTAATAAACTCCTTTTATTTTTGCAGAGATGGATCTTTTTGAAGCCATGCAATTGAAAAGTTTTGATGATATCGACCTCGGTGCTGAGATCATGGAGGAAGGGTCAATGCCATTTCTTCGGCAGACTGCCAGTTCCTTCCTGGACTATCGTCCCGAAGAAACACATGATCAAATTGAGCCGCAAGTGAATGTGCAGTCAGATACCATTATTTCTGAGAAGACGAATGAGGTCGAATCTGGGGGTAGTGATGCTGCTGATGTTACAAAAACGATCAAGGATGGTGCTGGAGGGAATGGGGAGAACACCCTCAAGGGTAAGAAGAAGGAGGTTGCTGAAGGTCATGCAAATTTGTCTTCAAAAGCATCACTACCGCCCAAAGGTGGAAGCAAGATAAAGAGATCCGCAAAAGCAACTGTTACTTTGGAAGCGCATGAGCCCCTTGTGTCTAAGAGAAAATCTCCTCGTTGGAATTTGCAATCTTCACCTCATCAGTCTAAGGTAAACACTTCCGAAACCACCGAGGTCACTTCCGATTCTACGGAGAATTTTGAAGCAAATGAACAGCTAGGAGAGGGTGTGCAGTCAAAGATTGATGTTGTGGTAACCCCTCCTCCTACTGATGATTTTGATATTGATGATTATTTATTGAATTCACCTGATATGTCACAAGAACCAGGTTTTTCTGATGTAAGTATTTTGCAGAAAGGTACCTCATCTTTGATCACTTTGGCCAATTTAGCTCATGCGTCCTCTTCTTCGCAGAAGGATGCTCCGAGCTTTGCTGTTCCTACCTCTGAATGGTTGAAGAAGGAGATAGATCTGGTTACCCTCAGAAGCAATGTTGGTAGAGGTTTGGAGTCTGTTGATGTAAATGCTGTCTTTGTCCCTCAATGGGAGATCAAAAATGGTGATACTTGCACCGAAAGTTCAATCGCAAAAAAGATCACTCTACTTGGAAGTACTCCTACTGACATTTTCTGCCTTCAACAAATTCCTAATGAAGCTTTTTCAAATGAACTCATGCTTGCACAATCGAAGCAACAGAGCCTGGTGGCGGATGTGTATGGTCGATGGATCATTGCTGAGGCGAGAGTTGAAGAGTTAACCAAGAAGCTGTTGGCGCATAAGGCCTCTTTTGGTTCTATAAGCGATCAAGTGAAGATTAACGATCTACATGCAAAGGTTGAACTCCTCACAACCAAGAACCAGAAGCTGGTGTCACTTGAGCAGGAAATGAGGAGAGATCTCAAACAGGCGCAGGATGATGCGATGGCTTTCAAAAGCCAATTTTTGGATCAAAAGAAGATATTTGATGAACAAGCCATCAAAATGTTGGAGATCACCTCTCAATGTGATTCAGTAGTTGAAGCTGTTAACAAAGGTATCTCTTATATTTCTTTATTTTCATAATTTTTCATTTGCACTTGCATAGTCTTTTATCACCCTTAACATTTGCGTTTTAATCCTTCAAATAAAATGCTGCCCTTGTTGAAACCGTCAAGGCATTAACCGAAGAAAGAGAGCAAATGCAGAAGGAGCTAGCATCTGTAAAGGAAAAGAGCCAATGGCTGATTGAGGAAGGTTTTAACTTGGTTGCTAAGCGTGTGCATTCCGAAATGATCCCCATGACCCTCAAAGTTAATTCTGCCGCAAATGCAATGGGCTATAATGAAGGGATCAAGTGTGGGCTAGCACATGCTGTGAAAGGTGAAGCCAACTTCCTGACTTTCAAAGAATATGATCACAAAGCCGGTTAGAAGCTGTTGACGCAGTTGGATGCTCTGAAGTCAATGACGTTCCATTCCATTGACGAAGTTTCGAAGTTGAGCCTGGACGATACAGAGATAATGGGAGATATGCTGAAACCAACTACTTTAACAAAAGGTTCTGCAACCCCAAAGGCTGATGCTCCTCCAACTTCAAATGCAGATGCTCCAACCGCCACCGGTAATTGATCTCTCTATTAATCATGATCTTTTGTTGAACATTTTAATCATCTCTTAAAGTCCACTTATGCTGTGGCACAAGACAATTTACTTTTCATTTTGTATTTGGTATGTTCCAGTACTTTCTTAATCGTGGATCCCATCGGAACTGCATCTGTTTGCAGTTTCGATTATGTTGGCATGTATGATAATGCACATGGATGTTTGCTTTTCTTACTTTTTGTCTCGAACTTTTGAATTATGTTATCACCTCTTGGTTCATAGGATATGAGTCATGCTTGATTATGTTTGCGACATGTCACTTGCGAACGAAGTGTATCATTATTTGCACTTGCAGTTGCAAAGTGATCATACACAACTTTTTATACTTTGAATTATTTGTATGTTTTTCCATTCGATTCTTGACATTTTTCTTTTAGACTTGCGAAATATTTTCTTACAAGCTTTTGAGCAACTTTACAAGTTCTCCTTCATAAGTACTTTGACAAGATTTTAACAAAATCATTAACTTTTAAAGAAGGCTGTCATATGCGTTTCCCCCTATCAAATGCGTCCATCTTCAAAGGGTTTTAACAACATAACGGCAATACCACTTTTAAAGTTAAGTATTTTTTGTTTCAAATACGAATCTTTTCCTTGTGGTATATAAAGTCCTTACATCTTCTGGTAAGGTTCAGTTGATCTTTTTTCTTTGAATGATCAACTCACAAGACCACTTTATAACATTAGTTATTCAGCAGCACTTGCGACCCTCAGAGAGCTTAAGTTGGAATTTTATTAATAATCATAACATACCTTTATCCACTTAAGTTTGGCCATCTCTCTTTTGGGCTTTTGTTAGCAACCATTGTACTAACAAGGTGTCCGGCCTGATCACCTCTTCCCAACATGCACTCTTTAATCGTCAGTGAGACAGTTAGGGACAAGAAAAGTATTTTTACTTTTTCTTGGGTTATCCTTTATAAATAAAGGAATAACAGCGATGCTGCATTAGGGTATTGGTATGTAATACCTTTTTGAAAATGCACCCGCTAGTGACTCATGAACCATATTATAAGAAGCGAATCATATCGCATGTGAATCTTGTATTATTTACAGAGATCACTTGCATAGCATATGCATGTGTTCATTGACAACATTTTTAAGCAAACATTTATATTCAATATTTTGCATAGGAGCGATCAAATATTTGTATAACCTTTTCATATAAAATGAAATAAGTATTTCCATGGATCCTTGTAAGTACTAGAAACAAATGTATTTTATTCTCCATCGATTTATTACAAGATCATAATTGCAGAAACAAAAACATAAAGATCAACATTTCCTATCTTTCATTTGAGATTAGCATTTGCGTCTTCACATGTAACATTTGCGAAGATGAATTCCATTCCAAGCCCGCACCAGTTCAGTTCCGTCGAGCTGCTGAAGTATGTAAGATCCATTTCCGATCGCTTTTTTGATTATATAAGGTCCCTCCCACTTGGGAGACATTTTTCCGAGCGGAAGTGTCCTACTCACTTCATTGCTCCTCAACACATATTCTCCCTCTTTATACTGTTGGGTCTTAACTTTGGCGTTATAGTATTTTGCCATCTCTTTTTTGTATCTGCTTTCTCGTATAGCAGTGATTTCCCTTCGTTCTTCCAAAAGATCCAGATTGGTTCTTAATTCTTCATCATTATCCGTCACTTGCACTTGCAAGCGGTGACTAGGTATTCCGATTTCAGCCGGTATGACGGCTTCAGTTCCGTATACAAGACTGAATGGTGTTTCGCCATTGCTAGTTTTAGGCATGGTGCGATGCGCCCACAAAACATGTGGTAACTCATCGACCCAACTACCCCCATATTTTTCCAATCTCATTTTTATGCCTTCGACGAGACTTCGATTTGCTCTTTCAACTTGGCCGTTGGCCTGTGGATGTGCTACTGACGTAAAGATCTGATTTATATGAAGCTCTTCGCACCATTCTACAAATGGGTTCCCAGCAAATTGCTGTCCATTATCTGTTATGATATAGAGAGGTAGACCAAATCGGCACACGATATGTTCCCACACGAACTTTTTGACTTGCTTACCAGAAATACAAGCAAGTGGTTTTGCTTCAATCCATTTTGTAAAGTAGTCAATTGCAACCAATAGAAATTTTACCCCTCCACTTGCTGGTGGAAAAGGTCCAACTATATCCATTCCCCACTTCTGGAAGGGCCACGCTGATGTAACTGGGATCAACTCATTTTTTGCTCGCATGCTCACTGGAGCATGTGCTTGACAAGCTTGGCACTTGCGCAATTCTTCCCAAGTGCTTCGGTACATGCCTGGCCAAAAGTATCCAAGGCTCATGATTTTAACAACTACCATCTTCGCACCAGCATGAATACCGCATATGCCTTCATGTACTTCTTTAACGATCTTTTCAGCTTCACTTGGGGTTAAACATCTTAACAAAGGTCCCAAAAAGCTTCTTCTATACAAAGTATCATTTTGCATCTGATACTGAAGCGAATTTACTCGTATCTGGTGAGCCTGTTCTTTATCATCTGGGAGTTTGCCCATGGTCAAATACTGTACAATTGGTGTCATCCAACTGTCTTCTTGCATTTGCACATCTGCGGTCATTTCAAATTGACAGTTGGAGCTTCTAACAATTCCACTCGAATCTCCTTGGCTAAATGTTCAAATGCGACAAAAGCGAGCTTGCTCAGCGCATCTGCCTTTCTATTTTGAGCTCTAGAAATATGTAAAACATCACATTTCCCAAAGATTTTGATTAACTCTTGAACTTGCTCCAAGTATAAGGCCATATATTTGCCTTTTGCTTCGTATGTTCCAGCGATCTGACTAGCTACTAACAATGAATCCACATAAGCAGTCACTTGCGTTGCACCCATTTTTTTAGCCAACCTTAAACCTGAAATAAATTTCCATGTTTTAGGTCCTCCAACTTATCACATACATTCGTGGAGCAAACGCATACCATATGCATTCGTGAAGCAAATGCATATGTATCCAGTCATTATGTGTGTTTTTTTTTTTTTTTTTTTTACAACTCAATTTATGAGTGTGCATTTGAATTTTCTGAAATTCAAATTTGAAGAAGGTTTTCCCGCCTTAATTGTTGTTCTTATGATTTTCCAGATTTTTTAGGCAATCTTCATGAAAGCCTCTTTGAATCTTCAAATCTTCATCCGGAATTCATTCATCGAATTTCCAGATTTCATAGTGCATCATATGATCCTCGATTGTGCATCCATTCATAAGGATCTCACATCATCATTAAACCATTATCATATCACAAGGATCAAAATGCATCAAATTACCAAATCAACAATTGATCATGAACTTTTGAATTAAGCAAATTCAAATTAATTTTTCCGATCCAAAATATGCGTATCGATCAAAAGTTTTCAAAAACTAATTTCGCTACTCGATCAAAGCGTTAAAATCGATACCTGATGATTTTGACTGTTTGATAATTGTACGATCTTCATTTAGAAGATCATCCAGATCCTTCAAATCGGTAGTTTTTGCAGCATCCTTTTCTGGAGTGAATTTCAGAGTGGCGCGAACTTCCTGCAACCACTGCTCACGCTTCTCCTTGTCCCTTAACTGCTTCAGGATCTGCAAATTTCTCATCAGGAAATCTCGATCAATGCTTTGCAAAATCTCTACAGCTTTATTCGGATCCACATTATCATTCTCATCATCATGATCCGAATATGGATCATCATTAGAATGATTCGGTAATTGAAACACCGAGACTTTTTCACTAGGTTTTCCAGCTGATCCTTTCGAACTATGAATGTTCTTCGGTGTTCCTTCTAGATCAAAAATGGACTTCTTCTTCACTGACTCATCCGATTGCTTCTCCATTTTTCACCAATTCCTGAGAATACAGATGGCGCCAATTGATGAACCACAAAATCCCACCGTATGTAAATGAGAGATTATAATTCAACTAGGAACAAGCTAATCTAAGAAGAATAATCGATGAATCAATGGATTTACTAATATCTCAATATTTAGGTACAAACAAGGAAAACACACAGTAAATGTGTATTTTCTGGAATTAGAAGTTACATTGCAAATGAATGAGAGAACTATTTATAGAGCCTCTGAAGTCGCATCTTCATGAGTTGGTCGGATGCACTTGCATCTTGTTCATCTGCAACTGCATCGCTTCCGGCTCGTTCTCTGTGTGACACTTGCTCTCGGGATTTTTACCATCGGAAGTGTAGATGCCAGGTCACTTGCATGTCCGGTCTTGACCTATCCTCATCAACTCCAAGGTAAACACTTCCGAAGCCACTGAGATTACTTTCGAATCTATGGAGATTGTTAAAGTTAATGCACAACTGGGAGAGGGTGTTCAGACAAAAATTGATGCTGTGGTAACCCCTCCTCCCACTGATGATTTTGATATTAATGATTATTTATTGAATTCACCTGATATGTCACAAGATCCAGGTTTTTCTGACATAAGTATTTTGCAGAAAGGTACCACCCCTTTGACCACTTTGGCCAATTTAGCTCATGTATCCTCTTCTTCGCAGAAGGATGCTCCTAGTTTTGCTGTTCCCACCTCTAAGTGGTTGAAGAAAGAAATAGATTTGGTTGCTCTAAGAAGCAACATTGGTAGAAGTTTAGATTCCGTTGATGCAAATGCAGCCTTTGTTCCCCAATGGGAAATTATTAATGGTGACACTTGCACCGAAAGTCCAACTGCAAAGAAGATCACCCTTCTGGGAAGTACTCCCACTGATATTTTCAGCCTTCAGCAGATCCCTAATGAGGCCTTTTCAAATGAGTTCATGCTTGCACAAGCAAAGCAGCAGAGCTTAGTAGCGGATGTGTATGGTTGGTGGATCATTGTTGAAGCGAGAGTGGAGGAGTTAACCAAGAGGCTGTTGGCACATAAGGCCTGCTTTGGTTCCATCAGCGATCAAGTGAAGATCAATGATTTGCATGCAAAGATCGAGCTTCTTACGACCAAGAATCGAAAGCTGGTATTAATTGAGCAAGAAGCGAAAAGAGATCTCAAGCAAGCACAAGATGATGAGAAAACTCTCAAGGCCCAGTTTTTGGAGCAGAAGAAAATTCTTGATGATCAAATTGCCAGAATGCTAGAGGTCACTTCTCAACATGATGCAAAAATTGAATCTGTCAACAAAGGTATAACTTGTATCCCTTTTATTTTTGTAATTTCCCACTTGCACTTGCGCGCTTTCTACCATTATTAATATTTGTGCTTTCATTCCTTAAAGAAAATGTTGCCCTTGCTGAAACTGTTAAAGCGTTGACCGAAGAAAGGGAGCAAATGCAGAAGGAACTAGCATCTGTGAAAGAAAAGAGCAAGTGGTTGATTGAAGAAGGCCTCAATATGGTGGCCAAGCGTGTGCATTCTGAAATGATCCCCATGACCCTTAAAGTTAACTCTGATGCCAATGCCATGGGCTACAATGAAAGGATCAAATGTGGATTAGCACATGCTGTGAAGGGTGAAGCCAACTTCCTGTCCTTCAAAGAATTTGATCAAAAAGCCAGTGAGAAACTGTTGAAGCAGTTAGATGCCTTAAAATCAATGACGTTCATTTCCATTGATGAAGTTTCAAAGTTGAGCCTGGATGATATAGAAGTAATGAGGGACATGCTAAAACCTATTTCGCTACCGAAAGGTCCTGCTCCCCCAAAGGCTGATGCTCCTTCAACTTCAAAGGCAGATGCTTCTGATCCCACTAGTAATTGATCCTTTTCTCCATCATGATCTTTTATTGAACAATCTAATCATTTCTCAAAGTCCACTTATGCTGTGGCATCAGACAATTTACTTTTGATCGTGCATTTAATACTTTTTAGTACTTTTAACTGTGGATTTCATCGAAACTGCAACTCTATGCAGTTTCGATTATATTAGCATGTATAATGATGCATATGTATGTTTGCTTTATCTGCTTTCTTCCTTGGGCTTGAATATTTTTTCCTCTTATGGTTCATAGGATACGAGTCATGTTTAATTATATTTGTGATATATCATTTGCAGTCGAAGTGTATTGTTGTTTACACTTGCAGTTGCAAAATGATTGTGCACCACTTTTATGTTATTCATGGTTTGTATACTTCATCATTCGATTCTTCAAATTCCCTTTTGAACTTGCAAAATATTTTCTTACAAGCTTTTGAGCAACTTCATTAGTTCTCCTTCATAAGTACTTTGATAAGATTCTAATAAAATCATTAACTTTTTAAAGAAGGCTGTCACATGCGTTTCCCCCTTATCAGATGCGTCCACCTTCAAAGGGTTTTAACAACATGATGTCAATACCACTTTATAAGTTAAGTATTTTTTATTTCGAATACAAATCTTTTCTTTATGGTATGTAAAGTCCTTTCATCTTTTGGTAAGGCCCATTTGATCTTTTTTTATTGAATGATCAACTCACAAGACCACTTCATAATATTAATTATTCAGCAGCACTTGTGACCCTCAGAGAGCTTAAGTTGGATCTTTTATTGATAATCATAGCATACCTTTATCCACTTAAGTTTGGGCATCTCTCTTGTGGGCTTTTGTTAGCAACCATTGTACTAACAAGGTGTCTAGCCTGATCACCTCTTCCTAACATGCACTCTCTAATTATCAATGAGACAGTTGGGGACAAGAAAAGCATTTTTGCTTTATCTTGGGTTACCCTTTATAAATAAAGGAGTAACAGCAATACTGCATTAAGGTATTGGTATGTAATACTTTTTTAAATGCACCCGCTAATGACTCATGAACCATATCATAGAAAGTGAATCATATCGCATGCGAATCTTTTATAATTTAAAGAGGTCACTTGTGTAGCATATGCATGTGTTTATATACACAGCATTTTGAAGCAAACGTTTATACTTAATATTTTGCAGAGCCTTTTTCATATAGAGATGAAATGAGTATCTTCATAGATCTTTGTAAGTACTAGAAACAAAAGTATCTTATTCTTCATCAATACTTATTACAAGATCGTAAATGCAGAAACAAGAACATAAAGATCAACATTTTCTAACTTTCATCTAAAACTTGCATTTGCGGCTTCACATATAACATTTGCGAAGATGAACTCCATTCCAAGCTCGCACTAGTTCAGTTCCATCAAGCTGTTAGAGTATATAAGACCCATTTCCGATCGCTTTTTTGATTATATAAGGTCCCTCCCATTTGGGAGACATCTTCCCAAGCGGAAGTGCTCTGCTCACTTCATTGCTCCTTAGCACATATTCTCCTTCCTTATACTGTTGGGTCTTGACTTTGGCGTTATAATATTTTGCCATTTCTTTTTTGTATCTGCTTTCACGTATTGCAGTGATTTCTCTCCGCTCTTCCAAAAGATCCAGATTGGTTCTTAATTCGTCATCATTATCTGTCACTTGTACTTGTAAACGATGACTGGGTATTCCAATTTCAGCCAGAATGACGGCTTCAGTTCCATATACAAGACTGAATGGTGTTTCACCATTGCTGGTTTTATACCTTCAACAAGACTTCGATTTGCTCTTTCAACTTCGCCATTGGCCGGCGGATGTGCAACTGATGTAATGATCTGATTTATATGAATTTCCTCGCACCACTCCGCAAATGGGTTTCCAGCAAATTGCTGTCCATTATCAGTTATAATGTAGAGAGGTAGACCAAATCGACATACGATATGTTCCCATACGAACTTCTTGACTTGTTTACCAGAGATACAAGCAAGTGGTTTTGCTTCAATCCATTTTGTAAAATAATCAATCGCAACCAATAGAAACTTTACCCATCCACTTGCTGGTGGAAAAGGTCCAACTATGTCCATTCCCCACTTCTGGAAGGGCCATGCTGACGTAACAGGAATCAATTCATTTTTTGCTTGCATGCTCACCGGGGCATGTGCTTGACAAGCTTGACATTTGCGAAGTTCTTCCCAAGTGCTTCGGTACATGCCTGGCCACAAGTATCCAAGGCTCATGATTTTAACAACTACCATCTTTGCTGTTGGAACTAATAATATGTGTGACTGACGCCATCAAATCTATTCTCGAATAATTCGGTTGAAGAATCCATTGTGATTTGATTCAGAGACGCGGGTTGTGATGCTCGAGGCTTGTAAGTTTGGACCGAAGACGTTTTCTTGAAAAGTCAACTGTTCGAGTCAACGGTCAACGTAAAAGTCAACGGAAGATCGGTTCGAGCGAGTCAAGCTTCATATTAATTAAATCCACTTTGATTTAATTAATAATTTACTTTAGTTGTTTATTTGTAATAAGCTCATTTTATTTTTGTGTCTTTCTAGTTAGTGGGCTAATGAGCACATGGGCTCTCCTATATATAGGGTGAGTGTGCTCATTTGTAAGAGAGATGATTCTTAGATTGAGTGAGCGCCATTCTAGAGAGAGAGAGTCACACATTGGGTTTGAGCTCAACCCAATGTGACCGTGGATTTCTTATGACGAGTTTGTAATCATTCGGTTCGTTGTAATCATTCAGCAATAATCAATGAATCGTTTGATTTATTATTTCTTGTTATAGATTATCTTTGATTCTCATCATCCCGTCTCCTCATCTAATCTTTTTTCTTGCTCAAGATCGGGATTCTTGACGTGAAATCGGTCCTGACAAATGGTATCAGAGCGGGTACCGATCAGAGTTTGTTTCACGACGAATCTGATCACTCGAATCTTGATTTTGAGCTTGAATGA
>JBCNJP010000012.1:76108897-76138070 GCA_039602395.1 Deinandra increscens subsp. villosa | reverse complement strand
CTAAGTGTTACAGAGAGTTTTGATAGCGAGTATCATGTGTTGTGTGTCCGAATGAATGACCTAGAGCTCGTTTAAATAGTCAAAAATACATTAACTAACTAGGCTAAAAACTAGGGATTGAGTCTTCAAGTCTTTGTGAACGTTGGAGTCAGTTAAAACACGTCCCATAAAGCCTTGACCGAGTCTTTAGCCATCATTTACACGTCCCTTAATACCTGCAATCAATTAAGACACGTGGACAATTGTAACGGTTAATCGATAACTGTAGTTCATGATCCTTTGAGCTTCTGGAGAGCATCCTGAAATAATATAACCAACTGTCCTATATTTTAGGGATTCTCCCAACTGAGCCAATATAAACGTTGTGGACCACTTAGTCCACGTTCTATATCATTTTTCCGAGTCTTTAGGCTTGTCTACACGTTTTTTTGACCCTGCAATTAATAAGACACATGGGAAAAACAAACGGGTTAGTTGATAACTGTAATTCAGGATGCTCGAACCTGCCAGGATCCTGAACTTGCGTAAGGATATTGAACCATTTGAGCTTCCGGCCAGGATCCCGGATTATCAGCCCTAACAAGTGGCACTGCTTGTTTTATATCCAAAGCCTCAGTTGATGAGTCTGATCTTTGGCATAGAAGGCTAGGACATGTGAACTACAAGAACATGAACATAATTGTCAGTCTTGGTTTAGTCAAGGGTCTTCCTGCTAAACATTTTACATGTTCTAAGCACTGTGTGCCTTGCCACAAGGGTAAGCAACACAAGTCTTCCTTCAAGCCAAAAGCTAAAAGTTCTATCTCTCAACCCTTAGAGTTGTTGCACATGGATTTATTTGGGCCAACTAGGGTAATGAGTTTGAAAAAGGTCATATTGTTTTGTAATAATTGATGATTTCAATAGATACACTTGGGTTTTCTTTCTAAAAACAAAGATGAAACTGCTGAATTGTTGAAAATACTTGTTGTCAAAATTGAAAATCAGTCAAAATTTAAAGTCAAAACAATCAGGTGTGACAGTGGAACTGAATTTAAAAACCATGTTTAAAATTCATTTTGTGAGGAAAAAGGGATTGTAAGGCAGTTCAGTGCTCCCAGAAATCCACAACAAAATGGAGTTGCTGAAAGGAGAAACATAACTTTGATTGAAGCTGCCAGGGAAATGTTGGCTAACTGTAAATTACCTGTGATCTTCTGGGCTGAAGCAGTAAGCATTGCATGTTATGTCCAAAATAGAATTTTAATTGTTAAAGGGAAAAATAAAACACCATTTGAGCTTTGGAGAAATAGAAAACCTAACATTTATTTCTTTAAATCTTTTGGGTGCCCTGTCACAATTTTAATAACCAATGAGCTATTGCCTAAGTTTGCTGAAAAGGCAGATGAATGATATTTTGTTGGATACTCAGGTGTGTCAAATTCATTTAAAGTATACAATAAGAGAATTAAATTTGTTGAAGAAACTCTGAATGTGTTCTTTAATGAGAAATCAAAGAACAACTTTACTTCTCAACCTCCTGGTTATATGACATTGATGGACTAACCACTGCATTCAACATAACTGTTGAGAAGCCTATTAGTAATTCTGTGCAGGATCAGGTAATCAAAACTTCAGTTGATAAGCATTGGAGGAATAGTACAAAGAACCTCTCAGTTGGCCCTCCATTCTTCTCATCAATTAGCATGAAGCCATTCAACCCAACAGCTGTGACTAATACTCTTGATGTCAATCAAATTGAAGCAGATGCCGTTCCGATTCAAAATCAAGCTGAAGAACTTCCGGTTCAAGTTCAAACGGAACCTGCAGAAACTCTGGCTCAAGTTCAACCGGAAAATGACAGTTAGGAGAACTTCGACTCTAGGATTACTGAGCCTTCAAACTCAAATGATTTTCAATCAAATGTGCTCTGTTTGAACATGAATCCTATGGGTCAATGCCTAGTTCCCAAGAGTTGAACACAACATCAGATCCCTTCTCACCCATTGGTAATGTTGAGCTTGATGATATACTACCACAACTCAACTTCCCCACCAATGGAAGAATCCATGAATTTCCATTATTCTCAGATAGAAGAGTAAGCAAGTATCATCCGTTCGAATATGTTATTGGAGATTTTTCAGCACCTATGTTGACAAGAAGCAAATTTGTTGATGCAAACATTTGCTTGCATGCAGCCTTTCTGTCACAGGAGGTTCCTGCCAAGGTAATGGATGCTCTAGAGGATAACAGCTGGGTAGAAGCTATGCAAGAAGAATTGTTTCAGATCAACAAGCAGAAAGTTTGGGTATTGGTTGATTTGCCGAAGGGGACAGAACCAATTGGTACAAAATGGGTGTTCAGAAATAAGAAGGTTGACAAAGGAATTATGGTGAAAAACAAACCAAGATTAGTAGTGCAAGGATATGCCTAAGAAGAAGGAATTGATTATGATGAAGTTTTTGCTCCTGTAGCAAGACTAGAAGCCATCAGAATCTTTTTGGCCTATGCTGCATTCAAGAACTTCCAAGTATTTCAAATGGATGTCAAGAGTGCCTTTCTCTATGGGCTGTTATATGAAGAAGTGTATGTATGTCAACCTTCTAGTTTTTAGAACCCACACCATCCTAACAAGGTGTGTAAGCTTATCATAGTTTTATATGGTCTCAAACAAGCTCCCAGGACTTGGTATGAAACTCTTTCCAACTATCTCTTGGAAAATGGGTACCAGAGAGGAGCAACTGACAAAACACTGTTCAACAAGAAGGTTGGTGAAGATATGTTGATGGTTCAAATTTATGTGGATGACATCATCTTTGGTTCATCCAAATTTTGCTCTTTGCAAGGAGTTTGAGGCTCTTATGCAAGCAAAGTTCGAAATGAGCTCAATGGGAGAACTCAGTTTCTTCTTGGGGCTTCAAGTGAAACAAACTGACTCTGGTATTTTCTTGAATCAATCTATATACATTCAAGATATGCTTAAATGTTTTGATATGCAGTCAGCTTCTAGCACCAAGACTCCCATATCCACTTCCCACAAGCTCACAAGTGACTGCAGTGGTGAACATGTGGATGAGCATCTTTATAGAGCAATGATTGGATCAATGATGTATCTTACAGCAAGTAGGCCAGACATTATGTTCAGTGTTTTCCTCTGTGCTAGATATCAAGCATCACCAAAGGAGTCCCATATGTTGGCAGTCAAGAGGATATTCAGATATCTCAAGGGTCAACCTAAGCTAGGTTTGTTGTACCCTAAGAATTCTAATTTCACCTTCAAAGCATGCACTGATGGTGACTATGGAGGCTGCAACTTGGACACGAAGTCAACTTCAGGCGAATGTCATTTTTGGGGGAGAGACTTGTCTCATGGCAATGCAAAAAAACAAACATGTGTTTCTACTTCTACTGCTGAAGCTGAGTATATTGCTGCTTCATGCTGTTGTGGTCAAGTCCTGTGGATTCAAAATCAAATGCTAGACTATGGAATCACATTCATGGAAACTCCCATCTTTGCTAACAACAACAGTGCCATCTCAATCACCAAAAGCCCAGTGAAGCACTCCAAAACAAACCACATTGATATCATGTATTATTTATATTAGGGATTGTGCTGAAAAGAATTTGATCAAACTGCTCAAAGTTCATACTGATAACCAATTAGCTGATTTATTCATTAAGGCTTTTGATGAGGCAAGATTCTTCTACCTTATCACTGCAATTGGTATGATGAAATTCGATTAAAATCAAATTTTCAGAAAACTTTTAATAAAAGAGACCTTTGTGTCAAAGAGGGGGAGTTTGTTGATACCTGATTCCTGATCGTCATGTGAAGTATCGAGTACAAGACAAGATGTGCAAGTTTGTTAGTGGCCGAACCTTTGGCGAACTCTAAGTTCGGACACTGGCGAGCCTTGTTCGAACTTGAGGTTCTACCCATCGGGTTTCAGCATTATAAATAGCGTGTCTTGTGTTGTTTTCTGTAACGGTCTTAGAGCTTCTAGGTCAAATCTTGTATGTGAACTCTGTGGTGTTTTCTGTGGTCTAATACAAATCCTCTTGTATTTATATATTGTGTTCATCTTGTTTTTACATTGATTTCGTTACAACTAAGTAGACGATCCACCGCTCACGCTCTTTCAGGAAACACACTTGTGTGGACCTTACTGGAGTGATACCCCTTGTTAGGCTCATGGACAATACGTTTGTTGCAGGCTAGGCTGCGTTAAAGGCGTAAACAGACAAAGTTGTCAAACGCGAGAAAGTGTGTCATGATAATCAACACGTGTTTATCTCTTTTGCTTTTGATACATTTGGGTTCTTGGCTCCAGAGGCTGTGGAATTTCCGAATAGTGTTTAGCGGGTTGCGCATAATGATCTATCATCCCCTAAGACTAAAAGCTTTGTTTTTAGTAGGATCGGTTTTGCCATCCAAAAGAGGGGTTGTAGCGCAACTTGATGCTCCATCCCGCTACTTCATTGTTAAAGATTTGGATCATGTTTAATGAAAATTTAATTAAACCCATGGCTGTATAAATACGTTAATCTATTTGTTTTTTATTTTTTGTAAGAACTTTATAGGGTTGGTGGCAACTCAAACATAGCATCCTTTGCTTTTGTGCTCAATTGTATATCTTTCACTTTGCTTGTATCTTGTACTTGGACAATTATCTTGATGTTTGTATTAATCACTCAAGTGTTTGATGTTTTGTATGTCATGTTTAATGTCTTAACTTGTGTTGATTATTGATATTGGAGAAATTGCCCTTGTACATTTCAATTGCAGTGTGAATGTCTGAATCCAAATTCTGGGTCATTTCTTGATAATCTACTTGGCAAATGTTAATAATTGAATTGTGTCTTTGTAATAACAATCCTTAATGATTCAATAATGATAATTGACATTTCCGGAGCGTACTTAGTGATTTCTGAACTTTCTTGGCGACTTGGGATTAACCCTTGGCGATTTGTCTTTGCCCTTGGCGACCTCACGAGGCTGGCGACCTCACCAGATTGCTCTTGGCGATCTGGGCTTGGCGACCTCGCCAACCCTTGGCGACCTCACCAAGGTTGGCGACCTCACCAAGCCTTGGCGAGGTCACCAACCTGTCTTGGCGACTTCACATTGCTCTTGGCGACTTCGGAGTTGTTCTTGGCGATCTCGTCAGTCTGATGTCATAAATTTCACTAACTTCAATAACATTCTCTTGATTTCAGTGCAATCACGACCTGTGCTCTCTCTAGTATAAATAGCCACACTAGAATAACCCTAAACAAGACTACTGGACGGCTGTTTGAAGAAAGAGAGCACTTATGTGTGAAAACCCTCAAGTTCTTGAGTTTCAGAGGCGAAATCTAAGGATTTCAACAAGCAAACACTATGATTTGATCATGGATTCATGATTTCCGCACTTGAATCTGTGTATTGGATGAGTAAAGGCTCAAATTTGGTCCTGACAAATGGTATCAGAGCCATTGTTCTTCATGTTCTTGAGTTTTCTCAAAAACTTGAAGAATCACTCATTCAAGTCATCAAATCTAGGTGTTTGTGTGATTCCTTGAACCATTTTGAACGAAATTTCATAAGAAATCTGTTGGAATGCTTAGATTTCATCAATAATCACAATAAATGGGTCAATTTTTGAGATTTCCAGATTTATGCGAACACAGAGCATACGTGCTGTGCGTTTCCTTTTGAAAAATAAAGTCCATCTTCCACTGATTTTGAGTCAAAATTGAACATGCATACATGTTAGACTCATGATTTAGGGATGATGGCAACTTGAATCACTCAAAAACATCAAGTATTGAAGATTTTAGAGCAAAAATTGTGTTCTTGGAAGTTTTTCATAAGAATCACTGTTTCATCCGATTTCACATAGATTAAGTGGTTTTTGGAGTTTGTTGTAGTTAACAAATTTGTTCCTAAGTAAATTCCTAAGCTATTGGTGCATTAAAAACTTGATTTCGTGAAATTTGATTTTGGCCTGGTGATTATGCTCAAGAACATGGCTGGAAAATTTTCTAAGTCTTGAAAATTTGAAAATTTCAAATTTGACTTGATTACTTGATTGATTCAAACTAAATAAGCTTCATGATGTTTGTTTTGTAGGTTTTGAGAAATTAACCTCAATCTTTGCATCCGTTGAAGCAAATTTCTGAGATTCTCGACCCGTTTGACCCATTAAGCATCTTCTGTGGAGAAACAACACTTGTTTCACCATGTCTGACTTTAACTCTGGAAATCAAATGTTCCAAGTAAATAACAGGCCTCCAAAACAACTACATGGGTTGCAACATGGATCGGAAGTCAACCACCGGAGGAGCTCAATTCTTGGGAATCGATTGGTTTCGTGGCAATGCAAGAAGCAGTCAACCGTGTCTACTTCACCTGCTGAAGCGGAATACATTGCAGCTGCCTCCTGCTGTTCTCAAGTCCTCTGGATCCAGAATCAGCTTCTGGACTACGGTTTGAATTTTATGTCCACCCCTATTAACATTGATAATACTGCTGCCATGTTCATTGTTAAGAATCCAGTTCAGCACTCTAAGACCAAACACATAGAGATTAGGCATCACTTTATTAGGGACTGTCATGAGAAAAAGCTGATTACCTTAGTTCATGTTTCCTCTGAGAATCAACTTGCAGATCTCTTCACCAAGGGATTTGATGTTTCTAGGTTTAACTTCCTAGTACAATCAATAGGAATGATTAACTTTGAGTAAGCTCTTCTTTAGGTTCCGTTAGAATAAGTGCCTTAGTCTTAGGTTGTGTCGTTTTAGAGGTATTGTCTTTGTTTGCTTTATGAACCCACAATAATCTGATCTTGAAAATCCAAAAAGATTTTATTTCTGTTTTAATCTTTCTGACACCAAGTTGAAAAGCCAAAAAGATTTTGTCTTTAAAATTTTGGATGAAAACACAAAAAGATTTTACCTTTAGTTTCTTTGAGTCTTCTTAAGTTTTTGGTCATATTTTCTTGACCATCAAATAAAACACTTCATTAAGTGTTAATCAAATCTTCAGATAATACCAAAAATATTTTATTTTATTTTATTTTATTTTATTTTATTTTATTTTATTTTATTTTGTGTCTTTGTGTCAGTCGGTCTGGCCTAAACCGACTCATGGTTGAAAAATTGAAGAAAATCACAAAAATTTTGAAAAATAAATAAAAATCACTAAAAATAGAATCGGGTCATTTCAAACAACTTTTGTGAAGATACTTGTTGTTTACCTGATGAAAAAGTCAAAATCTTGAATTTTTAGTGATGCTTCAATAAATATTGAAAAAAATTGAAGAAAATTCCAAAAATTTGCAAAAATAAATAAAAATCATGTAAATTAGAATCGAGTAATTCCCAACAACTTTTGTAAAGGAACTTGATGGGTACTTGAGTCTAAGCACAAGATTTTTGCAATTCTGCAATGCTTAAAATAAACTTTGTGAAAGAAAACCAGAAAATTTTGGTTTTTTGGTTGGGCAAACTATATGGAACATGATATAATTCTGGTCTTGTGATCTGACCATAAGATATGATCCAATCGATTAGTAATTCTATCATTCGATGTGTCGGTAGGCTCAGCAAAATAAGAATTAGGCAAATCCTGTGATTAAACTCTTAAAACCATGAAATTGTGGACTTTAAGTCAAAACAGTTAGCAAAAATCCTTTAAATTTGCTTAAGTCTGTGCTAAGTAAGTTAACCAACACACTCGAGTATTTCTTTTGCGGAAAGTGCTGATTTCAAACCATACAATAAGTGTGAAATATCACACATTCATCTCAATAAGTGTGAATCATCACACATCCATCAATAAGTGAGAAATATCTCACATCCATCCATTGACCGTGACACATCTGCTGAGGAAACTCTGACCTTGTGTTCACGCGTCCCATCATTATCATTGAAAACATAACGTGACACATCTGCTGATGAAACTCTGACCTTGTGTTCACGCGTACTGTCATTATCATTGAAAACATTCCGTGACACATCTGCTGAGGAAACTCTGACCTTGTGTTCACGCGAACCAAAAATACACATCCATCTTGAAATCAGTACTTCCCTCTACAGAAATAGGGGGAAGAAATTCCATATGTGTGTTGTGCATGACTGAAGTGCTAAATAGACAAAGCTAGGATAACTGTTTGACTTTGTGGAATAAAGAAGTCAACACAATTGTCATTAAATCAAACTAAAACATGATAAATGACATCACAGTGATTTTGCTGAAAATTGCCTTGCTTGAGCTTAAGTGGATAACAATACCGACAATCTGACTTAGGTTACTGAATCTGAGAGGTGAATTTGACTTGTAAGTGTCTGTGATCATGTAATTGACCGGTTTGATTCCTAACATAGTCCAACCATTACCGAGCAAAAATATGCAAAATTAAGCAAATAACTGGAAATTGCCAGAAAATAAGGCTTTAACGATGCAAATGAAAGCACTACGCTTTAATATAACCAAATTTGTTATAAAACGTGAATTTGGGTGCTTTTGTGCTTAAAAACATCAAGTTTGGGAGAAATATTGTCAAATTTGAGGTCCACTTGCAATTTTATGTAAAATCAACCGTTTTGGTAAGTCTGGGCTGACCTGACTCAAGTTAATTTGATTCAATAAGGTTTTAGGTCAAGTATGTGAATTTTAAATCTTCTGAGTCATATTGGTGTTCTTTAACATTTTATGGGCTTAGAAAATTCATAAATTCCCAAATTGCCCTTAATGAGTTCGTTGAAGTATTTGCAAATTCACTGAGTTCAAAATTGAGTATTTTAGTGTTTTTGCTTCGGGTGTTCTCATTTTGGTTGAAAATTTGATCATAAACCAGAAAGCTTTCATATAAATTAACTTGCTGTCAATAAATCTTTAATTTTATGCTGTTGGCGATCTCGCCTTAAGGCTTGGTACATCGAGATTTTGTACTTGGCGATCTCGGGGTTTAAGAGATTCCCCTTAGCGATTTCACCAAACTGGGTAAGTCTTCTTGGCGACCTCGCCTAATGGCCTTGGCGATCTCGCCTTTAAACCAAAACTTGTCTTGGCGATGTTGCTAAGTATATCTTTTGGCGATCTCGCTATAACCAAGTGTTACTTGGCGATCTCGGCTATAACCAAGTGCTACTTGGCGATCTCGCTATAACCAAGTGCTACTTGGCGATCTCGCTATAACCAAGTGCTACTTGGCGATCTCGCTAATAGCACGGTTACTACTTGGCGATCTCGGTGGTCTTACACTTGGCGACTTCGCCTATTTTCTATCTTTTGGCGATCTCGTTTAAACAGAATAATAAACCCTAAGTTGTTTTTATCGACCTCGCCTGTTCTAATAAAGAAGGGAGTTCATTTTTTTCTTCTCTCATTCAAACACAAAAACACACAGTCTCATTCCCTCCCTCTCTCGGCGAACCCTCCGCGCACCTCTAGTCCACCCTCCGATCACCGATTCCTTCACCTCAAGCGAGGCTCTCAGAATCGATTCTTCGTGCAATTAGGGTTGGCTCGCACACCCTTGTTGCACTCTATCAGGTTAGATCTCTAGTCGATTGTCTAGGTTAATTTTGGAGGTTTTTGATTTCGGAGTGCTGACAGTTCTCAGCCGAAGGTTCTTGATTAGATAGGCTTCTTATTGATTGAATTCTGTTGTTGATTACACAGATTTCATTCATCTCATCTTGTGATTGAAACTACAATCTGTCGAGCTTCTATAAGGTAATGAATCCCTCTTCTATGATCCGATTCTCAACTCGTGTTGTGAACCGATAAACAGGGGCATGGTTACGATGTTTGAGTTTATGGGTTCTTGATATCTCAATAAGAAAAATTGTTTGAGTCAAGATAATCCGTTGTGACTGAATTGAGTCTAAATGAATAGATTTCAGTCATAAGCACTTGAAGTCTCACTTCATATTGTTTATCAAGAACAGGGGCCGTAACAGTTTAAATCAGATTTGAGAGTTAGGGTTTACAAATGTGAGTTTGATTGGAATAAGACTAGTTTGAGTATGTTAACTTTGATACAAACTCGTAGATTAATTGAAACTTATTGGTTGTTTTATGCTATGTAGGTTGAATTTGATCTTGAAGCTTTGTTTTAAATAATTCATTGTTAATATCTCAACTTGATTAAACTTCTGAACTATGAATGAGTTGTGTTGATTGTGAATGTTTCAAAACATCAATGTGTTGCATTTGGATGCTTCTAAATGCAATCCGGGTTTCAAAAGCTTCAAATTTGAAGCTAAAACTAAACTTTGTTTTAGTTTGACCCAATAAGGAAATAAATTGAATTTTTTAGAACCATCCATGTCAAAAATTCAAATTTTTGAAAAGAAACAAAAATGATGAGTTTAGTTAATTAGTTTAAGCCCTAAATGAGATGAATCTTGATGTAAATCTTATTCTTTTGGTCCTAATGGTAAATTTCTGTCAATTTTATCCGCATGACCAAAATTGGACTTTAACAGGTCTAAACTCAATTCCAATAAGAGTCTCTTGACTCAAATAACTTGAGGAATGAAATCCTTGATGAGAAATGGTAACATTGGTCGCTTTCATGTTGTTTTAAATAAAATTGACCAAATAATGCAACATAAAGGCTACTTATGACCATTTTATTGGGTTTCTCATTCTCAAATTGGAAATTCACTGGATATGCAACCTAATTTGATTAAAATAAGTCAAGTTCAGGACTTTAACTTGTATAACATAGGTTTGAACTTAATTTAGGTCAAATCTGCAATGTTTAACTTGTCTTGACTTGGTTTTTGATAAATGCTTGCATAGTTGACTTTTTAAGTCAAATCTGGTGTAATTTCACTCCTGTTTAATGAATCTGATCCTATTTTAGGCTGTGTGTGGCTATCAATCAATTGTTTAACAAATTTTGCCTGATTTAATAACAGATTCTGTCCGAAACACTCCAAGATCTTATCATCTCTTTCAATTGATCTTAGCTCAGTTTTAGATCATCAAAGAGGTATGTTTCATGAATTTTCGGCAATGTTTGATATACAATTATTGAGCTACACAGGGGCAAATTCATTAAACTTCTTCAAATCTACTTGAATAACCTTAGTCAAATTCCTAATCTGTGAATGATTGATCACAAACAGGATCAAGCTTTGAACCTGTTGATTTCTTGATATTTCTCAATTAGATCTTAGTAAACTCTAGATCTTCGTTGAGGTATGTCTTCTGATCTCAAAATAAATTATTGGATATTTGATTCTTGTCTATTCAAGTGGTTTGTTCTACTTACCGCTTATGCAATAAACTCAATAAATCTCATGAAATATGACTTTGCATGTTAGATTTCTGAAATTGTGTGTATGGTTCACAAACATACTTGATTTAATGAAATGACATGCATATTAGTCATTGTTTTATGAGTCTTTATCTTTTATTCTAAATAAATAGTTAGGTTAGGAACTATTGAAGCTCATATCACACTTATAAGAAAATAAATGCTAGCAAGGTTAGAATTTAGGGCTGATTGATCCTATTTGTCTCTGACCTTGATGTTGATGCTCATGTCTAGATATTGAATGCTTCTTGTTCTTTTACTTGACTTTATTTGACTTTGGTTATGTGATTTAAGCATGTTAAAACTTCATGCATATATTCTGATTCATCATTTGACATCTTGTATATGCTTAAGTGAAATATTTCATCTTGGTTCTGTACAAGTAGTTAAATAGAATATATGTGTTGGTAAGTCGTCTCAAATTGCTCAAATCATGTTGGATTAAGAAAACTTGGTTCAAGAATCCTGTTTGACCCCAAAAATCAATAAACCAAAATTGTGAAAAACTCAAGTTTAGGGGGAATCACTTCTTGATTCCTTCTAAAGCTTTTGAGTCATTTGAGTCAAAATGTTGACTTTTTAACAAGAGTCCACTCATTTGAGTGAAAATTTTGCACAAATTTCTCAAATTCTATCATAATTTGTGATCACTTGTGTTTTTCATCAAATAAACGTCAAACGGCATTCTTGAGTCAAAAATTCTCTTTGTCCTTCACCAAAGTCAACATCTACAATAAAAGTTACTATTTCAAGGGAAATTACAGGACTTTGGGTAAAATTTCACTAATGAAAAACCTGTTGAACAAAATTGATTGTATTTTGAAGAAATTTGAGCCTATGCCTTGAGTGAATTTCTTTTATATCTTTGTGGGTTAATTTAAAAAGCTCTGTCACTATCACGAATTTAGTGTGACATGACATTCATTTTAACTTATCAAATTTGATGTAATCATGTTATTTCTTATGTGCAGATGGCTCCCAGACTGGAAAGAGCAGCCAATGCCCCTCTGGATTTCTCAAAATCTCACAATCAATACTGTGAAATCAACAGAAGCTGGACTGATGCCGGTCGTTATGAACAAGCTTTCAGAATCCTAGAAAACTCAAATTGGATCACGAGTATCCGGTTGGAGCCTGTCATAAGCGCGGGTGTAATAAATGATTTCTGGAACAACGCACACACGTTTGTGGCTGATAATGGTTCCAAATCTATCAGATCATTGATTCAAGGGCAGTATGTTGAAATAAATGAAGAAAGAGTCAGAGAAGTGCTGCAACTGAATGATGCACTTTGCCCCATTTCTTTTCCTAAAGAAGAATGGCAAGATACACTTCTCATGATGGGATATCAAGGAAATCTCTCCGTGAACTCGAACGAAAAGATAAAGAAGACACTGTTCCCAGATAATTGGAGGTGTATCATCACCTTTTTCATATCTGCTTTCGCTCCAAGAAAGTCAGGAACTGATGACTTTGTGGAAGAGACAGCATGGGCATTACATGGTTTAGCTTCCGGTGCTGGCTTCAATCTTTCAAGACAAATAATCGAATGGATGAACTACAACCTTCATCCCACTAGAAAGTCTGAGAAATTTCTGATGTATCCCAGATTCATACAGGCCATCCTTGATCATTACTACCCGAACTTACAGAAGACAGAACCACACTTGGTTCCTAGGAGGATGATACCCGGTTCTTACACACGGTACCAGATTGGTCGTTATGATGGACCCGATGTTCCTTTTTTCCCAAATATGATTGAGGGAATTGATGTTGATGATGATATGGATGAAGATCAAGAAGAAGCTGATGCCGATGCTGAAATGGCAGATGTTAATGCTGCTGAACCTAATAATGATGCAGCAAATCTCCAAGATATTCAACCAATCAATTCTCCAATTCATAATGACCCTATGCCATCTGAGCCTGAAGACAGAGCCTCATCCAAAGGTGCATCCGAATCAGACAAGTCAGGAGATGAAGATGATAGGGTCTGATAATGAAGATGATGCTTCTGGAAATAATGAAGAAGGTAACTCAAATGCTTCTGTTTCCAAACCTGAATCAGGGTCAAGGTTCCAACCTGGATCAGAATCAGGTTCTGATTCTACTAGTTCAGATGCTAGGGGTCCCAAAAAGAAGAAACTGAAAACAAGAGAAATAACCAAAGTTAGTGACAAACCTGAAGCTTCAAGTCAGAAGAAGCAGAAGAAAATAAAGTCAAGGCCGACTCAAGATGACGTCTCTTCAAATGACTCAAAATCTGATTCACGAGAACCAGGTTCAGCATCATTTATGTTTGATGGTCATATTAGACCAAACCACAGAAGAGAGTCAAGATCCAAGTATGCTCAGGAAAGAAAGAAACTTGAAATAAGAAGAGGGCCAGTCTCTGGATGGATCTGGAACTGCTGCTGCTTCACAATCTGCAGCACAACATGAACCAGATGACATTGAGCATCAAAAGGCTCAATCTGCTCCAGTCACCACCACTGAAGCTACAGTTCAAGAAATTGACGCCTCTGCTAAAATCATCATCACAAGTTTGGATCCGGTAACTCAAAATGAGACTCAGCTCATCACAACTTCTCCAGCTCAAGAGGTGTTCTTGGAGCAAAATCTTGACGCCCCTAACACTTCTGCTGCTGACAAGCTTAAAGAAGCAAATGACAGAATAAAAGAACAAGATCAAGAACTTCTTAAAGCCAATGAGAAAATAAGAGAGCAAGCAGAAGAAATTGAAAGACTGAAAAAGTTATTGGCTGAAGCTCTCCAAAATAAACAAATTACCAGAACCAATGATGATGAAGCTGGAGGTAGTGGAAGTGGTAATCAAGGTGACGATCGGATGTTGGATCAGCCTCCCTCAACTGAAGACACTCAGAAAAATAAAGAACCAAGTCCTAGCCTGCCTGGCAAAGCTTCTGATGCAATGACTCTTACCGTTGTCACAGAACAAGATATAGATGACACTCATCTTGCTGATTTTCAATCTGATGACAACGAATCTTCCGAACCTGATGTTGACATTTCCTATGGTGACACCTTTCTGAATGATGAACTGAACGATGAAGAGGAAGATGAAATTTATCAATCCGTAATAAACTTAGTGCCTCCACCTGAGAATATCAAACTTCCAAGATTCTCAAGGGCTACATTTGAAGCAAACCAATCGTCTTCAGGAGAGGTACTTGCTTTAACCATGGGTGAACCAAATGAATCTCCTGTCATACCTGAAGTTTCATTGCAACTCCAGTTGGCTCCTCCAGTACAACAGCCAATAAGCATTGTTATGCCTGAAGCTGCTATATCTGAGATTTCTGAACAGCTGAAACACTTACACGTTGAAAGTGAGTTTCTGGATCTTGGAAGAACTGCATTTCGAGAGTTCTATGCAAGCACCTTGGCTACTGATCCAAGTAGCAGAAGTGGGGTGGTTGTCGCTGAGGAAAACATTGAAGCCGGAGAAGCCTTGGAAATTCAACCTCTCAGCATGATTCCAGATGAGATCTTCAATGATATAAGTTTGGCTGAGCGTCTAAATAACCTCATTTATGACTCCAGTGCAACGAACTTCATAAATTTGGAATTCACTACTGACGATGAGTATGACGAGGAGATAATTTATGAGATCAAAGATGAACCGGTTGAGTTTACTTCTCCAACTCATCCTAGATCTGAGCCAGTGGAAAGCGAACCTCAAAATGTAGACGGTGCTATCGGATCATCAATTCCTTCACCAGTCCATCACTCAGAAGAACAAGTAAACCCTGAAGGAGTTCCAGTCCAACCTTCAATGCCAGTGTCTACTGCAACCACCACTGGCACTGTCACTGAACCTATTCAGACTCTTCCAATAACAAGTGCAAGTGGTGGTCAGGGTGCAAATAATCCAGTCTCATCACATGAAGCTGGTCCTTCAGTTAAACCTGACAAAGGCAAAAGAAAGCTAACTCCTGAAGAGGTATATGAGCAGGAAATGGAGAAACAAAGGAAGAAGGAAGAATCCATCAGAGCTGCTAAGGAAGAAATATTTCTTGAAAGGACACTGGATGAGATTGCAAGGCAAGAGGCTATCAAACAATTGGAAGAATCCATCCGTCCTCCATCAAAAATTGGCCTTGGATCAGAATACTCTGAGCCAGAAGTTCACAACTCTGAAGAGAGAGAACCCAGAATCAGAATAATCCCAAACCTAGCTGGAGATAATGTTGATCCATCTGACAAAACAGAAATTGCAAATTATGTCAGAGAGTTAATCTCTCGTGGGATTCCCTTATCCTACCTGATGAATCTCACGGATACACAGCTAGTTGAACTGTATACGGATGAGCTAGAAATGGATAAACATCTATACAACTACAAACTTGCAGAAAAGCTTACTGATCCTCGTGCAAATCCATTTGCTGATACTGACAAGAAGTTTGAATATGTTCAGTTCAATGATAATCTGCGGGAGAAGATCCGAGAGATGCACGCACAATATATGCCTCCTCCTCCTCCTGAGACCTTTGATCGGTTTTCACCTCCACCCAGTCCAACTACAGCTACGCTTGAAGTCAATAAAATGAACAAGAGAGAATTACAAGACTTTCTGGACTTAAGGGGATATGCTCGCAAAAGCTACAGCAGAAAGCAGATCCCCGGTCTACGAACTATGGTCAAAGAACATATAATTGAAGAAAATAAGAAAGTAAAGCGTCAGCAGGACGATCGTGAAGCTAAAAGAGTGGAGGAACACCGAAGGAAAGACGCTCCTACTTTGGTTGACGAATGGAAGGAAATGGAACCATATCGGAAAGCCTTAGTGCAGTTTACTGCTAAAAAGCTTAAAGACATGCCTCCAAACGTCGAATCAGATGATGGAATGAAGATCCTTGGGTGGAAATATGATCATGAATTCAAGGCATTCATTGTCAAGCGCAGAAACGGTTTCGTTTAATTCTTCGCCAAAATAAAGGATCTTCTAAATTTGTTTTCTTGGGAGTTGAAGCAGCTCAGATGGCGTCCACTGATAAATCACTCAAATGATCCGTAGGCAGAGATGCTGAAGATCAAATAAGAGCTATCTACAATGTGAGCTCAACTCGTCCCATCAAGACTGAAAAGAAGAAATACAAGACATTCAGAAGGCGAAGAGCTGAAGTCCCTCACAAGGTTATGTATAAAAGTATCAGCAAGGATTTGGTCACAAAGAAAATAAAAGGGGATCAGAAAAGCAATCCTATAACTTGTTGGTACTACAGTGGGGATACTCATGAGCTGGTAATTGAAAGGGAAGATGGCAGCACAATAAGACTCTTCGCAGCAATCGAACTGAGACTACTGCACAGAAGCTACCTAAAATGGTTATTCTACAGTCGCCTTGACACCATCCCTCGAAGGCTTAGGCCATACGAGATAGTGGATGCAAACTACTTTGATTTGTTTCTAAGATGGTGGTGTTGGGAGTGTATTGCTGCAAAGAAGATGAAGACAGAAAGCCTAAGTACCTTGAAATACTGGGCCATGGGTGGTCGTGGGATCTGCTATCTCTCTCGGGGTAGTGAAAGGGTAATTGAAATGTGGCACTATTCTGACTTGAAGAAGTTTTCACGAGAAGATCTATGGATTCTGTACGATGCACAGATTGTCTGCCTTGATGATCGTTACAGGAACCTTGCCCGAAAGTACTGGAGATTCTTGCTGAAGCTGCTTGGTCAACTCAGATAGTTGTCTAGTTTTCTTTTTATGTTTGTATTACCACCAAAGGGGGAATTTGTAAGAACTTTATAGGGTTGGTGGCAACTCAAACATAGCATCCTTTGCTTTTGTGCTCAATTGTATATCTTTCACTTTGCTTGTATCTTGTACTTGGACAATTATCTTGATGTTTGTATTAACCACTCAAGTGTTTGATGTTTTGTATGTCATGTTTAATGTCTTAACTTGTGTTGATTATTGATATTGGAGAAATTGCCCTTGTACATTTCAATTGCAGTGTGAATGTCTGAATCCAAATTCTGGGTCATTTCTTGATAATCTACTTGGCAAATGTTAATAATTGATTGTGTCTTTGTAATAACAATCCTTAATGATTCAATAATGATAATTGACATTTCCGGAGCGTACTTAGTGATTTCTGAACTTTCTTGGCGACTTGGGATTAACCCTTGGCGATTTGGGCTTTGCCCTTGGCGACCTCACCAGGCTGGCGACCTCACCAGATTGCTCTTGGCGATCTGGGCTTGGCGACCTTGCCAACCCTTGGCGACCTCACCAAGGTTGGCGACCTCACCAAGCCTTGGCGAGGTCACCAACCTGTCTTGGCGACTTCACATTGCTCTTGGTGACTTCGGAGTTGTTCTTGGCGATCTCGTCAGTATGATGTCATAAGTTTCACTAACTTCAATAACATTCTCTTGATTTCAGTGCAATCACGACCTGTGCTATCTCTAGTATAAATAGCCACACTAGAATAACCCTAAACAAGACTACTAGACGGCTGTTTGAAGAGAGAGAGCACTTGTGTGTGAAAACCCTCAAGTTCTTGAGTTTCAGAGGCGAAATCTAAGGATTTTAACAAGCAAACACTATGATTTGATCTTGGATTCATGATTTCCGCACTTGAATCTGTGTATTGGATGAGTAAAGGCTCAAATTTGGTCCTGACATTTTTAACATTTTTTATTTCAAGAATGGGATGGATTCCGATTTTGTGTGCGCGGTTGATCGCTTACGCACTTAACTTCCTGATTTTGATCTTGGTGGTTTTTCTAGCAAGGACACCGCCCCCTCTAAATCTCAGGATACTCTGGCGAGTGCCCTTTTTAGTAAAATTGCCTAGAGTTTGGAAGTGGAATTTTCCTTATCCCCTCACCAAAAAGCTGTGTTCGCATGTCTTTGTGCTCCTTGGGTTTAAGATTTCCCGAACGTCATCCCCATCGAAGGTTTGGGCCAACATATGTCAGCTATGGAATATCGGGCTATCCTTAAGTATAGACTTATGATCCCTATCTTCCTTGATAATGAACCTCGCCCCGTGTGCCGCAAAGCTTGTTTGGACACTTTTGGCGAGCATGTTGTCCATTGTAAGGAACTGTCTGGGTTCAAATACCAACATAACTAGGTTAGGGATGTTTTGCATGACGTTCTGAAACGTGCGGGGATCTCTTCTAAAAAGGAGGGCCCTCTGAACTTTTTGACTGATCCGCGTGAGGGGAGATCTACTTTACGACTGGCCGATGTTCTTTTGTTTGGTTGGGCAGGGGGGAACACGCATGCGTTGACCTACCTGGTGTGTCCCCTCTTGTTAGGCTCCGGGATAATTGGTTCACTGCGGGACTAGCGGCTTTGAAGGTGGAATCTGGCAAAGTTGCTAAACACGAGAAAGCCTGCATTGAAAATCAACACGTGTTTATCCCCTTTACTTTCGACACCTTTGGGTTTCTTGCCCGGAGGCGGTTGAATTTCTACGCAGGGTTCAACGGGTCGTACATTATAATTTGTCGTCGCCTATGGCTCAAAACTTTATTTTCAGTAGGAATGGTTTCGCTATCCAAAAAGGGGTTGCGGCGTAGCTTGTTGCCCGGCTACCCCTCACTTCTTTGTAATTGGTTTTAGTAATCAATGGAAAGAAGACCATAAAAATCCAGAATATAAAAAATATTGGCTTTTTATATATTTTCTTGAAAAAAACTTAGTGATAGATTACCGAAGGAAGGCCCGTCGGTTAACTCTCAAATACATCGCTGGTAGATGTCCATCTGTGATCACAAATCTATCGGTGAAACAATTTGAAATAACTAGCTAGATTGGGGAGCTGAGAGGTCAAGGAAGGAGAGCAGCTATGGGTGGAAGGTGGTTAGCCGGAGGATATCGATAAAGCTTGGGTCTCTTACTATGTTACAAACATGCCTGAGAAGTGTTCTAGAGAGGATATCGAGAAGGAGTGCAAGCATTTTGGGGGGTAGAAGACGGTTTCATCTCCAGAAGAAGGAATAAAAGGGGGAGGTCTTTGGTTTCATAAAGTTCTTAGGTGTTAAGGATCGTTGGGAGCTTGAGAAGGTCCTAAACAAGGTGAAGATTGGGAACTCAAAGCTTGCTATGAACTTAGAGAGGTACGGAAGGGACGGGGCTCTTGTTGCGTTGCATGGGCCCCGGAATCTAGGTGTGGAGGTGCGTGGTGGTGCTTGCTATGGTGGGGGTGATGCGAAAATGGTTGTCAGGGGTTCAGGAGCTTCGTATGCTTCTGTGGTCTCTGGTGGGGAGAACTTGAATGCGAAGGTGTTGAACTTGGGGGATCTTATGATTTTGGCCTTCGGTGAATGGTGTGGATCGACGTTGATTGGCCGAGGCATCGGATCTGAACCGTCTATGCATTTTGGATAAGTTCCCGGGGAATGAGAACTTTAACGAGTTTCGGGTCAGGTGTCTGGGTGGTTTAATGGTGTTTCTGACCTTCCTCAATCCGGGGATGGCATCGGAGTTCTTGGAAGATGTTGAAAGGTGGAGGCCTTGGTTCTTAAAATTATCGGTGTGGAGAGGCCAATCTTATGGGTTGGAGAGGCTGGCATGGGTTAGAGTGACCGGAATTCCACCTCAGTTGTGGGACGTAGCTGTCTTTGACCGCATCAGTGGGATGTTTGGGAAGGTGGTGAGGTGTTCCGATGCAGACGGAACAGACAGTATCATGAATAGAAGTTGCGTGGGTGTCCTGGTTGATAGGTGTGAGAGGATTGATTGCAAAGTGACGGTGATCTGGAAGGGGAGAAATTTTGTTTACAGGGTGTCGGAGTATGGAGAAGACTGGGTTCCGAGCTTTGTGGATGTGATTTCTGTCGGAGATTTTCGCCGGTGGGTCTGAAGTTGAGATCGGAAGTGGTGAAGGTTGGTCAGGTGGAGGAAGAGGAGCAGTCATGGCCGGAAGACGGCGAGACGTGCATGGGATCTCCTCGTGTTTCGGAAGGGAGTCTTCCAAGGGGAGAGAAAGGTGGCGCATGTGGGGGTGTGGCTGGCTCCTATCTTCTGGTTGTTGGGCCTGATCCTTGTCTGGGCCGGGAGGAGTTGCTGTGTGGGCCTGTGGATAGGAGTGGGCCTGTTTCCCCTATGGGGTCGATGGGGTCTGATTCTTCTGGGCCCTCATTGGACCTTAATAACCCTCCTATCAGGAAGAGAATGACTGGAGTGTTAAAAAGTAAAAGTCTTGGGGGAGGGTGCTTGTAAAATAAGTGAGAAAAGGAAAGGTTCTAAACTGTCAGTGTCCCAACAGGCGTCGGTGGATATGGATTTGGCAAATGAGGTGTTGGAGGATCTGAGGTTGAGGGGCTGTAAGGAGGCGGATGAAATTCGTCGTGCCGAGGCGGAGGAGAAAAGGAGAAGGATCGAGGGTGAGGTGGATGATACGGTGGCGGTGGCGGTGGCGGAGTGTGTGAACATTGATCTTAGGGGTTATAAGGAGATGATTGCTGATTTGATTGGTGAAGAGGAGTCTGTTGGTGTGTTGTAATTGATCTTCTGTCAATCAATATTAGGGGGCTGGGGGCTGCCAAGAAGTGGGGTGGATTTCGAACATCAGATTGAAAGTATAGGGTGCAGTTCTTGTGTTTGCAGGAGGCCCAATTGTCGAATGGTAGGAAGATTCCTTTCCGAAGGCTGTGGGGGAGGAATGGAGCTGTTAATGACTGGGTGGATGCTAATGGAAGATCCGGGGGGTACCGCAATGTCTTGGAATCCGTCGATTTTTGTCGCCAAGGATACTGTTATAGGCAATGGCTTTATGTTGGTTTCTGGTTCAATTGTGGGTCTGGTGGAGACTATTAATGTTGCAAATATTTACTCTCCGCAAGCGTTAAGTGCAAAAAAAAAACTCTCTTGGATAAGCTAGTGGAGATCAGGTGGGCAAAGAAGGCGACGTGGATGATGGTGGGCGACTTTAATGAGGTCGGGGAGGAGGATGAGAGACTGTGTTTGAAATTCGATACGGCTGGAGCCTTGGCGTTTAATGCTTTATCGATCGTGTGGGTTTTTCGGAATATCATATGGGTGGTCTCCGTTTTACTTATTCACATGGAAACGGAAAGTCATTCAGTAAGATTGATCGTGTTTTCGTTTGTTCCGGATTCAAGTCTAAGCGGCCCTATGTGTCGTTGACGGCGTTACCTCGGATGTGGTCGGACCATTCCCCACTGGTGTTGAGAACTTCCTTCGCTTATTTTGGGCCTCCCCCATTCCAGTTCTTCTCATCATGGTTGTTGCTTTAAGGAATAGGGGAGGTGGTGGCCAGCGCTGCGATAGATTGCCCCTCGTCCGATGACTGGTATGACAACTTGGGTGAATACAGGCCGTTATCTAGTGAGGAAATTGATCAGTGGGCTGCTATGAAATGCTCCTTGAAAGAGATGGTGGAGTGGGAAGCAAAAGATGCAAAGGTAAAAGCCAATTATCAGTGGTGTATTGACGGAGATGAAAACACGGCTTTTTTCCACGGTATTGTTAATCAAAATTTAGCCCGGAACGGGATAAGTAGGTTATGTATTAATGGCAGATGGGTGGTGGATCCGGGGATCATCAAAAAGGAGGCTTGTCACTTTTTAAAAATCGGTTTAAACATGGGTTGAAGGACATACCGGTGATTAGATGTGAGGGGATCAAGACGTTGTCGGAGGGCGATAAAGCGGCCTTGATTGTTCCCTTCTCTAAAAAGGAGATCAAGGATGCTGTTTGGTCGTGTGGGAGTGATAAAACCCCGGGGCCGGATGGTTTTAATTTTGGAGTTCCAATGTGAGAGGGGCCTTAGACAAGGTGACCCGTTGTCTCCATTCTTGTTCTTGCATGTGATGGAGGTTTTTTCTTGAAAGGTGGAGAAGGCGGTAAGGTGGGGATTTTCAATGGGTTGTCGGTTCTGAATGGGGGTCCTTTTATCTCGAGTATACTTTTTACCGACTATGCCTTAGTTGTTGGTCTTTGGTCAAGGTTAAATGCGATCAATTTGAATAGGTAGCTTAGAGCCTTCTTTGTCGCGTCGGGGTGAAAGGTGAATCTCAATAAGTGCTCACTTTATGGCATTAATTGTGAGGAGGGGGAGGTCTTGGAGTTTGCTGAGGTGCTTAGCTGTAAAGGGGAGTTTGCCCCTTTAATCATCTTGGGTTGAGGGTGGGTGAGAACATGAATAGGGTGGCGAGTTAGAAGTCGGTGATTGATGCGTTTGAAGCTAGATTGTCGGGGGTGGAAGGAATCTACTATTTTGAGGGGGGGGGGGGGGCTAGTTTTGGTGAAATCGGTGCTGGATAGTATACCTCTATATTTTTTCTCCCTTTTTAGGGCCCCTAAAAAGGTTTTACAAAGGTTGAAAAGCATTCAGTTTAACTTCCTTTGGGGGGGGGGGGGGTGGGGGGGGGGGGGGGGGGGAGGGGGGGTGACCAAAGGGAGATTCATTGGGTAAAAAAATATACCCTTTTCTTGCCTCTGTCGCACGGAGGTCTGGGGCTGATCCCTTTGGAGGTGAAAAACTTGGCTCTATTGGCTGCCTGGATATGGAGGTACAAGGTGGTGGAGGGGAGGTGGTGGAGGAGAATTATTGATGGGCTGCACGGAAGGAGTTCGAGTGCCGCCTCGGGGCTGCTTCCGGTTACCAAAAGGGGGGATGGGGTGTGGGTCAACATCTCAAAAGTCTCTACTTTGGCTAGGAAACACGGGGTTGAGTTGGCGGATATGTTGGTGGCTCATGACGACCGTTGGGTTTGGAGGGGGGACTCGTCGAGGAGCTTCTCGGTGAAGAGTGTTAGAAGTTTGTTGATGAGTACTTGAGTGGAGGATTCTGAGCAGTGGTTCTGGTGGAATAAGTTGATTCCTCCCAAGGTAAATAAGTTGATTCCTACCCACAACCATATTTCTTACGTAGCTTCACCGACACACTTTTCTGACGAAATCCACCGTCGGTTGTGTTAAGTTATTTTGGAGTGACATCATGTCACATGGTACTAACTTCTAAGTAGTGACACCATTTGGGCAACATTATAACCTTAATTTGAAAGTTGAAACAGTTCTCTTTAAAGACTAGAGGCTGTTATGACTTTAAGCACCATATATATAATTAGAATTATGCATGGTGGGAATGTTTTCAAAAGGTCATTTTTTCATTCATGTGTATATGCATAGAATAGCTCAATAGTACATAACCTTTATCTGCATATATAATGCAATCTAGCTAGTACAGTAAGCATGTAGCAATAGCATAATAGAAACTGTAGTGGCAAGAAAGTATTAGTCAGATTATGTACAAGTGTATTTAGTAGAGGGTTATACTTTGTAAATGTGTCTAGTATATATATTTCGGGATTGTACACTTTTGTGATAATGGAAAATACAGATTTCTCCTAAACTAATATGGTATCACAGCACTAAAAACCCTAGCCTCCCTTCCCGTTTTTTTTTTCGGTCGAACCTTTGCTGCCGCCGGCAGCCTTCTCCTCCGGCTACGACGGCGTCTCCTGCCGACGTCGATCCCGTCTCTCCCACGTCATCTTCTGCCGATTCTACCGATTCTTCAACGATGACGGACACCAATGCTACGGCTAACCCGCAAATCAGTGCCTTGGAGAAAATTTTGCAGAATACCTATGCCGTTACGAACGTGGTTCTGCGTGTTCGACCACTGGATGGGACTAAGGTAACCTATTCGTCCTGGGTAAAATTGTTTAAAACTCACGCCAAGGCGTATAAAGTCATGAATCATATTGATGGGACTGACCCACCCGCTGCTACCGATGCTACGTATAGCCTATGGGCTGATATTGATGCACTTGTTGTTCAGTGGCTTTACGCCACCCTGTCTGATGAAATATTGAAAAGAGTTCTGTCTAATGACAAGTCTGCTAGACAGATCTGGGTGAAACTGCAGGATATTTTTTTGAGCAATAAAGGGTCCAAAGCTGCAGCCTTGGAACAGGAGTTTACAACCTTGACTCTTGCTAAATGCTCGTCTATGGACGACTATATTCAGAAATTGTCTGACCTTGCAGATCAATTGGATGATGTGGAACGACCGGTTCCTGAAAACCGGCGTGTGCTTCAACTTGTTCGGGGACTACCCGCTGAATATGATACTGTGGCATCATTCATCAACCAGAGCACACCATCGTGGGATTCCGCCTGTAACATGGTTCACCTTGAACTTCACCGCCTCTCCGCTCGCCAAACCACCGCCCCAACTACCTTACCAAATAACTCCTCCCCCACTGTCCTAGCCGCTACCCACCAAACGAACCCGCCTCCCCATGCAACCCCACAACAGCCGCCACCCTCCATGCACGCATACAACTCCTCCAACTCCATGCAATATCGTCCCAACCCCACTGATCCTAACCAAACCTACGACCCATCCCAACCTTATCAACAACGGTACTCCACAAATTACCGTGGTCGTAATAACAACCGTCGTGGCGGGTATCGTGGAAATCGCAACAACGGAAATCGAAACAACAATCGTAACTCACACCCACCGAATAACATGCCACCGTGGGGTTACTGGAATGCACCTCCTTGCCCTTACCCGACGAACCCGCCCAACTGGAATACGCAACAACCGTGGCAGGCTAGGCCGAACAACCCGTACCCCCCCCCCCTTCGGCCAATTATGCAGGCGGAGCCTACTCCTCATACGATGCCCTCAATCCCACAGATATCGGTGCTGCCTATCAAGCAAATCAAATGATGCCACCTGACCAGAACTGGACTATGGATTCGGGAGCCTCCAATCATGTCACTGCTAATCCAGGTATGGTCAAATATCTTGTATCTTATTCTAACACAAGTCACATTTTTGTCGGTAATGGCCAATCAATACCAATTACAGGATCCGGATCATCAAACCTTTCCACCACCACCAAACCATACACCCTTAAAAACATTCTGGTCGCCCCTAACATAGCCAAAAATTTGCTTTATGTGCGTCAATTTACAATAGATAATCAAGTTATTGTTGCGTTTGACCCTTATGGTTTTTCTGTGAAGGATATCAAGACTGGCGCGCTCTTTCCCGCCACAACAGTGACGGTGACCTTTATCCTTTCACGCCATCCACCACTCCATCGGCTTTCCTCTCCACCAGTTCCAGTTCCTATCTTTGGCACACAAGACTTGGTCATCCCGGTTCTCAAGTCTTGGAGTTTTTATCTAGTCGTTGTTTAATTTCTTGTAATAAGGGCAAACTTGGGTCCATTTGTGAGTCATGTCAGCTAGCTAATAGCAAACGTTTACCTTTTTCAGATTCTATGAATATTACTCATTGTGCCTTTGATATCATTCAGTGATTTATGGACCTCTCCGGTCCCTAGTAAGTCGGGTTACAAATATTATATGGTGTTGATTGACAACTTTACTCATTATGTTTGGGTTTATCCTTTAAAATTCAAATCTGAAACTTTTCCCACGTTTGCAAAATTTCATAAACTCATTAAGACTCAGTTTAATCAAAATATTAAGACCTTTCAGTGTGATCTTGGGGGTGAGTTCGATAATGGAGAATTCAAAAATTTTGCAACTAATAATGGGTTGGTGTTTCGATTCTCGTGTCCTCAAACGTCACCTCAAAACGGCAGGGCCGAGCGAATGATCCGCCGGCTTAATGACATGATTCGGGCGATGCTCACTCAAGCACGTCTTCCGCCACCGTTTTGGGTTGAGGCGCTACACACGGCCGCCTACATACACAACATCCTTCCCACTAAGCGTCTAAATTTCTATACACCCACTCATGCTCTATTCTATCGACAACCGTCCTATGACCACCTACGGGTTTTTGGGTATACTTGCTACCCAAATCTTTCGAGCACCGCCCCAAACAAATTGAGTCCTCGCTCCGTGAAATGCCTCTTCTTGGGCTACCCAACAAATTTTCGGGGCTATCGTTGTTACGATCCGAAAACCGGACGGGTCCATGTATCGCGACATGTGATTTTTGAGGAGCGGGAGTTTCCGGGCATCTTGTCTACCCCACCTTCCCCTAGCTCCGTACCTCATTTTGAGGAGCTTTACCCGTCTGCTACCCCAGCCCCAACCCCCTTGCCCACAAATCCCACCTATCCGGCCCACAACCAATCGCCTGGCCCAACTTCAGTCCCCCACCCAGCGGCCTAATCATCACCTCCGATCCATCCCTCGCCCAGCCCGATCATCCCACCTGACCCGACATCGCCACCCGACCCGTCAGCTTCCTCACCGACCGGTCCCAGCGTTTCATCCCCACCGCCACCCCTAAACACTCATCCCATGCAAACACGTGGGAAAACTGGCATTTCCAAACCCGTAACCCGACTCAACCTCAATGTCAACTCGTCTCCCCTCTCCCCAGTACCTAACTCTTACCTTAAAGCCATTCTGGATCCTAATTGGTACAAGGCTATGATTGATGAATATAGGGCTTTGCAGGATAATGATACATGGGAATTGGTACCCCGACCGCCTAACCACCCGGTTATTCGATGCATGTGGTTATATCGGCACAAATTTCGGTCGGACGGGTCTTTGGAGCGCTATAAAGCGCGGTTAGTGGCGAACGGTAAATCTCAAACGGTGGGAGTTGATTGTACAGAGACGTTCAGCCCGGTCATTAAACCGGCCACCATTCGCACAGTGTTATCCCTGGCTCTCTCCAAGAGCTGGCCTGTACATCAACTGGATGTAAAGAATACGTTTTTTGCATGGCGATCTTGATGAGACAGTGTTTATGACTCAGCCACCCGGTTTCGTTGATAGCCATTTTCCTGACCATGTGTGCAGGCTTAAGAGATCGCTTTATGGTTTGAAACAGGCTCCCAGGGCGTGGTATACTCGGTTTGCATCCTTTTTAATCAGTCGGGGGTTCAAAAGCAGCTTATGTGATACGAGTCTCTTTGTTTATCAGAACGGCTCTAACGTTGCATATTTACTTTTGTATGTGGACGACATTATCTTGACGGCTTCGGATTCCTCCTTCCTTCGCCACATTATTGGTACACTCTCACGAGAGTTTGCTATGACTGATTTGGGGGATTTACATCATTTTTTAGGGATTACAGTGTCTAGAGATTCCAGTGGGTTTTTCTTGCATCAGACTCAGTATGCCCGTGACATACTTCAACGGGCAAATATGGCTGCTTGCAAACCTTGTGCTACGCCGGTTGACACTAATGCCAAATTGAGTGCCGATGATGGACCACGGTTAGTAGACGGTACGCTATATCGAAGCCTGGCAGGGGCTTTACAATACTTGACATTCACGCGCCCTGATATATCTTATGCAGTGCAACAGGTTTGTTTATTCATGCATGCACCGTGTGAATCGCATTTTCAGTTTCTTAAACGCATTTTGAGGTACATACAGGGCACCCTACACTTTGGGCTACGGATACGTCCGACCCGTTCACCCGCTCTGACTGTTTACTCGGATGTCGATTGGGGTGGGTGCCCGGATACTAGGCGATCGACCTCGGGGTATTGTGTTTACATGGGGGATAATTTACTCTCATGGTCATCGAAGCGCCAGTCTACCGTTTCCAGATCGAGTGCTGAAGCCGAGTACCGTGCCGTGGCTAATGCGGTGGCTGAGGTAAGTTGGTTGAGAAATCTTTTACTTGAGTTACATGTGCCCGTTCGTCAGGCCACCGTTATCTACTGTGACAATGTGTCTGCAGTGTATTTATCTGGCAATCCCGTTCATCACCAACGAACAAAGCATGTGGAGATCGATATACACTTTGTTCGTGAACAGGTCCGTATCGGACGCATTCGTGTTCTACACATTCCCTCTGAGCATCAGTATGCCGATATTTTTACTAAGGGGCTTCCGCGGATTCTTTTTCAACAGTTTCGTTCCAGCTTGAACGTTTCTCCCCCCGTTCAAACTGCGGGGGCGTATTAGTCAGATTATGTACAAGTGTATTTAGTAGAGGGTTATACTTTGAAAATGTGTCTAGTATATATATTTCGGGATTGTACACTTTTGTGATAATGGAAAATACAGATTTCTCCTAAACTAATAGAAAGAAGATCATATATGAAGTGGGCCGTGGTTTCATCTTGCGGTATTAGTTTGAAGTGTCAAGACGGCTCCATATTCTAGTTCGACTGTCGATGTAAGCCGAAGCTTTTCTGTCTATGCGAGGGTCAGACACCCAACGAACTCCATCTTGATCACTCGGGTACACTTTATACGCTCTCATCGAATCATCCACCGTTGAATCTTCTCCCCGAGCCTGCTTCTTCTTGGATTTGAAGATGCTTAAAAATGAAAAGGAATGTTTCTTCATCTGCTTGCTTTTCCCCATAGCTTTCTGATGGCACAGATTGCTGGTTTTGTAGCTTGTGGTTTAATAATATTGGAACTAAGATTGCCGTAAATTTATAGCAGAGGAAGAAGAATATAGATTTCTACTTATAGAGTTTTTTATGGTTCATAAAGGAGAATATAATAAAGTAGGTGATAGAAACTTTTGTCTAATTAAGTGCTGCTTATTATGTTCATGTAGACCTTCCTTGTGGGATAGCAAAACAAGTCTATATGTGTTAAACGGACACGGCACAAAATAATTAATACGGATACTAAATACGAACACGACACGATTAACTAATCGTGTCATTTTCTTCCAACATAAAAACAGACCTGTTTATCAATGTGTTGCACGACATAACATGTTTAACATGATTATTTTTATCTGTTAATTAACACGACATGACACGATACAACTCATTTAACGCGGTCAGATCACCATATATAAAGATCACTAAATATTACAAATTATAATAATAACATCATTCAAGAACAATGATCATCACTGTTTCAAAACAAAGATACGTAGAAGTCTTAACTAAGAATACGTAATATATATTTAATTATTTTTAAAAAAGAACAAAAAGTACAA
>JBCNJP010000012.1:76050318-76108397 GCA_039602395.1 Deinandra increscens subsp. villosa | reverse complement strand
CTTCTTGGTGTTTACACTCACTGTTCCTTTCTCTGTTTTGGATAAAACTAGAAGTATGAATGGGAAGGATTGAATAATGGGTCGGGTTGATTGTGAATGTTTCAAAACATCAATGTGTTGCATTTGGTTGCTTCTAAATGCAATCCGGGTTTCAAAAGCTTCAAAGTTGGAAGCTAAACTAGACTTTGTCTTAGTTTGACCCGTTAAGGAAATAAGTTGGATTTTTAGTATAATCCATGTCAAAATGCTAAATTTTTGAAAAGAAACAAAAATGATGAGCTTGGTTAATGATTTAAGCACTAAATGAGATGAACTTGAGGTAAATCTCATCCTTTTGGTCCATATGGTAAGATTTTTGTCAATTTTTATCCGCATGACCAAAATTGGACTTTAAATGGTCTAAACTCAATCAAATAAGAGTCTTTTGACTCAAATAACTTGAGAAATGAAATCTTTGATGTGAAATGGTAACATTGGTCGCTTTCATGTTGCTTTAAGAATAAAATTGACCAAATGATACAACACAAAGGCTACTTATGACCATTTTACTGGATTTCTCCTTCTCAATTGAAATTCACTGGATATGCAACTTAAATTGATAAAATAAGTCAAGTTCAGGACTTCAAATTGTCTAACATAGGTTTGAACTTAATATAGGTTAAATCTGCATTGTTTGACTTGTCTTGACTTGGTTTTTGATAAATGCTTGCATAGTTGACTTTTTAAGTCAAATCTGGTGTATTTCATTCCTGTTTAATGAATCTGATCCTATTTTGGCTGTGTGTGGCTATCAATCAATTGTTTAACAAATTTTGCCTGATTTAATAACAGATTCTGTCTGAAACACTCCAAGATCATCTTATCTCTTTCATTGATCTTAGCTCAATTTTAGATCATCAAAGAGGTATGTTTCATGAATTCTCGGCAATATTTGAGATACAATTATTGAGCTACACAGGGGCAATTCATTAAACTCTTTCAATCAACTTGAATAACCTTAGTCAAATTCCTAATCTGTGTATGATTGATCACAAACAGGATCAAGCTTTAAATCTGTTGATTTCTTGATATTTCTCAATTAGATCTTAGCAAACTTTAGATCTTCTTTGAGGTATGTCTTCTGATCTCTAATAAAGTGTTGGATATTTGACTTCTGTCTATTCAGGAGGATTATCTTACTTGTCTTTTATACAATAACACAGTAAATCTCATGAAATATGACTTTGCATGTTAGATTTCTGAAATTGTGTGTATGGTTCACAAACATACCTGATTTAATGAAATGACATGCATATTAGTCATTGTCTTATGAGTCTTTATCTTCTATTCTAAATAACTGGTTAGGTTAGGAACTATTGAAGCTCATTTCACATCTATTAAGGAAATAAAATATTGCTAGGTTAGAATTTAGGGCTGATTGTTCCTATGTGTCTCTGACCTTGATGATTGATACTGATGTCTGATGTTGTATGCTTCCTGTTTCCTCACCTGACTTCTGTTTGACCTTGGTTATGTGATTTAAAGCATGTTAGAACTTCATGCATATATTCTGATTCATCATTTGACATCTTGTACAAGCTTAAGCGAAATAATCATCTTGGTCCCATATAAGTAGTTAAATAGAATATATGTGTTTGTAAGTGTCTCAAATTGCTCAAATCATGTTGGAATAGGAAAACTTGGTTCAAGAATCCTGTTTGACCTCAAAATTCAATAAACCAAATTGTGAAAAACTCAAGTTTAGGGGGAATCACTTCTTGATTCCTTCTAAAGCTTTTGAGCCATTTGAGTCAAAATGTTGACTTTTTAACAAGACTCCACTCATCTGAGTGAAAATTTTGCACAAATTTCTCAATTTCTATCATAATTTGAAATCACTTGTGTTTTTCATCAAATAAACGTCAAACGGCATTCTTGAGTCAAAATTCACCTTGTCCTTCGCCAAAGTCAACATCTACAATTAAAAGTTACTATTTCAAGGGAAATTACAGGACTTTGGGTAAAATTTCACTAATGTAAATCTGTTGAACAAAATTGATTGAATTTTGAAGAAATTTGAGCCTATGCCTTGAGTTAATCTCTTTTATATCTTTGTAGGTTAATTTAAAAAGCTCTGTCACTATCACGAATTTAGTGTGACATGAAATTCATTTTAACTTATCAAATTTGATGTAATCATGTTATTTCTTATATGCAGATGGCTCCCAGACAGGAAAGAGCAGCCAATGCCCCTCTGGATTTCTCAAAATCTCACAATCAATACTGTGAAATCAACAGAAGCTGGACTGATGCCGGACGTTATGAACAAGCTTTCAGAATCCTAGAAAACTCAAATTGGATCACAAGTATCTGGTTGGAGCCTGTCATAAGCGCGGGTGTAATAAATGATTTCTGGAACAACGCACACACGTTTGTGGCTGATAATGGTTCCAAATCTATTAGATCATTGATTCAAAGGTAGTATGTTGAAATAAATGAAGAAAGAGTCAGAGAAGTGCTACAACTTAATAATTCAAATGACCTGTCTCTTTTTCAAAAGAAGAATGGCAAGATACACTTCTCATGATGGGATTCTTCTAAGGGGAGAGAAAGGTGGCGCATGTAGGGGTGTAGCTGGCTCCTGTCTTCCGGTTGTTGGGCCCGATCCTTGTCTGGGCCGGGAGGAGTTGCCGTGTGGGCCAGTGGAGAACAATAGGAGTGGGCCTGTTTTACCTATGGGGTCGGTGGGGTCTGATTCTTCTGGGCCCTCATTAGAGCTTAATAACGCCCTTATCACGAAGAGAATGACTGGACTGTTAAAAAGTAAAAGTCTTGGGGAGGGTGCTTGTAAAATAAGTGAGAAAATGAAAGGTTCTAAACTGTCGGTGTCCCAACAGGCGGCGGTGGATATGGATTTGGCAAATGAGGTGCTAGAGGATCTGAGGTTGAGGGCCTGTAAGGAGGCGGATGCAATTCGTCGTGCCGAGGCGGAGGAGAAAAGGAGAAGGATTGAGGGTGAGGTGGAGGATATGGTGGCGGTGGCGGAGTGTGTGAACATTAATCTTAGGGGTTATAAGGAGGTGATTGCTAATTTGATTGGTGAAGAGGAGTCTATTGGTGTGATCCAATGGATCTTCTGTCAATCAATATTAGGGGGGGGGGGTGGTGGGGGCTGCCAAGAAGTGGGGGTGGATTTTAAACATCAGATCGAGGAATAAGGTGCAGTTCTTGTGTTTGCAGGAAACCCAATTGTCGTATGGTAGGAAGATTCCTTTCCGAAGGCTGTGGGGGAGGAATGGAGCTGTTTATGACTGGGTGGATGCTAATGGAAGATCCGAGGGTATCGCAATGTCTTGGAATCCATTGATTTTTTTTGCCAAGGATACTGTTAAAGGCGATGGCTTTATGGTTGTGGGTCTGGTGGAGACTATTAATGTTGCAAATATTTACTCTCCGCAAGCGTTAAGTGCAAAAAATACTCTCTAGGTTAAGCTTGTGGAGATCAGGTGGGCAAAGGAGGGGTTGTGGATGATGGTGGGCGACTTTAATGAGGTCCGGGAGGAGGATGAGAGACTGTGTTTGAAATTCGATACGGCTGGAGCCTTGGCGTTTAATGCGTTTATAGATCGTGCGGGTTTTTTGGAATATCATATGGGTGGTCTCCGTTTTACTTATTCACATGGAAACGGAAAGTCGTTCAGTAAGATTGATCGTGTTTTCGTTTGTTCTGGGTTCAAGTCTAAGTGGCCCTATGCGTCGTGACGTCGTTACCTCGGATGTGGTCAAACCATTCCCCACTGGTGTTGAGAACTTCCTTCACTGATTTTGGGCCTCCCCCATTCCGGTTTTTCTCATCATCGTTGTCGCTTCAAGGAATAGAGGAGGTGGTGGCCAGCGATGCGATAGATTGCCCTAGTCCGATGACCCCTGACTTGAGGTTAATGAAAAAATTGAATGGGATTAAAGTCAAAATCAAGGAATGGGTCAAAACTTGTATATTAAAATCGGAGGGGCAGAAGGAGAAGTTAGAGGCTGAATGCAACTGGTATGACAACTTAGGTGAATACAGGCCGTTATCTAGTGTGGAAATTGATCAGTGGGCTACTATGAAATGCTCCTTGAAAGAGATGGTGGAGTGGGAAGCGAAAGATGCAAAGGTGAAAGCCAATTATCGGTGGTGTATTGACGGAGATGAAAATATGGCTTTTTTCCACGGTATTGTTAATCAAAATTTGGCCCGAAACAGGATAAGTGGGTTATCTATTAATGGCATATGGGTGGTGGATCCGGGGATCATCAAAAAGGAGGCTTGGCGCTTTTTCAAAAATAGGTTTAAAAATGGATTGAAGGACATACCGGTGATTAGATGTGAGGGGATCAAGACGTTGTCAGAGGGCGATAAAGCGGCCTTGATTGTTCCCTTCTCTAAAAAGGAGATCAAGGATGTTGTTTGGTCGTGTGGGAGTGATAAAACCCCGGGGCCGGATGGTTTTAATTTTGGCTTTTTCAAGAAATTATGGAGTGTGTTTGAGGAGGATTTCTATGATGTTCTAAATCATTTCTATGAGTTTGGGAGTATTAGTAAGGGGTGCGGCTCGTCCTTTATTCACCTTATCCCGAAAGTTAGAGACCCCCAATCGTTCAATGATTTTAGGCCTATCTCTTTGGTGGGGTGCGCGACTAAGGTGATTTCAAAGTTGTTGGCGAATAGGATGAAAGGGGTGATTAATTCTATTGTGTCGGAGAACCAAACGGCTTTCGTGATGTGTAGAAACATTATTGATGGCCCTTTGATTGTGAATGAGTTGATTTTGTGGGGTAGAAGAACCACAAGTAAGTTTATGTTATTGAAAATCAATTTCGAAAAAGCATATGACTCGGTGGATTGGGGTTTCCTCCTTTCGATCATGGCCTAAATGGGCTTCCCCGATAGGTGGATGGATTGGGTGAGGGGTTGTCTTTACTCCTCTCGGGCATCGGTTTTGGTTAATGGTTCACCGTATTTGGAGTTCCAATGTGAGAGGGGCCTTAGACAAGGTGACCCGTTGTCTCTGTTCTTGTTCTTGCATGTGATAGAGGTTTTTTCTTGGATGGTGGAGAGGGCGGTAAGGTGGGGATTTTCAATGGGTTGTCGGTTCCCAATGGGGGTCCTTCTATCTCGAGTATACTTTTTGTCGACTATGCCTTAGTTGTTGGTCTTTGGTCAAGGTTGAAGGCGATCCATTTGATTAGATTGCTTAGAGCCTTCTTTGTTGCGTTGGGGTTAAAGGTGAATCTCAATAATTGATTGCTTTATGGCATTATTTGTGAGGAGGGGGAGGTCTTGGAGTTCGCTGAGGTGCTTAGCTGTAAAGGGAAGTTTGCCCCTTTAATCATCTTGGGTTGAGGGTGGGTGAGAACATGAATAGGGTGGCGAGTTGGAAGCCGGTGATTGATGCGTTTGAAGCTAGATTGTCGGGGTGGAAGGCATCTAGTCTTTCGATGGGGGGGGGGGGGGGTGGTTAGTTTTGGTGAAATCGGTGCTGGATAGTATACCTCTATATTTTTTCTCCCTTTTTAGGGCCCCTAAATAGGTTTTACAAAGGTTGGAAAGCATTCAGTTTAACTTCCTTTGAGGGGTGGGAAGGACAAAAGGAAGATTCACTGGGTAAAAAAAGATACCCTTTTCTTGGCTCTGTTGCACGGAGGTCTGGGGCTGATCCCTTTGGAAGTGAAAAACTTGGCTCTATTGGCTGCCTGGATATGGAGGTACAAGGTAGAGGAGGGGAGGTGGTGGAGGAAAATTATTGATGGGCTGCACGAAAGGAGTCCGAGTGCCGCCTCGGGGCTGGTTCCGGTTACCAAAAGGGAGGCTGGGGTGTAGGTCAACATCTCAAAAGTCTCTACTTTGGCTAGGAAACACGGGGTTGAGTTGGCGGATATGTTGGTGGCTCATGACGATCGTTGGGTTTGGAGGGGGGACTCGTCGGGGAGCTTCTTGGTGAAGAGTGTTAGAAGTTTGTTGATGAGTACTCGAGTGGAGGATTCTGAGCAGTGGTTCTGGGGAATAAGTTGGTTCCTCCCAAGATGAATCTCGTTTTCTGGAGGGCTATTATGGGAAGACTTCAGACTAGGACGGGGCTGGCGAAGATAGGGGTGTCTTTGAGTGGCCTCGACTGCCCGATTTGTGGAGTGGTGGAGGAAACAGAAATGCATTTGTTCACTGGATGCGAGACTTTGGGTATGGTTTGGTCCATTGTGGCTGATTGGTGTAAGACGCCGAATTTGGTGTTGTTCGACACTAAGGATTTGGTGGGTCAAGCGATCAAGGGGAAGAGGGTTAAGTCTAAAGGTTTATTGGTGGATGTGGTGTTGAGATCGGTGGTTTGGGTCCTTTGGAATTGTCGTAATGATGTTGTTTTTAACGAGAAAAGATGGCCGATTGCTAGAATTATTTCGGAGGTCAAGGCGATGAGTTTTTGTTTGGGTTAATTGTAGAGCTAAAGGGTGGGGGTGGATTGGAGTGAGTGGTGTTCCTTTAACTTTGTTATGTAAGTGTTGTTGTTTTGTTGTGGGGCGATCTTAGCGTCTTGCTAGCCGTTTCCCCATTTGTTGTGGAATGAAATCGCTGTTAAAAAAAAACAATTTGAAGCGACTTTTAAAGATTTGTTGTCAGTACTTTATCGCTAAATCTTCCATTGGCTTTGGAAATGATCGAGACTACCCACAACCATATTTCTTACGTAGCTTCATCGATACACTTTTTTGACGAATCCACCGTCGGTTGTGTTAAGTTATTTTGGAGTGACATCATGTCACATGGTTCTAACTTCTAAGTAGTGACACCATTTGGGCAACATTATAACCTTAATTTGAAAGTTGAAACAGTTCTCTTTAAAGGCTAGAGGCTGTTATGACTTTAAGCATCATATATATAAGGGAAAAACACTAAAATAACCATTGTTGACTTTGAAAATTGAGTTTTGATCAGCTGACTTTATTTGCACCAAAATGACCTTTTCCACTCCGAGCCTAACTCCTAACCATATATTTGCACCAAAATGACCTTGACACATCATCATCTTCTTCAACTTTACTCTGCATTTTTTCACTCTCTCTCTCTCTCTCATCACCTAAACCCAAAACCAACAAAGAATTCCGGCGACCATTTAACTCAACATTCCGGCCACTATACTCAACGATAAATCACGTGCGACCCGTCTACGAGCTCCTCTCGATCATACGAACACAATGGGACTAGCCTTAACCACCGATGTGCACTGACTCGAAAACCCAAAAATGCTCCTATCGTTAGAAAGATAATATTACTTTATTAGTATAGTAAATTGTCTTGTCTTTAGTTAGAAAGAAATTGCATTCGGTCAAAAAGACTACTTATTAAAGTGAGTTTATTATGTAAAAAATCCCTAAAAAATATTCATATCCATAATACTTCTTCTACCTTTTCTTTCTCTCATCATGCACAGTGCACCGTATCTATCTTCGCTCTACCGGCTGAAAATTTTCAAACGGAAAACACTCTTCCGTGTGAACCAACCATCAACCGGAAGGTCATCTCTGTTCCCGTCGAACCCTATCAGCAATCAGAAAACTCTTGTTCCGCTTCAACATAACAGTTCCGTGAGAAGATCATCTACCGGAAGAACTCCAAAGTGGAGTTCCGGTTGAACCGAATGTCCGAATGAACTGTTTCGTTCCGAGAGAACTCACCGGAAGAACTCCAAAGTGGAGTTCCGGCTGAATCAAATGTCCGAATGAACTGTTTCGTTCCGAGAGAACTCGCTGGAAGAACTCTAAAGTGGAGTTCCGGATGAACCAAATGTCCGAATGAACTATTTCATTCCGAGAGAACTCACCAGAAGATCAGTTTCGATTTAACCTCTCCTCTCCGAGAGAACTTGTTGTTACGACACAACCTTTTTCTGGAAGAAACTCTCATGCTCCGACTCAACCCTAATGCGCCTTTCCGAAAGAACCTCCAGCTCCGACAGTACCCTTTCCGAGACAACCTTCCGTGTGAACTTTGGTCCGGAAAAACAGGTTTCCGTGAGAACTCACTTCTATCGGAATATCTCCACTTCTTCCGGAAAACATTATGTTTTTTTATGGGTCACCGGCATCAGCGGATTTACAAGAGGGTCCGGAGGGTCCCTTGACTCTCCGACGAAGTTAGCTTTTCTGAAAGTTAGCTTTTCTGTTGATGAGAGTAGCCGGTGAAGACCCTTTTAGTAGATTGACCCTCTAAATTATATGTATCTGCTGAGGTATAAATTGAAGAGAGGAATGAAAGAGATAAAAGTGGAGAAGAAAAAAGAAATTAACTCTAAGTTTTATGAATGTTTAATTTTTCTTTATTTCAATGAACGTGTAAGAATTTAGTTTAAAATATAACAATTTAACATAAAACAATAATGATTAAGGCTAGTCCCATTGTGTTCGTATGATCGAGAGGAGTTCGTAGACGGGTCGCACGTGATTTATCGTTGAGTATAGTGGCCGGAATGTTGAGTTAAATGGTCGCCGGAATTCTTTGTTGGTTTTGGGTTTAGGTGATGAGAGAGAGAGAAGAGTGAAAAAATGCAGAGTAAAGTTGAAGAAGATGATGATGTGTCAAGGTCATTTTGGTGCAAATATATGGTTAGGAGTTAGGCTCGGAGTGGAAAAGGTCATTTTGGTGCAAATAAAGTCAGCTGATCAAAACTCAATTTTCAAAGTCAACAATGGTTATTTTGATGTTTTTCCCTATATATAATTAGAATTATGCATGGTGGGAATGTTTTCAAAAGGTCATTTTTTCATTCATGTGTATATGCATAGAATAGCTCAATAGTACATAACCTTTATCTGCATATATAATGCAATCTAGCTAGTACAGTAAGCATGTAGCAATAGCATAATAGAAACTGTAGTGGCAAGAAAGAAGATCATATATGAAGTGGGCCGTGGTTTCATCTTGCGGTATTAGTTTGAAGTGTCAAGACGGCTCCATATTCTAGTTCGACTGTCGATGTAAGCCGAAGCTTTTCTGTCTATGCGAGGGTCAGACACCCAACGAACTCCATCTTGATCACTCGGGTACACTTTATACGCTCTCATCGAATCATCCACAGTTGAATCTTCTCCCCGAGCCTGCTTCTTCTTGGATTTGAAGATGCTGAAAAATGAAAAGGAATGTTTCTTCATCTGCTTGCTTTTCCCCATAGCTTTCTGATGGCACAGATTTCTGGTTTAATTTGTAGCTTGTGGTTTAATAATATTGGAACTAAGATTGCCGTAAATTTATAGCAGAAGAAGAAGAATATACATTTCTACTTATAGAGTTTTTTTTATGGTTCATAAAGGAGAATATAATAAAGTAGGTGATACAAACTTTTGTCTAATTAAGTGCTGCTTATTATGTTCATGTAGACCTTCCTTGTGGGATAGCAAAACAAGTCTATATGTGTTAAACGGACACGGCACAAAATAATTAATACGGATACTACATACGAACACGACACGATTAATTAATCGTGTCATTTTCTTCCAACATGAAAACAGACCTGTTTATCAGTGTGTTGCACGACATAACATGTTTAATAGGATTATTTTTACGTGTTAATTAACACGACATGACACGATACGACTCATTTAACGCGGTCAGATCACCATATATAAATATCACTAAATATTACAAATTATAATAATAACATCATTCAAGAACAATGATCATCACTGTTTCAAAACAAAGATACGTAGAAGTCTTAACTAAGAATACGTAATATATATTTAATTATTTTAAAAAAACAACAAAAAGTACAAACGTGTTTAATCGTATCATAAACAAATTACGATATAAAACTTGTTTAGACATGATTTTAATCGCTATAAAAATGTCAACCTATTTGTTATAGGAAACTTGTTTGACTCATACTCAAACCTAATTAATTCTCTCTCGTGTTAATAAGTCGATATCAAAAATTGTCAATCTTACTTCCTTATGAGGGATAAATGCTTCCAACTTTTACTTAACCACTTAAAAAAAGATTAAGGGTATAAAAGATGAAAACTTAAAATGGACGCAATTGGGCTATAAGTAGAATAACGGAGTCTATAAGGGTAATGGCAATACCTCTACCGAGGAGCTCAGTGAGGGTGTTTTGGGATCGCGGTGAGCTCGGGAACACCAGGACGGAGTGACTCGGTGTCGCGGTGAAAGTGGAGCTCGGGGAATTTTCACCAAGCACTCCTCCCTCTCTTTTGACCGTTGGACAAGTGGGTCACCCCCCCCCCCCCCGCCCAAAACGGCTAGTTTTTAATTTAAAAAAAAACAATTCTCTAAAATTAATTCCAACACCCAACTATAAATACCCATATATTTTATACAATTTCTCATAAACCCTCACACCAATTACCTAATTTTCTCACATATTTTTCTCTCATATCATGCCTCTTTCATCCGACGATATTTCATCCGGTGACGATGCGGTTTTTTTCGCAACCGCAATGTTCGAACTTTCTAAAGACGAAGCCGAAAGTTCAAACCCATGTCGCACACGCAAGGAAATCAAAAGAGAAAGGAAAGCGGCTCATGATCGTCTATTTAACAACTATTTTAAGGAAGGGGCGCTATTCGAAGATAAGTTCAAACGACGTTTTCGTATGAATAAATCTCTCCTTTTACACATTGTTAACGGTTTAGAAACCAATTATAAATACTTTCAACTTAGGTGGGATGCTAGGGGTAGAATGGGATTAAGTCCTTTACAAAAATGTGTTGCCGCTATTAGACAACTACCTTATGGCATCACATCCGATGCATTTGACGAGTATTTGCATATCGGGGAAAGAACCGCACGAAATAGTCTTCATAAATTTTGCAAATATGTTCGTGCGATGTATTTTGATAGATATATGCATCGGCCATCGCGGGGTGATGTTATCAACCTCTACGATTTACATGAACAAAAACATGGTTTTCCCGGCATGCTCGGTAGTATTGATTGCATGCATTGGGAGTGGACGGCTTGTCCAAACGCATGGTGTGGGCAATTCCACCGTGGTGAGCACCCGAGTCTTCTTTGGAAGTAAACGATACTCACTACGAACACGGATATTATCTTGCGGATGTCATATAGCCAGAATATTACGTGTTTGTAAAAACTCTAACGGCCCCTACAACCGAAAAACGAAGAAGATATGCTAAAGCTCAAGAAGAGGAAAGAAAGGATGTTGAACGAGCGTTCGCATGTTTAAAGAAGAAATGGAAGATTATCGAAAATCCGGCGCGGTTAAGAAGCATCAACAAAATTACAAACATCATATGCTTGCATGATTTTGCATAATACGATTAGGGAGGATGAAGGGTTTGCTATTTGCCCATACGACCCCAATGACGTTCAACCATCTAATGAGCCAACACCTCAAGAAATTATCGATGCAAATGTTTTGAAGATTCGTAATCGTGATACGCATGAGAGTCTTCGATCCGATTTGATCGAACACATCGATCGTGTTTGGGATACCATACCAACCCACGAAGACGATGAATCTGATGAAGAAGAGTCCGACGACGAAGAATGGTGATTTATTATTATTTTATAATGTATTTTAATTTATTTGATGAATATTAATCCCCTTTATTTCTTTTAATGAAGTTTTTATTATTTTAGTTAATTATTTTTTTTATAGAATAAATTATTTAAAAAAATGGTTTGGTGTCTTGGTGTCTTGGTGTCTTGGTGTCTTGGTGGAGGTATTACTAGTGAAAACTATGGAAAGTTTGATAAAGCTGATGTGGCACTTTGGTGTCTTGGTGTCTTGATGTGGCCATGTGGATATTGCCATTAAATTAAGGACTGAACGAAGGTGTCTATATCCTTCAGCAGCCGATCATGTGATGTTTCATCAATATATTAAGGCTCCCATGTTGTCGGTCCATGATTTTCCTCAATCTTTCATTGTTAATTTGAAGATTTGCAATATCATATCTACGAATTCAATTTTATATTTCTTATACTAAAGAGGACATTAGGGGTGTTCAAAACCGGATACCCGGAATTTCGGATATCCGAATTTCGGGTATCCGAAAATTTCGGATATCAGTTTTCGTTGTCCAAGTCCAAGTCCGAAATTTCGAACTGGACTCGGATAGTTAAAACGGATATCCGAAAATCCAGTTTTTTAAAAAAAAAACACAATTTAACAAAAAAAAAACGACAAAACGACATAACAAATAAACATAGTCCAAGTCTTCAAATACAAATAAACATAAGTTCGACCTAAAAAACGACAAAACAAATAAACATAGTCCAAGTATTCAATAATTCCTTATTCTTTAATATAAAAGTTATTTTAATTTATTTAAACTTTCGGATACCGGGTATCCGAAACTTCCGAAAATTTTGTAAATTTTTGTCCAAGTCCAAGTCCGAATTTTCGGATATCCGAGTTTCAGATATCCGAAATTCCGGATATCCGAAATTTTCGGATAATTCGGATACGGAATTTTGGATATTGCCATTAACCTAAGGACTGAACGAAGGTGTCTATATCCTTCAGCAGCCGATCATGTGATGTTTCATCAATATATTAAGGCTCCCATGTTGTCGGTCCATGATTTTCCTCAATCTTTCATTGTTAATTTGAAGATTTGCAATATCATATCTACGAATTCAATTTTATATTTCTTATACTAAAGAGGACATTAGGGGTGTTCAAAACCGGATACCCGGAATTTCGGAATTTCGTCGGAGAACGTCGTAAGTCTTAATTGGCTATCGTCGGAGAACGTCGTAAGTCGTAAGTGGCTATCGTCGAAAGTCGGCTTTCCCATAAAAGTCACCGCCGGCGTAGTCATCGTAGTAGAAATCAGGACGTAGCGTGTAGCATCGTTTCGTTGTCGCTTTCCCCCGGAATAATGTGCGTATTAGCGTTCGCGTTTCGTACTCGTGTGTGAAAATTTTCCCTAAGGTTTTCCGTTAGACTACCTAGACACGGTCTATATATATATTTATATATATATATATATACGTACTAAGCCTTTACCTACACAGCAGAGCGAGTATCCCAGGTTGGCACGTAAATATTTTGTTTTGGGAATCTGTTTGTTCGTTTGTAACTAAGGTTTCAAGTTGCAGTTTCCAGATCGTTTTTCAAAAATGATTCCAATTCTCTGCAACTTATGGCTCTGATACCAAATCTGTCACACCCCCAAGTAACCGCTAACGGAGTTTATACCGTTAAGGGGTGCGAGCAAACCAGGACCACAACCATTAGTTACAAATACTAAACGAATCAGAGTTAGTCCAAATGTAAATCATAAATTAAATACTTCAAAATACGCAGCGGAAAATATTATCTTAGCACTAACCACGTGCTTTACAAATCAGTGTTTTAAATTCCCAATTAAGTCTAAATAGAATCAAAAATTGTCTTCACGTGCCATGCCAACCCGCTCCGGATACTCCTCAGCGATCTACAAAAGTTTAAACCACGCAAGTGTCAACCTAACGGTTGGTGAGTTCACGGTGGGCTTGTCACGCAGTGGCTCGGTCTCATAATCATAATTATGTCAACATATACTTATGAAATATTGATTTGTGAAAAGCAATGCTTAGTGATATCCATAATCATAGTATTGTGGTTTAGTAAAAGTAATGTCCGTAACATACGTTATCGGGTATGTACTAGTTTTGTATAGTTAAAGTGCTCAACCGATATCGCTGGTAGCTAATCCGTTGTTCCATGCACTAAGGAAGTTTGTACCAAAGCTGACTGATAGTTTTCGTAGTGGCAGCGCCATCATCTATTTTGTTTTGCGGACCTACGTCATCGCGGCTTTGCCTCCCCCGTGTCCTCTCGGGATCACAGTCAGATAGGCTGATATTGTACCTCCGTGCACTTCCCGTGTCACGAGGCGGAGTTTGTCAAACTCCAGTAGATCTACCCAACATCCCCTCGCTTTACAATTAATGGTACAATTTAGTTGAGGACTTTTTCAGTTATAAGGCAATCCTTAGAAATCATGTGATATCATGTGGTTAGACTTTAACCTACACTAGCCATATTAAAACGGTTTACTTTGGGTTCTCATGAATCCCAAAAACATTTTCAGTTTCGTTTTAGGAATAGTTGTTTAAGTATTTCACAAGTGTCTCCCATAAAACACTTCAAGTTCATCAAGTGGGTGCCAAGCACTCCTAAGTTTTCAAGTTCATCAGAGAGGTGCATAGCACTCATAAGGTTGTCAGCATTATTTTTCATTAAGTTATTCAGTGTGACCCAAACGGGTTCACGGTAAATGGGTTAGTGACACTCACCTTTGGTTGCACTGCTACACTTGCTAAGTAATCCAAGTATTGTTTGCTTAACGAAGACCTATGAACACGTTTAGGTCTTAAGTATTAGTTTTGTGTCTAATCTTTAGCTTAACGTCACTATGGCCCATAACATAGCACGTTGGAACTATGACACGACATACCGACACACGACACCGATGGTTGATCATAAACGAGGGTTCACATAACTCAGAAATCAAGGCATGTTTCATTATTGCATAATCAGGTAAGTCATGGCATAGCATTCAATTAAGTTGTACAAGTTTGGGTTTTGGTCTTGGCACAGTTTCGCTATACAGTTTCGCTATAGTTTCGCTGTGTGCACGGGCAGCATTTTCGCTGGGTAATACCCGATGACACAGTTTCGCTAGCTAGTTTCGCTCGAAACTGATGACACAGTTTCGCTAGCATAGGTTCTCTCGAAACTGGTTTGAACTTTCGTTAAGGGACAAGGTCTATGGTTGTTTCGCTCGGTAGTTTCGTCCAAGCAATACACAGGCGACACTATAGTTTCGCTATATAGTGTCGCTGGATGAATATCTATACAGTTTCGCTGTATAGTTTCGCCCAGAGAACAGCTCAGTTTCGGTGGTCGCGGAAAACACATAAATCAGCCCAAAAATCAATCTAACAGTTTTCATACTTCAAGTAATTTGTTATCTAGCATGCATAAACATTTACCAACATAACAGAAGCAAATCTAACACCTTAATCATGGGTTTTCACATTCAAATCACCAAAAACACATTTTAAGCATAAAATGACCTAACTAGCATGAATCTTCATTATGGTTTGATTTCAAACGTAAAGTTGCAGACTTTATGATAGATCTAGCATTCCTAAGCATCATATCAAAAGATCAAGTGATTCCATGAAGATCTAAGCATGCTTTAAGGTAAAACACATAGAAAATGCATGAAGAATAGTTTTGGGACTCACGATTCGATCTAGGGTCCGAATGGATGAGATGAGATGATGGTTTCTTGGTGGTTTTCTCGGATGGCCAGAAGTCTCGAGAGAGCAGATGGAGAGTGGTGTGTGTTTTGTGTGAGATGATGCAAATGGGAAGTAACTAGGGTTTTATAAAATATATATATCAGGGGCTAGTTTCGCTGGCAGTTTCGCTGGCCAAGCAAAACTGGCTCTAAACACTTGTAAGTCAAACAGTTTAGCCGGCTACCGAGCGGATCTACAGTTTCGCCCGGTAGTTTCGCTGGAAACCAAAAGGGGCCAATTGATATTCTATTATCAATACTAAATCATGCGTTTAAAACACATTGCACATAATAACGATAAATAAATAAACACATAACACATATGGACGGGTTCGGTGATCAACCAAAGGTCGTGGACGTATTCGGCCTAGTTAAGCATTAGTTACTAAGTTAACACCTATAACGTAACTAACGGAGATTGTCTAACGGAAGTTAACCTTGGAATTCCCGGATGTCACATCATCCCCTTGTAAATGGAATTTTCGTCCCGAAAATTATTCTTGCGTCGTAGCGTTCGCAGCCTCGGCTGTCGTGGTTGCTGTAGTTGCTGGGGAAAGAAAGCAAAAGTTTTAGGGTCGCCACATCCTCCTCCTGTTACAGGAATTTTGGTCCCCAAAATTTAAATCATACCTTGAGTTTCCGTGGACGTTTGCTCGAACAAGTGAGGATACTTTTTCTTCATCTGATCCTCTCGTTCCCATGTATATTCAGGTCCACGCTTTGAGTTCCATCGAACCTTGACGATCGGAATCTTGCTACGTTTGAGGGCTTTCTCCTCGCGTCCCATGATTTCTACTGGTTGCTCAATAAATCTCAGATGATCATCAATTTCCAATTCCTCCAAGGGAATTATTTCGGTGTATTCAGCCAGACATTTCTTCAGATTCGAGACGTGAAACACGTTATGAACTCCATCGAGTTCTGCAGGGAGTCGTAATCGATAGGCCACCGGGCCTACTTCCCCAATGATTTCAAATGGACCGATATAGCGAGGATTCAGCTTTCCACGCTTTCCGAAGCGTATCACTCCTTTCCAGGGAGATACCTTCAATAGTACCTTGTCGCCTACCTCGAACTTCAAAGGTTTACCGCGTTTGTTGGCATAGCTCTTTTGCCTGTCGCGTGCTGCGGCTATCCGTTTTCTGATTTGAATAATGCGTTCAGTTGTATCATGAATGATTTCCGGTCCAGTGAGTCCTTTCTCACCCGTTTCGGCCCAACACACGGGCGATCTACATTTTCTGCCATAAAGAGCTTCAAAAGATGCTGCACCAATGCTCGTATGATAACTGTTGTTGTAGGAGAACTCCACCAACGGAAGGTGAGCCTCCCAGTCTTTACCGAAGTCGAGAACGCAGGCTCGGAGCATGTCTTCCAATGACTGAATAGTTCGTTCCGTCTGACCATCGGTCTGCGGGTGATAAGCTGTACTCATATCCAGTCTGGTTCCCAGTGCGTCTTGCATAGATTGCCACAGTCGGGAAGTAAATCGAGGATCTCGATCGGAGATAATGGTCTTAGGCACTCCATGACGTGCCACAATTCGGTCAATGTACAACTTTGTTAACTTATCCATATTGTCACTTTCCCTCATTGGAATAAAGTGTGCAGATTTGGTTAATCGATCAATGATAACCCAAATCGCATCCGGTCGATTCGATCGATGAGGTAATCCTGTTACGAAATCCATGGAGATATCCTCCCATTTCCATTCTGGGATTTTTGGTTGTTGCAATAACCCAGAAGGCTTTTGGTACTCGATCTTAACTCTCGAGCATGTTAAACACTTAGCCACATATCACGCAATGTCGGCTTTCATATTCGGCCACCAATAAAAGTTCTTCAAATCCTGGTACATTTTGTCCGATCCAGGGTGCACCGAATACCTTGATTTGTGAGCCTCGTCCATCACGAGCTCACGGAGATTTCCAAGTAAAGGAACCCAAATTCTGTCATTGTAATATCTGAGTCCGTCGGACCTAATTTCGGAGTTACCATCAACACCACGCAGTGCTTCAGCTGCGAAGTTTTCTTCTTTTAAAGCTTCTTGTTGGGCATCGCAGATTCGATCCGGCAGTCCCGTGTGAATGGTAAGTTGCAGCGCTCGTACTCGTCGAGGCTTTTTATACTCTTTTCGACTTAAGGCGTCAGCCACAACATTGGCTTTTCCCGGGTGATACTTAATCGCTAAGTCATAATCATTCAGTAGCTCAATCCACCTTCGTTTTCGCATATTGAGGTCCTTTTGTTCAAAGATGTGTTGTAAGCTTTTGTGGTCGGTAAATATCGTGCACTTTGTTCCGTAGAGGTAATGTCTCCATATCTTGAGTGCAAATACAACGGCTCCCAATTCCAAATCATGTGTTGTGTAGTTCTTCTCAGTATCCTTCAGTTGCCTGGACCCGTAGGCAATCACTTTGTCTCGTTGCATCAACACGCAACTGAGTCCTTGAATGGATGCATCGCAATAGACCATGAAGTCGTCCACCCCTTCGGGTAACGAGAGAATCAGAGTTGAACATAACATGTCCTTGAGAGTTTGAAACGTGTGTTCTTCTTTTTCACCCCATCTATATTGCACTCCTTTGTGCGTTAAAGCTGTTAAGGGTTGAGCCAATTGCGAGAAACCCTTGATGAATCTTCGGTAATATCCGGCAAGTCCCAAAAATTGTCGGATTTCGGTCGGCGCTCTCGGGGTAGACCAATTCTTGATAGCTTCCACTTTAGCTGGGTCGACATGAATTCCATCCTGATTAACAATGTGTCCAAGAAACTGGACTTCGCGAATCCAAAAGTCACACTTTGAAAACTTGGCGTAAAGTTGTTCCTTGCGGAGTAATTCCAAGATAAGTCGTAGGTGTCTCTCGTGTTCTTCCTTTGTCTTGGAGTAGATTAAGATATCGTCAATGAAAACTATCACAAACTGATCGAGGTACGGCTTGCACACTCGATTCATCAGATCCATAAATACAGCAGGCGCATTAGTTAGCCCAAACGACATAACTAAAAACTTGTAATGACCATACCGAGTTCTAAAAGCAGTCTTGGGGACATCCTCATCACGAACACGAAGTTGGTGATATCCAGACCGTAGATCAATCTTTGAAAAGTAGCTCGAACCTTGCAGTTGGTCGAAAAGATCGTCGATTCGAGGAAGTGGATACCGATTCTTGATCGTAACCTTGTTAAGCTCTCGGTAGTCGATACACATGCGGAACGTTCCATCTTTCTTCTTAACAAACAATACCGGCGCTCCGAACTTGGACGAATAAATCCTTTGTCGAGTAAGTCTTGAAGTTGTGCGGAGAGTTCGTTGAGTTCGCTTACCGCCAAACGGTACGGGGCGCGTGCAATCGGGGCGGCTCCTGGAGCTAAGTCGATTCCAAACTCGACTTGTCGAAATGGAGGCAAACCAGGCAAATCTTCAGGAAATACATCTTGGAAGTCGCGGACTATCGGGTAGTCGTCGATTTTACGCTCGGGAAGTGTCGTGTCTGTGACGTTTGCAAGGATCGCGAAGTGACCTTTATGAAGGCACTTTTGAGCTTTAAGAAACGAGATAATACCGGTGACTGTTCCACCTTTTTCACCTTGAACTGTTAACACTTCACCGTCTTTGAGTGGGATACGAACCACTTTTTCTTGACACAAAATTTCAGCTCGGTTTTCAGATAACCAATCCATTCCTACTATAACATCAAAACTACCAATCGGAAAAGGCATAAGATCAATTCCTAACGTATGGCCAGCTAGTTCTAACTTACAGTCCTTAACTATCTGAGTCGTATCATGAAGTTTACCATTTGCTAACTCTACCACATACTTAGCATCTAAGTCAATCGGTTTAGGATTAATTAGTCTAGCAAACTTAGTGGAAATAAAACTTCTTTCAGCACCAGAATCAAACAATACAGTAGCGAAGAAACCATTAAGGATGAATTTACCGTTAATCACGTTGGCATCGTTGTGAGCTTCACCTTGACCCATGACAAAAGCTCTTCCTCTGCCATTTCCACCATTCCCGTTGCCATTTCCTCCGCCATTACCATTCCCACCATTGTTTCCTTGATTAGCATTTCCCTGTCTTCTCAACTGCGGGCAGTCCCTTTTCATGTGGCCTTGAGCACCACATTCATAGCAGTTCCCATTACCATTTCCTCTGGGAACTTCATTGTTGTTGTTACGGTTCTGACCATTGTTGTTTCCATTGCCCCGGGTGTTTCCATAGTTGTTGTTGCCATGATTGTTGTTGTTTTGCCTTAGGCGGTTTTGTTGCTCGGGAAGAATCGTCCAAGAGTCTTTCGCCTCATGGCTTTTCTTGCCACACCTTTCACAGCTCAAATTCCTCCTACAAATACCATCGTGATGCTTTCCACACTTGTTACACATGGGCAGGTTACCCTTGTAGTTACTTTGACCGTTTCCGCCCTGGCGGTTGTTTCCACTGTTGTTCCCAGACCTTTTGCTTTGGCCTTGGGAGTTGTAAGACCTCCCAGTGCTGTTTCCCATACTCTGATTGTTCATTGAGTTTTCAGGAGCTTCATCATCAGCTTTTCTTTTGCCACTTAAGGCAGTCTTCTCTGAGGCTTTTGCAGGAAGTGTACCTTTCTCAATTTCCTGATCAGTAAGCTTGTGAGCCAAACGGATGGCTTGCTGCACGGTCGTGGGGTTGCTGGCAGTCACTAGTCCCTTGATTTGAGGCGTGAGGCCTTCCAGATAACGCTCAATGCGTTTGAACTCGGCATCAACCATTGTGGGGCACAAGACCGCGTACTCATGGTAACGCGCAGTATACTGTTCGACTTCAGACCCAGTCATTTTCAGATTCAAGAATTCGCCCTCTAACTTCTTTACTTGGTCACGGGGACAGTACTCCTCCATAATCAGTTCCTTAAACGCTTCCCATTCCATGTTATTGGCCGCATCTAACCCAATCATCTGGATTTCGGCATTCCACCAGGTGAGAGCAGCTCCCTCAAAGGTACCAGTCGCATATTTCACCTTGCTCTTAGCAGGACAGTTGCACATAGAGAAGACCTTCTCAGACTTCTCGATCCACCTGAGGAGTCCTACCGCTCCTTCTTCGCCGGAAAACGTTATCGGCTTACAATCCATGAAGGACTTAAACGTGCAGTGATGGAGGTTTCCTGATGCATAAATAGTTCGGGTTTTAAGTTTTAAACAAGTCAAAATATAATTCGCTTCGTGCCTTAACCGGCATAATAATTACCCTGTGCGGCAAATGCAGCTTGGGCGGCTGCCACCGCGGCTTGCACGTGTTCGTTTATCATAGCTTGCAGTTGTGCAGGTGTCAGGTTAATGTTGTTCCTTCCGTGTCCTCTTCCAGGCATTTTCTGGATAGTTAAAGTAGCCAGTGTTCAGTCACAGTTATACTCTATACATATCCCATAATATGTATATTGACAATTTCCCGTTATCCCACTATTAGTCCAGAAAAATTTTCGTGCAAAATTGAGGTGTCGTCGGAGAACGTCGTAAGTCGTAAGTGGCTATCGTCGAAAGTCGGCTTTCCCATAAAAGTCACCATCGGCGTAGTCATCGTAGTAGAAATCAGGACGTAGCGTGTAGCATCGTTTCGTTGTCGCTTTCCCCCGGAATAGTGTGCGTATTAGCGTTCGCGTTTCGTACTCGTGTGTGAAAATTTTCCCTAAGGTTTTCCGTTAGACTACCTAGACACGGTCTATATATATATTTATATATATATATATATATACATACGTACTAAGCCTTTACCTACACAGCAGAGCGAGTATCCCAGGTTGGCACGTAAATATTTTGTTTTGGGAATCTGTTTGTTCGTTTGTAACTAAGGTTTCAAGTTGCAGTTTCCAGATCGTTTTTCAAAAATGATTCCAGTTCTCTGCAACTTATGGCTCTGATACCAAATCTGTCACACCCCCAAGTAACCGCTAACGGAGTTTATACCGTTAAGGGGTGCGAGCAAACCAGGACCACAACCATTAGTTACAAATACTAAACGAATCAGAGTTAGTCCAAATGTAAATCATAAATTAAATACTTCAAAATACGCAGCGGAAAATATTATCTTAGCACTAACCACGTGCTTTACAAATCAGTGTTTTAAATTCCCAATTAAGTCTAAATAGAATCAAAAATTGTCTTCACGTGCCATGCCAACCCGCTCCGGATACTCCTCAGCGATCTACAAAAGTTTAAACCACGCAAGTGTCAACCTAACGGTTGGTGAGTTCACGGTGGGCTTGTCACGCAGTGGCCCGGTCTCATAATCATAATTATGTCAACATATACTTATGAAATATTTATTTGTGAAAAGCAATGCTTAGTGATATCCATAATCATAGTATTGTGGTTTAGTAAAAATAATCTCCGTAATATACGTTATCGGGTATGTACTAGTTTTGTATAGTTAAAGTGCTCAACCGATATCGCGGGTAGCTAATCCGTTGTTCCATGCACTAAGGAAGTTTGTACCAAAGCTGACTGATAGTTTTCGTAGTGGCAGCGCCATCATCTATTTTGTTTTGCGGACCTACGTCATCGCGGCTTTGCCTCCCCCGTGTCCTCTCGGGATCACGGTCAGATAGGCTGATATTGTACCTCCGTGCACTTCCCGTGTCACGAGGCGGAGTTTGTCAAACTCCAGTAGATCTACCCAACATCCCCTCGCTTTACAATTAATGGTACAATTTAGTTGAGGACTTTTTCAGTTATAAGGCAATCCTTAGAAATCATGTGATATCATGTGGTTAGACTTTAACCTACACTAGCCATATTAAAACGGTTTACTTTGGGTTCTCATGAATCCTGAAAACATTTTCAGTTTCGTTTTAGGAATAGTTGTTTAAGTATTTCACAAGTGTCTCCCATAAAACACTTCAAGTTCATCAAGTGGGTGCCAAGCACTCCTAAGTTTTCAAGTTCATCAGAGAGGTGCATAGCACTCATAAGGTTGTCAGCATTATTTTTCATTAAGTTATTCAGTGTGACCCAAACGGGTTCACGGTAAATGGGTTAGTGACACTCACCTTTGGTTGCACTGCTACACTTGCTAAGTAATCTAAGTATTGTTTGCTTAACGAAGACCTATGAACACGTTTAGGTCTTAAGTATTAGTTTTGTGTCTAATCTTTAGCTTAACGTCACTATGGCCCATAACATAGCACGTTGGAACTATGACACGACATACCGACACACGACACCGATGGTTGATCATAAACGAGGGTTCACATAACTCAGAAATCAAGGCATGTTTCATTATTGCATAATCAGGTAAGTCATGGCATAGCATTCAATTAAGTTGTACAAGTTTGGGTTTTGGTCTTGGCACAGTTTCGCTATACAGTTTCGCTATAGTTTCGCTACCTAGTTTCGCTACACAGTTTCGCTGTGTGCACGGGCAGCATTTTCGCTCGGTAATACCCGATGACACAGTTTCGCTAGCTAGTTTCGCTCGAAACTGATGACACAGTTTCGCTAGCATAGGTTCGCTCGAAACTGGTTTGAACTTTCGTTCAGGGACAAGGTCTATGGTTGTTTCGCTCGGTAGTTTCGTTCAAGCAATACACAGGCGACACTATAGTTTCGCTATATAGTGTCGCTGGATGAATATCTATACAGTTTCGCTGTATAGTTTCGCCCAGAGAACAGCTCAGTTTTGGTGGTCGCGGAAAACACATAAATCAGCCCAAAAATCAATCTAACAGTTTTCGTACTTCAGGTAATTTGTTATCTAGCATGCATAAACATTTACCAACATCACAGAAGCAAATCTAACACCTTAATCATGGGTTTTCACATTCAAATCACCAAAAACACATTTTAAGCATAAAATGACCTAACTAGCATGAATCTTCATTATGGTTTGATTTCAAACGTAAAGTTGCAGACTTTATGATAGATCTAGCATTCCTAAGCATCATATCAAAAGATCAAGTGAGTCCATGAAGATCTAAGTATGCTTTAAGGTAAAACACATAGAAAATGCATGAAGAATAGTTTTGGGACTCACGATTCGATCTAGGGTCCGAATGGATGAGATGAGATGATGGTTTCTTGGTGGTTTTCTCGGATGGCCAGAAGTCTCGAGAGAGCAGATGGAGAGTGGTGTGTTTTTTGTGTGAGATGATGCAAATGGGAAGTAACTAGGGTTTTATAAAATATATATATCAGGGGCTAGTTTCGCTGGCAGTTTCGCTGGCAGTTTCGCTGGCCAAGCGAAACTGGCTCTGAACACTTGTAAGTCAAACAGTTTAGCCGGCTACCGAGCGAATCTACAGTTTCGCCCGGTAGTTTCGCTGGAAACCAAAAGGGGCCAATTGACATTCTATTATCAATACTAAATCATGCGTTTAAAACACATTGCACATAATGACAATAAATAAATAAACACATAACACATATGGACGGGTTCGGTGATCAACCAAAGGTCGTGGACGTATTCGGCCTAGTTAAGCATTAGTTACTAAGTTAACACTTATAACGTAACTAACGGAGATTGTCTAACGGAAGTTAACCTTGGAATTCCCGGATGTCACAGAACTGGACTCGGATAGTTAAAACGGATATCCGAAAATCCAGTTTTTAAAAAAAACACAATTTAACAAAAAAAACGACAAAACGACAAAACAAATAAACATAGTCCAAGTCTTCAAATACAAATAAACATAAGTTCGACCTAAAAAACGACAAAACAAATAAACATAGTCCAAGTATTCAATAATTCCTTATTCTTTAATATAAAAGTTATTTTAATTTATTTAAACTTTCGGATACCGGGTATCCGAAACTTCCGAAAATTTTGTAAATTTTTGTCCAAATCCAAGTCCGAATTTTCGGATATCCGAGTTTCAGATATCCGAAATTCCGGATATCCGAAATTTTCGGATAATTCGGATACGGAATTTTGGATATTGCCATTAACCTAAGGACTGAACGAAGGTGTCTATATCCTTCAGCAGCCGATCATGTGATGTTTCATCAATATATTAAGGCTCCCATGTTGTCGGTCCATGATTTTCCTCAATCTTTCATTGTTAATTTGAAGATTTGCAATATCATATCTACGAATTCAATTTTATATTTCTTATACTAAAGAGGACAATAGGGGTGTTCAAAACCGGATACCCGGAATTTCGGATATCCGAATTTCGGGTATCCGAAAATTTCGGATATCAGTTTTCGTTGTCCAAGTCCAAGTCCGAAATTTCGGATATCCGAAATTTTGGATATCCGAAATTTCGGACTGGACTCGGATAGTTAAAACGGATATCCGAAAATCCTGTTATAAAAAAAAAAACACAATTTAACAAAAAAAAAACGACAAAACGACAAAACAAATAAACATAGTCCAAGTCTTCAAATACAAATAAACATAAGTTCGACCTAAAAAACGACAAAACAAATAAACATAGTCCAAGTATTCAATAATTCCTTATTCTTTAATATAAAAGTTATTTTAATTTATTTAAACTTTCGGATACCGGGTATCCGAAACTTCCGAAAATTTTGTAAATTTTTGTCCAAATCCAAGTCCGAATTTTCGGATATCCGAGTTTCAGATATCCGAAATTCCGGATATCCGAAATTTTCGGATAATTCAGATACGGAATTTTGGATATTGCCATTAACCTAAGGACTGAACGAAGGTGTCTATATCCTTCAGCAGCCGATCATGTGATGTTTCATCAATATATTAAGGCTCCCATGTTGTCGGTCCATGATTTTCCTCAATCTTTCATTGTTAATTTGAAGATTTGCAATATCATATCTACGAATTCAATTTTATATTTCTTATACTAAAGAGGACAATAGGGGTGTTCAAAACCGGATACCCGGAATTTCGGATATCCGAATTTCGGGTATCCGAAAATTTCGGATATCAGTTTTCGTTGTCCAAGTCCAAGTCCGAAATTTCGGATATCCGAAATTTTGGATATCCGAAATTTCGGACTGGACTCGGATAGTTAAAACGGATATCCGAAAATCCTGTTTTAAAAAAAAAACACAATTTAACAATAAAAAAACGACAAAACGACAAAACAAATAAACATAGTCCAAGTCTTCAAATACAAATAAACATAAGTTCGACCTAAAAAACGACAAAACAAATAAACATAGTCCAAGTATTCAATAATTCCTTATTCTTTAATATAAAATTTACTTTAATTTATTTAAACTTTCGGATACCGGGTATCCGAAACTTCCGAAAATTTTGTAAATTTTTGTATAAGTCCAAGTCCGAATTTTCGGATATCCGAGTTTCGGATATCCGAAATTCCGGATATCCGAAATTTTCGGATAATTCGGATACGGAATTTCGAATAATTCGGATACGGATTCAGACTCGGATATTTTTGAACACCCTTAGAGGACATGATTTATTGTTTGATCATTCAATAAAATACTAATTTCCCCAAGATTTATTCTCTGGCTATCTTTTCTTAATTCGGATCTTAATATGTTACAAATGGCTAAAATCCTTTGTATGATTAAACAATAGATCATGTTATCTCATATAAAAAGTGTTAGATTAATTAAATAAATAATCGCAAACGATTTAAATCATTAATATCATCTTAAATCTTAAATTTACTATATAAAAATAGTAAGATGTGGTCGGGGGATTTCCGAGCTATAGTGAGTTTCTTTTTGAAATTTGATGGTGGTATTCAAATCCTAGACTCGAGGAACGAAGATAAATGAGTAGGGCAGTGGCCCGTCAGTAATTTAAATTTGTCGTTAAAAATTAAAAAAAATTAGTAAGATAATAAATCATCAATACTTATCTTAAATATATATCTATACTATATAATAAACAAAAAGTTTTGTCATATCTATCTATAATCTATAATCTATATCTATATCTATATCTATAATCTATATCTATATCTATAATCTATAATCTATAATCTATAATCTATAATCTATAATCTATAATCTATAATCTATAATCTATAATCTATATCTATAATCTATAATCTATATCTATAATATATAATAAACAAAAAGTTTTATCATAATTTAATTAGTAAAAAAAGACATTTGTAATCACCACAAAATTTTGGATTAAGTCAAGGTTTTAATAATAATTATCCAAATACTGAATTTCCATATTAAGGTTTATTAAGTTTAAACTTTAATTGTAATTATCCAATAAGTAATTATTAAAGTATAAATTTTTATATTAACTCAACCCTCGAAACGCCGGACACGTCGTCGTCACGGCTGGAGACGGAGGATACAGTGGTGGACGAATCGGAGCGCTTTTCTGTTGCGGTTGCTGTGGCGGTGGTTGTAAGGATCTTGAGTTGAGGTTGAAGTTGAGATGAATGTGGAAGAGGGTAGGTTTGGCGTAAGGATCGATGGCTGTAAATTCATTTTTATTTTTATATATTTAATTGTAATTACAGAAATAGTCCTTTTTAATTTTTAAATTAAAAAGATAGCCCCTGCATTTTTATAACCTTATTAATTTAAATAACATGTCCCTGATGTGTAAAATGACTTAAATTTCCTTCTATTTAAAAATTTTTTTTAACTCCATTAGGCCTAGGGACTCGAATAGCAAAGAAATACAAACCTCAGACTTCGAGACGAAAATTTTTAAACCTTTGGACTCAATCCACAAAAGTTACAAACCACAGGGACGCAAACCGTAATTAACTCTTTTTCTTTTTAGTAACTTTTTTTGAAAATATCATCTAATTGGTTAATATTTAATTTTTTTGGTTTTTTTATTTTTTTTCCGATTTATACAATGATGTTTCTTTTGTAATTTTTTGTTGGTGGTATAACAAAGTTTCTTATTTGAATCATTTGGTCATTACACTCTTTTTTATTGCGTTTTCAGTACGTAACGTTATAGCAATTCAACTGTTTTGTGTACTCCTTTTTTTTTATTGCGTTTTCAGTACGTAACGTTATAGCAATTCAACTGTTTTATGTACTCGTGTTATCTTCCAACAACGCACGAATAACATAATCTAGTTTGATATCAAATTCAACACCGGAAATCATGTTATCTCAAACAAAAAGTGTTATAGTAATTAAATAGTTCATATTTATCTAAAAAGTAAAAGGGCATCCTTCTTTGTAAGCCCCCACCCCTTCCTAGGACCTGTTTATATAAGTAAAAATTGTCCCAGAAAATTTCTTTAATAAAAACATGCGGAATTCAGAAACTAAATTGTTTGGCATCCAAAATATTCTAGTATGATAACATCCACTTGCAAAATCAGAGTACAATGGTACACAGTATTTATAACCATACTAAACATAAATGATCTAATTATGTCCACCAAAACTATTAGTGATGTTCGGTTCTTCGTTTCCAAGCTCAATCTTGACCCGCCCATATCCTACTCCTCACCTACCATCATTTACTAGTAACGTATTAGGAAACAATGGTCCAATTTATAGTTATAACACACTTTAATACTTAAAATAAGCAAAATAGTTAATAAATCCGAAAATGGAGATTTAGGCGTATCGCCTGGAATTTTCTTTTAATCTAGGCGTATCACTTGTTGTACCAAGCGTATCGCTTGTTTTAATGTTTGTTCCAAACGATACGCTTGAAACCAAATTTCCAGGTCTCATGGTCAGTTTGCCAGAAATCCATACATAGCCAAATTTTTGAGATTTTCAAGTTTTTGCTCAAAAATTTCAATCATTCCATTTGCTTCAAAATCACATATTAAGTTAAGAAAAACAACTATAATTACTTGTTTTCACATTCTAATCTACGAATTAAACCTTTGAGAATCTAATTACCAAAAAATCAACCCGTTTGACCTGTTACATCTAATTGTAACAAAAGCATTTTATTATCTCTTACCCTCCTTCTTACCAATCTTCCCTTGTACATAAATTCAAATACAATGACTCACTTTTCAGCCAAATGGTGCATACTTGGAATTATATCTAATAAAATTCCCATCTTACCAGAAGGTCATACTTTTTGGATCATGAATCTCTTTTGTTACACAAATGGGTCATAATTCACCACCTTACCCCAAACGGGCCAAAGTTTCCCAACTCTCTCATTCTCACTTAGTTTTTGGTATCTCAACCCAACCCATTACCATTCTCATTTACGATATTACACACATTTCAATTGACAAGGTCATATACAATATTATGATAGACTATTCATGTATATTACGAACAATCTAAACACTTCCTACGTTACCTCAGGATTTCAAAACTTAGCCTTCCCATCGCGTTGGTGGCTTGAGCCTCAACTTGATTCACCTATATTATCATGGTTGTTAGATTAACCATGAAGGTTCACATACTTGATATGACACTAGCATACATAAGAATTTTATGTCAAGTGTTGGCACACTTGACTTCCTACTTTCGTTCTAGCATTATATTGCATACATAGTAAGGATCATAAAGTATTAACATCTCTTGACACTACAACATTCTATATCTATTTTTGCATCTATCTAACATGTTTCAACAAATTGTGCCCCAAGAACCACATGAATATTTCTGTAATGTTCACCTTGGCATTTCATCGAACACTTAAAGTGCACATTTAACATTCCTACTAACATGTTGCATTTAACCCTCCCATTTAACTCTTCTTGATCACAAGAGTGCCAAATCTTCATATTTTATGAAAAGTTAACAATTCATTCACAAAACCAATACTTGATATGACCTGAACATCCAAACCCAACCCCCCCCCCCCCTCAAGATTTTCGATTTCCATGTGATGGGTTTAACCCCCATCACAACCTCACTAGGAAACACATAATCACAAGCATGCAGGGTGAATCTAGGCTTATTCTATACATAAAAAACACTTATACAACGGATTTCCTATGTCAATTTAACCTCTAGGTGATGTTCACAATTTCACCTGACTTGATTAACACTTACTTGATGCAGGAAATCAGAAATTGATGATGAAATCGTAGCCTAGACACTCCCTTAACTCGAATTTTTAGCCTTCCACTTCCAAAATTCCACTATCACACTAAGATTTGGGGTGGATTTTGGTCAAGAACAAGCTCTATCCCTCCCTTCTCTTCTGGTTTGTGAATGTGGATCTCCTTCGGAAGATTGATGGTACTTGCAATTACGGCTTTAAGAAATTTGAAAGTTCACCAAATGGATATTATAACGACATCTTTAAACGGGGATTAAAGAAGCTATTTAAATGGGAAAGCCAAGGTATGTAGACTCATCAAATCTTTGTATGATTTGAAACAAGCTCCAAAGCGATGGCACTGGAAGTTTGATTATGTCATGATTGATAACAGATTCTAAATGAGTTTGATAAATATGTCTATATGAAAGACATGCCAGGAGGTTATGTCATCTTATGTCTTTATGTAGATGATATGCTTATCACTTGAAGTAACGATAAGATGATTAAGGCTATTAAATATATGTTAAAAACGAGGTTTGGCATGAAAGACACTGGGTTCATCGATGTGATTCTTGGTGTAAAGATCATTAGAAACTCAAATGGTCTTGTGTTGAGTCAAACTCACTATATGGACAATATCCTTGAGAATTTGAACATGGGAGGACAAGAGTATGTCGCAAGCTCCGTGTTGGGAATTTCCTAGTCCAACAGGTTTGAGATTTGATTAGATGAAACTCAACGTACCACTTATCATCAACCGTTTACACAACACGGTGAAGTTTATGACTCGAAGACTCTCACTAACTGAAGACATGGCATTAGTGACTTTATTATTTATGGTTACATTATTTATTTGTCACTAGTTACTAGTTGTTGGTTATTTACTAGTTTGCCATTGTTAGGTTAGTATATATAGTTTGGTCTTTCATTTGTGAAAGATATGAGTGTATGTATGAGAGAGAGAGCATGATGCATTGAAGTTGTGTGGGTTCATGAACACTTGTTCATGAACCGGGTATGAGCGGTGTAGGTAATTGTAATCATTCGACTTCATCTATGATTATCTCTACATTATCTCTTTCATCACTACTTCTATATTTATCCTCATCATCATCATCACATCTCAAACACCTAAGTTGAAGATCCGGCTCTTTATGTTCTTCCGGGTGTTTATATTTGTTCTACAAAGACGAGCTCACAAAGTCCCCGATCCCGCTTCCGCACCGATGCCACCGGTGTTAGCTTGGCTCACCGACCCCGGTTTCTACAATTGGTATCAGAGCCATGGTCGAGAAAACATAATAAATTGGTTGGTTTTTTCACCTTTGTGTTAGTTTGCTTGTCTTTGTAACAAATAGAGATGTTTATTAAGTTATTTAGGTTCCTTTTGTGTTAGATGTAGTCATATAAAAGAAAATGAGTTCATGTATAAACTCATCCCAAATGGTTAGTTTCCCAGATCTTCATACGTTTGAAGAATGTTTGTTTTAATTTTGAGTGACTAAAATAAAGGGAAACTAAAATAAAACCCATAAAGGTGAATAGTGAAAGAGTTGTAGCCCACACCCACTTTACTGACTTTTGTAAAGTAGCAACTCTATTGTCACATTTAGTCAACCACCCTAGTTTCTCTCTCCTCTTACACACATCACCTAAACACTAAATCTTTAGAAGCCATAGCAGTAGGGGTGAGCAGAAAACCGAATTAACCGAACCAGAACCGAATTAACCGACAAAACCGAACCAAAAATAACCGAACCGAACAAAATATAAGAAATAACCGAACCGAAATAACCGAAACCGACATTTACGGTTTGGCCTTGGTTATTCATATTACAATAACCGAATTAACCGAAACCGAACCGGTTGATTTTGTTACTAGTAGTATTGAACTTAGATACTTATATATAGAACTTAGATAATTCAACATGAATCCTAATAGATGAGTTGGTAATTGCCTTTTATTCCGTTTGAGAGGACAGCCATCTTAAATAGTTATATTTTTGCACGCTTTCTTTTCTAAATCATGATACAACTTTTCTTGTTGGTATAAGTGTGATATTATTGTGGATATAGCACCTGAAGTGAAATTGGTTCTAGAGGATGGCTACAAGAATTTAAAAATGGTGGTTGAGCTTGACATTGAAATAGTTGCAAAAATAGCTGCTAAACGAGAATTAAAACGTCATTACAAGGCTCTAAGTATAATGAGAATCGTCACAAATAGAGGATACATGTACCAGATGCTTCACAATCCCATGTTTCTCATTATCAAATAAAGTTTCCTAATTATTGTAGAAAATATTCAAGACCTCGTTATGTAAAATGGGTCATTTTTATTTTTAAAACTGACGAGCTTTATTACCACATGGCTTCAACAATCATCTTGTCTAGATATCCATCACATTCACTATTCAGGTGTCCAAAAACTACACCATTTCATCGTCGATCTTAATGTATGAAATATGAACAATGTTTGACCAATCCACACCATCCCACATCGTCTATGATAAAAGAAAATTTACTTAAGCCTTCCCTTATAAAATGTGTGGCATAGGATAGTGAAACCATGTTTTTCTTTCTATTCTAGTTTTTCAACTAATTTACAAGAAAAACTACATATGGGTTTAATGGAACTAAACTTGGCTAAAAGTTTAAAGTTTAAGTCCATATTCAAAGTTTAATGGTTAACCGAAATTAATCATAACCGACCTATAACCGATAGTTAACCGAACCATCCATAACCGACCATCGGTTATGGTTATGGTTATGAATTTGTGCTTAACCGATAAAGCGGTAACCGACCTATAACCGATGGTTAACCGAACCATCCATAACAAACCATCGGTTATGGTTATGGTTATGAATTTGTGCTTAACCGACAAAGCGGTTATGGTTACGGTTAAGGGTCAAAACCGACCCAAACCGACCCATGCTCACCCCTACATAGCCGATTTTATTCAAGATACTGTTGGTGTTTATGTTAAATTATTTTAACAAATGATGAAGAACTAAAACTACGAGACTGCAGCTCGTTACATCGGTTTTTACGGGTTCTAATTTGAGAGAAAAGGTGATTAATTATTTTTTTTAAAACGGGGTTATATCACAGTGGTTGTTATCCGGGTTTTTGTTCAAACAGTTCAGCAATCGAATCTGGGTTCATGCGTTAATGATGGAGTATACAATCTGAGAAAGTTTCAACCGGAAAGCTGTTCATGCGTTAATCGAATTTGGGTTCATCATCGAAACCGGGAGAACTCGCCACTTTCGAAAGAAACCTTCAACCAGAAAGCTGTTCGGTACAACCATCACGTCTGAAAGAATTGTTCACCGGAAAAACTTGTTTCCTTGTTAACATCTTCTTCCGAGGGAACTCAAACTGGTCTTACGAGGGAACACCTAAAGTTCCGAAGGAACTTTTCAGAGGAGATCTGTTCCGCGGGAAGTAGTGAGATGAAGAAAAGTTTCAAGGGTTTGGTCTTGAAAAGTTCCAAGGGAACTCAAAATTCCGAGTGAACTACGTTCCGCTGTAACTCGAAATCTTCCGAGGGAAGTTGAAACTTCCGAGGTAACTTATTCCGGAGGTTCACTTTCTGTCGGAAAACGAACTTGTAAATGTTCCGAGGGAAGAACAAAAGTTTTGGGGGAACTTAGAAGCACCATCTCTTCAGTTCCGAGAGAACCTAAAAGTTCCGAGGGAAGTTAGTTGTTGCACCGGATCTCGTTTATGTTCTTCTCAGTCTACCGGAATTAGTCCTCTGGTCGCCGGAGCTCACTTCTGTTTAGATTAACTCGCCGGAATAAGCCCTTCAGGTCACCGGAAATCACCACTTAGGGCCGCCGGTGCTTGTTTCTGTTCAGATTTCTCTGCAGACAGAAAAGATGAAATGAAGAAACAAGCGCAATATGCTTGGTAAGCGTATACTGTTTGCAGCGATCAATCTTTTTAGGGTTTTCTTATCTTCAATGAAAGAATTAGGCTGGTTGAACTTAAAATAACCAAATGGGCCTGCTTCTCCTTTATTTTTCTACTGGGCTGCGCAAATGATCAGTTTGAGCTTCTTTATTTCACTTTACCGGGTTGTTGAAGTTTTAAAGAAATGATCAGCTTGGGCCAGATATGAACTGAAGACAGATTTGGGCAGAAAATAGTGAGCCACTGTTTTATTGCTGAAATTACTACAAGTGAACGGAGTGTAAGCCGTTAATATCCATTGCAACAAATTGTGTACAATCAATGTTCGGGATTTTCTACATTGAGGAACTTTTTAGCATTTGGTGGATTAAGTTCTAGGTTTTGAAGAGTCCTTGAGCCATATTTGGGATGGTAAAAACAAAGGCAAAGTAGAGCTTGTGACTTGTTGATGTAATTTAATTCTTCAACCTTTGAAGCGTCCTCGAGCCATAGAAGATTGCAACAAGGTAATTTATGGTAAAAATGGAGGCACGGTTTGCAAAGAATTTGAAGTGGTACTTTTCATGATGTGAAGCATCGGTTTGGTATTTTTGCCAAGTATTTTCAAGACGGTTGAATTATGGAATTAAATCTCTAACTTTTCTTTGATCCTTTATCTTGTTTACCTTAACAACACTAAGGATGATGGTTCCATCCTTGAAGTAGTGTGTGTGTTAATTATGGTAAACACCCTATGCACTTTAGAGCCTTGCGGAAAAGGCCGGAAGAATCAAAACTCTTTATCGTAGGGGGATTTTCACAAAGGGAAGAAGATGAGTGAAAGATTTGAAACCGTGTGAAGAATTTCTTGAAGTCAAGTTGCAAGAATACAAGGAAACCGATTGTCACAAGAGTTGAGTTATTTATTCGTTTATTCATCTACCAAATAGGGGGAGATTGTTGGGAATTTGCTAGTCCGACAAGTTTGAGATTCGGTTAGATGAAACTCAACGTACCACTTATCATCAACCGTTTGCACAACACGGTGAAGTTTATGAATCGAAGACTCTCACTAACCGAATACATGACATTAGTGACTTTATTATTTATTGTTACATTATTTATTTGCCACTAGTTACTAGTTGTTAGTTATTTACTAGTTTGTCATTGTTAGGTTAGTATATATAGTTTAGTCTTTCATTTGTGAAAGATATGAGTGTATGTATGAGAGAGAGAGCATGATGCTTTGAATTTATGTGGGTTCATGAACACTTGCTCATGAACCGGGTATGAGTGGTGTAGGTAATTGTAAACATTCGACTTCATCTATGATTATCTCTACATTATCTCTTTCATCACTACTTCTATATTTATCCCCATCATCATCATCACATCTCAAACACCTAAGTTGAAGATCCGGTTCTTTATGTTCTTCCGGGTGTTTATATTTGTTCTACAAAGACGAGCTCACAAAGTCTCCGATCCCGCTTCCACACCAATGCCACCGAGGTTAGCTTGGCTCACCGACCCCAGTTTCTACACTCCGGTTGATACCATGCGTCATCTAGCGAAGAATAGAGGTAAGGGTGTGGCTCAGTTAGATGAATCAAGGGTTATCGGTAGTATAATGTATCTAATGACATGTACCCCGTTGATACATAATATGTGCGTCGTGTGAAGTATCTGATCAAAACGATGTAGAGATCTGAATAAGACAAAGTCAAGGCCTCACGGACGAACTGGCAGTTCGTGTGAGATTCGGCAGGTCGAGTATTAATAGGAGTTTTTGTCTTTGTAATTGATAACTGAGTGAGAGAGGTCTAATCTTAAGTGTGTGTTTTGTGCGGTGTTTTTCTAAGTGTCTTTGATTGTACGTTGTGTCTCCTGTGATCAATAAAACAATCATATTTATTACGTTTCGAATCCAAATAGCTAGATCGAGTAGACGATCCAATGCTCACGAACTTGCAAAGGGTATCAGAGCTTTCTGGTTCATTCTACTGATCTGTGGTTGCTATTTTTAGAGTTTTTGAAACTAAAAGTGTTTTTTTTTCACAAATTTGAAGTGTTTTTGCGAGTTTTTGATTGTTTCAGTTGTGAATTTCGTGAAAAAATTTGCTTCTAAATCATTCCTCGTCATTTTTTCTGATCTTAACTGTGTGTTTTATGCGGTGTTTTACTAAGTGACTCTAATCATACGTTATGTCTTCTATGATCAATAAAACAATCATTTTTATTATGTTTCAAATCCAAATAGCTAGATCGAGTAGACGATCCGATGCTCACGAACTTGCATACCCGACTAAACTTGGCTTATACTGTGAGCAGACTAAGTATATATACAAGTAATCTAACTGTGGAGCATTGGAGAATTATGACTTGGTTACTAGTATACTTAAGATACACACGAGATTACGGGTTGCATTCAGTAGCGAAGCTTGAATTTTTTTTTCACGCGGGCATTACAGGAATTTTTTTTTCCTATCGCTAGTATATCCTAAATATTCGGGTCAGCGATCCGGTTTAGCTCAGCGATCTGGTTTGGGTCGGGTCCAACAATAAAATATAAAGGTAATATTTGAAAAGAAAAATGGCCTATGTTGGCCTCGAACCCGCGTAATAGTATCATTTTGATCGTCGGTTAATTAAGAATCAGTTTTACGACGTAGTAACAAACGAGTGATCAAGAAATGAACCTATGAAAGTCAACCTTCACCAAGAAAAGAAAAAAAGACAAGTAAAAGTCTTAGTTAGGTCTCAAACCTGAGACCTTCAAGTTATTAGCACAACACTCTAACCAGCTAAGCTACTGGAAAGAAAAAAACGACCAATGCAAGTCTCGAACGTGCAACTTCCGGTTATTAGAACAACGCCTCAACCAACTGAGCTAATTGGCTGTTTGGTTATAAAAACCGACGGGGCGATACTTAATATATATAAACATTTTAACAAAAAATCATGTAAATAGGTACTTTTTAACGAAAAAATCGCAGCCCCCCCTGCGGGCCCCTAAGAAGTTGTGCCCCTAGCTACATCATACCTGAGATCCGATAGTTATTGAGGAATACTGTGATGTGACTTAGATAGAAAATATATAATGGGATGCGAAATAAACAAGTGGATACGTTTTCACTTTTGGTGATGCTTATATTGTTTGGAAGTCATCCAAGAAAATGATTACAACGAGATCCACAATGGAAACCGAGTTTATCGATCTCTCTTGATAAATTCAAAAAGAAGTGGAATGGCTACGTAAATTTGTGGAAGATATTCTAAGGTGGCCTAAGCCAATGATGACTATTTACATACATTGTGACAGTCAATCGATGATTGGGTGGACCCAGAGCGCATGTATAATGACAAATTAAGGCACACTAGATGTAGACATAACATAGTATGACATCTACTCTCAATGGGGGTTATCATGACTGACTATGCGAAGTTAAAAGATAACATCACATATCCTCTTACAAAAGGGTTAAGCAAAGATTTAGTGTTCAGTTCTTCAAGAGGTATGGGACTGAAGCCCAGTGGGGAATTTAATACAAAGGAAAACCTAACCTAATAAATTAGAGATCCCAAGCTCTAAGTTCAATAGGACAATCTAATTGTATAAACTAAGGTCATTGTATGGGAGCACCTCAAATTTTAAAGAGAGTTGTATACTTCCTAGTTCATTCCTATCACAAAAGAAGTTATGTCGAGGAAAGTTAAGCATACGACTTTTAATGATTTTTGCAAATCACCTATCTGGGAGAGAATTGTGGTTGCTTCGAATGGATTTGTGAGGCGACAAATCCTAGAGCTCTCGAAGAACCAAGCTAGTCTGCCAGTATCATGATTGAACATGATAATGAGGGGTTGACTAGACCAGAGAAGGTGTCATGTGAAATGTAATAACTTTACATAAACAGTTGTCGATTCAAGATATCGCGTCTACCAAACACTAGTAAACTAAGTATATACTTCACAAATAAGGGTTCAAAGGTAATACCTACCTATTCTACAATACTCGACTATTGAAATTGCATCTTGATACTTGAAGGTATAGATCAATTCCCATTCATGTGGGGTATTGTTGAAAGTTTTAGGAGAAAATAGTCAAAAATTAGTTTAATAAGTTTTTTTTTACCAACTTTGGAGAGTAATAACCATATGTAATATCACTATAGCTAGTATATTATGGGTTTACGAAGTACGCTGTGAGGGATTTAAAACATTAAACCACCTCTTAAACAGAGCTAATATAAATAAGATATTGATGCTCAAAGTTAAGAGATCAAAACTATCAAAACGCAATTGGAGTGAAAGTTTGAAAACTTATCTCATGCACATTGGTTGGTGGATTAAACTGGAAGTGGTACTTAAAGGGGACCTTCCCTCTAAGATTGTTTCCTTTGGTAGGAGAAATTCATGGAACCCCAAGGGTGCGAAGCACCCTAACTCTCACTTTCCCCGTGCAATGAGTGAGCGATGGATGCAATATGGCTCTTTGATGACGCACTTTACACTCACAAAGCCATGAGCCCCCTTTCTATTTTGAGCTCATGGGTGAGTTGCATGGCTGTGGAAGGATCTGGAGCGTGGGTGCACGTGTGCGTCTGCTAAAACAATCTAGAATCACTGATTCGTAATATTGCGATTGTTATGTTATTCCCACACATTTTTTAGTTGGAAACAACATTTCTACTAAAATGAAACAACCAAAATACATTGAACACATTTAATGTATTTTGACACCTTTCATCTATGTTTTTGGGTGTTTTAACATGAGTTGAAGACTATAACCTGAGGCTCATATGGTGAACAAAGAACACACCAAGCAGGTTTGCTTTTCTCTCCATCTCACTCTCCAAACTCTTTCAAGAAATTCTTCATGTTCATCTTCATCTAAACTTCTTTCTAGATCATCATGGTAATTTCGGGTGCTAATGTCCTCTCTGGCTAATGTCCGGTTGAATCCATTATGGTTTATTCTTTGGGATGGAGAGAGAAGATAGTTTAGAGAGATGGTTTTTATTTCATTTTTATCAACTCGTAAAAGTATTTAACATTTTCTGTTACATGGACTATATTGAACCATGATTTTTAACTTGTGTTTTAGTCGGGATGACTAAGGCCGTGTTTGGCGCACTAGCTGAAAAGCTAGCTGCTAGCTGCTAGCTGATAAATTATAAGCTAGCTGATAAAAAATAATGTTTGGTAAAAACTAGCTGATAAACTAGCTTAAAAAAGTAAAATGACATAAAAGTACATGTCATAAATGTAATTAAAGATATTTATTTATAAGTTAGGGAAGGGTAAAATTGGAAATATTATAAAAGCTAGTTGAAAAGCTAGTTGAAAAGCTACTCCAACTAGCTTTTCAAAAGCTAGCTTATAAGCTAGCTTTTTGACGTTACTAAACGGGGCTTTTAAAAAAAGCTAGCTTATTAAAAAAGCCCCGTTTGGTAACGTCAAAAAGCTAGCTTATGGCGCGCCAAACACAGCCTAAAGTACCCCTTAAGATAATGTAACATTAGAAGAGAGTTAGTCATGGGATTTAAAATGATAAAAAAAAACAAATCACAGTGTAGCGTGCTATAACCTATTAGATTTAAATGATAAAAATATCAAACCATAGAGGAATTTAACTCTTAATCATTTCATATCTTTTACATAAATCTCTTATAAGAGAGTAGGGGTGTTCAACGAATCGAATTTCGAAAACTCAAATTAATCGAATCGAATTGTTTGAATTTCAATTTTTAAAACCTAGATTCGAATTCGATTCTAATTCGAAAACTAAATCGAATCGAATCGAAATCGAATGGATTAATTCGAGTCGAATCCGAATCAAATACGAAAGAAATTCAAAGTTGTTTTAGTAAAAAAAAAATCATAGTTTAACATTCAAAATGAAAACGTTCAAATTAGATGAACTTTAGTGTAACAGCCCAGACCCGTCGTAACCAAGATATTGTCCGCTTTGGCAGCCGACATGCCCTCAGGCATCCGCCCCTCACGGATTTAAAACGTGTCTTGATAGGGGAGGTATCCACACCCTTATAAAGTAGTGCTTAGTTCTCCTCCCCACCAATGTGTGATGTTACAATCCTCCCCCCTTAGGGGACCAACGTCCTCGCTGACACACTGGCCGACGACTGGCTTTCATACCATCTGTAACAGCCCAGACCCGTCGCAACCAAGATATTATCCGCTTTGGCAGCCGGCATGCCCTCAGGCATCCGCCCCTCACGGATTTAAAACGCGTCTTGATAGGGAAAGTATCTACACCCTTATAAAGCAGTGCTTAGTTATCCTCTCCACCAATGTGGGATGTTACATTTAGTTTAACGTTCAAAGCATCCACATCTAAAGTAATTTTGTTCAGTAATTATCGTGACTTATAACTTAATATTTAAAAATTCAACTTAAGTGTCACCAAAAAACACAAGATTTACAAGTTTGTTATACATCTAGACAACTAAACGGTTATAGAACATAAAATCTTTAATTCATTTGGAAAATGATGATGATTGGGTGAATCTACATAATGCAAAATTTTCGAGCGTGAATTAAAGAATACGTGTTTTCAAATTAGAATATTTAAATAGATAAATTTTTAAAGATTTTAAATAGGTGTAAATGAGAAGTTATCTGTGAAAACTAATTTTTATATTTATATAATTATTTATATTTTTTACATACAAAATAAATGTGTAGTGTAAATATATATATGTGAATATATGAATACGTCTAATTCGATTTTCGAATCGAATTCGAATTTGAGATTCAAATTCTAATTCGATTCGAAATTCGTTGTCAGGCATCGAATTCGAATTTGAAATTTCAAACCGAATTTCGAACCAGTGATTTCCGAATCGAATCAAGTCCATGGGACCTTCCCTCTAACTTTGGTAGGAGAAATCCATGAGACCCTAAGGGTGCGACGCACCCTAACTCTCACTTTCCCAGTGCGATGAGTGAGCGATGGATGCAATGTGGCTCTTTGATGACGCACTTTGCACTTCGCACTCACAAAGCCATAAGCCACCTTTCTATTTTGAGCTCACGGGTGAGTTGCACAGCTGTGGAAGGATCTGGAGCGTGGGTGCATGCGCGCATCTGCTAAAACAATCTAGAATCATTGATTCGTAATATTGCGGTTGTTATGTTATTTCCAGACATTTTTTAGTTGGAAACAACAATTCTACTAAAATGAAACAACCAAAATACATTGAAGACATTTAACGTATTTTGACATCTTTCATCTATGTTTTTAGGTGTTTTAACATGGGTTAAAGACTATAACCTGAGGCTCATATGTTGAACAAAGAACACGCCAAGCAGATTTGCTTTTCTCTCCATCTCACTTTCGAGAAATTCTTCATGTTCATCTTCATTTAAACTTCTTTCTAGATCATCATGGTAATTTCGGGTGCTAATGTCCTCTATGGCTAATGTCCGGTTGAATCCATTTGGGTTTATTATTTGGGTTGGAGAGAAAAGATAGTTTAGAGAGATGGTTTTATTTTTTCATTTTTGTCAACTCGTAAAAGTATTTAACATTTTCTATTACATGGACTATCACTACTAGAAATAGGGCCTTTCTTGACGCGCGAACAATGACGCACGGGATTTAATGACGCGTAAAAATACATGTCATAAAAAAACTGTCAAGAAATGTAAAATCCTAAGGCTAGATGACGCGCATTTTTACGCGTCATAAAATATCTGACACAAAATTAAAAAAACACGGAGTACAGATTAAATACGCGTCATCTCTTTTCTGTCGTTTTATATTTTCATCTCCCGCTCCCCAAAAATTTTTCCCGCTTCCCAAAAATTTATCCCGTTTCATCCTTATTTTCCGGATCTCCAAAACTGCTCCAGTAATACTCTCCACACACTTCGCTCTCTACTCCATCTTCGCTTCATTTCTCTATACGGAGAAAGAACACCGATTTTGCTCCATCTTCGCATCTTAACCCTAGCCTAGCACCATTACAATGGAGAACAACGATTTTGCCAACAGAGATGAAGAACCCTAACCCTAGAACCGTTACAATGGAGAGGAACTCGAATCGGAAGGCGAAGAACAATGATTTTGAGAAGAACACTGACGAGCCTGAACGATTGGCGATAGAGGCTACCCAAGTCGCCTCAGAACACCGATGTTCTCTTAGGTTTGATTTTTCTCCATCTTATCTCAGACTGCTCCATCTAGCATGCTTAACTCACGATTCTCGATTATCTTAAAATAATTTGAATCCTCGCTATCGTTTTCACTCTTAATTTCAATCTATCTGCTCCATCTTCGACTTAATTTCAAGCTAGGGTTGATTCAATTAGAATTTTGAATCCTCGTTATCGTCTTCATACAGACTCCACCGCTCGTTATCTTGGAAAAATTTCACCCTCATTTGCTTCTTTACGTTTTACTCTGAAGTTAGTTCGTGACATCTGGGATTTAAACATCGCTACTGCCCTTCATGCCCTAATTTCTACACAATTTCCCTTTCCTTCTCTGATCCCCCTTCACGTTTGAGGTTCTTGCTCATTTTTTTTAAATCTATAATCTATGTTGTTTTACAGCTTTCCCTTGCAAATGCTAAAATTGATTTGGTTTTATAGCTTTCTTATCTTCTTCGTTAGCAAACTAGGGTTCTAAGCTCCTGCACTGAGGTATTTATAGGTTTCTGTAAAATTTTATTTGTTTGCTTATGTATTTTTATTTTGTAATTGTTGGGTTCATCTGTATGTTAGAATACAATTTCTTTCCAGAGAAGGTGGAGGTGGAGGCGGCAGTTGGAATGTGGTTAGGGTGTCTTCTTTGGTTGTATGTATATGCTTTTAGGTCAATTTTTGGGGCTATCGCGCTTGATGAAGGGAAGGTTGATGATGCTGGTGGCTCACTGTCTATGTAAGTACTAATCCAATTTGATGCTCTTTGTTTGTAAATTGTTGTTTGGTGATTACTCTTCCTGCACAATTTGAGTAGTAATTTATGTATTATGTATGAAATGTCAGATTCTAGTCTGTAAGGATAAAAAAGAACCCTCACGCGATATCTAGACTAGTGAAACCGTGCGGAATCCGGTTCAACTAGTTGATTCAAGAAAAAACAGTAAAAGACTATAATCGAAAAGTATATGAAAGCAATTAAAGACAAACCGATTAGAAGAACACGATTGACTTGAACACTGGTTACTGCTTACACCTTTGATCGAATTCTCTATGGAGAATTCGATGATCACCTTGAACACCTAAACACCACAAAAGACTAGCAACCCTAAAACAATCTAGGAGGGGACTATTTATAGTAGAGATTGACTTGGTGAACAAGTCAATCTCTTTACAATTTTCGAAAACCCCTAGGCCCATCTAAACAAAATCGGACCAAGTCCCTATCCATACTAGCCCAATTACATATTAAAATCAGCCCAATACAACTAAACAAGCCCAAATCAATCTAATGCAAAAGTCTTAAATTTCAGGTCTCTACAATCTTCCCCTAGGCTTTAGCATTAGATGGTCTTCACATTCTGAACTTCTTGGATAAATTCACCGTTGCTGGATCATACCAGAGCTCCTTGGCTACGATCTCAGCTACTGCCCGAGTGTAACACTTAGCATACTCTTCAGTGTCTGGGCTACACTCAATCTGATGTTTAGACAGAACCAGGATGTCTTTCTTGTGGAACCGCATCAGATCATGAACTTCCATGACATTGATGGTCTGGGACTTGCAGAGAATCTTTGCTTCACCAGAATAATCACTGTATGCCCATGTTTGAAAGTCATGCAGACAGTCTTCAGGATGTCTCATGGGAAGAGGAATAGTCTTTGTCTTGTCTGTGGGAGGATACAAGACATTTGTAAACTTCTTGAGCTTCTCATCTTCCTTCCCTGGGATACTTTTCTTACCACCCCATTTGAACACTTTCCTGTATTTCAGCACATACGACTTCTTGTGAGGAAACTCCTCAAACTTCCTGAACTTGCTCCTCACTGCTTTTTCCAATTTCTTATAGAAATATGTAGCCTGATCATTATTTGACGGGTTGGAGAATGGAGCCTGATACAGCATAGTCAAATCCACGTTCGTCCAGGAGTAGAATTAGGTCCAGCTTTTGTAATACTCCAATGGATACTGACCCCTTCTTCGTACTACGAACATGTTCTTTTCACCATCAAACATCCACGTCTTCACTGGTGCAGTAATGCCTTGTCTATCATGATAATGCTCTCCTAGTTGAAAGAGATACCTCTCAGGTGGATAGGCAAATGTTTGTGACTCCCAACCTCCATCAAAATCTGAAGCGGGAACAGTCATATAGTCTCTATCTCTGGTATCTTTGGCTTCACTAGAGGCTTCCGGCAATACTGGTTGTGTATCCTCAGGAATATCAGCTTCAAAGTCAAACACTGGTGACTGAGAGGAATCACCTGCACCTGAACCTCTTTCTGTTTTATCTCCCTGCTTAGATTTCTCTGAATTTAGCTGCCTAATCAGCTTGTGAAGTTCTCTCAACTGCCTTGTGAACTCTCTGTTAACTTTCTTCTGATTCTCCAATTCAGTATTATGCACCTTCTGAATATCTATCAGATCACCAATAACTTCACTCTGGGTATCATTCTGGGCTTTCAAATCGGCTATTTCAGCTCTGAGTTCCTTCTCTAATCTGAACTCCGGGGTTTCTACTGCCTTCCCCTTATCTTGAGCTGTGGGCTGTGAAGAAGATGGACCAGCACTTGAACTTGTGACTGGTGGTACATACGAATCAAGTCTTCTTCTTCTTGGGTCATTTGGGCCTTCTGTGTGGTGAGGTGTAGCAGCTGACACAGTTTCTGTCTCATCAGTCTCATCAGTCTCTTTAAATGTAACAGAAGCACCGAGGGGAGGATCCTCTGTGGCTTTCCGTTTTCTGATCAATGGAGTCTCAGTTATCTCAGTCTCATCTTCCGGGATGTCAACATCGTCCAGATATGTATCATAGTTGATTGACTCGTCACCTTCAAAGTTAAGTGCTCCAATCCGCACATCTTGCAAATCAAACTCTTCCCAATCTGAGTCATCTGGAAGATCAACCACTTTCTGTTGAGGAGGGGTCATATAATGTTCTTCATCTACCGAGGCATTTCTGTTAACAGGGACCTCCTCTCTCACAATTTTCAGCAAACTCTCCAAACTTTTCGCCGAATGGCATCTGATCTGACAATTTCTTCTTCGGATTAATCATTGGGAACACTTCAATACCCATTGGCTTTGTGTCATGGGTGTTATTGGTCTTCCTCAGGTTCGGATATCTTGAATCCAGAACAGACTGGATGAACCTTGGAACTGCTGCAAACTTCTTATCTCTTGATACCACAGACTTCACATCTTCAAATATCATCCTAGACCAGTTGAACCGAACACCTCTGATTAGTGACACCATTGCATGGGTGTGCACTTGGTTCAGCTGATCCGTAGAGCTCTTCTTGGCAATGACACATTTCTGCAAATAATGTGTCAGCATTCTCCAGTATGGCGGAATAAGAGCCTTCATCGTTGGTGGAGAAACAGTGATGTATCCCATTTCCCTTAAACACTGGGACACCATCTCTTTGTCAAGCTGAGTTGTATCAGTAGCATTATCTTGTAGCCTGAGAGCTTGTCTGAAAGTTTCTTCGGTTAAGGTTACATCAGTATTCTGAATCCTGGCAATAATCTTCTTCCCATCTTCTGACACTCCTGCTGTCTTCCAGAATTCTTGCATCATCCGCTTGCAAATCACTGGATTGGTTGTGAGTGCAAAGCGTAAACAGCATTTCTTCAGCCCGGCTATCATTGACAGATATTTTTCTTTGTAGTCTGCAGGTGGATCCAGCAAGTAAGCAACCTGATTGTGATCTTTGACAAACTCCAAATCCCTGCGCTCACAAACACACATAAACAACCAAAACACACAAAAGTTCATTAGTTTTAAGGATTTCTTGAAAAACGGACAGCATAACGGCTTAACATTGAACGAAAACCATTGAAAATATCATCAGGTACCTTTCCGATCGAAGAACAAAGTTTTCGATCGGAAAGCATCCGTCCGATCGGATAGCCATTTGGTTACCGTGATCCCTGATCGAAAAGTCTATACCTCCCGATCGAAAAGTGGTTGCTGATCGAAAAGTCAGACTCCCGATCGAGAAGTCTGGCTCTCTGATCGAAAAGCCTTAGGGCTGATCGAAAAGCCTTAGGGCCGATCGAAAAGCCTTAAGATTGATCGAAAAGCCTTAAATTGTTGGCGATCAGTGATCGAGAAGTGTCAGGGGTGATCGAAAAGCACAAGGGGCTGATCGAAAAGCCCCTGACTCGATCGAAAAGCATCATCTTCTTCCTCCTAAACCTGCAACTTGATCGAAAAGCTCAAATACACTAAGTTTAACCCGATTTTACTCTAATCCATCTCCCAAACCATCATCTATCTCAATCCCGACCACAAATTTCACAAAAATAACCTACTTACTCAAGTCGATCGACAGGGGGTCGAGCAGCTCGCTTTAACCGAGGAGCCATTGCTCCAATTGACTCCAGATAAAGGCTCAGAGGGTGATTCCGACCGGCGTAAAGGTGTCGGATGATGGCAACAGTGGCGGACGGCGGTGAATTGGAGAAGGGCAGCGGCGGCGGTGCAGAGGTGAGATAGGGTGTTGCGGAGGTCGGATGGTGGCAGGAATAGTGGTGGTCGAGTTGTGGTGTGATGGCTACGGTGATGGTGGTCGTCGTCGGTGGCGGCAGAGGGAGGTGGTGGTGCTCGGCAGTGGTAGGTGGGCGGCTAGGGTTTGGAGTCGAAAAGTGGGAGAAGGGAGAGTGAAGGTGGAGGGGGCCGGTCTCCTCTCTTTTGTTTCAAAAATTTTCACTTTCGCCCCTTAAGTTTTTAAAACATTCACACATCACCCAAAACTCTAAACAAACTTAATTTTTTATAAACCAAGTTATAAAAGTTTAAAATTACCAACCAAACCTTCAAACTTTCTCTTGATTATTTAGAAAACTTCCCCTGAAATCAAGCCCGAGAGATTAATTATCTGGCAACATTTTTTTTCTTAAAAACAATATAATCAAATCAGAAGTTAAGAAAAATAAAGCAAAAATATAATAAGACAAATAAAAACATATTCACAAAAAAAACTTAACAACCTGGATTTTTGGTGAAAAGGCGTTGTCAGGGATCATACCAGATTGTCTGTGACTGAGGAACCCTTTTCAGCTTCAGCTACTTCGCGTGTTCAGGCGATTGCCGGTATTTTGGTCCACTCTTTAAACTCATACTGCTTTCGCTTACTCAAGTAGTTTCATCACATTATTTATATTTTAAGGTTTATTATTTATGAAAATCCATCCAGTTCACACACATAAGTCCTAGGTATATGTTGTACATTCTATCAAGCGCATCTGGTTTCCGTACAACATTTTTCACGACACCTTTCCTTAAGCCCAACGTCATGCTCCAGAGGGGTTGAGAAAAGAAAAGAATAGATCACGGAGGTTTTGTTGGATAATATACAAAGTCAACTGAATTTTTGAAACATTTTTAACAACGTTCTCATCAGTGACAGAGGTTGAGGGTTTTGGACGCTTGAGGGTCTCTTTTGATTGTGCACTTGGCATCTTTTGGTTTATCATATATACAATGTGATCTTAAAGCGTACGTGGATCAGGGTGGTTCCAGGTCTCCGCTTTCGCAGAACAGAGGAGTCCTGATTCACGTACAACATTCCCAGGTCATTGCTTACGCAAAGCAGAGGGAATGGGATTTTTGAGCATGACATCAATACTTAGAACCGGGCGTGTGTCTCAGGATACCTGATGCACAGTCAAATAGAAAATGTACTAACCTAAGTGTGTGATCCCTTTCAAGCATCATACGTTATCTTCAAGTGTTGTGATAAAACATACCTTTTGATTGATCGTCAGCAGAGCCTACCAAGCACATCGACCATGAATCACTGCTTTTCACTTCCACCTTACACGTGTCAGTCAGCAAACACCTGGAAATTTATATCACGTCCCACCTGGTCACTCAAAACCAGAAAAAATCTAAAAGCACACACTTTAGAGAAAATACTTGTCATTTTCTTATATCTTCCCCTTGCTTTTAGATTTTTTGTAAATAATTAAAAAGGACACTATTTTTTTGTATTTTTAATTTTTTTAATGTTTTTTGATTTTTTTTTTTTTTAAATAAATAACCAAACGAAAGAAACAAATAACTACAGAAAATGATAAAGTTGCCAGATTACTCATCAAAGGCTATCATCCGGAGGCCCTTGAGACACATTTCAAAGTTTGCACTTGGAAGGGGTTTTGTGAACATGTCCGCCACATTGTCATCCGATGCCACCCTCTCCAAGTGAATGAGCCGTCGGTCATAGCAATCCCGAATGAAGTGCATTTTGATGTCTATGTGTTTGGTTTTAGAGTGCTGCACGGGATTTTTCACAATTTGCAAAGCAGCATTATTGTCACAAAAAATAGGAGTATCGAAAAAATTCAAACCGTAATCTCCCAATTGATGCTGCAACCAGACCACCTGAGAACAACAGGCAGATGCAGCAACATACTCCGCCTCGGCTGTCGACTGGGACACAGTGTGTTGTTTCTTACTTTGCCAAGACACCAGCCTGTCGCCTAGAAATTGAGCTCCAGCAGACGTGGATTTCCTGTCTAGCTCATTGCCACCATAATCACTGTCAGAAAAGGCATACAGGTTAAATCCAGACTCTTTAGGGTACCAGAGGCCTAGACGAGGCCGACCCTTTAAATATTTAAAAATACGTTTCACAGCAGAAAGGTGAGAGAGTTTAGGATTAGCCTAGTAGCGTGCGCATTGGCACACAGCTAGCATGATGTCTGGACGACTGGCGGTCAAATACATCAAGGACCCAATCATGGACCGGTACATGTGTTCGCTCACTGGTTGCCCATCTGGATCCCTGGTAAGTGCAGGTCTTGCTGCCATGGGTGTGGAAACCGGCTTGGCATCCACCATTTTGTATTTCTCCAAAATTTCAGTAACATATTTAGCTTGATGGATCAGGATCCCACTGTCACTCTGCTTCACTTGCAATGCGAGGAAAAACTCCATCTCGCCCATCTGACTCATCTCGAATTTTGTGCGCATAACTTTCTCAAAATCTTTGCACAAGTCTTCATTTGTCGATCCGAAGATGATGTCATCAACATAGACTTGCACCATGATAATGTCTTGCCCAACCTCCTTTCTGAAACGTGTATGATCAACAATGCCCCGTGTGTAACCATGAGCAAGAAGATGATCAGTCAGAGTCTTGTACCATGACCGAGGAGCCTGATGTAACCCATATAAAGCTTTGTCAAGCTTGAAAACATGATACGGGTGCTCCTCATCAATGAACCCTGGAGGTTGAGTGACGTAAACTTCTTCATCCATCTCAGCATATAGGAAAGCAGTTTTCACGTCCAACTGGTAGACGGTGAAATTCATATACGAAGCATATGCTAAGAATACCCTTATGGCCTCTAAGCGGGCCACCGGTGCGTACACTTCATCATAATCCACACCTTGAATTTGCTTGTGGCCTTGAACCACCAATCTGGCCTTGTTTCTGACAATCACACCATTATCATCCTTTTTATTCTTATACAGCCACCGAGTAGTGATGACCTTTTTGTCAGTTGGCCTTTCTACTAACCTCCAAACTTGAAGCCGAGAAAACTGATTGAGTTCTTCATGCATAGCTTCCACCCAACTAGGATCAGTCAAGGCCATAGTAATGTTGGGGGGCTCAATCTGTGAGATGAAACAGGAGAACATGCAATGATTGATGTCTCCTGACTGGCTTCTTGTGACCACCCCAGATGCTAAGGGACCAATGATGTTATCTAAGGGGTGGTATTTTTGAATTCTGGTCTCTGCAGTAGCTTGAACTGGAATTTCCGGAGGCAGATTTGAGAGATCGGGTTCTTCATGAGTATCAGCTTCATTTTCAGGATCAGCTTCGAGTATTTGGGGAGAGTCGGGAGCTGGGTCACCTTCTGCATCTGTTTCTAGTGTGTGAGTCTCCACAGGATCCACAGACTCCTGTGCAGGTGTAGGATCTGTTACAGGAGCAGGGACGGGAGCCTTCGTGATGGAGTGTGAGACAGATGGTCCTGAAATTGTTTCTTCATAAAGTTCTTCTGCTAAAACGGGGTCTAAACCCAACGGGCGGAAGAATTGATTGTAATCAAAAGCTTGAGGAGGACCAATTCCGCCATCTGAAGGATTCTCTTCTAGCCAGTCCACATTTGTGGACTCCATCACAATCCCGGAAGTCTTGTTGAACACCCTGTAAGCGGAGCTGGCAGAGTAACCTACAAAATAGCATTCATCAGCCTTAGCAGCAAATTTAGGAACATCAGTATTAACTAAGACTGTGCATAAACACCCAAAAGCCCGAAGGTGACCAATTCTGGGCTTATCATTGTAGATTAGTTCATATGGCGTTTTCTGATGCCGCTTATTGATGAGCACCCTATTCTGGACATAACAAGCAGTGTTAACTGCTTCCGCCCAAAACATGGTTGGCAACTTAGAATCACACAACATGGTGCGAGCAGCTTCAATTAGGGTTCTGTTTCTTCTTTCTGCTACGCCATTCTGCTGGGGTGTGTAAGGAGCACTATATTGATGCTCAATCCCCTTATCAGCACAGAAACTGTCAATCGTCTGATTCTTGAACTCCGTGCCATTATCGCTCCTAATGGTCTTCACTTTGTGCTTCAATTTATTCTCAATCAGCTTGATGAAGGCAATAAGGATACCTGCAACATCACTTTTCTTGGACAAGAAAAACACCCAAGTGAAACGAGAAAAATCATCAGTAATAACCAAACAGAAAGCACATCGGTTAAGGCTTAACATACTGACGGGACCAAACAGGTCCATGTGAAGCAGCTCCAGCGGTGTTGATATTCGACTGTAGATCTTCGGTTTATGTGGGCGTTTGTGCTGCTTCCCCTTAGCACAAGCCACACATTTCTCCTTTAGGATAAATTCATTAATTGGAAGATCTTTGACAAGCCCTCCTCTGGCAAGTCGATTCAGGTTTTTCAAATTCATGTGCCCCAATCTTCGGTGCCACAGCTGTGCATGATTTTCAGCTGTCTTAGATATGAGACAGGCCACCTCAGATGTGGGGGGCTTCTGCATGTTTAGAACGTAAGAGTTACCATATCTGGGTGTTCTCATAAGCACCCAGTCGTCGGGAATAGAATATCCAGGTTTAAGAATAAGGCATTCTTTGTTATTGAATAAGACTGGATAATCCCGATAACATATCTGTGAAACACTCAGCAAACTGTGCTTCAATTCCTCCACGAAATTGACATCGTGGAAGCTGAGACAACCATTTCGAACCGTTCCCTTCTGACTGATATAACCACCAACTCCTCCGGCGAACGACATATAACCTCCATCAAATTTCTCCAAGTCATGTAGAAGAGATATGTCGCCCGTCATGTGCCTGGAACAACCACTGTCAACATACCATAGGTTGCTGACAGGCCTCCTTGGCTGTTCCTGCATTCAGAGAAGATCAGTTAGATTTTGGTACCCAGGCCTTAACTGGTCTGGGTGAGACTGGTCTGTCCTTGATAGGACTGTGAATGTCTTTATTTTGGACATCACTGTGGTGATTTTCTTTCCCAAGCCCCTTTTCAGTTTTCAGGTTTGATTTAGACTCTTTGACCTCTTGAAAAGACATTGAGTGTTTTTTGTACACTCCTTTAGGCTTGAAAGACAAATTGACAACCTTTGGAACATTCCACATTTCATCTTTTCTCTTTTTGACTGAACGAGGTATTGAGAAAAGTGGTGTTTCAGAAAACCTTCTTACAACAGGTTGAGGTGACACAGGTGATTTTTGAAAATTGTCCTGCTTAGGGCGAAGAACAGGTTTTGAAGGTTTAGAAGCCCTTGCAGGTTTTGTGAACATCTTTTTGTTATTCACCTTATTTTTCACTGTTTGAGATGTCTGATTGGGTGACTTAGGCTTTGGCCTCTGTTTGTGGACCTGTGTTGGGCCTGGCTGCACCTTTTGGTTAAACGATGCAGACTTAGCCTTTGGTCTAGAATGAATTCCCGCCTGTGATGGTGGGAATGTGAACTTCTGCACCTTTTGGTTTGAAGGTCCAACTTTGGGCTTTGTGCCAACATGTGTTTGTCTCAAAGGAACTGTCTTTTGTTGGACCTTCTTAGGGTAGTAGGGCTCATAAGGTCGGTGCAGACAGTTTCTTGCCATGTGTCCTGGTTGGCCACACACATGGCAGGACTGTTTCTTTGGATACACGGGAGCCTGTGGTTGGTTCCGCCCAGTGGATTTCCAAGTTGGCTTTGAAGCATTCTTGTGGATCCAAAGGGCTTTACCATGGGGCTTTGTGGTCAGTACATACTCCCGCTGTACAGGTTGAAATTGGTCATATGCAGAATTGACCTCAGGGTACGGGACAAAATCTTGTGGTTTTGCATCCCGTACTTTCTGCACATTTTTAATGGGACAGGTCACACTGTCCTCAGATTTCTTCACATCACCTGTGGGTTTGGGACCATCAGTTTGTGGTCCCTTACCCCTTCTTAAGATTCTAACTGTTCTAAGGGGTTTCACAGGTTTCAAATCACCTTTACCAACATTAAACACACCACAAACAGAAAATTTAGCACAATCATTAGACTCAGACGACTTAGAGGTGTTTGACTCAGACATAACAAAAGTTTCAGTTTTCTCAAAAACAGAATTTTGAACAGAAAAATCAACTTCAGACTTCAAGGGACTTTTAGTGGACTCCTGGCATTTTATTACCCCTGCTTCATGTTTACCTTTATCTGCACAAGAAGTAAAAGGGTTAGTCTGGTTAGAAACAGGTGCAGAAATTTTAATAGGACAAGCTGCCAATTTCTTTTCGATCTCAGCTTTAGCATCCAAGTTGGTCTTGGAAACCTCATAATCTGAGATCATATCATGCATCAGAGGCATCGGTACTGTATGAGTGGATTTTTCATCTTTGATTTCAGTACCGAGTCCCAAACCAGAGTTGGCTTTTAAATGACGCATACGGACGTCTGTGTTATAGAAAAGTGAGCTAGCCTTCATCATTTCAGACACAATCTTATCATTTCGCTCAACTTTGGTTTGTGATGTTTCTAATTGCCCTTTAAGTTGCTCAAGTTCAGTTTTTAATGTGGCAATTTCTTCATTAGCAACTGTCAGATATGTGTTTTTGTTACTTAAGTCTCTTTGAAGATTTTTTATGTCAATTTTAGCAGCTTCAAGTTTCTCACTTAAGTTTTTACTTCTACCCTTATATTCCCTCAATTCTCTATCAACACATTCACGATTTAGGGTTTCATTGAAAAACTTAGTTTGCCATTCTTTAGATTCAGTAAGAATAGTTTGACATTTGGAGTTGAGACATACCTCAGAGCTGCTTGCGGAGGATCCTGGAGTGATGTCTGTCATGAATGCATGTTGATATTCCTCAGCTTCTTCCTTTTGTGCTTCCTCTTCAGCTAACAGGGCCACATGGTCAAGTGTAAGACTGAGGTCCTCCACCTGAGGTGTCCAGTCATATCCTGGCGTATGCTGAACCACCAGTGCCTTATCATTCTTTCCAGTCTCCTTCTTCATGTTCTCACTTCTGCTATCAGTCTTGCCTTCTCTATCCACTTTCGGTTTAGTGCACTCTCTGGCATAGTGCCCATACTCATTGCAGTTATAACACCTCAAATTAGCCTTATTAAAGCTCAACTTGATTCCTTTTCCCCCATTCCAATCCTTCTGTCCCTTCTTTGCCATGAACTGTCTTGCACGGAGGGCAGACATTCCCATCTGATACGATATGTCCATATGCTCTAGATCATCAGGATTCACTTGATTCACATCATCAGGTGACAGATCCGTGGGAAGAAGTGAGCCTGCCACGAGTGCCTGATAGCAACTCATAATTCCCACTCCAAGAGCAAAGCTGGGATCTTTGGTTAGAGCATTTACATCCAGTGAGACAACGTTTGATGCTCCAGATGAGCTTGAACCAGTAGCTTGTGCAATGAATCCCATTGGGGTTGAGGGTGGATTGGCTGGAGCGACAGCTGGCTGAGAAATGAAAGCTTGGTTTAATTGATTCATGAAAGCTCCATTACCAGACTTTCTGGCCCTCTTTTGTTTCTTCTCCTCATATGCTCTGATTGTGGACATAAGCTCATTTAGTGATGCGGTGGACATTTGAACAGTCTTCTCAATTAGCTCAATAGTGCTGTCCCAATTAGGTGGAAGAGAGTTAACGAGCTTTCTGTTGACCTCCACTTGAGTGTATGTTACTCCAGCATCCTTCATTCCAGTGACTATCTTGATAAACCGCTGAAGTAACGTCTCAATATTCTCACCCGGGGCATAGTTGAACTCATTAAACATCTCCCTCAGACTCTCTTTGCGGGATTCCTTCATGTCATCATTTCCCTCATAAGCAGCTATAAGGGCATCCCACAATGTCTTTGCCGAGGTGTATTCCTTGAATGCTTCAGCAACTTCCGGGGATAGGGCCATGGTTAGGCCAGCTAGAGCCTTTCGATCTCGTTCGACCCTTTCCCAGTCCTCATCTATCCAATTTTGCTTGGGTTTAGGAACAGGAGGTTGACCCTGTGCCCCCGGAGTTGATGGGACATAGTCTCCCACCTCGATTGACCGCATGATCTTAGCATCATGGTAGTTGACATAGTTGACGAATCTGTATTTCCAGCTCATAAAATCTTTGCCAGACATCAGACGTGGCAGTCTGGCAGATGTCCCAATCTTAGAATCCATTTCCAAGGTTGCACTCGAGAGGCTTGACATATCGAAGGCCATAGCTTTAGGATCGAAAATTGGGTTTACTATCAAAAGTCTTGATCGAAAAGTGGTTCTCGGCTGAAGGGTGGCTTGATCGAAAAGTACTTTTCGATCGAAATGGATGGGGATCGAAAAGCCTATGCCGATCGAAAAGTGAAGGCTGGATCGAAAAGTCTCGAAGGGGGACTTTTCGATCAGGGAGCACGATGGATCGAAAAGTCTCAGGGGACTTTCCGATCAATGAAGGCTGATCGAGAAGTCTCAAGGGGACTTCTCGATCGAAAGGGTCGGATCGAAAAGTCTCTGAGGGGACTTTTCGATCGATGAAACAGATCGAGAAGTCACAAAGGGGACTTCTCGATTGGGCAGGCTTGGTCGAAAAGTCACTTAGGGGACTTTTCGAGCAAGGGCAGTGGATCGAAAAGCCACAAAGGGGGCTTTTCGATCGAGGAAAGCGGCTGAGGAGGGCTTTTCGACCAGAAATTCTGATCGAGAAGTACTAAGGTAAATCGAAAAGCTCCAAAAACACACCGAAACCTTCTGTCACGAATCGTAACCTGCACAAAACACCTCCGAAAGTGCTAAAAGCTGAAAATCACCAGAAAACTCAAGTCGTTAGTACTTAAAACCTTGAATCTGATATCGCGAGAGCCTCGAAACTTGCGTTTCTTGGCTCTGATACCAATTGTAAGGATCAAAAAGAACCCTCACGCGATATCTAGACTAATGAAACCGTGCGGAATCCGGTTCAACTAGTTGATTCAAGAAAAAACAGTAAAAGACTATAATCGAAAAGTATATGAAAGCAATTAAAGACAAACCGATTAGAAGAACACGATTGACTTGAACACTGGTTACTGCTTACACCTTTGATCGAATTCTCTATGGAGAATTCGATGATCACCTTGAACACCTAAACACCACAAAAGACTAGCAACCCTAAAACAATCTAGGAGGGGACTATTTATAGTCGAGATTGACTTGGTGAACAAGTCAATCTCTTTACAATTTTCGAAAAACCCTAGGCCCATCTAAACAAAATCGGACCAAGTCCCTATCCATACTAGCCCAATTACATATTAAAATCAGCCCAATACAACTAAACAAGCCCAAATCAATCTAATGCAAAAGTCTTAAATTTCAGGTCTCTACATAGTCTATAATACTATCATCTAGATTCCTGTTTTCGATGTTTTGCATCTTTAAACATGTGTTTGTGCTCAATTAAGTAAAACTGGTTTTAACCCTCTTTGGTTTGGTTTGGATATGTATCAACTAAGTTATTCATATCCAATTTGATGATTAGCGTTGTGATTCTAAACCTGAATTTGATTTATGGAGCTGATATTATTTGATTTGATTACTCGATCTTTTATTATTGCAGGAGATGATTAGCTAAAGAGACTTATCAACTTCACAACCAACATCTTCCAATCTGCAAATCAGCCCTTGTGTGATTTGGGTTTTTTTTTTCATTTTTTTCTAGAATTGATTTTTGATTTCTGGTGAAGATGATGGGGACTGTTTCTAGGTTCTTCTATTGTGATTCTGAAAAAAGGGGCTGTAAATTTGTTGGCTAATGACAGGAATTACGTGTGGTTATCGACCAGTTGTTTGATGTATTGCCTGAGTGAAGGAAATGTGAGTATGGTTAATGGGGTGTCATCTATTTTGACTAAAAGATCAGCTTTGGTCAATGCAGACCCTGGAACTGTTCTTTCGAATGCCGAAAACTTGGTTTTGACTCCAAACAGGCAAGATTTAGTCTCCTACAATGGTGCACAGAGCGGTTCTGTTATGGATGTGAATGGTAATGGCACTGGAATTGGAATTGTGAATAAACTCACTGGAAAGAGGTTCTTTGTTACTGGTGCAACCGGGTTCTTGGGCAAAGGTACATTTTCTTCTTTTGATGCATAATGTTCTTGATAACTGTGTGTACAAGCTAGACTTGATGATTTCAACCCATTCATGCTTTGTGTTCTTGATACAATAACTATGTGCACATACTAGGCATGATGATTTCAACTCATTTGTGTATTGTGTTCTTGATGCAATAACTTGCATAGTTACATGTAGTGTTTTTTATGTAAGGGTTATGTTTTATTTCTATTTCTTTGCTGGTTTTTATGCACAGGATATATTTAAGCTGATTGTTTCTTCCTTTGATTGCTATCCAGGAGGAGAACTATGCCCAAGCAACAAAAATTAGGGATAACCTCAAACATCTTCATGAAGATGGGGCTGCAGTTTTGGTAGCAAAAATCTGGGATAACCTCAAACATCTTATGCGCAATGGTTCATCTGTAATCACCATGCTTCTTATGTTGATCTGTGAGTTTAGAGACTATAAAAGGTACCAAATTTTACCATCACTATGTAACTATTTCCACTTTGAATTTTTTGGTCTTGATGTAAAATATATTATATTTTTTCTGTAGTGAATCACGGGTGAGATTGAATTTACAATATCTTGCATACTTGTTATTTCGTTTATGCTTAATCTGAAAATTCTGTTTTTAGTCACCTCTTTAGACTATACTAATACATCATCGCCATCGGTATGCATGTGGATACATGGCATGTAGATTTATGATGATTACATCTTCAACATTGAACATGTAATATGGGTGGATTTTGATAATTAGTTGATTTCAAGAAATGTTGCTGTATAAAATCATAAAGTGTAGGGTAGGTACCAAAATAGATATATATTACTTCCAACTGAAATAAATATTCTGTTTGCAAGTAGAAAATATATATATTTTTTTAAAAATTACGGACAACAAGGTTTCAATGTTGAAGATATTAAACGTGCTGGTGAACGTCTTATTCTTCATGAGAGCTCATATATGTTTTTCTTTTTGGTAACCACAGATGTCTGGGCTATAGGATTAGATTCTCAACAGGTAAGTCCACACCTTTATCTTATTGTCTCATTTAGTGTTATTAAACCTATACTTCCTATGCAAAAACTCACAAAGGATGTAACTGATTATGAACAATTCTACCTAGAAACTCTATCTAAATCATTGTTGACACAGGTCTTGACGACAACTGCCATGGTTGGATTGGTAGTCCACTTTGTCTGTGGACAACTAGGACCTGCTGCAATTGTCAATTGATAATAGGCTTGCATTATCTTCAACTTTTGATGTCCTCCAGGTAATAACCACCAGTGTAAAGGAATCTATGGCAGCTATATTTCATATTTTATTTTTACCACTGATTAGTACTACTATTTATATGAATCTTTCTACTTGTGTAGGTATTGCAGGAACGAGGACAAATATTTCAAATGACATACATCATCTATGTAAACTGTTTTTTTCTGAGGTTGGTGATTTTTTTATTAGTGTCACAAACTTTCATATTCGTCGACTAAGGCGTTTTAGTCGAAACAACTTAAACCCCAGTTTAGACCAACTTACTTATATTTCTCTAATAGGGCATTTGGTTACTTCATAAATGTGAAGAGTTTTAATATTACTAATTGCTACTCTTTATTTAGTCTCCGTGTAAAAGTTAGGTAAATAAGCTATATGGTTCTAAATAACACTTTAGGTAATTAAGCTATATGATTCTAAATAATACTGTTGATTAGACTAACTATATTAGCTTGTTGTTGCTGTTTATATTATGAATTTAGGCTGCTGTTGCTGTGTGTAAGTATGGAGATGAGGGTACATACATGGCAAATCATGGAGATGGAAGAAGCTAAGGTTACATGTAGTTAGTGCAATGTAAACTAATATTACTTTTGTAATGTTTGCTCTATATATGATATGTATTATATTGCTACAAGTGTATTGTATTTTGATTAGGAGGTTGATTGTCATTAATGTGGAAATTAGTGAATCTACAAAAATATTTTTTTTTAAATTTTGTTTTAATTCATGACGCGCATTTATGCGTGTCATAAGCATATTTGTGACGGGGGCTTCCTTGACACGCTTTTTATGACACGCTTTGCGCGTGGTAAAATGCGCGTCATTGTTCGCGCGTCAAGAAGCAGATGACGCGCATTTTGCGCGTCAAAAGGATTGTTGACCCTACCTTCTTTGACGCTTTTTTGCGCGTCATCTGGGCCCTTTCTTGACGCGCAAAAAGCGTCAAGAAAGGCCATTTTTGTAGTAGTG
>JBCNJP010000012.1:76033889-76049818 GCA_039602395.1 Deinandra increscens subsp. villosa | reverse complement strand
ATGATAAAAAAACAAATCACAGTGTAGCGTGCTATAAACTATTAGATTTAAATGATAAAAATATCAAACCATGGAGGAATTTAACTCTTAATCATTTCATATCTCTTACATAAATCTCTTATAAGAGAGTGGTGGATAGATATTCCATATATCTTCTAGAAGTTTAATATAATGATTTTATGAATTGGAAATTATAAAATGAATAGCACCGTCCTTGTTAAAAGCAAAACACTTTGTATTCCAGCCTACATTCTCATTATTTTACAAAAAAGGAAACAAAACAGCTTCTGCATATTGTTCTTATATTCACTAACCTAACAATTAGTGAATATGTGGGCTCAAGAAATGGCTATATATTAGTTTTTATAAATTACTTTAAACATTATTAAATCGTATGAAACTTCCTTGTTTCCTAAGTATGCCTTTATGCTGATCCCCACACGCCAAATCTTGCACTAATATTGCTTCTTAATCTTGCTAATAGATCAACTTTTAAGTCTAGTTATTCTTGCACCTAAATCTTTTGGTAAATTCGTGTTGTGTTTCATTCAAGCGTAGTGATGCTTAATTAACTAGATCTTTTGTGAACAGAAGCTAGAAAATCAAATTTAGCTCGAAAAGTTGCGATCCATTTAGGTTAAATAGATAAACTGATTTTGCTAATTGTGTTGTTAGTTGGCCAAACGTGTAGAATCAAATAATTTTGACTCAAAAGAGAAAAGGGTTCGATGAATTGCATGTGTGTTATTGTATGAACATTTTAAATTCTTTAATGGAGAAAAGAATAGGGTACTTGCCAAATAATGTTTCTTTGTATAATATTTAATTAACTACAGCGGTACCTATGTGACCCGATGCGAAACAAGATACTAAGATAGATGAAACATTTAATATATGAAGTATTATATGTATTGAATAAAGTTCAAATATAAAGGGTTTTTTCTTTGTGAAGCGTTCGAAGGGAGAAGAGTGGAACACGTGTTGTTTCAAGTTTTACACGGAGGGGCTTATTCATCATTTAAACATATGTGTTAAATGGGTGAATCTTTGTGTGATTTTTAAAACGCGCGTGTTCTGTTCCGGATTTTTTTTGCGTCATTTTTTTATTTGCTTATTACTTGCCTAAGTTATAACATAACCCCTTTTGCGTTATTTTGCGTTATTTTTTTCATGCGTTATTTTGTGCACTGTAATAGACGAAGAACTACAAATTGCATTTACATAGAGTTTCACAAAAAGCAAACTAAAATTACAAAAAACATATATATAAAGGAGAAACTAAACTACTTAGACAGAAAATACTTCTTCAAACCGGCAGACGCTTGAAGGGCTCCTACTAGGTTGGTAATCGTTTGCATCTGTTCTATGTCAGTTTTGTTCATGTCTGACATGAACAAAATTACCAAATTACAAACGGCACTATTCTTCAAGATGAATACTTTTTTTTATTTCATTTTTTTCTTCGATCGTCTCTTGTAGAGTGTCGAAGGTTTGGTTGTGAATGTCTATACCATGTGTTTTTCCTTCTGATATTCGATCATTATCTCCATCTTCAACTTCCTTTTTATGAATAAATATTCAGTAGAGGGGGTAGATGTTGGTGAAGATGAGGAAGCCATTTGTACGTTTTTTTTACAGTTTTTGGAAATGATGTGTTTTCTTTGAGCAGTTGCAGAGGGTTGCGTTATTTTTTTGAGCAAATCAAGTAGCTATTTTATAGAGGGGGAGGGGGCGGGAGTTATGATTGATATTCTGAGTAGACGGAAGGACGCAAGTTATATGAGTAGTTGCGTATTTTTAATTATAGTTATGCGTAATAAAGACATTGAATACGTGTTTTTAATTTATTATATTTTCTTTCCATCTGTTCAGTTTCCCTCCACTTATTGGCATAAGTATTTTATATTTTTACTAGTTAGACACAATTTGTTTCAGCAATTCACTATCTTCCTTTCCCCTTATACATCTTCAATGGCTTCATCTTCATCGAACTACATTTCCACAAAATGTCCTGCGGCGATAAAGGCGCTGGAGAAACTCTGCAACATAGAACAAACGAAAGGCCGCATCATGCACTACTACAAATAAAGGATTTAATGGCGCGCATTGCGCGTCATGTATGGGTATAGATGACGCGCAAAAGCGTGTCAAGGAAGCCCCCGTCATAAAGTTCGATGATGCGCATTTACGCGTCGTCAGTTTATGACGCTCATTTATGACACACATTTACGACACGCTTTTACGACACCGAAATGTGCGTCATCTCTAAGTGTCATTGATAATGTACTTATGTATCATCTGCTTACGACACCCGTTTATGACACTCATTTTTACGTGTCATAATTTTAATTTTTTTTAAAATATATTATTGTTTTCTATATTAAATGGAAATTAATCCTGCTAATAATACAAAATACTCATGCATACACCAAAATATTGCATTTCATATATATAGAAATTAAAACAACGCGTTTGATACGCATACAATCCACTACGAAAGTTAAGTACTAGTTAAGAGTTCTAAAAGTTAACCACTAAGAATATATATATATATATATATATATATATATATATATATATATATATAACACTACTACAAATCCCGGTAAATGAAGTTTGACACATAAGTTTCCCATTCTTCACGAACTTCATCGAAATCGGCATCCGTATATTCATTCTTATCTCCCCCAATCTAAAAGGAAAACAACACAACAAAAAAGTTAAAAATTGAAACATGTACATATATATGAGGTCAAATATATAGCATTTATGTAAATTTGAGAAGCATAGAGGGCCTTGAAAACCAGATCTAAAACTTCCCAGGTTCAGCAATAGCCATATTAGTTACAATTGTGCATAAACATATTCCCTGAAGTGAAAAAAATTCCCATAACAAACTTTGGTTGGGATATATAGAATGTGCCAGCCCCTTAAACTGAGTTTGTGGGCAGAAAATTTGTTAATAGCAGCACACATTCCAGCTCTCATAACTGAGTTTATGGGCAGAAAATTTGAGCTATAATCATACCAGCCCTTATCTATGACCCTCATAACTGAGTTTATGGGTAGAAAATTTGAGTTATAATCATACCAGCCCTCATCTATGACCCTCATAACTGAGTTTATGGGCATAAAATTTGAGTTATAATCATTGCCAATAAATAATTCTAGCAAGTAAAATATATTAAATTCTCAAAAACAGGAGCAGCCCATAACTCATTTTGCTGAACCAACCAATATTTATAGCAAATATAGTACCATGAATAACTAGTGGCTTGCTGAAACACATAATTCACTACAAGAAAAATGACTATCAGGGACTAAAGTTTTAGGGACTGAATATTCAGTCTTTGATAAGCACTATCTAAGACTAATAAATCAGTTACTAATGATATCAGAGACTGGTACGTTTATGATCGTGATAGTGACTGGTAGTTAGTCTCTAATAATATGACTGATTATTTGAGACTATATTTCAGTCATAAATAGCGATGTAAAATTAAATATTTTGGAGTGGAAATGTTTGGTTACTGAATTTCGGTCCCAAGTAAGAGTAAACTGTAAGGACGGAATATTCAGTCTTTGATAAGCAATATTTAAGACTAATAAATCAGTTACTAATGATATCAGAGACTTAAACGTTTATGATTAGTGATAGTGACTGGTAATTAGTATCTAATAATGCGCCTAATAGTTCAAGACTAAATTTCAGTCATAGATATGGAGGTAAAATTAAATATTTTGAAGGGGAAATGTTTTGTTCCTGAGTTTCAATCCTTAAAAAGTGTCATAAATTTATAGAAAAAAAGACGTTATTGCAAGCTGATATTTCTTTGCAAGTTGCTTTATATCATAAATACGAAAAAAGAGGTTTTATTATTAAAAAAACAAGGAAAACAAAACCAAAATATACAATTATGCTACTTTCATTAAGAGTAATTTTTAAACATTAATTCACAGAATTTCTAGAATAAATACTTAATATCATTGTGTTCATCTAACATGTATGCAACATCTAAAAATCATCACTCAAACTTTTCTAAAGCAATCCACTTCACTTCACAAATCTTTTTGCATTTTCACAAGTTGCAAATTAGCGTGCATTGCGCGCGAGGTCTTGTTCGTGTCTGTTGTTGGGTCGCTTGCTTTCCTTGCCCGCGAGGCCCCGTTTATGTTCGGCTCTGGGTTTTCCTTTCTGCTTGCCTATTAACATGTCAAAGAATAATATCATGAAAACAATAGATGATGTACCACTTTTATAAAATCTAAGAGCAAAATAATTTGGGTCCTATTTTCAGCACTATGTTCAAAACTAAAAAAAACAAATTTATAGTTGCAAATGAAAAAGGATTACAGATCTTGGATTTTAAGCTCTCAAACAGTTGCAACACTATCAATATCATTCAAAGATGCTCTTGTTCATGATACAATTTCTAATCAATTTTCCAAATTGTAAGACACTGACCTAATTATCGAAAATAATGGTAGACCAAGTCTGTTTCGTAAGAATTCATATCAATAATCCTGGAAAACAAAGTCTGTTACCTTCCATAACTTGATTAACAACCTCATATAGCAGGTGCTTAGCATCTACAAACGTGAATTCCTTACAAATCCATAACATAAAGAAGCAAATTAAACTCTTGAAACAAAAAAATTAAGAACGAAACGGTGAAGAGCATAAGTCCTTACAAATCATTGTATATTAATTCTTGTACTCAACTCTGGTTGTCGCTTTACATCCATTATGCAATGTCTACATAATAACAAAGAAGACATTCAACAAAAAAAAACTATAAATTATAGGGTAATAAAGTCTTGCCTTGACATGGTTCTTGCAAAATCCCTTTGCTACATGGTTTTAAAAAACTCACATTAGAAGCATCATTAATTCTTTCTGACCTCTTACGAAACTATTTGAAGAACATGAAGGTTTTATCACCGAGGTACATGTATATTCTTCTATGTAAATGGTTGCAAGTTTCTTAATTTTTTTAAATGATTGTATGAATAATCATAACCCTATCAACGATTTCACTCAAAATAACTGAGATAATCATAGACATAATCAAGAGGGTACCTTCGGGCCAATGAAAGGAGCAACATACCGAATAAAAAAAAGACAGTCGAAAAATTGGGGGATTGGAAGAACAACGGAGGCCATATCAGAGAGAAGTAGATTGAACTCGTAATTGAAGGTTGCTATTATAAACATCGAGTAGCTGAAGAGGGCGACGGAAATGGATTACTGATTCCATTGTAGGAGGAGGCGATGTGAAAGGAAGAACGAGGATGAGGAACAGCGGCACCTGATCGACAGATAGTTTGGAGGAGGCACCCAATGAGATTGGCAGATCGATCGTTGAGAGGAAGGGATTACCTGTGTGAGGGTAGAATACAGGTGGATTCAATCTTTTGTCCAATTTGCGGCTATATGGAAGAGAGGGTTGACCACATTTTTGTTGCATGTGAATTCGCTCAATCCATTTGGGACATGGTTGTATAGTGGTGTAAAATACCTAATTTCTTTGCTTTTACTGTTAAAGATTTACTAGAATTTCATGAGTATGCTTTGTCTCAAGGAAGCGTAGGAAGCTAATCAATTTAATCATCCAAACTAGAGTATGGTGTACATGAATGGCGAGGAATCAACATGTTTTTATTCGTGTCCCTATCTGCAAGCATCGGGTGTTCGAGGAGATAAAAATACTTGCACACCTTTGGTTTACGAGCAGGACCCAATTACCTATCTCATGGGAAGAATGGAGTCGTTTTGCCTTTACTATATGATGTTGGTCTAAGTACTTGGTGTTTGTCATTTTTTTTTTTAATTTTGGTGTAAACTTTTGTCTACCGACTTGGTAGCTTGTTAATATTAATTTTTTTGGGCGTTCAAAAAAATTACATGCGTGAGGGGATTAGGGTAGATAGGGATTAGCTGTGTGAAGATAGGAGGAGTGATCCGTCAAGTTATGAGATTGTGATATTAGGGTAACTGAATTTGAATTCGGGTTACAAAGAGAAGCGGGTGGGTTGGGTGAGGTCCGCGTTATTTTTTTCTTGAATTGAATCTGGTAATGACAACTGGATTGGTGATGTGGATGAGGATGTGGACATCCTACGAAAGCGACACGTGGACACCAATTTATTGCTTTATTAGGATGAGAGATATGATTTTTGAAAATAGTTTGGAGAGGATGTCAATTTCGTTTTCGACTTCATTTTTCCGGCAAGGCGAAATGGCAGTGGATGTTGCGGTGTGAGGGCTTTTTGACGGTGATGAGACGGTTGTTCTGGGGGAGGGCTTAATTTGTAGGCTAATCCATAACTCCCGCGACCTAGAAGCTTCTGATCGGAGAAGTTGGTGGTGGCGACTTCCAATTGCTGTAATTGAAGTGCTGAATTTTGGTTTTGACGGAATCTGGTTCATCTCATTTAAGAAAGTCATGTGTTAAAAAAGTCAGGTGTCAAAAAATTAATATCTTATTTATTTGGAAGCTTAATGGTTTTTTTTATCAATTTTGGAAGCTGACATGGAAAAACATATTAAAAAAAAAAAAAAATTACATGTCAGCATGTCACATTAGTACTCATTTAAGGGTGTTAAAAAGTCAACAACGGGTCCATTAAAAAAATATGAGTGAAAGTTAGGACTGTTGGGAAGGATATTCAAATGTGAGATTATTGTTCGCCAATAGTCAAAAGTTGAGATTATTTAAATCCAATTTTCCTTAATTAATTGATTTTAACAAAATGGCTCTCCAACGGACAACGATAAAAAAAAGTGACCATTTAGCGGTGTTAGAGCACAATGTAATTGTAACACAAAACAGTCAAGTATTAGAAGAAAAGATAAGACACATCGTTAAAAGAGAAAGGATACGAAAGTCTGTATGAATTACAGATTTCTGCATGATTTCTGTATTCATACAGAGTTACTCCGGAAATTCCGAAGTAGTTCTATACATAATAAATTCTACAGAAATCCTCATTTCTGTAGAAAGCGTCTAATGGGAAGCAACAACAGTCTTCAAAGAAGAGTTCAGAAGGAGTTATGGACTATCAGAAGATAAAGATTACGAGAAGAACTTGTTCTATCTTTGTCTGAAGAACAAGCAAAATGTATGCCAACTTGGCATTAATCACGAAGGCACTTGAAGACAGTTGAAAAAGAAATAAATTGAATATGTTCAATTTATCTCTATATACTCTGACACACTCCAACATCAACCGTCCTCAACCACCTTATCTAAATACGACTTGCGACATCTGCCTATTAATAGCAAGCTGACTTCACCAAATAAAGCAAGACATAAAGCATACAATTCAGTATCTTCTCAAAGCAATTACAACATCACTCCCATAGAAAAGTTACTTCTGTTGATACATAGTCATACTATAAACTCGTGCAAACCATTATTTACATTTGAGATATACAGAATAACCCTTTTGTGAATTGTTGTCTTCCAATTTGATTTACTTTCCGCAACTTGTTTATCTTATTTAAATCAAATTGTACCAACATTGATAAAGAGCCCTTCACGGAACCCAACAATTGGTATCAGAGCAGATTGAATAATCAATATTCAAAGATCCTGCTCTTTAAAAAGTCCTCAAGTCAGAATAATGGGAAATCTCTTGGCTCACTAGCTAACCTCCCTATGCTTGTTAAGGAGGAACATCCACAGTGGAAATCTAGAATTACCAACCTTCCAAAAGAAGTTGATGATTCCCTGATGGATTGCATAGCCAATAGATCCCATCATTCTGAGATAAAATTTTCTAAAATCAAAAGGCACAAAAAGGAAACTCTTAATTAAACCTCTTTTATGCCTTATTATAGAAAAATTTCTACACAACAGTCAAAAGGATCAAACTAAATGCCAAGAGCATCACATACAACAAATCTGGTATTGTGATTTTAAATGCTCTACCCACATGACTAGGGAAATAAAACTGTTAAACAATTATGTGAAGAGAAAAGGAAGATCCATAACCTTTCGTGATGGTATAAAATACAAAACCATTAGGTATGGAACCATTACTAATGGTGAAGTCACAATTGAAAATTTGTCACATGTCCAATGTCTAAAATACACTTATTAAGCTGTGGACAATTACGTGATAAAGGCTTCAAACTTACTCTTTACTCCAACAAGTGTGAACTTGTTGGACTAAACGACAGTAAAATTTACTTAACGGGAAAAAGAATAAATCATATTCTTTATTTTATAAACTTCCACAATCTTATTTCAAATGAGTCTCTTTGTCTCGTGTAAAAAATCCTCTAACCAGGAATCTGAGCTTTGGCACAGAAGACTATCCCATCTAAATTTTAGAACAATTGCTGAACTAGTAAGTAAAAATATGGTAAAAGGTCTTCCCGCTACATCTTCAAAATCTGAAGAAATATGTGAAGATTGTCAAATGGGAAAAATGAAGAAAACTTCTCACAAAAGTCTTCAAGAAATATCCGAAAGTCAATCACTCGAGCTAATCCACATGGATCTTTGTGGACCTATAAGCACAGAAAGCCTTGGTGGAAAGAAGTACATCATCGTTATAGTGGATGACTTCTTCAGATATACATGGGTCGAATTTTTGAAATTAAAAAGTGAAACAACAGATCTTGTCATTAACTTTATAAGAAGAATACAAAAACTAATTCACTTAAAAGTAAGAAGAATAAGATCCGACAATGGAACCGAATTCAAAAACTTAAAACTAGACACATATCTAGTCAAAAAAGGCATATCTCATGAGTTCTTGGCACCAATGACCCCACAACAAAATGGGGTAGTAGAAAGGAGAAATAGAACTCTAGTAGAAGCCGCCAGATCCATGCTTTCCTCGGCGAATCTTCCCATCTACTTCTGGGCTGAAGCTATTGCAAAAACATGCGTCACTCAAAATAGATCTATCATTAACAAGAGGATCAATCAAACTCTCTACCAAGCAATCAATAAGAGAACTCCTAACTTAAAATTTCTTCATGTCTTTGGATGCAGGTGCTACATACTAAACGATCAAGATTACCTCGAAAAATTCGACAAAAAGACCGAAAAAGGAATCTTCATTGGATACTCACTCAAGTCAAAAGCATACAAAGTTTTTGTTCTAAAAACTCAAGTGGTAAGAGAAAGTATAATATGTGTCATTTAGTGATGATAAAATGGCTATGCATGTTAGTACCACATCTCCAAATAATAAAGATTGCATCTCTGGAGTAACAATCTCAGAAAAAGAAAAAGAAGCATCTTACAAATTTTTCGAAGAAAACTTTGATGCTGAAAATAACTTTCCCTTATTTTCTTCTCTTTCAAAAAACACTATCACAAAAGATCACTACAAAGATAGCAAAGAGGTTGTGAACCAAAATAAAATTTCCCATTCAAAAGACAAAAATAATGAAATCCTTGACCCTCACCTCTTAAATGGAAAAAGTGCAACTATAGAAACATTACAGAACTCCACTTCGGAGCTCCTAAATGATTCTGTAAATGAGATCTTGCACTCAGCTGACTGTCCACCAGCTGAGGGGGAGTGTCAAGACACTGACACAACCGACCTAATGCTTGGGAGTGAAGAATTAGCCACTCTGCCTCCAGCAACAAAATGGACAAAAGATCATCCCATAAATTTAATCATTGGTGATCAAAACAAAAATGTCCAAACCAGATCAGCCTCAGCCAATCGGTGTCTCTATGCTGGATTCCTCAGTATAATAGAACCAAAAAATTATGAAGAAGCCCTTTAGGATCCCCACAGGATCCTAGCCATGCAACAAGAACTAGGACAAATTGAAAGAAATAATGTGTGGAATTTAGTTCCAAGACCTAACAACAAATCTGTTATAGGAACTAAATGGGTTTTTCGAAATAAAATAGACAAAGAAGGTACCATAATTAGAAACAAAGCTAGGCTTGTAGCAAAAGGATACTGTCAACAAGAGGGATTAGACTACGATGAAACCTTTGACCCAGTCGCAAGACTTGAGGCTGTCAAGATATTTCTAGCCTTCGCAGCCTTCAAAGGTTTCAAAGTCAATCAAATGGATGTTCAATGTGCCTACTTAAATGGAAAAATTGATTAAGAAGTTTACATTGAACAACCACCAGGATTTGAAAATGAAAAATTTCCAAGTCATGTTTGTAAACTCAAAAGAGCTCTGTACGGTCTAAAACAAGCACCTAGAGCATGGTATGACACATCCTCTGAGTTTCTTTTATCTGCTAACTTTAAAAAGTGGTCTATTGACACGACATTATTTTTAAAAGAAAGAAAAGGTCATCTCTTGATTGTACAAATCTATGTAGACGATGTCATCTTTGGATCCACGTGTCCATCATTTTGTAAAGAATTTTAGGAACTTATGACAACAAACTTTGAAATGAGCATGATGGGAGAACTAAACTATTTTTTGGGAATCCAAATTAAACAAACTCCGGAAGGAATTTTTATAAATCAAGCAAAATACATCAAAAATCTCCTCATTAAATACTCTCTCTCAAACTGCTCCTCATTCAAAACACTAATGGCCACAAACGTGAAAATTTATGCTGACAAAGATGGTAAAAATGTTGATGAGTACACATACAGAGGAATGATAGGCTCAGTTCTGTATCTCATAGCAAGTAGGCCTGACATCATGTTCTCCACATGTTTCCTTGCCAGATATCAATGTAAACCCAAGGAGTCTCACCTATTAGCTGTCAAAAGAGTTTTTAGATACCTAAAAGGATCAGCGGACCTAGGTCTCTAGTATCCCAAGGATATTGATTTTTTTTCTAACAGCCTACTCAGATGCTGATCATGCATGTTGTAGACTAGTCACAAAAAGCACATCAGGAAGCTGTTAGATGCTAGGAGGTAAGTTAGTATGTTGGACATCCAAGAAACAAAACTGTGTATCAACTTCAATCGCTGAAGCTGAATATGTTGCCGCTGCCAGCTGTTGCCCGCAAGTAATATAGATGTAGACCTAACTTAAAGACTACGAGATAAATCTCTCTAAGATACCAATTTTCTGTGATTCAAAGAGTGCTATTGCCATCACATCTAATCTTGTCCATCACTCAAGGACAAAGCACATCGACGTCAGGTATCACTTTATCAAAGATCATGTTGAGAAAGGACACATTGAAACACTACGTCAAAAAGTGGCTTTGGCCACGGTTTTTTTTTTTTACACATAGCCACTGTTTTGAAAAAAAAACGTGACCAAAGGTAAGAAACACTAGTTTTAGCCACACATATTTTGTACCCGTGGCCAAATATATAACCTTTGGACCCTTTTAACCACGTATTTTTTTTGTTTATGTGACAACAACAATCAGGTGCAGTGGCTTTAGCCACTGTTTTACAAAAACATGTGGCACTTATTTGTCACACTTAAAAGAGAGTGGCGAAATGCACCAAACGGCCACATAATTTTTATGATTTTTTATTCGTTTGACCAAAAAGTAATGTATGGCCACGCTTAAATAATGTTGTGTGACGGAAGAGTAGATTTTATTACTTAGTAATTTGAAAGAAAAAAAAAACTATTAAGTATATATTATGTGTGGCTAAATGTGAGCAATGGTCATTGTTTTTACTTGGTTATGTGGCTAAAAGCTAGTACATATGGCCACTGTTATTAGGTTGTGTGACTAAATAGTAGGTTGTGAGTGACAAAAATTTATTACCTATGGCCACATATATTAATCGTGACTAAATGGTAGGTTGTGAGTGACAAAAATCTATCTTATGGTCACGGTAAAATATTAAATGCGTGGCGAAAGTAGACAAAAATCTATTACCAATGGCCACATATATTAATTAACCATGACTAAATAGTAACAAGTTTTAATTAGTTATCTGTGGTGACGGCGGATATATATCATTACTAGAGGTCAAATATTTATCTACCACCTCGAGTTTCGGATATAAATCCTATAATTAATTAATTAAATGTTGATCATCACCATATACGCCGTTATCAGCTCTCTCAGCTCTCTGTTTTTTGGTTTATCACCACTCTCTGAAAATGTGGCATTTACGTCCTCTGAATGTGGAAGATAGCCCCAAATATGGTAAGTAATCATTTAAATGACTGAAATTCATATGCGTTAATGTGGAATTTGCGTCTCTAATTTGGTTATTTTTCTTGAACAGGGGAATAAGATTTTAGTCTGTTTACTTTGGTGATCTATCACCTAGGGTATTTTGGGAGGCTCAATGGTCAGATACAATACATCGATTGGAGGGTTCGCTACTTCGACGAGGTGGACATTACCCCATTCTTGTTCGATAACCTAGGTTAAATGGTGTCTGACCTAGGTTATGACCTGAACGATTTCGACCCCTACCTAAGGATCCCAGGGTTGTCTCTGGATTATGGTCTGGTTCCATTCACTGATGATGAGGGATGTCAGGGCCTTGGCCCTGCACGTCAAGGACGAGGAGGTCATATCCATCTACCTCGATGGAGATGTGGAGGTGTCTTCCTTCTCCTCCTCCCCCTTTGAAGGTAGCTACCCATGGAGAACAGGCCGCTATGACGATTCAGACAATTTCTCAAGTGGGAGCATGTTTTAAGTTTATGTTGTTTTTTTTATTATATATATTTCTAACTAATTAACGGATATCACATCTTTTGGATTATATATGTAATTAATTATTTGTGTATGCATCAGATGTGTGTTTTGACTCTTCTTCCTGAAGAATTCTAGTTCATCCGGTTATCTTCTACATATATTAAGTTGTGTGACTAAATATTAGTGTATAAAGAATTTTATTCAACCAGAATGATTTTAGATTCAATTCACTAGATAATGGGTTTAAATACATGGGAATATCCTATAGACTACGAACAGAAATAACAACTTTGGTTATTTATAGTATATATAGTTTATCCTGAAGAACTCTAGTTTATCCGCTTCATCCTGAAGAACTCTAGTTCATCCTGTTCTATTACTGAATAACTCTTGATCCTGAAGAACTCTAGTTCATCTGGTTCTATTACTGAATAACTCTTTATAATCCTCAAGAACTCTAGTTCATCTTCTCCCAATCTTCATGAACTCAGTGGGTAATTTTGACTTTCTTCGTTTAATTTTGACTTGTTAATTTGATTACCAGAAAATCAAAACATTCAACATGATATGCATCAGATGTGTGTTTTGACTCTTCTTCCTGAAGAATTCTAGTTCATCGGGTTGTCTTCTACATATATTAGGTTGTGTGACTAAATATTAGTGTATAAAGAATTGTATTCAACCAGAATGCTTTTAATTCACTAGATAATGGTTTAAATGCATGTCCTATAGACTGCGAACAGAAATAACAACTTTGGTTATTTATAGTATATATAGTTCATCCTAAAGAAATCTAGTTTATCCGGTTCATTCTGATGAACTCTAGTTCATCCTAATCCATTACTGACTAACTCTTGATCCTGAAGAACTCTAGTTCATCCGGTTCTATTACCGAATAACTCTTTATAATCCTGGAGAACTCTAGTTCATATTCTCTCAATCCACATGAACTCAGTGGGTAATTTTGACTTTCCTCATTTAATTTTGACTTGTTCATTTGATTACCATAAAATAAAAACATTCAACGGGATATGCAAAGAGAATGAAGAGGAGAACCAAACCAAGGAAGACCTGTTGTTCGTTGCGTTCGAACTCTACTTACATGAAACCGGAGAAGATTTCAAGCTTCTACTAGTGTGGGAAATGATTAACCTATTTAGGGTTCTGGATTAAAGAGTAATTGTAATGAATTGATTCTTAATTTACAAGCTTAAGGCTGATGTTCTAAAGAGGCGGTTATTATCGCCCATAGGGCCGCTGAATACAACAGAACACCTTGAAGAGGGGGTTGTGACTTGTGACGGTCAAGTGTTTAAACCAAATATTTGGTTTTATTTTGTTTCTGTAATATGTTTAACCTTTATATTAATTTCACTTAATTGTTTGTTAATTCCAGTTAATTCATCCATTTCTGTTCATCTTCTCTCAATCAGGATGAACTCTTCTTTCTGAGGAATTATAGTTCTTCCGGTTTTGTTCTTCTTTTCCGGAACATTAATATTTTAAGAACGTATGAAAGTAATTTCGGATAATTTCGGATCGTGTGATTAAAATTTTAGTGGTTTTTTGATAACGTGTAGAAATTTCAGTTTAACTTGGAGAACGTGTGAAAGTAATTATAATGTGCAGTGTTCAATAAAATCAGACATTTGGTATACTCTAGTGATTAGGCATCTGAGCTTAGGCATACTCAAGTGATTTGCACATATAACCATACCACCTAGTCAATAATCAGAAACTTCTCACCGTCATTATCTAACCCTTCTCAAAATCCTTATCAAACCTTTTCTCAAAATCCTTATGAAACCCTTTCTCAAAACCCTCAAATCCTTCTCAAAATGGCAAACTTAAAAGAAATACTTGAAAATTATTTGCAGATAAAGATTATTGCTACCCTGGACCGGTAACGGGTGATTATCACGGCAGAGAGACAGAGTATCTTAGACGGGTTGGCCCTGCTCAACCAAGTACTTATTGAGCCACCAAGTCCATCAAGATACCAGATGACAACTTTTCTGGTAGAATAGATACACGTCTCCAATGCCAGGCTTCAAATGTTGGTTCAACAGAGGCAAGAAGTTATAAATAGGCATTTAGAGTTGATGGAGGAGATTGAATCTAGGCTCCCGTGAACCTCAACCGGCAACTGCTCTGTCTTTTGTTTTTTTAAGAAAGAACATCTAAATTAGAAAACAATTTTGTGTATGGAGTTGGAATCAGTAGTATGAAATCCACCTTTTGTTATATATACTTGTTTGTCTATTGTTGTTTATGAAATCAATCTATTAAACAAAAACCCTAATCCTCCAAAAACAAAGAGGATCAACAATTGCAATCCGATCAACAACTGATGCATAATTTTAGGTAAAAATGTAATGTGTTCGCACAATCTCCATTCCGTTAAACAAAAACCCTAATCCTCGAAAACAGAGACGATCAACAATTGCAATCTGTTCGTACAATCTCCATTCCGTTAAACAAAAATCCTAAACACAAAAAACAGAACAGCTCTACAAAAACCTTACATTTTAAGGAATTATAATGCTAAATAAATTATATCTTAAAAAATTAAGCTAAAAATTAAATAATGGATTAATTTGGGGTCAAATGGGTCAATTAGATGTGTTTATGACCAATGATGGCCAAATAAGGTGTGTTTACGGGCAATGATGGTCAGTTGGGACCAATGAGTCCCAATAAGGTGTGTTTAGGGGAAATGAGGGTTAGTTGAGACCAATGAGTCCCGATAAGGTGTGTATGTAACCAATAAGTTGTGTTTAAGACCAATGATGGCCCAATAAGGTGCGTTTAAGGAAAATGAGGGTCAGTTGGGACCAATGAGTCCCGATAAAGTGTGTATGTAACCAATAAGAATGTTCATGACTAATGATGGCCCAATAAGGTGTGTTTAGGGGCAAAGAGGGTCAGTTGGGACCAATGAGTCCCGATAAGGTGTGTATGTAACCAATAAGCATGATTAGGACCAATGAGTCCTCATAAGGTGTGTATGTAACCAATAAGCATGTTTAGGACCAATGATGGCCCAATAAGGTGTGTTTAGGGGAAATGAGGGTCAGTTGGGACCAATGAGTCCCGATAAGGTGTGTATATAACCAATAAGCATGTTTAGGACCAATGATGGCAAAATAAGGTGTGTTTAGGGGAAATGAGGGTCAGTTGGGACCAATGAGTCCTGATAAGGTGTGTATGTAACCAATAAGCATGTTTAGGACCAATGATGGCCCAATAATGTGTGTTTAGGGGAGATGAGGGTCAGCTGGGACTAATGAGTCCCGATAAGGTGTGTATGTAACCATGAAGCATGTTTAGGACCAATGATTGCATAATAAG
>JBCNJP010000012.1:76012089-76033389 GCA_039602395.1 Deinandra increscens subsp. villosa | reverse complement strand
TAAGAACAAGGAAAAGTCTTTGGGTTAAGCTCTGAAGTTTAGCTCAAAGTCTATTTTTCTAGAAAATGAACAAGTTTTTTTATAAAAGTGGCTCAAGTACTTCATCTGCAACTGAAGAAGAAAAAGTTTTGGTTGCAAAGAACAAACTGAAAGATATCAAAGCCAAATTCACTAGAGAAGCTAAGGGGAGAGAAGCTTCTGGTTCTTCTTTAAGTTCATTAAAGATTCCAGGTTTCAAGCACAAAGGCTTGGGTTATGAAGTAAAGGAAGCACCTGTTCAAGCAAAGAAGCCAGTGAAAGTTCAACACGTTTCAAAGTTTAGAGTTCCAAAGAAATCACCTCCTCCGAAGAAAACTTCTTATTATTCTGAAAAGTCCTCATCTTCAAGGAGTCCATTTCCTAGGTATGATTCCTATGATGATTTCTTTGATAACTTTGATTCTCAACATTCATCTGGTTTTTAATATTCAAAGAATTTTTCAAATATTTTTTGAGAAAGACTTTGTTATGCATGCCGCCAACCAGGACATCTTGTTGTTGATTGTCCGACGACTGCATATGTCCACAACACTGCTAAATATGTGGATAACAAAGGTCAAATTTTTGATGAACCATGATCTCCAAAGGTAAAATTAAGTCGTAAGCCGTCTTGGTCTAAAACCGAAAATGCCAGTTGATACTGATTCTGGTTCTGATCCAAAATCAAAATCTTTAAAGATATGGAAACCAAAGATTGTTTCCAAGGTCCACAATGACTATGTGGAGGACACCGGGCGACCCGACGCTGTTGAATCGGGTCGATCCCAGAATAACTAATGTTTTATTTGGTGTCAGCAGGTATTTCAGGAAGATATTTCCGTGATTGACAAATTGCTGATTGTGAAATATCTGTGCTAACTTAAATTGAATTTCCACATCAATCCTGTTTTCAACAGGCTAAATGACAAGTATTCGTGTTGGTTGATCAAATTCTGTTTTGTTTTTTCACTCCGTCTCATTTTGATGGGGGAGTTTCTTTTTGCAAAAATACAAAAATAGTGTGTTGTTTTTCAAATGGTAAAAATGAAACTCTATTAATAGAGTTGTCATTTTTAGGGGGATAAATTTGAAAAGACAAAAATATTGAAAAATGAGAAATTGTATCCGACATGATTGCGAAATGATGGTACATTGGCTTACATCGTCTAACTCATGGATAAAATAGATGATAAAGCTATAAGAACATTTGATCGATGTGTAAGGTAGGATCGGCAAATCAGAAAGTATTCAAATGTGATATACACTAAATCTGATGCTTGATCTAGTGGACACATCTTGATGTATATCTCACGATATATCATGAAAAAGATATGTGAAATATAAAATGAGAAGTCTCTGTGTATACATGTATTTATTTTGAAAAGATTTAAACTTGTTTGATTTCCTTTATTTTGTCAAACGATCGGACTTTCTCTGCGTATCGAAAGATCGACCTAATCATTATTCGTTTGACGTTCTGCTTTATTTTTTTTGGTGTTTCGTATAACTCATCAGACTTTCTCTGCGTGTCCACAAGACCGACCTGATTGTTGTTGAGTTATACAATTTCAACTTGTTTTATTTTCTTACTTTGTTAAATCCGAGGCCTTATCTGCATATCGAAAGATCGACCTTAAGGTAGACGATTTAACGTTCTTATTTCTTTTTGCATGGAACACAGTTGACTACTTCGTGTATACAATCACTATGTGATAAATCACAAGTGTAATCACAAAAATGTGATAAGCAAAATGTATCTGAGTATATATGATAGTGTGTGGTACACTGGTCAAAGCAAATTTAATCAATATCTTAACATATCCAGATGTTATGAGTATGATTCTGCTTGAGTTTAAAGTTAGACAAATTATATCTGCAATCGACATGGCTTATGTGCTACAAAAATCGAAATTGAAGTGTAGTTCAGCATGTTATGTCCAATATGATCCCAAGTTGTGATCTTTCTCACAAAAGACAAAAATAGTGTCTGATTCTGTATTGCATTTACTTTTCATATCAGAAAATACCAAAAAGATTTTATGTGTGTTTTGATGTAAAGTTTCTAAAAATCAGAAAGATTTTATTTCTTATTTCTTTTCGATTGATCAACACAGAATACAAAATCAATTTCAAAATCAAAATTTCTTGGAGTCTCAAAGAGACGTTTTGCACCAAGATTATTTATTTTGGCAGGTTTCTAAGTGGAAAGAGAACATCATAATTTCAAGTCTTCTGAAGATTGTTGATAAAGAATTTACACACGATGCAATATCAAGTATTCAAGATCAGATTCATTGTCAAGTTGAGAAAGAGTTTGATTGAGGATACAAGATACAAGTTTTAATGAAGGAATTGATACTGCACATGCCGAGAGGGAGTTTGTTGATACACAACTCCTGATCGTCATATGAAGTATCGAGTGCAAGACAAGATGTGAAAGTGTGTTAGTGGCCGAACCTTAGGGGAACTCCAAGTTCGGACACAGGCGAACCTGGTCCGAACCTGAGGTTCGATTAATCGTATTCAGCACTATAAATAGAATGTCTTGTGTATTGTTTAGGAAGCTTCTTGGCATATCTTGTATGTGAACTCTGTGGTGTTTCTCTGTGGTCTAATACAAATCCTTTGTATTTTCATCTCGTGTCATCCTCGTTTAACATTGATTTCGATACGATTGAGTAGACGATCATACAGTCACGCATTTTCAGTTTGATAGTTATTATAACAAAGTTAAGAAATACAATTTTACTAAAATTTCCATTTAAAATAAATATATATATTTTATATTTATATTTTTTAATTTTTGAAATTTTATTAATTTGTTTTTATTAAATAGTTTAATTTTCTGTTTTTGTTTTATTTATGTTTTTATTTTCTATCTTACTTCATCATTATTATTTTTTTGTTTTTATATTTATCTTTCTATGTTTTTCCTTTTTATTTGCTTTTAGTTTTACATTTTTGTTCGTATTCTTTTTTACTTTTTATTCTTTTCTTTTTGTTTTCATAGAATTTTTTTTAAAAAATCAAATTAAATATCAATTTAAAAAATAAATAAATAAATATCTCTACCCTAAAGAACTAAAAATTTTAGAAATAGAAGGAATCACATTTCTTATATAATAGTCAATTTCATTGTTACGAAACATATTATTTTTTATTATGACCCATTCAATTTCCACAACCAATCAGTAACACTACCTAACAATTCATTTGGTTTTTAAGACTGATCCAACTAACAATAACAAATAAACACCTAGGGGATGTTTGGTTAAAAGAAGTTATTTTCCTTCACATTCATACATACAAACAATAACACTACAAGAATTAATTTACTTTCCTTCACGTTCAAATTCTATTTTCATTATAAACAAAACAGGGCCTAACAGTTTACATGTTTCAACTTTTTTTTATCTTTTTTTTTTAAAAAGATAACGCCAAAAGGGGGTGGTGGAGGGGCGCCATAAGAAGGTTATGTTAGCAATTTTGATGCTCATGACGCCTCTATTACGAATGACCTAATACATTTTTTTTAACGGTTAAATTTTAAACCAATTTTTTTTATTGGGGCTCGAGCTTTGACCTTAGAGGTAGCACATTTTAATTCAATGACTTTACCGATAGAAATACATAAATATATAATGAATCATAGGTTGGCACAAAATTACGTTGTATATTTTCAACATTAAATATCATTAATTAATCGATATTAATACTTTGTGTTGTTTTGAGATTATTATATAATAAGGGCATGCTCTGACTCAATATACTTTGAACCATGAGTTTCTTACCAAAACTTTATTTCTTCATTTTCTTTTTATTACATTTTTGCAGTACTCTAAAAGCCAACAACCCACCTTCCACCAAATGGCTTGAAATATACCAAATTACCATCACTGATAGAAATGTTCCAAATGTTGCCTTGGGATGTGATGATCGTGGAGGTGAAGTACTTAACCCTGGATATTTCACTTCATGGAAATTTCGTATGAATTTTATGGAGACAAACAGTTATAGTTGTCGATTCTATTGGCTTGAAGGTGTTAACATTCGTAAATTTAGCGCTTTCTCTGTTTTTGATAAGGACGTCATGAGATTATGTGAGGATTCATTTTACAATCACAGGTGTTATTGGTGTATCGCTCAAGATGGTTTTTACTTTTCCAATAATAACGCTAGTTTTCCAGGTAGCGATTGGAGTATGATGCATACATGGAACGATATATGATACTTTAGTTATAAGTCTCCATGTTAAGTTCTATCAAAAAAAAAATTTCTTTCTATTGTTATGTTAATTAGTTATTTAGTTGTGTAGCTTACTAATTAGACTCTTGTTTTTCCGTACTCTAGTTTTCTCGAATTCCCTGCATGTCACATGAACCCACGCCGATTTCTCTAATTTTCTATTTTCTCTATTCCCTGGACGCATCATGTTCTTATTCACTTTTTCAAAATGTATGTAAAACGAGCAGTGGCGGAGTTTGAGAAAATTTCTAATGGTGACCGAAAGTCATGTGACCCTAAAAAAATCTACCGCTATGTTTCGAGGTATATGTTCGGATCGGCTATCCGGTTCGGGTCGGGTCAATCAATAAAAACTATAAATATCGAATTTTATAACAAAAAATTATATGTTTTGTAACAAACAAAGACCTAATATTTATGATAATAACTCAGCTTGACGCCCTTTAGAAGCTTTGAATTCATCAGTTAGACCACGTCAACGTCACATCATTTTACCACACTATTACTTTTTTCCTACTTATTGGTCACGTTTCACTTTTTTCAACCTCACATTTTAACTTTTATTATTTTTTTGTTATATTAACTGAAAATAGCATCATTTATCGAATAAATATGACAATGTTACTGTTAATATAATAGCAATTTTAAACTTGATATTTGATATTTGCTAAAGAAATAAATAAATACAATATAGAGGAGAATATATAATAAATAAACGCAATATGTCATCATACATATAAAATAATATAAAGTACATTAGCACATCCATCTTCTCCGATTAAGAAGTTCATTTCACACAAATAGAGCAAGTGCTTATTTCTCCATCTTCTCCGGTGAAGCCTTCATCAATTTGCGGAAAGGAGGAGAAATATAGAGCAAGTGTTATTCCTCCATCTTCTCCGGTGGTGACCGACTCAATATATATATAAATTTTCAACAAATTACACGTATCATTGGGGCTTCTGAGCGAAAAACAGTAGTGATCGTGGTCCCTGCCGGCCCCTAATAAAATCCGCCCCTGAAAACAAGTTGGTGATCTGCCCACGGTTGCGATGGGCAACCGTATAAGTAAAAGCAAAAACGCAAGTATTAAAACAAAAGTATATCAGTATCTCAAGCATACAATCATCCAACACAAAGAAGAAAAAATATTTACCATATGTGTGATATATCTTTAATAGGTAAATAAATAAAAATTAGTTATTGGTCCAAAACAAAGTGAGAAATAAATTTTTTAACATGAGGAATAAATTTAACATATATGTAAATAGGGGTTGCCTCGCTCTTGCGTTGCGGCGGGCAACCTCACGTGTTTATGTCATCTACGCAGTATTTAAATAAAAATTAATACCAAAGATTTTACCACCCGCGCGTTACCGCGAGGATAGTGCGGTAACACAAAACAGTTGCATTGCTATAACGATGCTGAAGGTACGAAATTCAAAAATGTATAACGAAATGCTTAAAATATCGAGCGTATGACCAAAAATATATGTTGTGTGACCGTACGTATAATACCACAAACTCTTTGCTAAATGCTTTTAGGTGGAAAATAATAATTATATAAAAAGCAATCCTATATGCTAAAAACAAACCCAACACTTTAGCAAATAACAAGAAAATAAAATACAGGAAAAGTTATTGTAGAAAAAAAATTATGTGTCAAATCGCAATTGGCCCTTGTAAAAATACTAGATTGTGTGTATTGACCATATTTCTTTTTATAGTATTTATAAATGTATGAAATAGGAGGAATAATTTGAAATGGAACCATATAAAAGAATGTGAAATATGAAATAGATCCATGAAATAGTGTGTTTGTGAGTTTTAGTTGGGAATTGATTACTTTTTAACGGTAACTCTATGCGACATGGTCTGCTAAAGGCTTTACGATATGGTTCGCTAAGGCTTTCGTGAGTCTCACTCATGCAGACCCATGACGCAGAATATCGTCCTGACCTTGCGTGGGTGGTCTACGTGGAAGAAGACACGAGCGTGAGTCGGTGAAATGAACCGCTTGTTGGGTCCCGTGAAGGGCTCTTTAATAATGTTGGTACAATTTGATTTAAACAAGATAAACAAGTTGCGGAAAGTAAATCAAATTGGAAGACAACAATTCATAAAAAAAGGGTTATTCTGTATATCACAAATGTAAATAATGGTTTACACGAGTTTATAGTATGACTATGTATCAACAGAAGTAATTTTTCTATGAGAATGATGTTGTAATTGCTTTGAGAAGATACTGAATTGTATGCTTTATGTCTTGCTTTGTTTGGTGAAGTCAGCTTGCTATTTATAGGCAGATGTAGCAAGTTGTATTTAGATAAGGTGGTTGAGGACGGTTGATGTTGGAGTGTGTCAGAGTATATAGAGATAAATTGAACATATTCAATTTATCTCTTTTTCAACTGTCTTCAACTGCCTTCGTGATTAATGCCAAGTTGGCATTCATTTTGCTTGTTCTTCACACAAAGATAGAAATTGTTCTTTTCGTAATCTTTATCTTCTGATAGTCTAGAACTCCTTCTGGACTCTTCTTTGAAGACTCGGGTATCATTGTCGACTTGGGCATCATTGTCGACTTGGGCATCATTGTCGACTTGGGCATCATTGTCGACATGGGCATCATTGTTATCCATTTCATCTTCTTCACTCTTTTGTGAATAATGATCATCATTGTTATCCATTTCATCTTCTTCCCTCTCTTGTGAAGAATAATCATCATTGCATTCGCCTTCACTGTTATATGTATGGTCATTAAGATCCTTCAATGCTTCACCTTCATGATCCATGTTAAATGAGCTAGATGAATCCTGAAATGAAATAAATAGAAAATGAAATAAATACGATGAAATAATTAATTAGATGAAATAAATGAGATGAAACAAATGATCTGCTGAAGATGATAGTGAAATTAATACTGACGGGAAATAAGTAGTGATCTCCTGAAGATGATAGTTTGATGAATCCTGTAGAGGAATTTTTAGTGATAGGGAAGAAGAGAGTGATGAATCATTTTGGTGATAAAATTTTGGTGAGAGGGATAGGAATTGATCAATGAATTTTGGGGAAATTTGAAAAGTGGTGGAAAGTAATTTGAGGATTATATGATCGATCCGGGTGAAAGCATCTCACCAAATAAGGACGTGACAACATTTAATTATCGAATTTAATACAAACTCAATTAATTCTAGACATAGATATAATAGTATTTTAAACATAACTTTAAAATAATATTTAAATGTAAAATGGAATATTAAGCAATAAATTTAATGATAAATGTATCCTAATAATTATCCGATTTAATATAAACTCAATTAATTCCACACACACACACACACACACATATATATATATATATTTATATATCTTTGTTGTAAAATATACATTATCGGTTATATATATATATATATATAACCTTGGTACCAACTGACCCTCATTGCCCCTAAACACATCTTATTGGGCCATCATTGGTCCTAAACATGCTTATTGGTTACATACACACCTTAATGGGATTCATTGGTCCCAACTGACCCACATTTCCACTAAACACACCTTATTGGGCCATCATTGGTCCTAAACATACTTATTGGTTACATACACACCTTATCGGGACTCATTGGTCCTAACTGACCCTCATTTCCCCTAAACACACCTTATTGGGCCATCATTGGTCCTAAACATGCTTATTGGTTACATAAAAACTTTATCGGGACTCATTGGTTCCAACTGGCTCTCATTGCCCCTAAACACACCTTATTGGGCCATCATTGGTCCTAAACATGTTTATTGGTTACATACACATCTTATCGGGACTCATTGGTCTTAACTGGCCCTCACTGCCCCTAAACACACCTTATTGGGCGATCATTGGTCCTAAACATGCTTATTGGTTACATACACACCTTATCGGAACTCATTAGTCCCAACTGACCCTCATTTCCCCTAAACACACCTTATTGGGCCATCATTGGTCCTAAACATGCTTATTTGTTACATACACACCTTATCAGGACTTATTAGTCCAAACTGGCCCTCAATGCCCCTAAACACACCTTATTAGGCCATCATTGGTCCTAAACATGCTTATTGGTTACATACACACCTTATCGGGACTCATTGGTCCCAACTGACCCTCATTTCCCCTAAACACACCTTATTGGGCAATCATGGGTCCTAAACATGCTTATTGGTTACATACACACCTTAGTGGGACTCATTGGTCCTAACTGGCCCTCATTGCCCCTAAACACACCTTATTGGGCCATCATTGGTCCTAAACATGCTTATTGGTTACATACACACCTTATCGGGACTCATTGGTCCCAACTGACCCTCATTTCCCCTAAACACACCTTATTGGGCCATCATTGGTCCTGAACATGCTTATTGGTTACAGACACACCTTATTGGGACTCATTGGTCCCAACTGGCCCTTATTGCCCCTAAACACACCTTATTGGGCCATCATTGGTCCTAAACATGCTTATTGGTTACATACACACCTTATCCGGACTCATTAGTCCCAACTGACCCTCATTTACCCTAAACACAACTTATTGGGTCATCATTGGTTCTAAACATGCTTATTGGTTACATATACACCTTATCGGGACTCATTGGTCCCAACTGACCCTCATTTCCCCTAAACACACCTTATTGGTTCATCAATTGTCCTAAACATGCTTATTGGTTACATACACACGTTATCGGGACTCATTGGTCCCAACTGACCCTCATTTCCCCTAAACACACTTTATTGGGGAATCATTGGTCCTAAACATGCTTATTGGTTACATACACACCTTATCGGGACTCATTGGCCCTAACTGACCTCATTGCCCCTAAACACACCTTATTGGCCCATAATTGGTCCTAAACATGCCTATTGGTTACATACACACCTTATCGGGAATCATTGGTCCCAAATGGCCCTCATTGCCCCTAAACACGCCTTATTGATGAGAGGTTAAAATGTACACTTTATTTTATATTAATCACTCCTTATACACACCAAGTTGAGTCTAAAGTATAGTGTTTTAATTGAGTTTTGGTGTTTAGTATGTTGAGATGAGAATGAGCTTAAATGGTATTATTAAGTTGAGCCCGGGCCTTAACACGTTAATGACTCAAACTTTATAACCATTCTTTATATTATTAGTGGCTAATTGTTTTTAAGTGAAAATAATATAAAAATAATACTTCATAATGATATGTGGTTTTTGTGAAACATGACTTCTTAAATAAAGAAGAACGAGAGCTGCAAATGGAATTGGGATTAGGGTGGCCCACATCACAATTAAAGTGAAAATCGCATCACGTGAAGCTCACCCTCAATTGTGTGATGCCACGGAAAAAGGGAAAATGGGCCTATGCCCATTTGAAAGAAATTGGCAGCAATATTAAACGGGGGATTCGACGGCAGAAGGGGGGATTCGAAAAAACCCTTAGAGGAGTTTTTGGAGTGACGGCAACCAGTGAACAAGAAGAGCGATTGGGAGATCTCCAACACCATCCGATCATCATTCCAACATTAAAACTCTTGTAATCGAATCATGGTTCATTCTTATGATTTAGTTTTTCCTTTAGTTATGAGTAGCTAAATTTCTTGTAACTGACTTCGGGTGAATAGTCGATTGACATGTGCTTATGATTGATTTTCAACTGTGATGAAGGATTCATTTTATGTAATCTGATTCCTTGCAATTAATTGAATTAAAATATTTATTGAATTATGACTTGTGTTGATTTCATCAATTGAATAGATTATCTATTGTGTGACCTATTGATTGATATTGATGCATAGTGCAGTATTCATAATTAGGTATTCATATAGTCATTGATTCAACAACAACGAATTGAATATCACTTCGATTAATTATATGCTGAATAGTGTTTGACATTATTTTCATCTAAATTGTTAATTGGTTTGCACATGTTGGTAGACTAGGATCCTGGAGTTGGTTACTTTCTCTTTAATTGTTAACAACATCAACTACAACTCATTTTTGCATAGGCAACGCAAGCCACTTTTTAATTATTTCCACTTTTTAAACTAATATCAACCATTGTTCCCTGTGTTCGACCCCTCTTCTTTATACTACAATTAAGTTCTAGATTAGGGTTATTATAAATGTTTTTGGTAGACCTTGACAACGCTATCAAAATGGCGCCGTTGCCGGGGAACAATTGCGCTTAGTATTAGTTTAAATTTTGTTTCTTGTTTATTGCAATTTAGTTAATTTTTTTTTTCTAGATTTACCGGGTATTTTGTTCTTTGTGTGCGCAGGTGACAGATCTTGTGCATGCATACACGAAGATCAGGCAGAATATCACCATTGAAATTTGATCCGGAAATTGAGAAGACTGCAAGAAAGAATAATCAAATCCGTGCACAGACAAAGATACAAAGAAAAATGAGTAATCCTGCGGATGTTAATGATTCGAATAAGGAGAAGAGACCGACTGGGTATGACGATGAGACCAATCCGTTCTCACCACTGCATGAAGGAAACGACAAAACCAAAGCCGGGGCACATCCTTACACGTCATCTTCTCAACAACAGTCGACTATGTTTGACGGCCCTTTCTTTCAAGGGCAGACTGGGAGGAAAGAACCGATTATTAAAGACAGAAAACCGGATGCAGTCCCTAAACCACAAGCAACCAAGGTTCAACATGCAACTCAAGATAGAACTCAAGGTAGACAGAACGTAAGGGTTGGAGAATTTGGGAATTATGGTAAATATCCGGGGTATCCAGGAGATGAAGAGGTTGAACCCGTGTTTGAATTTGCTGAACAACATGACGGCGATTCCGACGATCAGGAGGAAGAACTAGAGTATGATTTTGCTAGGGAGCCGGTGCACCGGGCACCGGTCAATCGAGAAAGAGTTCAAAACCGTCAGAATCGAGCTCCGGTGGATGATAGAAATCAAGTACCTCGAGGCGTGCCCCACTTTAATAACCCAAGGGGTCCACACTTGAGGTATGTTGATGGTGTACCCGTAGTCCAGGAACGAGCCCAACCACAAGGGGTAGATAGTCACTTCCGACCTATGGTGGTACCAAACTCTTCCGCAATTATACCGCCCACTTCAACTAGAGGAAGACAGTTTGAAGTGAGGCCTCAATATTTGGGGCATCTACCTGATTTTTATGGTAAACGAACGGAGGAACCATATTTACACATCTCAGCATTCGACTCCATTTGTTGTACCATTGGTGCGCCTGGGTTTTCATCGGAAGATGTTAAGTTGATGTTGTTCCAATTTACATTGAAAGACAAGGCGAGAAGTTGGTTTGCCACATTGCCACCGGGGTCGATTGGTACATGGCAAGAGATGCAAGAGGTATTTTTGGAGGAATATTACCCGAACAGTAAGACAAGTGAAGCCAGAAATGCGATCAGGAACTTTCAACAACACTCGGGTGAGGAGTTTCATGAGACCTTCACTCGGTTTAAGGAGTTGCTACGACAGTGTCCACATCATGAGATAGCAACTTGGGAACTAATCAAATGTTTATATGATGGGCTACTGCCGGAAGATCAAAGAGACTTGAAGTCAATGAGTGGGGGGACCATCTTGTCTAACATTGAAGCTACTGATTGGGGGTATTTTGAACAGTTAAGTGCCAGTTCTAAAAGGCAAGCACAGTCGGGTAGGAGATCGAGTGCGAGACAGACCGCAGTGAGAGCAGTAGACACAGCCGCAGAAGAAAAGATTGAGAAGCTCACACAGAAGAATCTACAGCTCGAAAAGCAAATGGCAAAAATGAGCCTAGGTAAGAAAAGTGAGGTAAAAGTGACTAACTCTTTTCCTGTTTGTACAGATTGCGGCGAGCTTGGACATTCCATGGAAGAGTGCCCGGAGTTGATGGGACAAGCTGAGGACGAGGTAGAGGTGAACCAGGTGTATGGAGAACGCACCAGAAACGATTTCAACTCCAACACTTACCATCCAAATCTTCGCAATCACCCTAACTTCAGGTACGGTAATTCAGATAACCAATTAAACCCTAACTTTCAAGGTACTGATGTGCAGGCAAGGAATCAAAACACTCAAAACAACCAAGGTGGTCAGCAACAGTACCAAAACCGTCAAGGTGGATACAATCAAGGGAGTTATCAGCGAAATACTTACAACCAGGGGAATCAAGGGTACCAACAGAAAAACTACCAAAAGCCACAGACTCAAGATGGAGGAAAAGACCCAATGACGGCAATGCTAGAGGAAATGAGAGCAATGAGGCAAGACATCAAGAGTATAATTCAGGGTAACGAGGTGAGAGACAAGACTGTTGCATCCTTGTCAAAGCAGGTAGGACAGTTAGCCTCTGATTTTGCAAGACGAGAACCCGGTAAGCTTCCGAGTGACACCAACACCAATCCACAACATCTGCAGTCATCCTCTGGTGTTGCAAAGAATGGTTCCTTCCACCAGGTAAGTGCTGTAACCTCTCTTCGAAATGGTAAGATTTATGATAACAAGGTTGGGAATTCATCATCACCATGGGGGGTTGATGGTGAAATTGAGGATTTAACCAATAGAGAGGAGAGTGAGGATGAGCAGGAAGTGGTTACAATTAATAAGCAGTCACCAAGTTTAAAACCGAAAGAACCAAAAATTTTTGAAAGTGGGAACGACAAAACGAATGAAAAGGTGGTGGTGAATACCACCGTCCCTTTCCCTTCGGCTTTGTTAGACCCGAAAAAGAAAAAGGTTGTAAATAAAAGGGGCCCACAATCGGATGAAATGTGGGAAGTGTTTAAACAAGTAAAAATTAACATACCTCTTTTAGATGCAATCAAACAGATTCCTGCTTACGCAAAGTACCTGAAAGAGATGTGCACTCAGAAACGGAATCATAAAATTCCGAAGGAACTAGCAATGCAATCAGATGTGAGTGCCATTATTTCAGGTACTCTTCCTCAAAAGTTGCAAGATCCAGGGGCACCAATTATTTCCATACAGGTTGGTGATTTTCAAATGACTCGTGCCCTCCTGGATCTCGGGGCTAGTGTGAGTATCTTACCAGGTAACTTATATGATCAGTATGATTTTGGGCCACTCAAGAAGGTGGAGACCACTGTGATTTTGGCTGATTTGACACCCAAATTACCAAGAGGAATTTTGACTGATGTAATTGTAAAAATTAATGAGTTTTATTATCCGGTCGATTTCTTGGTACTTGATTATGTCTCCGTTGATAAAACCAAGCAACCGACTGTGATATTGGGTCGTCCATTTTTAGCCACTTCGGACTCACAAATTAATTGCAGGTCAGGAACGGTGGACATGACATTTGGAAATCGGAAGCTGCGAATGAGTGTTTTTGGTCATGTGTCTAACTCACAGGTTACTGATGAATGTTTTATGACTGAGATTATTGCAGGAAACATGCCTCCTATGATTCCAACGAATGATGAGGATGGCACAGTTGAGGAAATGGCATTGTTTGGTAAGTCTTATGCAGGTACAGTGAAGAGTTTTGAGGAGGTTGACCTGGTGACTGAGGTGATGGCAGTGCAACAAGGGACACACCCATGGGCATATCACTTTGAACCATTACCGGATCATATCGACACAAAGTTGAAACCGTCATTGGAATCACCTCCAACACTTGAGCTCAAAGAGCTACCAAAACACCTTAAATATGCATTTGTAGGTGAAAATAACACTCTGCCTGTTATTATTGCTGCAGGTTTGACTGATGAACAGGAGAAGAGTTTGATGGCGGTGTTGGTAGCTAACAGGGCAGCTATAGGATGGACGATTGCAGATCTGAAAGGGATTAGTCCGGCCATTGTGATGCACAAAATCATCACTGAAGAAGGAGTGAAGCCATCACGAGATGCTCAAAGGCGGTTGAACCCGAACATGAAGGAAGTCGTGAAGAAAGAGGTACTGAAATGGCTAGACGCAGGTATTATTTATCCCATATCTGATAGTGCGTGGGTTAGCCCTACTCAGACGGTACCCAAGAAAGCTGGAATACAAATTGTCCGGAATGAGAGAGGAGAAGAGACAGCCACCCGACCGGTGACGGGGTGGCGGATTTGTGTTGATTACAGAAAGCTGAATGCTGCGACTTCGAAAGACCACTTTCCACTGCCGTTCATTGATCAAATAGTTGAAAAACTGTCAGGTCAGAAATTTTACTGCTTTCTAGATGGTTACTCCGGGTACAATCAGATAGCCATCCACCCGGAAGACCAACAAAAGACCACCTTTACATGCCCGTATGGTACTTTTGCGTTTAGGCGAATGCCATTCGGGTTGTGTAATGCCCCAGCCACCTTTCAAAGGTGTTTGATGAGTATATTCTCAGATATGGTTGGGGACTCACTAGAAATTTTCATGGACGATTTTTCTATCTTTGGGACTTCATTCGAAACATGTTTGCAACAACTGACAAAAGTTTTAAAACGTTGTGTCGAAACAAATTTAGTTCTAAGTTGGGAAAAGAGTCACTTTATGGTGAGTGAGGGTATTGTGTTAGGTCATGTTGTGTCTGAACGTGGGATGGAGGTTGATCGAGCAAAAATTCAAGTCATATCCACTCTACCTCCTCCCACAAATGTCAAAGGGGTAAGATCGTTTCTGGGACACGCGGGATTTTACAGGCGGTTTATAAAAGGGTTTAGTACTATAACAAAACCATTGTGCAAACTTTTGTTGAAAGATGAACCGTTTGTTTTTTATGAGGAGTGTGTCAAAGCTTTTAATAATTTAAAAGAACAACTTGTGGGAGCCCCAATACTGCAAGCACCGGACTGGTCAAAACCTTTTGAAATTATGTGCGATGCGAGTGACTTTGCAGTTGGGGCTGTTTTGGGGCAATGAGTCGATAAGAAACCGGTTGCGATATATTATGCCAGTAAAACTTTGGATTGTGCTCAATTAAATTATACAACTACTGAAAAGGAATTGCTTGCAGTTGTATTTTCTCTTGACAACACTACTACAAAAACTGCCTTCCTTGACACGCGAACGATGACACTCGAAAATTCTTGACGTGCAAAAACTGAAGTGTCAAAATAAAATGTCATTTATAGGTAATTCTTAAGAATTCATGACGCGCATTTTTGAGTGTCAAGAATTTCTGTCATATTTCAAAAAAAAAAAACACGGAGGACATATAAAAACCGCGTGTCAAGAAGAAAGTGTCGTCTTTTAATTTTTGGCTCCAAATTTCCCCCCAACAATTTGCCCTAATTTTCAATTTTCAGCCCTCTATTTTCCCCCACACCCGTCTCCTCCATCTCACTCTGTATATTTCCCTCACACACACTTTCACTCGTAAATCTACAGATCTCGTAAATCTTGGAAGCAAAGCTTCGTCTCTCCCTTTCCCTTAGGTCACAAAACTCGAGCGAGTCTACAGATCAGACCGCCCACTCGCCCCCTATCTATCCATCTTTCACTTTCCCTCCCTTTCCAGTTTGTCATCTCCACTGTTTTCGTTAGGGTTTCAGATATATACATACAATCGTCCGCCATGGGCAACAACAAGAAAGAACACTTTGACGTCTCAGATCTAGGCGCCTCTCTACCGGCCGCTGCTGCAGGTACCTTCACACCTTACCCCTAACATACTCTTACGCCAGATTAATTTCAACTTTAGTTTGATTTCGTTAATCCTGCAGCTCTCAGTGCGGAGGATCGTGTCGGGCTTGTAAACGCTTTAAAGGTGGTTTTCTGACTTTCTCCTGTTTTGATTTGTGCTTTTGATATACGTGACGAGTTTTATTTTATCTAGGGTTTGTTGTTCTGTTATTTGACTGGTGTTCTATTTGCAGGATAAGCTTCAGAACCTGGCGGGGCAGCACTCGGATGTTCTCGAGAATTTGAGTCCAGTGGTCCGGAAGAGAGTTGAGGTTTTAAGAGAAATTCAGGTAAAAATGATCAAATAATTCCCAATACAATGTTTTTTATGCTCGTTAACTGAACATTTGTGGTTTGAAGAGTGTTTGATGTGTACTGAAACTATTTATTGCCTCTTGAAGTTGTTATAATTAGTCATTTTTGACATAGTATGTGTCGAAATTGGAGAATCAAGATACTGTTAAGTAATTTAGTTTGGGGGACTATTACAAGTTAGGTAATATATGTAGAGTTTTATCAGGGAAAGTGATTGACAGGACACATGACGGGTTGGTGAGAGATAAATGAGACTTGCTCCGATGAGAAATGGTCTTTATTATGGTTGTCTTGAACATGGGAATCGTATGCTCAAATTTGTGTCTTGGCTAACAATAAAATCTTCTTCTGAAAGATTCCTGGCAACTTTAGATGTATACACAAAACTATGCTATGATATGCTTTACTCACTTTGTAATTAATACTTCCAATTAACTCTTTCCTGTTGATTGTACATGTATTAGTTTCTCCTCCAAAATGAATATGTTATTCCAGTTATATCTATTTTCTATTTTCTTTGTTGTTATGTATTTCTATCGTTAAGGGCATTGTCGAACAATTATTAGTTTATTCTAGTTCTAACAACTTTTTATTACATTTTGGTTGATGTAACTTTTGTGTTAATTGCATAGTCAAAGTATTATTTGTTTGTACAGATGTTATCTTGTCATGGTGAAAATTAATTTTTTAGGGGGGGGGGGGGGTGGTGGTTTTAGTTTGCTTTTGATTGTGGTACAAGTGCATTCTTTTTTTAGTTTTCTGCATTCAGTATGGTTTTTATTTGATCACCCGTAATGTATATATTATATGTCGCAATGCTAAATGATACTGTTATTATATTTACATTCAACAGAGTGAACACGATGAGCTTGAGGCCAAATTTTTTGAAGAAAGAGCTGCTCTTGAAGCAAAATACCAAAAATTATACGCCCCACTATATTCTAAGGTAATCACATACTTTGCTCTGGTTTTACTGATTCTTTTTCGTCTATAAATTTTGCTATAACTTTTTCCCCTTAGATTACATCCTTCATGTCAAAAAGATCAGCATGTTTCCTTTTTAAGAGAGAATTTAAATGTCAGAACTCAGAAGAATAAAAACAACTTTCACTTAGATATCTTTAAAATACATGTATTCTCATCAATATTTAAACCAGTGTACCTAACCATGCTCTGGAACTGCAGAGATATGATATAGTGAATGGTGTTGAAGTTGGAGTGAATGATGAATATCCAATGGATGCAGATGATAAATCAAAAGAAGGTACCTAAGCCTTTTACTATTTTTTTGCACTTTCACTGTTAATGTTAACTCAATGTAACTCCTGCAAAATGTCTCTTTACAGAAAAGGGTGTGCCAAATTTTTGGTTAAATATATATACGACTGAATCTTTCTTTATAGCTGAACATGTTCCTCGTTGTTGTCCTTATATAATTTGTGTTTGGATGTTTTTTTTGATGATTAGACACTTTTTTATGAGATATAATAGGTGTTATGATAAATTTCACATCTATATCAAGTTATGATGTACATAGCTTGAGTTACTATTCATATGTGATTTGCTTCAATGTCCAATAGCTAATCATGTTTACGTTTGAGTTTAGCAACATAAATATTTATTTGAAATGTTTTCTTCATTTGATGATTGGACCAGATTTGTGATACATGTTAAACACTTAGGATAGGGTTTTTATGTTTTGGTGATTACAACTTCTTATGATTTATACTTATGAGTTGCAGAACACATGAGAAGTTATTATTTGATTCTTATTATTAAAATCTGCCCTGCACACTCAGTCCTCTGATTTGTAAGTTTTGTTTTCATGAACTTGTTACACAGATGAACATGGACATATAATTGGAAATGAGAACTTTTTAAGCTCTTGGATTAATAGCTTCTGTCAAATCTTGACAGGTAGGTTAGATATGGTGGATCATGATGTTGTTGAGCTAAACAATCTACACAGGCAGGTACAAACGTAGTAATCAGCGAATCACTTATCAACATCAACTAATGTCAAACATTATTTTCTACCAATGTTTACATCATTTTCTGGGTGGGTGCTCTTTGAACTATGCTAGACAATATTTCATATTATCCATGGTGAAGCATATATAGGCTGGTCTAAAGTAGAATCTGCTGCAACAGCATGCCGTTCGTTTGTTATTCTTGTTGATCCTACACCAACTAATTAAAACCATGCTTTGTTAATTGTGTTTACTTGGAGGTTGTTGGAAGAACTAATTCCATTTCTATCTTATGCACACTTCACAAACAAGTTTTGATAAAGTTAGGACATGAGAATTTAAAAAAAAAATACATGGTTGATTCAGCAGATTGGTATAAAACACACACAGTTTGTAGGCTTTGTATTATGAATATTTTAAAAGAGAAATCTCACAACAAACTTCTATACAAGTTGGATATGGTTTATAAACTAGATTTAACTATTCTTCACATAATTGTATGCCTCAAGGATTCTGTCATCCAAATGCCAACTTTCTTTTTTCTTTACATTTTCTTTAATTTTGACATGTTTATAAAAAAAAATACAATTATTTCCTGAACTGTGTTTGTGATGGCATATAAAAGAATAAAGTTTCATCAAAGAAGAGGCAATGGGTGAGTATACCTTATATGTAGCCAAGCCCAAATCCTAATCATTTTAGTGTGAGTATAGTCACTAATCAGCAACAATTTAAAGTTGTTATCCCACTTCCCATCAAGCCATCTTATATATACAGACTTGGTTACCTTGTGTTCTGTTATCTTTTACTTCTCTTACCAAGATTTCCTTGGCAGATATTTGATGGTCATAATGGGTCTGCAGCAACTATATATACTAAGGAGAACCTTTTAAACAATGTCTTGGGAGCATTTTTCCTAAAGACCTTAACCGAGATGAATGGGCTACTGGTGTATGCAAATTTTATTTTCTTAAAAGGTTTGTGTGCTACATCTATTAATTCTAAGTGCAATTTCAGGGACAACTAATTTGCTGAGTTAACTGTTGCTGACCAGCAACCATTCAGGTTAGTAGATCCTTGATTTATTAGATTGTTTTGAGTCAACTAAACCAACTGATGATAGACTTTAATACGGATCTATGAGCTTTTGAATCACCAAAATCCAAGTTCGTATGACCAAGATATGACCAAAGCAAGCTTAACGGGTCAAAAATCATCCATCAGGTTACAGCTGCGATTTATGGAATTTATGGCAATTGTAAGATTACAGGTTCTTACGAACTTTGATATGTTGATGCAGGTTTTGTTTTAGGTCTCAATTTCGTGCAAGATAATGGCCTCTACAGTTGCAAACTTGTGGTAATAGTTACATTTCATTTGTTTGGTTGTCCTAATATGCTTTGTGTACTCAATGTGGTTATACACCTAACTCAGTCATCTGATTATTTAATCTCATTTATATCAATCTAAAATCTTAATGTGGTGTTTTACTAATTTTTTAATGAGATTATAAGCTTTTTAAGAGGTTTGAAATCGATACTTTTCTTATAGTTTTTTGTGTTTTACATGACGTAGGTGTTTAGATAAGTTATGATTTTGAAGCTGAGATGATTTTGAATGATGCAAGTATGATGTAGGTGTTTAGATATTTAGGAGATAGCTTGAATGATTTTGAATGACGCAAATATGATGCAGGTAGTGTTTAAGTATTTAGGAAACAGTTTGATTTTGATGTGCTTAATTAATAATGTATAAAATGATTGATTAGTGAAGTGCTTGAATTCATACGATTATGCTGCAGGTGCAATTGGGTACAAACTCTGGGTGTAGTGTGCAAACTCTAAGAGAAATGTCTGACTGTTTTGGAGCATGAATCATTGAGCAGGGAAACTGAGACTACAAATATGAATAACCATTCAAGGTTGACTACTCTGGTTTGACATTTTGCATATCATGTTTATACATATTTTCTTACATATCTTAACCTTTTTATGTAGTCGTTCACATGCTATATTCACCATCGCAGTTGAACAAATACGCAAAACAAATTCTGGTAATAGTAACTCAAATGAATCTATGAGTGATGAATATCTTTGTGCTAAGTTACATTTAGTCGATCTTGTTGGATCAGCCCTGTTGTGGTGGCAAACAACAGCAAAACAGCAGCAATCTGCTGTTGTTTGTCGACTACTGTTAGGTGGCCAAATATGTATGGACTATGGACCAGCAAAACAACAGCAAAACATCAGCAAAACAACATTTGCTGTAAATTATGTCTGATACAGGTTATTTGGACCAAGTTTTAGCAGAGGGTGCAAGCAAAGCTGCAGATATGGCATATTAGCAGGCATGTTTTCATTCTTTTAGCACGTTTATATTGATGTATGGAGTCTCAAAAATGTTTTTAGACTTGGTTGGCTGGCTCTTTTGAAGCCTAAAAACGTCCTTAATTTTATGTACACACAAGTGTGTTGAAGACTTTCACTTGAACTTCTGTTGGACATAACCATATACTCATTAACCTTGTCAGGACTGTTAATGAGTATATTTTTTTTCAGCTAGCACCATACGGTATTAAGAATTGAAGAAAAGAAATGTCCAGCTGGAGCAAGCTATGGTGCAGGTCAATGGTGTGGGTTCTTGGCTAAAGATGTGAGGAGCATGTTGGTCGAGAGAGAGGAGAGCCATCCAGATTTCATTCTTAATTGGAGCCAACAAGAGATTTCATTCTTAATTGATATTTATAAAATGTATTATTTTACTATTAGTGTATATTTATTTTGTATTATCAGGTTAATTGTTATTTAATGTTAAATTAGTGATTATATTAATTTTTTTTATTTTTTATTTTTACTTTCTTGACGCGCAAATCTGCGTGTCATAAACAGACGACACAAAAAATATTATAAATAAAAAATATATTAATCACAGACGACACCCTTTCTTGACGCGCAAAATGGGTGTCAAGAATGGAGTGTCAAGGATAGCGTGTCATTGTTCGCGCGTCAAGAGCTTCTTGACACGCATTTTGCGCGTCAAGAAGCTTCTTGACCCCCGCATCCTTGACGCGCATTTGCGTGTCAAGAAGGCACTTTCTTGACGCGCAATGCACGTCAAGAATGCCAGTTTTTGTAGTAGTG
>JBCNJP010000012.1:75979152-76011589 GCA_039602395.1 Deinandra increscens subsp. villosa | reverse complement strand
AAGTACATTTTATTTATATATTAATCATCCCTTAACACATCGAGTTGGGCGTAAAGTATATTAATTTAATCGGTTTTAGTGTTTAGTATTCATAAAATAAATGTGCTTAAAATTATTACTATTATACTAGATGCTAGCTATACCGAGCAACAACCCAACTTCGTAATTATTTGTACGGATTATTAGTTCCTAATTATCCAAAACTAAATGAAAAGTTAAGTGACAAGAAAATTAATGTATATTGTTTGGTGGTGGTTTCGAGAAGTAATAAAAGAAATTAGTGTGGTGAATAAATTAAATCCAAGTTTTAGTTGTGTACTATGTGCAGGTGTTGTGCTGAACATAAAAATTTAAAGAAAAAGAGAATGTGAATTGAACTAAAGTCACGTGGGCTGCATTTAGGAAAATTTATATATTTGAAGTGGGCTGACATAATCTTGGATCAAGAATTGGGCCACCGTTCACGTGGCTTGGAGTTGGGCTGCAAAACACAAACGTGGAGGGCAGCAAATAAAAGGCATTCGACAACTTTGAGGGGGGGGGGGATTTCGACAGAAAGCTCTGACGGCAGCTTTGGTGGGCAGAAAACCGTGACGGCAAGAGAACAGAAGTAGGCGATTGGGAGAGCTCCAATACCATCATATCATCATCATTCCAACATAAAAAACTCGTAATCGAATCATGGTTCATTCTTATGAATTATTTTTGTCTTTAGTCATGAGTAGCTAAATTTCTTGTAACTGACTTTGGGTGAATAGTCTATTGACATGTGCTTATGATTGATTATCAACTGTGATGAAGGACTCTTTTTATGTAATCTGATTTCTTGCAATTAATCGAATTAAAATATTTATTGAATTATGACTTGTGTTGATTTCATCAATTGAATAGATTATCTATTGTGTGACCTATTGATTGATCTTGATGCATAGTGCAGTATTCATAGTTAGGTATTCATATAGTCATTGATTCAACAACAACGAATTGAATATCACTTCGATTAATTATATGCTGAATAGTGTTTGACATTATTTTCATCTAAATTGTTAATTGGTTTGCACATGTTGATAGACTAGGATCCTGGAGTTGGTTATTTTTCCTCTTTAATTGTTAACAACATCAACTACAACTCAATTTTGCATAGGCAACGCAAGCCACTGTTTAATTATTTTCACTTTTTAAACTAATATCAACCATTGTTCCCTGTGTTCGACCCCTCTTCTTTATACTACAATTAAGTTCTAGATTAGGGTTATTATAAATGTTTTTGGTAGACCTTGACACCGCTATCAAAATGGCGCCGTTGCCGGGGAACAATTGCGCTTTGTATTAGTTTAAATTTTGTTTCTTGTTTATTGCAATTTAGTTATTTTTTTTTTAATTTTTTATTTATTTATTTATTTTTTTATTTTCTAGATTTACCGGGTATTTTGTTCTTTGTGTGCGCAGGTGACAGATCTTGTGCATGCATACACGAAGATCAGGCAGAATATCGCCATTGAAATTTGATCCGGAAATTGAGAAGACTGCAAGAAAGAATAATCAAATCCGTGCACAGACAAAGATACAAAGAAAAATGAGTAATCCTGCGGATGTTAATGGTTCGAATAAAGAGAAGAGACCGACTGGGTATGACGATGAGACCAATCCGTTCTCACCACTGCATGAAGGAAACGACAAAACCAAAGCCGGGGCACATCCTTACACGTCATCTTCTCAACAACAGTCGACTATGTTTGACGGCCCTTTCTTTCAAGGGCAGACTGGGAGGAAAGAACCGATTATTAAAGACAGAAAACCGGATGCAGTCCCTAAACCACAAGCAACCAAGGTTCAACATGCAACTCAAGATAGAACTCAAGGTAGACAGAACGTAAGGGTTGGAGAATCTGGGAATTATGGTAAATATCCGGGGTATCCAGGAGATGAAGAGGTTGAACCCGTGTTTGAATTTGCTGAACAACATGACGGCGATTCCGACGATCAGGAGGAAGAACTAGAGTATGATTTTGCTAGGGAACCGGTGCACCGGGCACCGGTCAATCGAGAAAGAGTTCAAAACCGTCAGAATCGAGCTCCGGTGGATGATAGAAATCAAGTACCTCGAGGCGTGCCCCACTTTAATAACCCAAGGGGTCCACACTTGAGGTATGTTGATGGTGTACCCGTAGTCCAGGAACGAGCCCAACCACAAGGGGTAGATAGTCACTTCCGACCTATGGTGGTACCAAACTCTTCCGTAATTATACCGCCCACTTCAACTAGAGGAAGACAGTTTGAAGTGAGGCCTCAATATTTGGGGCATCTACCTGATTTTTATGGTAAACGAACGGAGGAACCATATTTACACATCTCAGCATTCGACTCCATTTGTTGTACCATTGGCGCACCTGGGTTTTCATCGGAAGATGTTAAGTTGATGTTGTTCCAGTTTACATTGAAAGATAAGGCGAGGAGTTGGTTTGCCACATTGCCACCGGGTTCGATTGGTACATGGCAAGAGATGCAAGAGGTATTTTTGGAGGAATACTACCCGAACAGTAAGACAAGTGAAGCTAGAAATGCGATCAGAAACTTTCAACAACACTCGGGTGAGGAGTTTCATGAGACCTTTACTCGGTTTAAGGAGTTGCTAAGACAGTGTCCACATCATGAGATAGCAACTTGGGAACTAATCAAATGTTTATATGATGGGTTACTGCCGGAAGATCAAAGAGACCTGAAGTCAATGAGCGGGGGGACCATCTTGTCTAACATTGAAGCTACTGATTGGGGGTATTTTGAACAGTTAAGTGCCAGTTCTAAAAGGCAAGCACAGTCGGGTAGGAGATCGAGTGCGAGACAGACCGCAGTGAGAGCAGTAGACACAGCCGCAGAAGAGAAGATTGAGAAGCTCACACAGAAGAATCTGCAGCTCGAAAAGCAAATGGCAAAAATGAGCCTAGGTAAGAAAAGTGAGGTAAAAGTGACTAACTCTTTTCCTGTTTGTACAGATTGCGGCGAGCTTGGACATTCCATGGAAGAGTGCCCGGAGTTGATGGGACAAGCTGAGGACGAGGTAGAGGTGAACCAGGCGTATGGAGAACGCACCAGAGACGATTTCAACTCCAACACTTACCATCCAAATCTTCGCAATCACCCCAACTTCAGGTATGGCAATCCAGATAACCAATTAAACCCTAACTTTCAAGGTACTGATGTGCAGGCAAGGAATCAAAACACTCAAAACAACCAAGGTGGTCAGCAACAGTACCAAAATCGTCAAGGTGGATACAATCAAGGGAGTTATCAGCGAAATACTTACAACCAGGGAAATCAAGGGAATCAAGGGTACCAACAGAAAAACTACCAAAAGCCACAGACTCAAGATGGAGGCAAAGACCCAATGACGGCAATGTTAGAGGAAATGAGAGCAATGAGGCAAGACATCAAGAGTATAATTCAGGGTAACGAGGTGAGAGATAAGACCGTTGCATCCTTGTCAAAGCAGGTAGGACAGTTAGCCTCTGATTTTGCAAGACGAAAACCCGGTAAGCTTCCGAGTGACACCAACACCAATCCACAACATCTACAGTCATCCTCTGGTGTTGCAAAGAATGGTTCCTTTCCATCAGGTAAGTGCTGTAACCTCTCTTCGAAATGGTAAGATTTATGATAACAAGGTTGGGAATTCATCATCACCTTGGGGGGTTGATGGTGAAATTGAGGATTTAACCAATAGAGAGGAGAGTGAGGATGAGCAGGAAATGATTAAAATTAATAAGCAGCCACCAAGTTTAAAACCGAAAGAACCAAAAATTTTTGAATGTGGGAACGACAAAACGACTGAAAAGGTGGTGGTGAATACCACCGTCCCTTTCCCTTCGGCTTTGTTAGACCCGAAAAAGAAAAAAGTTGTAAATAAGAGGGGCCCACAATCGGATGAAATGTGGGAAGTGTTTAAACAAGTAAAAATCAACATACCTCTTTTAGATGCAATTCAACAGATTCCTGCTTACGCAAAGTACCTGAAAGAGATGTGCACTCAGAAACGGAATCATAAAATTCCAAAGGAACTAGCAATGCAATCAGATGTGAGTGCCATTATTTCAGGTACTCTTCCTCAAAAGTTGCAAGATCCAGGGACACCAATTATTTCCATACAAGTTGGTGATTTTCAAATGACTCGTGCCCTCCTGGATCTTGGGGCTAGTGTGAGTATCTTACCAGGTAACTTGTATGATCAGTATGATTTTGGGCCACTCAAGAAGGTGGAGACCACTGTGATTTTGGCTGATTTGACACCCAAATTACCAAGAGGAATTTTGACTGATGTAATTGTAAAAATTAATGAGTTTTATTATCCGGTCGATTTCTTGGTACTTGATTATGTCTCTGTTGATAAAACCAAGCAACCGACTGTGATACTGGGTCGTCCATTTTTAGCCACTTCGGACTCACAAATTAATTGCAGGTCAGGAACGGTGGACATGACATTTGGAAATCGGAAGCTGCGAATGAGTGTTTTTGGTCATGTGTCTAACTCACAGGTTACTGATGAATGTTTTATGACTGAGATTATTGCAGGAAACATGCCTCCTATGATTCCAACGAATGATGAGGATGGCACAGTTGAGGAGATGGCATTGTTTGGTAAGTCTTATGCAGGTACAGTGAAGATTTTTGAGGAGGTTGACCTGGTGACTGAGGTGATGGCAGTGCAACAAGGACCACACCCATGGGCATATCACTTTGAACCATTACCGGATCACATCGACACAAAGCTGAAACCGTCATTGGAATCACCTCCAACACTTAAGCTCAAAGAGCTACCAAGACACCTTAAATATGCATTTGTAGGTGAAAATAACACTCTGCCTGTTATTATTGCTGCAGGTTTGACTGATGAACAGGAGAAGAGTTTGATGGCGGTGTTGGTAGCTAACAGGGCAGCTATAGGATGGACGATTGCAGATCTAAAAGGGATTAGTCCGGCCATTGTGATGCACAAAATCATCACTGAAGAAGGAGTGAAGCCATCACGAGATGCTCAAAGGCGGTTGAACCCGAACATGAAGGAAGTCGTGAAGAAAGAGGTACTGAAATGGCTAGACGCAGGTATTATTTATCCCATATCTGATAGTGCGTGGGTTAGCCCTACTCAGACGGTACCCAAGAAAGCTGGAATACAAATTGTCCGGAATGAGAGAGGAGAAGAGACAGCCACCCGACCGGTGACGGGGTGGCGGATTTGTGTTGATTACAGAAAGCTGAATGCCGCGACTTCGAAAGACCATTTTCCACTGCCGTTCATTGATCAAATAGTTGAAAAACTGTCAGGTCAGAAATTTTACTGCTTTCTAGATGGTTACTCCGGGTACAATCAGATAGCCATCCACCCGGAAGACCAACAAAAGACCACCTTTACATGCCCGTATGGTACTTTTGCGTTTAGGCGAATGCCATTCGGGTTGTGTAATGCCCCAGCCACCTTCCAAAGGTGTATGATGAGTATATTCTCAGATATGGTTGGGGACTCACTAGAAATTTTCATGGACGATTTTTCTATCTTTGGGACTTCATTCGAAACATGTTTGCAACAACTGACAAAAGTTTTAAAACGTTGTGTCGAAACAAATTTAGTTCTAAGTTGGGAAAAGAGTCACTTTATGGTGAGTGAGGGTATTGTGTTAGGTCATGTTGTGTCTGAACGTGGGATGGAGGTTGATCGAGCAAAAATTCAAGTCATATCCACTCTACCTCCTCCCACGAATGTCAAAGGGGTAAGATCATTTTTGGGACACGCGGGATTTTACAGGCGGTTTATAAAAGGGTTTAGTACTATAACAAAACCATTGTGCAAACTTTTGTTGAAAGATGAACCGTTTGTTTTCGATGAGGAGTGTGTCAAAGCTTTTAATAATTTAAAAGAACAACTTGTGGGAGCCCCAATACTGCAAGCACCGGATTGGTCAAAACCTTTTGAAATTATGTGCGATGCGAGTGACTTTGCAGTTGGGGCTGTTTTGGGGCAACGAGTCGATAAGAAACCGGTTGCGATATATTATGCCAGTAAAACTTTGGATTGTGCTCAATTAAATTATACAACTACTGAAAAGGAATTGCTTGCGGTTGTATTTTCTCTTGACAAATTCAGGTCTTACATATGGGGAAGCAAAGTGATTGTGTACTCAGATCACACTGCTGTCCGGTATCTGCTGGAGAAGAAGGATGCAAAACCACGATTGATTCGTTGGGTTTTGTTGTTGCAGGAGTTTGATTTAGAAATACGAGACAAGAAGGGGACGGAGAATGTGGTAGCGGACCATTTGTCGCGTTTACCACATATCGATACTGATACATCGAATGACATTAAGGAGACCTTCCCTGATGAGTTCTTGTTAGAGGTATCCACAGCTCCATGGTATGCTAATATTGTTAATTTCTTGGTTGCAGGTACATTTCCCGAACATTGGAACAAACAAAGGAAGAAACGATTGAGAGAGCAAGCCAAACGGTATATTTGGGATGAACCAGACTTGTTCAAAGTAGGTGAAGATCAACTGATCAGAAGATGCATCCCGGAAGAAGAGGTTAGGGGTGTGTTGGATTCGGCTCATATGTCGCCTTGTGGAGGACACTTTAGCGGTCAGAAGACGGGTCACAAAGTGCTTCAGAGTGGTCTTTATTGGCCATCATTGTTCAAAGATGCAGCAGAATTTGCAAAACATTGCACATGGTGCCAACGAATGGGGAGTGTTCAGATGAGAGATGAAATGCCCATGCAACCGATCCTAGCGATTGAGATCTTCGATATATGGGGCATCGATTTTATGGGACCGTTTCCAAATTCGGGGGGGGGGGGTAATTTATATATATTAGTGGCGGTGGACTACGTCTCAAAGTGGATTGAGGCTGTCGCCACTAAAACCAATGACCATAAAGTGGTTTGCAAATTTGTGCTTGAAAACATTTTTTCGCGATTCGGAATCCCCCGCGCGATCATAAGTGATGGGGGATCGCATTTTAAAAATCCGTTTTTGGCTAAGCTACTTAAACGCTATGGGTAGATCACCGAATCGCTACCCCATACCACCCGCAAACCAATGGTCAAGTAGAGGTTTCTAATAGGCAGATAAAAGAGATTTTGCAAAAGACCGTGCGAGCCGACCGGAAGGTTTGGTCAAGTAAGTTGAATGACGCCTTGTGGGCGTACCGCACGGCTTACAAAACTGCCATTGGAACCACCCCGTATCGCTTGGTTTACGGGAAGGGTTGTCATTTACCAATTGAAATTGCTCATCGTGCTTTATGGGCCATTAAGAACGTTAACGTTGATTATGACAATGCATGTAAGATCAGAAAGTTGAACATCACCGAGTTGGAGGAGTTGAGAAATGAAGCATACGAGTGTCAGGAAGCGTATAAGGAAAAGACGAAAAAGGTGCATGATGCAAAGATCAAGAAGAAAGTCTTTGAAGTTGGTCAATGGGTTTGGTTGTACAACTCGCGCCTCAAGATTTTTCCGGGTAAGTTAAAGAGCAAATGGGTTGGACCGTATCAAATTACGAGAATTGGTGATCACGGGGATATCGAGATTGAAGATTTCGAGGATCATGTGAAACAAGTGGTGAACGGTCATAGATTGAAACCTTATTTGCATCTGAATGAGATCAACGGACCCGGAAACGAAATGGAAGCGTTGACATTGGAGTTGGTACCACACGTCGAGAACTGAAAGGATGAAGCTTTACGTCTAGCTGAAGACGCGTAAACTTAGCGCTTCCGGGAGGCAACCCGATAACTTTGTGGGTGTGTTCTCTAGAAACCCTCACGAGACTTCACTCGTCCACTCGGGCTACCGAGGGGTTTAAAAGGCTTGTTGCATACGCTAAATGCAACCGTGATTCCTACGAAAGTGAGTTTAAGATTTGTACTACTTATGTTTTGTTTTTTTAGTGTGCTTGTTTTGCAGCTTGCTTGGCTGAGTTCAAGTGTGGGGAGGAGTTATAGGAGCGCCTGCTATTCCTATAATTTTCAATTATATCCAGGTCTATGTACTCTTTCCATACTCTTGTAGTTTTACTTTTGCAAGTTTGTTTATTTTTATTCTTCTTTATTTTAGTTGTTTCTTTAATCACATTGAGAACAATGTGTCACTCAAGTGTGGGGAGGGGATAACATTTTAGGGTGTTTCGTGTGTTTAAAAAAAAATTAATAATAAAAAAAAAAATCCAAAAAAAAATTAAAAAATTGAAAAATGTCTTTGGAAAAATTGCAAAATCATGGAAAATGATAGTACAATTGGGAATCGGTTTTCAAATATAAAAATAAAGAAGGAAAAGGGAAAGTGGTAAGAAAAGGAGAGAATGGAAAATGTATCTAATTTGTGATGTGTCGGTAGGCCCAACTGACCTAGGAAATGCTTAATTATCCCATTGTGTTTATTGTTGTATAAATATGTAATTATATCAGTCTGCTAGTGGCTTCCCATTTTAGAGGTGATAGGGAGATTGAAACTGATGACTAGGAGGAAAAAAACCACTTTAAGTTAGAGACTTATATGTCCTTAGAATAACTTGGCACATTATGATCTTTTTGCGAAAGCAAATCCGAGAAATAATGGCGCCCCATCTTTCCATCTTTGAGCATATTAGGTAAATAATTTGGTTAATAATTTTAGAGTGAAGGGACAAAATACTCATGTACAAACTAAGGATAGTATCCCGTGGTGCGTGCCTCTGATGATGTTCTAGATCTCGCGGGCAAAATACTCACGTATGATTTCGGGGGTAAGACCTTGTGAAAGAATGCCTCTGATGATGTTCGTTGGTAATCATAGTTAAAATTAACCAATTATAAGAAAAAAAAATTGAAAAAAAAAAAGAGAAAAAAAAAGAAAAAATAATAATAGCAAATTAGAGAAATAAATGCTATCCATCTATTCCATCATTCTGTGAACATATGAGTATCTGGTTTAAAGGCGGGTGGGGAAAATCTATAAATATCATCTTAAATACCCTTTGCTTTGACTGAATTTGATTCACAAGTAGGTTGAACTTGAACTTTCTGAATGTGGGACACATAGGCAGACTGATAACTTTATTCGGTAAATTATAAACACTTTGGGGGCGAAACAAAAGGTCAGTGGTTGGGTTTATTCGGACCGAAGTACTGGCAATTGCAGTTAGTTCATGTGATTACATTAAGGTTTGTGGAATTGAATTGGTGGACAAATTAAAGAGTTAATTGATTTTGAGATTGATTTCCCAATTATGATTCCATTGCAGTTTTCCGGGACGAAAAAAAGATAAGTGTGGGGATGTGATGAGTGACTTAAAAGTACATTTTATTTATATATTAATCATCCCTTAACACATCGAGTTGGGCGTAAAGTATATTAATTTAATCGGTTTTAGTGTTTAGTATTCATAAAATAAATGTGCTTAAAATTATTACTATTATACTAGATGCTAGCTATACCGAGCAACAACCCAACTTCGTAATTATTTGTACGGATTATTAGTTCCTAATTATCCAAAACTAAATGAAAAGTTAAGTGACAAGAAAATTAATGTATATTGTTTGGTGGTGGTTTCGAGAAGTAATAAAAGAAATTAGTGTGGTGAATAAATTAAATCCAAGTTTTAGTTGTGTACTATGTGCAGGTGTTGTGCTGAACATAAAAATTTAAAGAAAAAGAGAATGTGAATTGAACTAAAGTCACGTGGGCTGCATTTAGGAAAATTTAAATATTTGAAGTGGGCTGACATAATCTTGGATCAAGAATTGGGCCACCGTTCACGTGGCTTGGAGTTGGGCTGCAAAACACAAACGTGGAGGGCAGCAAATAAAAGGCATTCGACAACTTTGAGGGGGGGGGGGGATTTCGACAGAAAGCTCTGACGGCAGCTTTGGTGGGCAGAAAACCGTGACGGCAAGAGAACAGAAGTAGGCGATTGGGAGAGCTCCAATACCATCATATCATCATCATTCCAACATCAAAAACTCGTAATCGAATCATGGTTCATTCTTATGAATTATTTTTGTCTTTAGTCATGAGTAGCTAAATTTCTTGTAACTGACTTTGGGTGAATAGTCTATTGACATGTGCTTATGATTGATTATCAACTGTGATGAAGGACTCATTTTATGTAATCTGATTTCTTGCAATTAATCGAATTAAAATATTTATTGAATTATGACTTGTGTTGATTTCATCAATTGAATAGATTATCTATTGTGTGACCTATTGATTGATCTTGATGCATAGTGCAGTATTCATAGTTAGGTATTCATATAGTCATTGATTCAACAACAACGAATTGAATATCACTTCGATTAATTATATGCTGAATAGTGTTTGACATTATTTTCATCTAAATTGTTAATTGGTTTGCACATGTTGATAGACTAGGATCCTGGAGTTGGTTATTTTTCCTCTTTAATTGTTAACAACATCAACTACAACTCAATTTTGCATAGGCAACGCAAGCCACTGTTTAATTATTTTAACTTTTTAAACTAATATCAACCATTGTTCCCTGTGTTCGACCCCTCTTCTTTATACTACAATTAAGTTCTAGATTAGGGTTATTATAAATGTTTTTGGTAGACCTTGACACCGCTATCACCTAAACTTTCTTTTATCTCATTAATCACTTCTTTAGGCATTTCATCAAACACTTTGGATGCAACTTTTATGTATACAGAAGAATTTGGATCATAAGGGGACAATGTATCCTTTAGTTTAGGGCTAAGGAAAATGCATCATTTAAAGATCGAAGACTATATTGATGCCACTGGATAAAAACATCACCAATTTCTGGTCTTAGACCATCAATAAAGAGGTATATGGCATAACCCTCACTGATTTTAACCTTCTTTAACAAAAAATAGAATTCATCACAATAGTTGCTAACCATACCTTCTTGTCTCAGTGACATAAGTGCCTCAAAAGAATCTTCCATGATTGATTTTTGTTGCTGCTCTGAATCACTGGTCTTAGTTTTTGCTTCAATTTCTTCTTGAGTTGCCAACCTAATCACCACACAATGAGTTTTTGATAGAAATCGAGCCCGTTCCAAGGAAAGAACGGCTCTGATACCTTTGATACGATCGATTTAGAGAGTAGTAGAAGAACACATAGAAGAAGAAGGGTTTACTTAAAATCATCCATGCTTCATTTCCTTTGTGGTGGTTTATTTAATAATAGCCCTAGTACAATAACCATTCACGACTATAGTCCCCCCATTTCATAATAATGACTAATAACCCCCTTATACAATTTATCACGTATTGTTATGGATCGGTACATTGCAAGGTATGGGACTTGTCCCACATTGGTTGTATGGGCAACTGATGTGGGGTTTATAGGCCAAGTGGGCTCTCTCACCCATCAGACTAGTCTTTTGGGTTGAGTTCTCATGTTTGGTCTGTAACAATGGTATCAGAGCCAGACTCGTAATAGTGGCCCACGGAGTGGTGGCCTAGAGGAAACTAGCCGTGACCAACGAGACCTCGAAGTGGTAGCCTGGAGAGAGCTAGCCGTGACCAACGTGACCGTGGCCAACGAGGACGTTGGCCCTTAAGGAGGGTCGATTGTTATGGTTCGGTAACATTGTAAGGTATGGGACTTGTCCTACATTGGTTGTATGGGCAACTGATGTGGGGTTTATAGGCCAAGTGGGCTCTCTCACCCATTAAACTAGTCTTTTGGATTGAGTTCTCCTGTTTAGTATGTAATACAGTTTGACATGTATGATCTGTTAATTGGTGTTTGCTTTCGGTTTTATCTCATGGTCAGTACTTCTTTCTCTGCATTTTGGATCCTATCTTGCTGATTGAGGCCTTCTGAGTTATACTAGCTGTTGGGAATTTCCGAGTCCGACGGATTTGGTTAGATGAAACTCAACGTATCACTTATCATCAACCATTTGCACAACACGGTGAAGTTTATGACTCGAAGACTCTCACTAACCGAAGACATGGCAAAGTGACATTATTATTTATTATTACATTATTTATTTGTCACTAGTTACTGGTTATTGGTTATTTACTAGTTTGCCATTGTTAGCTTAGTATATATAGTTAAGTCTTTCATTTGTGAAAGGTGTATGTATGTATGGGTGAGAGAGTTGAGAGCATGAAGCTTTGAAGTTGTGTGGGTTCATGAACACTTGTTCATGAACCGGGTATGAGTGGTGTAGGTAAAATATAATCAATCATTTGGTTATATTTGATTATCTATTTATCTTGTTCATCACTACTTCTATATTATTATCCTCATCATCATCATCATCACATCTCACAACATCATCGACGTTCTTATTCCAGGTGTTTATTTGTTCTACAAAGACGAGCTCACAAAGTCTCTGATCCCGCTTCCGCACCGTGCCACCAGGGTTAGCTTGGCTCACCGACCCCGGTTTCTACAATTAGTATCAGAGCCATGGTCGAGAAAACGCAACCGAACAGTTGGTTATTTTCATCTTTGTGTTTATTTGCTTGTTTTTGTAACAAAAAGATGATATTTGTTCTTGAAAGGTTATTGAAGTCTCCTCCCAAGTTTGTTCAAAACCTTATACTTTTCTGCTATGTTCTTGATATATTTATGGGTATGTGTTTGAATCTTCAACACAAATTAAAAGTCCCAAATTATTTTTTTTAATTGGAATGACATCTTATTTGATTTGTGTATGGTCCATCTCCATACCTTATCTACTGACAAAAGTTTCTACACGTCATCTCATGTACCTCCTTCCAACCCATCAAATCTTCCTTATCCTCTCCCATCACCCATGTGCCATCAAACCTAACCTCTTTCTAGGTTGAGCTACTATGTGTGTCTTGAAGCAGTCAACAAAACAAAACAAAAGACAACATAGTCTCTTTCTCTCTCTTCGAAAACTTGAAGAGTAATTTCTGAGAAAAATAAACCAATCGAGGTCACTGTGTTGATAGATAACCGTTGGAAGTCAGGAAGAACGATGACGAGACTATAACTCACAAGTTCTTGCCTACGGCTGTTCTGGCTATGGAGCATCGATTTAGGGTTTTGGTGAAACGGTAAGGTGGTTCATGTTCTGGGTTAATGGCCGTCGATGGCAGTTGGTTATAGCTTGATGAATATCGTTCGAGATCAGGGTTTCCGTCAAGTCAAATGACGAGGGTCACGATGATATTATGTCGATGTGATCTGGTTTGGTGTTTTGTTCAAGTTCTGGGCTGTCATGTAAAGATGATCGTAATGGTGATGGTCGATATTAGGGTTTGACGATGAATAGGTGTTCATGTCATCGGTTGACAAAAATGATGGTGACAGGTCGATGGTAGGTCCACTGTTCAAATACAGATGGTTCGAATAAAGATAATGTTTGCAGACCTACTTTATCGATAAAGAAAGCTGGTCCGAGATAACCTCTTTCTCCGAGAGAACCTGTTCCGGTACAACATTCCGTAAGAACTCAGGTCCGGAAGAACTCATTCTGACATAACCATGTTCCGAGAGAACATGGACTTTCGAGAGATAATCTCTGGTTTCGAGACAACATTCCGAACTCAACTTCAATGTTCCATGAGAACTTATTCCGGAACGACTCAAGTCCGAGAGAACTGTTTCCGAGACTACAATTGTGTCAGAGAGAACCTACCCAGTTCCGGAACAACCTCAGGGTCCGAGAGAACCCTTTTTCGAGACAACCTTGTTTCCGAGAGAACTTCTCTCGGAAGTTCACTTTTCTCCCAAAAACGCTATTGACCTCTATTCTACTCGCTGGAAATAGCCTCAGGGTCGCCGGTTCGTGCATTCTGATCAGGTCACAGTCACCGGAGAACGTTGTTGGGTGAGTTCAGGTCGTCGGAAAAGATTCTGACCAGAATTTCAGACCGCCTAAAAAACGGGTTTCGCCAGAAAAGAAAACAAATCTGGATGTTATTTTTCTGTTGTATCCACCCAAAGCACTCGTCAAAGCCACATGGATCCGTATCAACTCTTCTATTTTTCTTCATCAGTTTTGTGCAATCTCGAGAACCCGATGTTTCTCGCATTTCAGGTATATCTAAACTATACATCCATATCAGATTTACTTCGCTTTAGTAGACGTGTTATGAGGTGAAAATGATTTGGGGGTTGTGAACAATTTTTGGTTGATTTGTTGAAGAATGGGTTTTGCTGCTATTTGGGTTTTAGAAGTTATTAAATTGGTTGATATTTGCATGGCTATATATTATTGATGTGAGTTTGCTACTGATGGGTTTATTTGATACAACAAGAACACATAGCAAGTCAAGAACATGCTTTACTTTCTTTACTAGTGAATGCAAAAGTCTAGGGGGAGAATTAATGAGACTTTGTGCATGCCTTTGAAGAGTCCTTAAGCCATAACAGATTGCGACAAGGCCATTATGGTAAAAACGAAGGCAAGGTTTCTAGTTGAAAGAGATAATTTATTCAACCTTTGAAGCGTCCTCGAGCCATAGAAGATTGCAACAAGGCTATTATGGTAAAAATGGAGGCAAGGTTTGAAAAAGAATTTGAAGTGGTACTTTCTTTGAAGTGATGCATCGGTTTGGTATTCTTGCCAAGTATTTTCAAGACGGTTAGATTATAGAATTAAATCTCTAATTTTTCTTTGATCCTTTATCTTGTTTACCTTTAACAACACTTAGGATGATGGTTACATCCTTGGAATAGTGTGCTTGTTAATTTTGGTAAACACCCTATGCACTTTAGTGCCTTGCGGAAAAGCCCGGAAGAATCAAAACTCTTTATTGTAGGGGGAGTTTCACAAAGGGGAGAAGATGAGTGAAAGATTTGAAACCGTATGAAGATTTTCTTGAAGTCAAGTTGCAAGAATACAAGGAAACCGATTGTCACAAGAGCTGAGTTATTTATTCGTTTGTTCATCTACCAAATACGGGGAGATTGTTGGGAATTTCCGAGTCCGACGAGATTGATATTTGGTTAGATGAAACTCAACGTATCATTTATCATCAACCGTTTGCACAACACGGTGATGTTTATGACTCGAAGACTCTTACTAACCGAAGACATGACAAAGTGACATTATTATTTATTGTTACATTATTTATTTGTCACTAGTTACTAGTTGTTGGTTATTTACTAGTTTGTCATCATCATCATCACATCTCACAACACCATCGATGTTCTTATTCCGGGTGTTTATTTGTTCTACAAAGACGAGCTCCCAAGGTCTCTGATCCCGCTTCCGCACCGTGCCACCGGGGTTCGCTTGGCTCACCGACCCCGGTTTCTACACTAGCAGTTTGATTACAACTTTAAGAGTCCCTCTTGAGTTTATTGTTCTTTCTACCGGATATGAAGGATTAATTCTTGAAGGTCAGGTTTATTTTGATCCCTCCCTCTTAGGAACAAAGCATAACTTTTTTTTTTACTTACTTTTTTGTTATATCATCCTACTATATGTACTTATGCTTCCTTATGATTTTCATGTTCTTTTTGCATATCTAGATCACCATTGTTGGATAATCACTGAGACGGGTAACAATTTCTTTTTAACCATCATCATCCCATTCACTTGATTGTTCAATTTCTTGATTGTTTGATATGTCTCACACATAATATTAGGGGTTTTGCTCAGAAGAAACCATCGATTAGTGTGCTAATACGTTTTACTTTACAACTGATGATCACTGTTGTATACGGTTTATACATATATCAGGTTTGTTTTCTTTTCACTAGACACCTAAATTCACAGAATAATCAATATGAAAATCCTGAAATATGCACACAAGTTACTTGATGAAACTTCTAATTGGGAGATTTTCATGGATTTTTAGTGTTTAGAATCTACATCTTGGCTACATTATGGTTTTTATTAGTACCGTATTACTGTTTAAATCTTATGAAATTTGCATAAAGAACTAGAGTTTATCTTAATGCAGAAAGTTGCTTTTAACCATGTTATAGTCCTCCGTTTATTTGTTAATTTTTTCCTATTTTGTTTTTTGTCGTTCCTTCTCTCGTGATCCACCTAAATTGCTGCCCTCAAACACAAGTTGTTGAACACACCAGAGAAGATTTCATAAGTGGGTCAAATGATATGTTTGCATAATGAACTGGAGTTTACTAACTCTATTTCAAATAGTGGGTTGAAACCATCAATGTGATGTGTTTGAATTCAAATATTTGGTTTAAGAATGATATTGATGAAACTTTGATGGGAATGGTTGCTTCTGTGAGTATTTCTGTACTGATTATAATGAATTTTTATGCTTTTTAAGTAACAATCAAGTTTTTGATGGCCATATTTTCAGACGGTTACTTAGCAAATGGTACTCTTTTGGGAAAAATTGAAGAAAGATTTGAAGCCGTAAACATTGCTGCCTTCTAAATATTCATGGCTATTTTGTTTCGGCCAGGAAGGAAGCTCCGGTTAACTTTCTGCCTGACCCCTTGGATGGGCGCTCAACCCTCAGACCAGCCGACATACTCGTTTTTGGGTGGCAGAATGGAAAACATGCATGTGTTAATTTAACGGGGGTTTCTCCTCTTGTGGGGTTGAGGGCCAGTTCTTTCACGGCGGGCCAAGCGGTGTCCAGAGCGGCTGCTGGGAAGGTGAACAAACATGAGAAAGCGTGTATCGAAAATCAACATGTGTTTGTTCCCTTCGCTTTTGATACTTTTGGTCACCTTGAGGCAGAAGCAGCTACCATGCTGGGACGGATCCAAAAGGTTATGTATGGGAATGTCGCAGCCTCTAGGTCGAAGAATTTTGTATTCATACGTCTAGGGTTTGCCATTCAAAAAGGGTTGGCGGCGCAGCTTGTTGCTCGCCTCCCCTGCGTGGTTACTTGAGTCTTGTATGTTGCTTTTGTGATCAAATGAATGAAAGAGTTGATACTGCATCAACATTAACAGCTCACATTTTCGGGTATAATCAACAGTTTCTAATTTTGATTATTGCTATTTATATGAGGGTCTTTTTTGAGGCCCAGTGGCAAGAGAGTTTAAATAGAGACGTATAAATAGGTTGTTTTGGGTTATGTTATACATTAAGTCAAATGGGTTAAGCTTAAAAGTTTTAACCAAAAAGAAAATGCGTTGGCACACCTTGTTGGAAATTTAATAACGATTCCGAATAATCGTTCTCGTAATTACAATTCAGAATATAAGCAATAAACGAAGATACAACGTATAGAAACAATCAAACGTAATCGCCACTGAAATACAATCACGAACAGCAACAAGATAGTTCCTGCAAAACATAAGAAACACAGAAAAGAAAACGAGAAGGAACCGGGCTTGTGTTTGACACAATTCCCTTAAACAAATTCGACGTCTGTTCCCAGGGTACACCGGTTCAAACTGTGTGTACAGCCGGACGAGAAACTTGCCTGAAAAACGGTCGGAATGAAACAGCAGCAGCACGAGATCATAGCAGCAGAGAAGTACGGATGTGGTTTTTTGTGTGTCTCCTATGAGCCAATTCACGTGTTTATATACGAAAACAAAACACTAGATTAATGTCCCATAATGTCACATTAATCCATGGTAATTAAGCTCATTAACCATTGTAATGAATGGTCAGTTTGGAATGCAAAGGGTTGGTTCAATGAACCAAAATTCGTTCTAGAATCTGCTAAAAAGAAAGCTCTCGAAAATTAGCAAAAACTGGTCACATCTTGACCCCCGTTTCGGAGCTGCATTCGTGTCCGCAGGTCGCGCGGGTTCAGAATTTCAACCCGAATTGCCATTTTTCGCACCCCCCCCCCCCCTGCGCGAGGGTATGAGCTAGAGTAAAACATGACACAAGTGATGTCAAAGCCTTTGAGGTTTATCCTTATAAACCAATTACCCTTTTGTTCCCACACCAATGTGGGATAGCTCATATTTTTCCAAACTTGAGCAAAAAATTCTTTTGAGATAAACATCTCATTCACACACATTTTCCAACACACCTCCTAGCCGTGGAGGTGTCAATTTCCACACAGTTACAAGTAAATGGTTTGCTTTGGTTGAGTTTCAACTTCCAACTAAGGTGGGTGACAATGAGTAAAGTTAGAAGTTTTACTACAAATGAAACAAATCTAATATTGCACTCATAGATTATGGAAATGAAATTAACACCCATGGAATCAGACTTTAGCAGACCATCCAAAAGTGAAACCGATTCTATCTCTACACTTTTGGTTATTGTTTCGTTCTAATACATGTATGAATTTTAGACACCAATCCTGAGATGAAACCGATTTGCTCTTATGGTAGCAATGCATATTCTATCACTAAGAGCTATAATAGTTTAAATTGCATTTTACCTACATATTCATGTATTTTTCTCTTTTTGCACGTGGGTCTAAAACAAAAAAAATAATAAAGGGGCAGGTTGTTTCATATTTTTACTTTTATATATTTAGAAGCAGTGACAAAATATTTTAAAAATACTCCACACACACAAAATCCTATTTCCTAATGATTAAATGACTTCACTTACGATAATTTTTTTCATGCCCTATGGTGTTAAACCTATATAGGATTGTTCTTTACTTAATTTTCATCAGTGATTGTTTTTATCTTCTATAAAATGTTTAATAAATATTAATAATGTATAAAAACTATATACTTTTAGATTTCCATGTTTTATGAATGAGACACGTTTTTTTTATTGAGAAAATTATGTACAAATAGATAACTTTTATATATTTTAGTGGTGGATTTGCTTGCTTAAGTATTTGAGATACCTACATATGATTCCTTGTGATGTTGAAAAGCCAACATCAAGTCTATTGCATGTTTGTCTCTTTTTTTAATTATTTAAATTTATCGCACTTTAGAGAGAGAAAATATTAGAGAGAGAGAATAGGAGAAACAGGGAGAAAGGAATGGCTCGGGGACGGTGCCCGAGTTGGTTGGCTTTGAGGTCTTCATCACCCAGCCACAATGGTGGCACCGAGTTTTTTTTTTTTTTTTTTTTTTTTTGCCATCACAACTATTGACAAAGCATTAATAACATAGGAATATGATATTCCTCGTTTGTAATTGTAATCTTGATCACAACATTTTGAAATGATTTGGTGGATTTTGGTATCACTCACTTTCTATACAAAAACGAAAATAATCAAAAGTGTCCACACTTTTCATAACCAATGGAACATATGCTATATATTCACTTTTTTTTTCTATGCGCATATCCCTTCATCATTGTTGATATATGTCTTTTGAAATTGTTAAGGGTCAGTGAAAGTATCATCTTCGAACATTCTCAATTCGATGTAGAAAAAATGAAGAGTGAGAATGTGCTAAGTATATGCTATGATTGAACTTGGTTTACATTTTACTTTGGCCTATAAAGGGTTTGGAAACATAGAAGCCTCATCAACCAAGTATGTTTTAAGATTATTCAAGTGTATGAATGTATTACTGGGTGATTACTCCTCTGGCAGTTAATAAGTCATTTGCTAACACTAACCGCCAAGGGAGATTTGCCCTGCAATACATCAGTTGTACATATGTTGTCTATCTGGGGCTATCTTGACTTACAATTTGTATTTGGAGTGGGTGATATTTCAACTACATACTATTCTAGAAATCATCTTATTGATACACTCACCGTTAATGCTGCCAAATCCGACCACTTATACCACCAATATTCTTCGCTTTGCATATTGGAAGCTCACGGATTTGCATTCTTTTGCCCGAGTGAAAGCTTACCAGAGAGGTCACCATCCCTCGATTGCTGCCACTCGAGCACATTTAACTATGGAGTCCGCCTCTCATCCACAACCAATGCACCCAAACGTGTTGATCATATTTGAGGCATGACATTCTTTATGAACCAAGAATTGTTTTTGTTCACGGCCGATGTGAAATTTGCTTCGGGTATTAAACATGAAATCCTAATGACCATATATTCATCCCTATGAGGCCAACAGTAATGGTAATCTTGTGCTTCGTTTTATACCAACTACTAAACATGAGGGCATGGTGCCCTTCACACTTTTTTCTCATTATGTCACCCGTTAAGTTTGGATGGTAAATAACATATGTTGTTTTAAAAGACATATTTGTAGTAATCTTTTTGAATTTAAAAGACATTTTATAGTCAGCTCAATAATATATGCTTTGTTCAATGACGACTTTACTGTATTTGTACTATTATGAGACTGATAAAAATGTGTCTCTGAATGGAAAAGAATGAAAACATGAAATTCACATTAATGAAATACTTTAGTCGTTAGATGAGGATATATTCAGAAAAACACTAAAACCTTTTCCTTGTGGTTACGAGAATTATACAATCTCTTGGGACACAATTTCTAATTTAAAATAAAATGCAGTTCACATAGGGGAGAGAATGATGGCACAACTAACACCGTTAGAGGCAGGGACTCAACTGGCAACATATCTTAAACCTCAGTACAGATTTGTTGATAATTTGAATTTTGAACTTAGGTAGTAACAAACCTCAAACCTCAGGGATGCAAAATGTAGGACAACTTTTTGGCTTACACCACCGCGAGAGTAGGGGGTTCAAGGGGCAGAAAATTGACTTATATTTTCTTCAAACTTGATCTTGTTTTATAATTTGAGCCATATCTTAAGGGGTATTTAGGTTAGATAAATGGTCTAATGGTTTTTAAGGGATAACACACGTACATGAAAACCCAAAAATTAAAAAAATCAAAAATATATTTCCATTTCACGTACGATTTAAAGGGTGACACACGCGACCCCTTGACATGCATTAGGTTCGGCCCTAGTTTCTTTCACTATTAAACCTAGATATTAAAGAGTGTAAAATGTCTTAAATGTAATTAATTTGATTAATATTTCGCACTAGGTACTAAAACTCTTTCATATTGTAGATCATTGAAATCTGTTTCAACTTCATTCCAAGAACACAGTAGAAATGCAACGTTTGAGCCACCACAACTGCCTAGGCGCAACTAAGTGAAAGGGAAGGCTCTTAAGAGTTACGTTACATCCATCAGTGACTGATCGGATTCAAAGTCCCGACCAAGTAAGATGAATTGAATTACTCGGGATCTTATTCCCCTTAGACTAGCTAAGGCAAGTAAGGGTTGTTAAATCATGAAGAGTTTGTGGTTGGTGCGCTTATTGATAAGACTAAATTACCAAAACTAATTACTGACATAATATTGGTTAATTGATTTGCTTTCATTTTTTAAGAGAATAACAAAAAGATTTCAGCAAAACATATAGGAAGGATCAAATTACAATAAAGTGGTAGGTAAATGGGCAACGAGCTGCGTTGCAACCCCCTTTTGGATAGCAAAACCGAACCTACTAAAGACAAAGATATGGCTTTTAGGGGTTGAGGAATTGGTGTGCACGACCAGCTAAACTCTATTAAGAAAACCTACTACCTCGAGGGCCAAGGACCCAAATGTGTCAAACGCAAACGGGATAAATGCATGTTGATTCTCTGAACAAGCTTTCTTGTGTTTAGTGGGTTTACCTGATTCCACCTTCAACAGATCTTAGCTAACAACGAACCCATTGTCCCTAAGCCCAACAAGAGGGGACACTCCTGTAAGTTCCACACACGCGTGTCCCCCCCCCCCCCCCCAATCCGAACACAAGGACATCAGCTGGTCGTAGAGTAGACCTTCCTTCAAGCGGATCCGTTAATAATAGGAGCTTCCTTTTTAGTTGAGATGACAACCCATTTAAGCACACCACAAAGTACATCTCTGACCAAATCATGCTTGTATTTAAACCCAGATAACTCCTTACAATGTAGCTCATGATCACCAAATTTATCCAGATAAACCTTGTGGCAAACCGGGGAGGGCTCATCAACCGATACTTAAGGATAGCACGGTACTCCACTACAGACATGTGCTGACCTAAACCTTCAATGGGAATTACTGTCAGGAAATCTTGAGCATGAGGGGCCCGAAGACATTCTAACATGGTTTTTTGTCGAGAATATAAGTCAAACTTCTCTCCTAAACTCTGGACGGCTTTACTGAATAGGTCACTCGCCAAAGCATCCTAGGCTTTAGGGGGAGTGACGTCCTTATTAGCAAACCCACCAAGATCAAAATCTGGAACGGAGTTGCGTAAGCAATCAAACGCACATCCATAATCAGAATCTATCCTAACAATACAACAATCCTTGATTGTGCCCTTGAGGCCACAAAAGCATATTTAGAAACACATGCAGCCGAGTATAAGCCTAAACCTCTAAAACGAGTCAGGAGAGATGCCAACCTCCATTGAAGATCCCCCGAGAAATGGACCCCACAAACCATAATAACCTCAATCGCTTCCCAGAGGCCCTTGTCAAAAATAGAGACAACTTTCTCAAAAAACATGGGTTGATACGCTCTAAGGCCGAACAACAACTTAGCAACCCCATACATGAGCGAAGCAAGAGGAGCTCGCATTGAGGATCCCGTAAACGAGGAAGACATCTCATTAAATCCACTGCACCGACTACTCTTTTCATGTCTAAACTACTGATGAAATCTGCATCTCGGCTACAGCACCCCCGAGTAGTCTCACACCCAACTCCGGCCTCTCGATCCCACTTGGAAACACACCCTCCTTTACCTTTACTCCGTTGCATGACGGCCAAAAAACTTCAATTTTTCAGATGTTAAGTTCAAGCCCCAAACATGCCCCTCAGATGTTAGCCACTTCATATGTGTCTCCAATAATCGTACCACACATGGAAAGGTAAATTACATGTATCGCGTATTTGGAGATTAAGTGGGTGTAAGGCTAAGGCAAAAAGGACAGGCCCCAAGGGATCCCCTGCTGAACCCTAGTGGAAGACCAAATACAATCATCTCCAACATATAACCTAGACGGTTGTGCATATAAAAAATTCACCCATAAGGAGATGGATGGACATCGGGTGTGAACCTCGCGAAGAAGAGTAGTCCTATATACTAGGTTGAAGGAATTATAAAATAAATCATAAGCATAGCCAACGACCCATTAGAGTGAAATTCATTTAAAAACATGTTCGCGCTATGTAGCACAACCTCAGCCCCACTGGGAATCCCCACTCCAAATTGAAAATACCCCAGATATTTGAATTAGAACTAAAATACAAACAAACAGAGCAACGCAATTTAACAAAATTATAGACAATAACTAGAAAACTGATCATTCCCAGGGTTTAGGTGTTGTGACTAGAATCCAACCTAGTTATACCGAATCTCAAAGAACTAAATACACATAATTCAATTTATCGTCATAAAGTGGATTCTAGCATGCAAAATATTTGGTCGTAGTACGAGACAAAAGCTTAATCGTGACCAAGGGTACGAGCCAGGATGTTGCTCTACTAAAATCAAACTCAAATAATAATCCAATATGCAATCTATTAAGTGACATGTTCTACTTAAACCTATTTCATGACATATTTTAATTAAACCGGTAGGAGAATTACTTCCAACTCATAACAATAAACGTTTAAACCATAGTTCATACAATACATATAGAAAAACATAATTCAATTCGAAATTTAATTACAGCTAACCATGACAAGTACACAAACCCTACCCTCAGAGTGATCACGAGAAGATTAGCCTTGGATAATCACATTCTTGATCATAGAATCATTCATGTTTTGCATCATCGATTGCAAGGAATATTGAAATCTAGTGTGTTCCTCGCATCCCAGTATTCCTATATTTGTCCAAAACGGCTGCCAAGAAGTTCTATTCTGAAACCCTAAATTGTATGTTTATATGGTAAAAGCCTAGGCCTACCGCCCCACCCTACTGCCACCTCCACCACCATCACAGTCGGCTGGGAAGATCGCCACCACCGGTCTCCGCCTTCACAACACCGCCGGCCGGCAAGACAAAGGTAAGCCCACATCTCTCTCTCTCTCTCTCTCTCTCTCTCTCATCTTCTCACCCCAACTTATCTCGGTTCTCTCTCATCTCGGTAACCAATTTACCCTCGACCATCGCCGGCCGGCGGAAGCCCCCAACCACCAACACTGCTCCTACGAACCCATTACTCCCAAGCCTCGTCAACTAGCCCTACCTATCATTACCAAGGGTTAGTTTATAGTCACGCTTGTTACGACAGAATGCTTGACTACAACAACCATATTGCCATGGTTTTATTCAAATGGAGGCGTTTAAAACATACTTTGTTGTGACTAAATAAATACAAATGGCCACACTTGGAATTAACTCAACATGTGGCCATTACTACCTTTTAGCCACACTAATTTTGGATGAAATTATTGATTTAAACAACCTTTTACCCACGATTTTCCAAACGGATGTGGCTAAAACTAACCCCTTTGTCACTACATAATAGAATCGACCACACGAAGAATATAATCATGTGGACGTTGTGGCAAAAACAAATATTTTGTGACTATATAATACCAACGACTACAATTAATTACAATAAACTCATGTGGCCGTTAAGCCACACTTTTAGTTTCCTACAACCACTAAAACGTGAATGTGGTTGTATCATACCTATGATGACGGGACCTTCGGTCATACTTGTGTTGGAAATCATTTTTTTTGGCAGAAGACCTATGACCATACTTTTTTTGTGTGGCCGTAGGCGTTATTTGGCATAGTGGTTCTCAAGCTTCCGTTGGTGATTGGTGCTTCCTCAAGCAAATCACAAGTGGTTTGGGTCAGAACAACACCAAGGAACCCCGATATTTGGGCAAAATTTGATTTATGTGAGATGACTTTCGATCCCGAAAATGCTCGATGCAAGAATTATTACACCCTTCTCATATCTATGTCAAAAATGTACTTTGAAAAGTCACTTATCTAAGAATTTAAGGTAGTTAAGAGTGACCCATCTCAAAGGGAAGTCACGTATACCAAGCGAATGTGGTGTTTATAATTTCAATCCCGACATGGTTCTTGAGATGATAGGGAATTTAATTATTCAAGAAGCTTTGCCGTGTAATCACTTCGACGAACCGCATTTGACAAACACTCCAACCTCTCTATCACCAAGTAAGTCGTGTTACTATTAGGATTGATTGTATGGAAATTAGGAAAGAAGTTATAAGGGAATTAATTTTGGGTTTTGAAAATTTAAATACAAGTGTTAATTTAACAAGCAATGTTTGCTTGGCACCCCATGGTCTACCAGAGTCGTATCTTTGTGTTCCCGTTCATTGGATTGATCTAAATAAGTGAAAAATGATGAAATGTATGCTTGCTTTTGATATGTTCAACTACCCTTACACCAGTGAAAATATATTTTATATATTACATAATGTTATACTTAATTATAAATTACAAAACAATATTTGTCATTATCTTTGGACAATACCTCTAATAATACAAACCCGATTTGTAACAGTGTTTTTTTTTTCTAGTTGAAAGAAGATATGTAGAATATTGGAGGTTTTGCAAATATACAAATTCTCATTTGTTGGGCATGACTTGGGATGTTCCAACAAGGTAGAATTCTATTTGTAAAATGTATGAAAACACTTTATGGCAATTCTATTTGTAAAATGTATGAAAACACTTTATGGCAATGATAAATTTAGAAGCTTATCATAATGATCTTGCGGATTGGAATGAGGTAGAATGTTTAAACCCACGCATTTGGGATTTCATAAACACTTAGACCAATTTTACATGTTTTATGGTGTTATGAGTTATGAATAAATGGAATGATTAGTTGGATTCTCACAACTTTAGCCATGTGGTCATTCTGTCCCAATAAATGTGGCTATATGGTTTTATAAAAGTCAGATGATATATTAACAATAATAAACCAAAATACATACATATTTAGTTTTCAATTTATAATACACTAAAGACCTAAACTATTAGTCAAAATTTATCTACAAAACTACACTACACAAAATATTTGTTTTCTTATTTGTTCATGGTCTTATTGCTCTTTATTGAGTGTTTTCTGATTTCTTCTATTGTTGTGAAGCGTTTCTTTTACTTCTTTCCGGTTTGAGTATGATTTGATGGAGGATTTGGTATTTAGAGTAACAAAAACAAGGAAAAATAAAATCCCAATAGTACTGGACCTGCATCAGATGAGGTTGTTCATTGTGCCCACATCATTAAAAATATATATTTCCACCCAAATAGAAATAAATAAAGTGGATGTTCACGGCCTACATTAAAAAATAAATTAATAGCCAAATGGAATTAAAAAATATGAATACCGAAATGAAAACGAAAGTGGAACATCCCTTGTGCATTAGATATGGAAAGCAATTAAAGTAACAAAACTTTTTGGTCATATTTGACAAGTTATTTCAGCCAAGCAACAAAACTACAAAGTGCATCTCCAACTGTTTTTGTATCACATGTTTCATGTAATAAAATTGTTGCTGCCTTGACAACATTTTAAATAGGAACTCTATATCAATCATCATGATAGTGGAACTCCGTGAATATTTTTTTAAGTTGACGAGTAAATTGTACCATGTGTCACCACGTTGGCTAAAGAAATAGTATACAAGCATATGTATTTTTTCACACATAGCAAAAATGTGTCTCTAGAACTAGTATTACTGACCTTAAGCCACACTTTTGATCGAAAGTGTGGCAGGGCGGTTTTGGAAAAAGTGTGGCTAAATGTCATATTGGCAAGTGAAGAAGAAGATATAAAATTGTTTTCATACAAGAGCATTTTATCAGCATGTTTTGAAGTATTAGAGAGCAAGACAAATTATGTAATCAAACCATTAAAAGCAATAACTATTAATACTAAAAAACCCTTAAAAATGTTTAAAAAAATGATCCCAAACGTTGACAAGGCCATTACCAACGGCTAGAGAATGACTATTTTTGTTTCTTAACGACAATAACATGTTAACCGGTTATTAATCGGTCTAAAATAACTAGTTCCATTTAACCGGCCTAAACCGGAATTTTTTGAAATATCCATAACCGCTTTGGAACCGCCGGTTCTCATTAGTTTGAAACTGGATCTTGGTATTTTAGCTATTAACAGGTTTGGTTTGCGGTTAGTAAATCGGTCTGATTCGGTTAACCGGTTTTTTGTGCACTCTAATATAGGGGTTTTATCTCACGCAGTTTCCAACCACACCAGTTAATTTCTTTTGGACGGCAAAGAGATTATATTAGTTGTAACATCCCGAAATTTGAGAAATACGCGATTAATATGATTAATACACATGATATATGTGTTAGAAAGCTAAACGTGTTAAAACGTTTGAAAAATGCATATTTACCCATTACCAGGTAATAAATCGATAAAAGATAGTATTACATGAATGATACACGTGTTGATAGGTAAAATGAATTAAGAAAATGAAATTATATGTGTTTTATATCAAAGATAATTGATATATATGATGTTAGCATAAAAAAACGTAGTTAAACGTTTATATGATGGAAATAAATGATAACCGGGAGTAAATGCCTCTACGTGATTACATTATACCAAATACATGTGTAAAATATGTTTAAATAGCATAGACGCATGTGAAATATTCATTTGATGAATATATATGTGGAAATACGTGTTTAGATAGTTATACGTGTAGAAAATGCATGCTTAATAGTTAACAAGAAAACAGAAGGGTGGAAAGTGTAATTTATGTAAATACACATATATATATGTGTATATATATTGTTATATATGACCCGAACCTTCAAGAATGTTAGAAACATGTTTAGGAAGGTTATAAGATGTAAAATGGTAGTTACATCAAAAGATTAGGGTTTAATATGCATAAGATAAAAGTTAAAGGGCTAAAAGTGTAATTTATTTAAAGTTATGAATACTTACGGATATTATACATATCTATAACCTTTATAAGTACCCCGAGGCTTATAATGTATTATAAAAATATCCTAAAGTGATTCGGTAATAAAATAATAAGTATTGTAAAGTTTGAGGGGCCAAATATTTAAATAATGAAAAATATATATAAAAATATATACGTATGTATACGTATATCATCGAGAGTGTCCCGAGCCTTAGAAACCTTTATAAATATGCCCTATAATGTTTTAGTACATAAAATTATAGAAATATAAGAGTTCAGGGGCTGAAAATGTAAATATAAAGTCCAGGGACTAAAACTGTCATTCTGGCAAAGATGCCAGGCGGTACGCGCAGCCCGGGTTCGAACCTGGCGCGATACGCCGTGGGTGTGCAGTCGCAGAAAAATGCCACGTTCGAACTTGCAGCCCAAGTTTGATCCATATACGCGTCGTTTTCTTCGAATTAGTCACTAATAAACGTGTAAGAACCATAGGCGACCTCGATCAGTATAAATTCGGACTGAAATAATCCAAAACAACTCGCCAATTCACGATTTCTTCTCTTAAAAACCCTAGAACGAACCCAGATCTTCTTCTGCTAAATTCGATTGATCGGCTTGGAGTTAAGAGCTAAAAATCAGCAGTCCACCATTTCTTGGTATGATCTTTAAAAGCCCTCTATCAATTTCAGTTAATTTCATGTCTAGATTAGAGATTTAAAACTATGCTTAAATTAGGGTTCTTGAGCATAAATTGTCAAATTCGGGTGATCGGGTGGGAATTAGGGTTTGAATTTTTTATAGGTAATCCTAATTTAATGTGTTTTAAGAAAGCCCTAGTTTATTTCACAATTGAAAAGGTTTGGTTAAGGTTTTGTAAACGGGTCAAAAATTAGGGTTTTCGTGTCGTTATTCTGCCCAAATTGAGTAAACGGTTTTGAATTAAGCTTTGCCATTTTGAAGGATATTATAAAATGTTATAATGGATAATACCCTAAGACGGTTTTGAATAAAAATGAGTTTTGATAATAAAATGGGAATTTTATGAAATTAGGGTTTCGGAATAAGGTTATTTAATATAAAACAATCCGGAGGGTATGGGGACTTGAATTTTGGTATGGTAACATGTTTATATATATAATAAACATATATGGGTTTAATATGGAGAAATAATAAAGTATTAAAGATACCGAGTTAATCGGATATTTAGAAGTTCGTGCGGACCGGAAGGGTAAGCGCCTGTACTCTGGGGTTTCTGGCAAAAGCTGGGGTGTCGCCATCCCATCTGGGCAATGGCATCCCAACACTGGGCGATCCCGGAGTGAGCGTTTACTTATAGGAATGCGCGTCTTCATATTATCATTAAAAGAAAAGGATAACTGCCTAAAGGGCATTTTGGTCATTTTGACCTTTAAAAAGGGATAAACTTAATAATTGAATATTTTTAAGATAATAAGATGTTAAAATAAACATAGGAAGTGTTTATTGTATAAAACCTTGCGTTAACGCCATATGATACGCAAATTAGGTTAAATCGGGAATCGTTGCAGAAGTTCCGTTCGTGTAACGAGTTAAAGACATAAGGTGAGTTCTATGAGCCCACTCTTGAATATTTTAAATGTTTTAAATGTTTTCGGGCTGATATACATACAAATGTTATAAAATGCATCTAAATGATTTATAACTGAAATGTTGCGTATCTGAACTATTGAATTACCTTTGAGTAAATATATATCAGATTGCTAAGGTGCTAATTGATAAATGGATATATTGAACTATTAAATTATTGTTAAATTGATATATATATATATGTGGACTGTTATGGAAATGCATATACGTGAAATATCTTGAATTGATAAACTGTTAAAAGGCTTTTGGGATAATATATATAGAAATATATATATATATATATATATATATATATATGATATGTTATGAAAATGATATTAAATCATTGTACGTGTTATAGCGTAATTATAATGACTGTGATATGATATGTGTTATATTTGCTTCGAAATTAAATAGTCAAGTGATAAAGGAATTATTAGTAAACGTTATTGTGAATGTGTATGATTATATGAGAACAGGTGATGCATTTGATTTATTATTATGTGGTGGATACGCCGCTGGTACTTCCTATATATATACATAATAATATTAGTTACCCAGTATATTAGAAGTGTGGAGGATACGCCCTGTATACATACACTATCGATAAATTGGGAGATGTCCACTTGTTGCAGTATATGAAGACCTTATCACTGTTTACTAATAATCTTAAGTCTCTTGGGTATTTAACTAAGGGACAGGTAGTAGTACAGAGGGAGTTAGGAGGTAGTGTTGCTCAATGGGATTAGAGACCACTACAAATAGAAAAGGGAAAAAGCTACTGTCCGTTATAGGGAATGCTCTAGAAGGGTAAACTCGGCAGTAAGCAAATAAGGGAAGGCGGTGCAACTGTCCGTTACAGGGAATGCCCTAGAAGGGTAAACTCGGCAGTTAGCAAATAAGGGAAAGCAGGGTGACTGACCGTTATAGGGAATACCCTAGAGGGGTAAACTCGGCAGTCGGCAAAGATGGTTTCTCTGCTTATACATTAGCAGGGTTTACACTGGTAATAAATGTTGGGGTTGTAGGAAGAGATAGCAGGATAAATGGTTTTATAGGGGGTGTTTCCTGTTAAGGAATATTGTGTATTATATAATTGTGATATATATTATACTTGTTAATTGTCTGTGAAAAAGGGATCTTGCAGGTCCAAGGGTTTTAAACCTCACACCGAGGTAAAGCTTTTAAAATATAGAACTCACCAGCGTAAGCTGACCTTTTCCAAAAATGTATGTATGTCAGGTCAGGGTGAGGCTTCGACTAGTTACGAGAAGGCCCTGGTGATAAGGGATTAGACGGGCAAGCTATCGGACGGAAGCAGGGTGTTGGCAAGCTGGCATAGTTATAACAATAAAACGTAGTGACAAATAGTATTTTCTTATGTAAATTATCTCTTACTTTGTAGTACTTGGCAAATAAATAAAAGTTTAAAATTTCCGCTGCTTAGTTATCTCTGTTGATACCTTGTGTTCATGAGTAAATCCGATTCGTGACCCCTTCTAGAGCCAAGTCTGGGAGTGGGCGTCACAAGTTGGTATCAGAGCCTTGGTTTAAGAGATTTAGGTACTAATGCAGTATCTAGACTTAAACTAGGACTCTGGAAGGACAAAGTAGGATAAGATAAGGAATATATAGATGCCAACCAAGATAGCTTGTGCCCGTAGAAACGAGAATGCATTAGGGACATAGTAAGTAGCATCTAGAGTATGTGAAGTGTGGAAAAGACCGGATTGCAATTAGCTACTGCAATTTGGTATTAGCCGTATAAACATACCCTAGGTCCTAACTATTGTATGTCCAAGTGCAGAGAAATTATGAGACGGTATAATTAGGAAGTGAGATGACTTGAAGAACCGGTTTTAACTTAGAGTTACCGGTAGAAGGATAAAGAGAAGAGTGGACACTTGGAATGATTGTGATGAAAGTAACTGGGTTTTTGAACACATCACAACTATATAATTGCTTTGGTACCGGTACTTATCTGGTTATCATGTATTCAAAAGTTTGGGGACTTTACATCACATAAATTCTGAGATGTCATTCACCTGGAATGTAGGATGATGATGATAATTGGCGGACGTGGTAGAGGTAGAGATGCCGGCAGAGCAACCGGTACCGGAAGACGTACGCGTGCGAATCCCGAATGAGAGAATAACGCGAGAGCCAACGTCTTTACTAACGAGCAAAGGGCAGCTATGGCGGCAGAGTTGAATCAAATGTTCCAGGCGGCTTTGCCTAATCTAATCGCTCAACTTCATGGAGCTGCTGGTGGAGGTGCAAATGGAGCCGGAGGAGCCGGTGGTGATGCTGCTGGGGATGCAGGAAACGCCGATCGCGGATGTTCTTTCAAATCGTTTAGTGGATGCAGACCTCCGTCATTTGAAGGGCAGAGAGATGCAGGTTCGACTGTTCGTTGGATTCGAGAGATGGAAGCTGTAATAGGTATTAGTGAGTGTCATCCAGACCAAGCGGTGAAGTACGCAGCCCATTCCTTCAAAGGAGAAGCATTATTTTGGTGGGACTCGATTCTACAGTCCCGAGACGAGCAAGCTGTTGCTGCTATGAGGTGGAATGACTTGAAGACGCTAGTAATGAACAAGTTTTGCCCGAGACACGAGCTGGAGAGGATCGAGGTTAACTTTCTGAAGTTAGAAACGGGTACTATGACTCATAAAGAGTTCACGAGCATGTTTGATGAGATGGCAAGGTTAGTGCCAAGATTGGTGACACCCGAGGAAGAGAAGGTGAAGAGATACGTTCAGGCTCTTCCTACTGCCGTAAGGAAGATAGTTAGGCCTCATGTTCCAAAGACATACCAGGAAGCAATCGATATTAGTGCTATGGTTTACGATGAAGAATATGGCGACGAAGGAAGACCGGGAGAACCTAAGAGGAAAGTTTCAGAGACTGGAGAAAGTTCAAAGAAGAATAACCGAGAACTTCACAAGAAGCTGAAGAAAGATTCCAAAGACGACAAGCCTAAGTGTCGTAAGTGTGAAAAGTATCATCATGGAGAGTGTTGGGTCAAACCAACGAGTTGTTATAGGTGTGGAAAGGAAGGACACTACACTAACAGTTGTTCGGAAGCTAAGAAATGCTATGAGTGTGGGAGCCCGGGGCATGTTAAAGCA
>JBCNJP010000012.1:75945350-75978652 GCA_039602395.1 Deinandra increscens subsp. villosa | reverse complement strand
TTTATCGTAGGGGGAGTTTCACAAAGGGGAGAAGATGAGTGAAAGATTTGAAACCGTATGAAGATTTTCTTGAAGTCAAGTTGCAAGAATACAAGGAAACCGATTGTCACAAGAGCTGAGTTATTTATTTGTTTGTTCATCTACCAAATACGGGGAGATTGTTGGGAATTTCCGAGTCCGACGAGATTGATATTTGGTTAGATGAAACTCAACGTATCATTTATCATCAACCGTTTGCACAACACGGTGAAGTTTATGACTCGAAGACTCTTACTAACCGAAGACATGGCAAAGTGACATTATTATTTATTGTTACATTATTTATTTGTCACTAGTTACTAGTTGTTGGTTATTTACTAGTTTGTCATCATCATCATCACATCTCACAGCACCATCGATGTTCTTATTCCGGGTGTTTATTTGTTCTACAAAGACGAGCTCCCAAGGTCTCTGATCCCGCTTCCGCACCGTGCCACCGGGGTTAGCTTGGCTCACCGACCCCGGTTTCTACACTAGCAGTTTGATTACAACTTTGAGAGTCCCTCTTGAGTTTGTTGTTCATTCTACCGGATATGAAGGATTAATTCTTGAAGGTCAGGTTTATTTTGATCCCTCCCTCTTAGGAACAAAGCATAACCTTTTTTTTACTTACTTTTTTGTTATATCATCCTACTATATGTACTTATGCTTCCTTATGATTTTCATGTTCTTTTTGCATATCTAGATCACCATTGTTGGATAATCACTGAGACGGGTAACAATTTCTTTTTAACCATCATCATCCCATTCACTTGATTGTTCAATTTCTTGATTGTTTGATATGTCTCACACATAATATTAGGGGTTTTGCTCAGAAGAAACCATCGATTAGTGTGCTAATACGTTTTACTTTACAACTGATGATCACTGGTTGTATACGGTTTATACATATATGAAAGGATTCAAATCGTGATTTCATTAATCACCAAACCAATATTTAAATACAATGTTGTGCCTATCTATTTCTATATAATATCTCAACAATAAATACAAAAGATATACAAAATATACGTAAACTATTACACCCCCGCAGTCGAAACTGGAGGTTCGCGTATGTTGAGACTGGATCGGAAATCATCGAAGAGAACATGTGGTAACCCCTTTGTGAAAATGTCGGCGATCTGAAAACGAGAAGGAACGTGAAACACCCGTATCTGTCCTCTAACGACCTTCTCGCGTACAAAATGTATATCCATTTCGATGTGTTTTGTACGTTGATGTTGAACTGGGTTTCCCGTTAAATAAATGGCACTTACGTTATCGCAGTAAACTATCGAAGCGCGTGTTGGTGGATGATGTAATTCCAAGAGAAGGTTACGAAGCCAACAAACTTCCGAGACAACATTAGCAACCCCGCGATACTCTGCCTCAGCGCTCGATCGAGATAAGGCGGGCTGTCGCTTTGAAGACCAAGACAGCAAATTTTCGCCCATGTAGACACAATAACCAGATGTGGATCGGCGCGTATCCGGACACCCACCCCAATCGGCGTCTGTATACGCGATAAGCGAATGTGACCGGGAAGGAGATATAGATAGGCCAAAAGAAGCAGTTCCTCGCACGTACCGTAATATACGCTTTAAAGCGTTCATGTGGGCATCAGTAGGCGAGTACATATGAATACAAACCTGCTGCACAACATAGGATATGTCAGGCCGAGTAAACGTCAAGTACTGGAGAGCCCCTGCAAGCTGTCGGTACTCGGTTCCGTCAGGTAAGGGGGTGCCGGAGGACTTACTGAGTTTCTACTGTGAGTCGAACGGGGTAACAGCGGCGTTGCAGGAAGCAAGGTCGGCCCTCTCAAGTATCTCAAGAGCATAAGTTTCCTGCGAAAGAAATAGAGTGTTGCCGGTCCGAGTAACGACAATTCCCAGAAAAAAACTCAATGGACCTAAATCTTTCATCGAGAATTCACGGGAGAGAAACTGCATGAACCGTTCCCGAAGAGCATCCGATGACGTTACCAGAATGATATCGTCAACATAGAGAAGCAAGTAAGCACAATCGGAGCCTGACCGATAGATAAACAGAGAGTGGTCACAGGCACTATGGGTGAAACCAAGGGTGAATATATAATCCGCAAACCGTTGATACCAGGCCCGCGGGGCCTGTTTAATACCATAGAGAGATCGGCGAAGAAGACATACATGATCTGGATGGTTGTGATCTCGAAATCCTGTTGGCTGATGCATGTAGACGGTTTCCTGCAAATGACCATGTAAAAAGGCATTTTTAACGTCTAATTGGTGTATCAGCCAAGCCTTTGTAACTGCCAGACCGAACACCGTCCGAATGGTAGCCGGTTTAACAACCGGACTAAAAGTCTCGCCGCAATCCACCCCGACTTGTTGAGACCGACCATCACAAACAAGGCGGGCTTTATACCGTTCCAACGAGCCGTCTGATTTCTTTTTGTGACGAAATATCCACATGCTTCTAACTATATTCATACCCGGAACCTTTGGCACCAAATCCCAAGTCTTATTATCAACCAGTGCTTGAAACTCATCGTACATGGGGCTACGCCAATTCGGGTCATTTAAGGCTTGGATGGGTGATTTTGGTAAGGGGGAGATGGTGGTGGAGGTGTGTAAACTGAATAGCTTTTTGGGTTTGTGAATACCGGACATGGCACGGGTCGTCATGGTGCGACTGGATTGAGGTGGTGGGGGCGGCGGGTTCGGATGTGTGGGTTGGGCATAATTGGGGGGGGGGGGATGTATGCCACTGGACGAGGCAGGAGGGGTAGGATGGGGAGAGGGGATGTCAAGTGTTGGGCCGGAAGTGGGGGAGGGGGATGGGCTCGACGATGGAGTGGGCTGGGGTGTGGTTTGGGCCGACGCAAGGGGAGTGGGGGTAGTGGACTGGCCCGACGATGTGAGCCACCACAACGACCTCGCGTCCGATGTGGTGTGAGGAATGGCGGACCGGTAAGGAGACGGATCGGCAAACAGAAATACGGATTCGTCAAAAATAACATGACGAGAAATGATTATTTGACCGGATAAAAGATTGTAGCATTTATAGCCACGGTGGGAGGTGGGATAGCCGAGAAAAACACAAGGTATGGAACGGCGGTCGAGTTTGTGAATGTTGGTGGATGGAAGAAGAGGATAGCACAGACACCCGATAACCCGGAGATGAAGATATGTGGGTTTTCGGTTATAGAGACGGAAGGTGGGGGAGTCGTTTTGTAGGAGTTTAGATGGGAGTATATTTAGAAGGTATGTGCCTTGCTCAAGAGCATGATGCCAGAAATTATGTGGTGCAGAGGAATGAGCAAGAAGGGTGCGAATCCCGTTGTTTATGGAGCGGATTTTTCGCTCCGCTTTACCGTTTTGGGACGAAGTATAAGGTCATGAGAAGCGGAAAAGCATGCCATGATCTGCACAAAATTTCTGGAACTGTGTGTTATTATATTCCGTTCCATTGTCGCATTGGAAACAATTGATGGGTTTGCCAAATTGGGTTTTTATTAAGTTGGCCAATTTTAAGAAGGTGGGAAAGAATGAATCCATAAAAAAATGGTATTGTCGTCTAGAAAAAGTATATAATATTTGTAACCATTTGATGACAAAACCGGAGATGTCCACAAATCACTATGTATGATATCAAAAGGAAACATTGTCATAGAATTAGAAGAGAAGAAGGGTAATTTAATATGTCTACCAAACACGCAAGACTGACACACTTTATTAGTACGAGAAACAGAAGAATCAAAAGACAAAGTAGACTTTAATGAATTTAAGATACTAGTGCCGGGATGACCGAGCCGGTGGTGCCTAGTGTCTTGTGTGATGGCAGCAAAAGTGGAGGGTCTTGAGGAAGCCAAAGAGGACGGAAAGTAAACGGATAGAGGTCGCCAGTACTGTCACATCGCAGGATAGGTGTCCGGGTAGCCAAATCCTTCACAGTAAAACCAACAGGATCAAACTCAATAGAGATACGATTGTCAGTAGTTAATCGACGGACATAAATTAAATTTTTTACAAGGTTGGGGGCATATAAAAGGTTGGTTAGGTGCAAAGGAGGTAATGGTGGTTTAAGGGTAGAGTGTCCAGTAGCATGAATTGGGATAGTAGCGCCATTACCAACAACAATATTTCGAGACACCGTATTGAAATAAGACTGGAGATTACCTGGATTGTGTGTCATGTGAGAGGTGGCGCCCGTGTCCATATACCATTGCTGATCAGGCGAGTTTAGCGTGCAGGTCTGAAAGGCCTGATCGAGCTCTGTCGGAGTGTATGCAATCTCCGAGGCATGAAACGACTGATGTGGTCGTGGCCCCAATAGCCCTGGGGAGTTGTTAGGAGGCGGGCGGATATATCCAGAGGGGCCAAGAGCCGGGTACGTCGGGTAGGGGCAAGGGGATTGTCCCCATGCAGATGGGCCGGCCTAAGCAGGTTGCATGAGGCGAACCGCATGAGGGTGAGTGGGCTGGGCCCAAGGCTGGAAACTAGCAGCAGGGAAGGTGGGACGCATGCGATTGCTGGAGTTGCGAGCCCGACCTCCTCGATTATTCTGGTTCCGTCCTTGGTTGCGTGAGGGGGGGCGTTGCTCGGCGGGGTGGGGCTGAGCTGCGGAAGGAGGGGTGTCCGTCGTGAGGGCAGTGGCGGCGGCAGCCGCAGAGTGGGCGGCATGCCCGGCTTTGCGGGTTTCTTCTAATACCAGCTTGGAACGAGCGACACTGAATTCCGGCAAGGGGGCCAATTGTTGCAAGTGAGCAGCCACCCCGTCGTAAGCGTCACTAAGGCCGGCAATGAGTTGGAGAACCAGGCGATCATTGGAGACAGGGACGTCCACATTGGCCAATTGATCACTAATGCTTTTCAATTCGTTGCAATAAGCAGTGACGTTGGAGAAATCGTCGAGTCGAAGGTTCGTGAAACGTTTCTCCAGATGGAGGGCTCGAGTGTGCTTATTGTCATTGAAATAATCGGTGAGGGCCTTCCAAGCACCGGCGGCAGTCGTGTCTTTCTTGAGAGTCGTCGGATCAGTTCAGGGGATATGGTGCCATATATCCATTGTAACACGATTGCATCGAGACAAGACAATATGGTCTCATCAGTGTCGGTAGTCTTTTGAGCAGCGGCGTCAGAAGAAGAAGACGCGGGGGCTTTGCGTGGGGAGAGATGGTCATAGACATCATACGCACGGCAGTGAATGCGAAACAGTTCCGACCATGTGCCGTACTGTTGAGCGGAAGACTCCAAGAAAATCGGGATGTGGGTTCGGATGTTGGAAACGGTAATGGCAGGATATGTTTTGGGATCCATAAGGGTGATGGAGGGTGGAAGACGAAGGTAGAAGAGGGTGGGGGGGGGGGCTGCCGGCGGCGAATTAGGGTTCACAGGGGAGAGGGGATTGATTAGGTCTAGATACCATGAAAGAATTCAAATCGTGATCTCATTAATCACCAAACCAATATTTAAATACAATGTTGTGCCTATCTATTTCTATACAATATCTCAACAATAAATACAAAAGTTATATAAATATACGTAAACTATTAATATATCAGGTATGTTTTCTTTTCACTAGACACCTAAATTCACAGAATAATCAATATGAAAATCCTGAAATATGCACACAAGTTACTTGATGAAACTTCTAATTGGGAGATTTTCATGGATTTTTAGTGTTTAGAATCTACATCTTGGCTACATTATGGTTTTTATTAGTACTGTACTACTGTTTAAATCTTATGAAATTTGCATAAAGAACTAGTTTATCTTAATGCAGAAAGTTGCTTTTAACCATGTTATAGTCCTCCGTTTATTTGTTAATTTTTTCCTATTTTGTTTTTTGTCGTTCCTTCTCTCGTGATCCACCTAAATCGCTGCCCTCAAACACAAGTTGTTGAACACACCAGAGAAGATATCATAAATGGGTCAAATGATATGTTTGCATAATGAACTGGAGTTTACTAACTCATTGCTATTTCAAATAGTGGGTTAAAACCATCAATGTGATGTGTTTGAATTCAAATATTTGGTTTAAGAATGATATTGATGAAACTTTGATGGGAATGGTTGCTTCTGTGAGTATTTCTGTACTGATTATAATGAATTTTTAAGCTTTTTAAGTAACAATCAAGTTTTTGATGGCCATATTTTCAGACGGTTACTTTGCAAATAGAAAGAGGTACTCTTTTGGGAGAAATTGAAGAAAGATTTGAAGCCGTAAACATTGCTGCCTTCTAAATATTCATGGCTATTTTGTTTTGGCGAATTGAATACTGCATCAACATTAACAGCTCACACTTTCGGGTATAATCAACAGTTTCTAATTTTGATTATTGCTATTTATATGAGGGTCTTTTTTGAGGCCCAGTGGCAAGAGAGTTTAAATAGAGACGTATAAATAGGTTGTTTTGGGTTATGTTATACATTAAGTCAAATGGGTTAAGCTCAAAAGTTTTAAGGAAAATGCATTGACACACCTCCTAGCCGTAGAGGTGTTAATTTCCACACAATTACAAGTAAATGGTTTGCTTTGGGTTGTGTTTCAACTTTCAACTAAGGTGGGTGACAATGAGTAAAGTTAGAAGTTTTACTACAAATGAAACAAATCTAATATTGTACTCATAGATTATGGAAAGGGGTAACTTTGTAGAAACATAATCAACTTTCAATTTTGTTCCAATTAGGTCACTCAAACTTTTTTTTGTTCTAATTAGGTAACTAAACTTTAAAATATGTTCTAATCCTAGATAAATGACCTGATTAGTAGGTAACCTTATTAAAAAAATTTATAAAAACTGAATTTTTTATAAAAAAAGAATTTTTTTATAAAAAAACAAATTTTTTATAATTGAATTTTTAATAAAAACGGTTTTTTTTAAAAAAGTCGAAATTTTATAAAAAACGTATTATTATAAAAACGAATTATTTTATAAAAAACAAATTATTTTATAAAAAACGCATTTTATAAAAACGTTTTTTTTTTGTTTTTTATAAAAAACGTTTTTATATAAAAGTTCGTTTTTATAAAAAAAAATTATAAAATTTTGATTTTTTATAAAAAATCATTTTTATTAAAAATTCGATTTAATAAAAAATTAATTTTATTAAAAATCAGTTTTTTTATAAAATTGATAAGGTTACCTGCTAATCAAGTCATTTATCTAGGATTAGAACATATTTTAAAATTGAGTGACCTGATTGGAACAAAAAAAAGTTTAAGTGACCTAATTGGAACAAAATTGAGAGTTGGTTATGTTTCTGTGAAATTTTCCCTTATGGAAATGAAATTAACACCCATGGGATCCGACTTTAGCAGACCATCCAAAGTGAAACCGATTCTATCTCTACACTTTTGGTTATTGTTTCGTTCTAATACATGTATGAATTTTAGACACCAATCCTGAGATGAAACCGATTTGCTCTTATGGTAGCAATGCATATTCTATCACTAAGAGCTATAATAGTTTAAATTGCATTTTACCTACATATTCATGTATTTTTCTATTTTTGCACGTGGGTCCAAAACAAAAAAATATATAATAAAGGGGCAGGTTGTTTCATATTTTTAGTTTTATATATTTAGAAGCAGTGACAAAATATTTTAAAAATACTCCACACACACAAAATCCTATTTCCTAATGATTAAATGACTTCACTTACGATAATTTTTTTCATGCCCTATGGTGTTAAACCTATATAGGGTTGTTCTTTACTTAGTTTTCATCAGTGATTGTTTTTATCTTCTATAAAATGTTTAATAAATATTAAAAATGTATAAAAACTATATACTTTTAGATTTCCATGTTTTATGAATGAGACACGTTTTTTTTTATTGAGAAAATTATGTACAAATAGATAACTTTTATATATTTTAGTGGTGGATTTGCTTGCTTAAGTATTTGAGATACCTACATATGATTCCTTGTGATGTTGAAAAGCCAACATCAAGTCTATTGCATGTTTGTCTCTTTTTTTAATTATTTAAATTTATCGCACTTTAGTGAGAGAGAATAGGAGAAAGAGGGAGAAAGGAATGGCTCGGGGACGGTTCCCGAGTTGGTTGGCTTTAAGGGTGATGGCAATGGGTTCGGGGAGGAGGAAAACGGGGGATCGGGAAGGCTGTTCGGTGGGTTCGGGAGGACGGGAACACCGGAATCCGGTGATCAGGGTCGACGGGAGATCGGGATCGGGAGAGGGAAATGGGGTTGGGGCACCGAAGGAGAAATGGCTCGGTGAAGGAGATGGGTTTGTGGGCCCCCCCCCCAAAACAGCTCTTTCATGTTTTTTTTTTAAAAAAAAATTAATTTTTTAAGTGTTTGGGGAAATGGGGGTGTGGGGAAACCATTACTCCACAAATTGGGGAAAAATGGGAAGGGTGGGGAATGATGAGGTGGCACCAAAAATGGATTGGGGAAATGGGGAAATGGGGAATGTATTACTTTTACCCTAAGGTCTTCACCACCCAGCCACAATGGTGGCACCGAGTTTTTTTATCTTTTTTTTTTTTTTTTGCCATCACAACTATTGACAAAGCATTAATACATAAGAATAAGATATTCCTCGTTTGTAAATGTAATCTTGATCACAACATTTTGAAATGATTTGGTGGATTTTGGTATCACTCACTTTCTATACAAAAACGAAAATAATCAAAAGTGTCCACACACTTTTCATAACCAATGGAACATATGCTATATATTCACTTTTTTCTATGCGCATATCCCTTCATCATTGTTGATATATGTCTTTTGAAATTGTTAAGGGTCAGTGAAAGTATCATCTTTGAACATTCTCAATTCGATGTAGAAAAAATGAAGAGTGAGAATGTGCTAAGTATATGCTATGATTGAACTTGGTTTACATTTTACTTTGGCCTATAAAGGGTTTGGAAACATAGAAGCCTCATCAACCAAGTACGTTTTAAGATTATTCAAGTGTATGAATGTATTACTGGGTGATTACTCCTCTGGCAGTTAATAAGTCATTTGCTAACACTAACCGCCAAGGGAGATTTGCTCTGCAATACATCAGTTGTACATATGTTGTCTATCTGGGGCTATCTTGACTTACAATTTGTATTTGGAGTGGGTGATATTTCAACTACATACTATTCTAGAAATCATCTTATTGATACTCTCATCGTTAATGCTGCCAAATCCGACCACTTATACTATCAATATTCTTCGTTTTGCATATTGGAAGCTCACGGATTTGCATTCTTTTGCCCGAGTGAAAGCTTACCAGAGAGGTCACCATCCCTGGATTGCTGCCACTCGAGCACATTTAACTATGGAGTCCGCCTCTCATCCACAACCAATGCACCCAAACGTGTTGATCATATTTGAGGCATGACATTCTTTATGAACCAAGAATTGTTTTTGTTCACGGCCGATGTGAAATTTGCTTCGGGTATTAAACATGAAATCCTAATGACCATATATTCATCCCTATGAGGCCAACAATAATGGTAATCTTGTGCTTCGTTTTATACCAACTACTAAACATGAGGGCATGGTGCCCTTCACACTTTTTTCTCATTATGTCACCCGTTAAGTTTGTATGGTAAATAACATATGTTGTTTTAAAAGACATATTTGTAGTAATCTTTTTGAATTTAAAAGACATTTTATAGTCAGCTCAATAATATATGCTTTGTTCAATGACGACTTTACTGTATTTGTACTATTATGAGACTGATAAAAATGTGTCTCTGAATGGAAAGGAATGAAAACATGAAATTCACATTAATGAAATACTTTAGTCGTTAGATGAGGATATATTCAGAAAAACACTAAAACCTTTTCCTTGTGGTTACGAGAATTATACAATCTCTTGGGACACAATTTCTAATTTAAAATAAAATGCAGTTCACATAGGGGAGAGAATGATGGCACAACTAACAGCCGTTAGAGGCAGGGACTCAACTGGCAACATATCTTAAACCTCAGTATAGATTTGTTGATAATTTGAATTTTGAACTCAGGTAGTAACAAACCTCAAACCTCAGGGATGCAAAATGTAGGACAACTTTTTGGCTTACACCACCGCGAGAGTAGGGGGTTCAAGTGGCAGAAAATTGACTTATATTTTCTTCAAACTTGATCTTGTTTTATAATTTGAGCCATATCTTAAGGGGTATTTAGGTTAGATAAATGGTCTAATGGTTTTTAAGGGATAACACACGTACATGAAAACCCAAAAATTAAAAAAAATCAAAAATATATTTCCATTTCACGTACGATTTAAAGGGTAACACGTGCGACCCCTTGACATGCATTAGGTTCGGCCCTAGTTTCTTTCACTATTAACCTAGATATTAAAGAGTGTAAAATGTCTTAAATGTAATTAATTTGATTAATATTTCGCACTAGGTACTAAAACTCTTTCATATTGTAGATCATTGAAATCTGTTTCAACTTCATTCCAAGAACACAGTAGAAATGCAACGTTTGAGCCACGACAACTGCCTAGGCGCAACTAAGTGAAGGGAAGGCTCTTAAGAGTTACGTTACATCCATCAGTGACTGATCGGATTCAAAGTCCTGACCAAGTAAGATGAATTGAATTACTCGGGATCTTATTCCCCTTAGACTAGCTAAGGCAAGTAAGGGTTGTTAAATCATGAAGAGTTTGTGGTTGGTGCGCTTATTGATAAGACTAAATTACCAAAACTAATTACTGACATAATATTGGTTAATTGATTTGCTTTCATTTTTTAAGAGAATAACAAAAAGATTTCAGCAAAATATATAGGAAGGATCAAATTACAATAAAGTGGTAGGTAAATAGGCAACGAGCTGCGTTGCAACCCTCTTTTGGATAGCAAAACCGAACCTACTAAAGACAAAGATATGGTTTTTAGGGGTTTAGGAATTGGTGTGCATGACCCGCTAAACTCTATAAAGAAAACCTACTACCTCGAGGGCCAGGGACCCAAATGTGTCAAACGCAAACGGGATAAACGCATGTTGATTCTCTGAACAAGCTTTCTTGTGTTTAGTGGGTTTACCTGATTCCACCTTCAACAGATCTTAGCTAACAACGAACCTATTGTCCCTAAGCCCAACAAGAGGGGACACTCCTGTAAGTTCCACACACGCGTGTCCCCCCCCCCCCCCCAATCCGAACACAAGGACATCAGCTGGTCGTAGAGTAGACATTCCTTCAAGCGGATCCGTCAATAATAGGAGCTTCCTTTTTAGTTTAGATGACAACCCATTTAAGCACACCACAAAGTACATCTCTGACCAACTCATGCTTGTATTTAAACCCAGATAACTCCTTACAATGTAGCTCATGATCACCAAATTCATCTAGATAAACCTTGTGGCAAACCGGGGAGGGCTCATCAACCGATACTTAAGGATAGCACGGTACTCCACTGCAGACATGTGTTGACCTAAACCTTCAATGGGAATTACTGTCAGGAAATCTTGAGCATGAGGGGCCCGAAGACATTCTAACATGGTTTTTTGTCGAGAATATAAGTCAAACTTCTCTCCTAAACTCTGGACGGCTTTACTGAATAGGTCACTGGCCAAAGCATCCTAGGCTTTAGGGGGAGTGACGTCCTTATTAGCAAACCCGCCAAGATCAAAATTTGGAACAGAGTTGCGTAAGCAATCAAACGCACATCCATAATCAGAATCTATCCTAACAATACAACAATCCCTGATTGTGCCCTTGAGGCCACAAAAGCATATTTAGAAACACATGCAGCCGAGTATAAGCCTAAACCTCAAAAACGAGTCAGGAGAGATGCCAACCTCCATTGAAGATCGAAGATCCCCCGAGAAATGGACCCCCACAAACCACAATAACCTCAATCGCTTCCCAGAGGCCCTTGTCAAAAATAGAGACAACTTCCTCAATAAACATGGGTTGATACGCTCTAAGGCCGAACAACAACTTAGCAACCCCATACATGAGCGAAGAAAGAGGAGCTCGCATTGAGGATCCCGTAAACGAGCAAGACATCTCATTAAATCCACTGCACCGACTACTCTTTTCATGTCTAAACTACTGATGAAATCTGCATCTCGGCTACAGCACCCCCGAGTAGTCTCACACCCAACTCCGGCCTCTCGATCCCACTTGGAAACACACCCTCCTTTACCCTTACTCCGTTGCATGACGGCCAAAAAACTTCAATTTTTCAGATGTTAAGTTCAAGCCCCAAACATGCCCCTCAGATGTTAGCCACTTCATATGTGTCTCCAATAATCGTACCACACATGGAAAGGTACATTACATGTATCGCGTATTTGGAGATTAAGTGGGTGTAAGGCTAAGGCTAAAATGACAGGCCCCAAGGGATCCCCTGCTGAACCCCAGTGGTAGACCAAATACAATCATCTCCAACATATAACCTAGACGGTTGTGCATATAAAAAATTCACCCATAAGGAGATGGATGGACATTGGGTGTGAACCTCGCGAAGAAGAGTAGTCCTATATACTAGGTTGAAGGAATTATAAAATAAATCATAAGCATAGCCAACGACCCATTAGAGTGAAATTCATTTAAAAACATGTTCGCGCTATGTAGCACAACCTCAGCCCCACTAGGAATCCCCACTCCAAATTGAAAATACCCGAGATATTTGAATTAGAACTAAAATACAAACAAACAGAGCTACGCAATTTAACAAAATTATAGACAATAACTAAAAAACTTATCATTCCCAGGGTTTAGGTGTTGTGACTAGAATCCAACCTAATTATACCGAATCTCAAAGAACTAAATACACATAATTCAATTTATCGTCATAAAGTGGATTCTAGCATGCAAAATATTTGGTCGTAGTACGAGACAAAAGCTTAATCGTGACCAAGGGTACGAGCCAGGATGTTGCTATACTAAAATCAAACTCAAATAATGATCCAATATGCAATCTATTAAGTAACATGTTCTACTTAAACCTATTTATGACATATTTTAATTAAACCAGTAGGAGAATTACTTCCAACTCATAACAATAAACGTTTAAACCATAGTTCATACAATACATGTAGAAAAACATAATTCAATTCGAAATTTAATTACAGCTAACCATGACAAGTACACAAACCCTACCCTCGGAGTGATCCCGAGAAGATTAGTCTTGGATAATCACATTCATGGTCAGAGAATCATTCATGTTTTGCATCATCGATTGCAAGGAATATTGTAATCTAGTGTGTTCCTCGCGTCCCAGTATTCCTATATTTGTCCAAAATGGCTGCCAAGAAGTTCTATTCTGAAACCCTAAATTGTATGTTTATATGGTAAAAGCCTAGGCCTACCGCCCCACCCTATTGCCACCTCCACCACTATCACAGTCGGCTGGGAAGATCGCCACCACCGGTCTCCGCCTTCACAACACCGCCGGCCGGCAAGACAAAGGTAAGCCCACATCTCTCTCTCTCTCTCTCTCTCTCTCTCTCTCTCTCTCTCTCTCTCATCTTCTCACCCCAATTCATCTCGGTTCTCTCTCATCTCGGTAACCAATTTACCCTCAACCATCGCCGTCCGGCGGAAGCCCCCAACCACCAACATTGCTCCTACGAACCCATTACTCCTAAGCCTCGTCAACTAGCCCTACCTTTCGTTACCAAAGGTTAGTTTATAGTCACGCTTGTTACGACAGAATGCTTGACTACAACAACCATATTGCCATGGTTTTATTCAAATGGAGGCGTTTAAAACATACTTTGTTGTGACTAAATAAATTGTGACGCCCACTCCCAGACTTGGCTCCAGGAGGGGTCACGTGTCGGATTTACTCATGAACACAAGGTATAACAGAGATAACTAAAGCAGCGGAAATTTAAAACTTTTTATTTATTTATATGCCAAGTACAAGTAAGATAAAATTTCTACAACGGTTAACGATAACTATAAAAGACAACGATTAATAGATATGCATCTATCTACATTACTTAAGCCAGCATGCCCGTATAGCCTTCTCCTAATAGCTTGCCCATCCACTCTGCTCAAACATGAGCCTTTCCCTTGATGCTTGGATCTTTAACCTCACCTAATATACATGCTTTAAAAAGTCAGCTTACGCTGGTGAGTTCTAAGTATTAAAACTTTACCTTAACCTCGAAAGGTTACTTCAAACATTTGGGCCTAACGACCCTTTCTTTGTAAACATTTAATGGATATAAGACATAAAAGAATTATACCAAACATAACATTTAAACCTTCAGTATTAAAAATCATTTAATACTCTAAATCATCTTCCCTGCTAATAATCATTTTGCATAAAGAAAGTCATACAAAACATTATAAGCAAAACCTCTTCTACTAAGCATTATCTATCCTCTGGGACTACTTTAGCCCCTTTCGGTTGGCCGTCGCCTCCCGACCTCTTGAGTAACCGTCGTTACTCCAGTGGCTTCATTTCCACTGCTTGGATTGTACAACCCCCCTCTTACCAGACAATCTGTGCTTAGATTTAAAACTTCTTTAAAATAACCCCAAGGGTCATTTCCTTTATCCTAAAAAAAACTCATTTTCCTCTTTTTAAACTTTACTTTAAAAGTTTAACTTCTTTATTACCCGTTCATTATAACCTTCCCGAAAAGAGTAATAATAGGTAATAATAACTTTAAAACAGTTATAAGTATTATAACTTTTTCACGTATGTGTATTAACACAAAACAAGTAAATGCATCTCAAATACTTTTCAAGTAAACAGTTGAATATGTATCATTGCATGTATATCAGGCCCGAAAATATTAAAACATTTAAAACATTTAAAAGTGGGCTCATAGAACTCACCTTATTCTCTTAAGCCAATTAATTCAGTCAGAACCTCCTTTACGTCTTCCAATTTAACCTAATTGCGTATTGTATGATGTTAACGCAAGGTTTTATATAATAAACACTTCTTATGTTTATTTTAATACCTTATTTACTTAATAATGTATATTATTAAGTGTATATACTTTTAAGGGTCAAAATGACCAAAATGCCCCTGGATGCATATTATCTTCTTTTATGTGATAATTATGAAGACGCGCATTCCTATAAGTAGACGCTCACTCCGGGGTCGCCCAGTGTTGGGATGCCATTGCCCAGATGGGATGGCGACACCCCCGCTAGGCCAGAAACCCCAGTGTACAGGCGCCTACCCTTCCGGTCCACACGAATTTCTAATATCCGATTAACTCGGTATTTTCAATACTTCATTATTTATTCATTTTAACTTTATATACATTTATTATATGTATAAACATGATACTATGCCAACCGTCAAGTCCCCATACCCTCCAGATTATTTTATATTAAATAATCTTATTTGGAAACCCTAATTTCATGAAATTCTCGTTTTATTATCAAAACTCATTTTTATTCAAAACCAACTTAGGGTATTGTTCATTATAACATTTTATAAGATCCCTTAAAATGGCAAAGCTTAAATTAAAACCATTTACTCGATTTGGGCAGAACAACGACATGAAAACCCTAATTTTGACCCGTTTACAAAACCTTCACCAAACCTTTTCCAATTGTGAAATAAACTTAGGTCTTTCTTAAAACACATTAAATTAGGATTACCTACAAAAATTCAGACCCTAATTCCCACCCGATCTCCCGATTTTGACAAAACAAGCTCAAGAACCCTAATTTTACACAAATTTGAAAACCATACTTAGAAATTGAATTTGCAAAAACTGAGATAGGTTATTTTTAATCATACCAAAAGAAGCTTGACTGCAGAAATTCAACTCCGGAAGCCTCACCGTTTGCTCGAATTTCTCCGACGAAGTTCTGGGTTCGTTTATGAGGTTTTGGAGTGATAAACTAGTGAATTTGTGAGTTTAAAGAGTGAATTCGAGCTGCTATTTATAGGTTTAGATGCGCCTCAATGTAGTTACACGTCCCATGGTGACTCACGGTCGAAATCTGCCACGAATTCGGAGTTTCTTGGCCTCCAAGTTGAACATACGTGGCCTAGATGCGAGTTGATCTTCTTGCTGCGCTGATGACCCCCAGGCGTATCGCGCCAGGAGGCCCTTGGGTCTGCGCGATACGCGAGACACCCAGGTTCCGGCCAGCTTTTTGTATTTTACATTTTTAGCCCCTCTAGTTCTATTAATTGCATTCTAGGCCCTTAAACTTTTATAGTTTTGTTATTTTATGCCCCAAAACATTAGGGAATATAATTCTAAGATTTTCTAGGGTTTTTAAGGCTCGGGATACGTACGGTAATATATATATACTTATATATATCTATTTATTCACTATTGCTAAATTATGTTTTAGCCCCTCATACTTTAGTATACTCATCATTTCATGTTAGGAATCATTTTAGGATACATTTTCAGTAACTTCTAAGTGTCGGGACACTTATGATTCATTTATTTACTATTTAAACACGTATTTTGCACATATATCTTCAATTAAAACATGTAATTATTCATGTTTTATCATTTCTAAACCCGTTCATCATTTTTATCATATAAACATGTGTTTATTCATATAACATTATTTCCTAACACATATTCATAATAAAAACACATAGGTAAACATAATAAGATACGTAGTTACCTAGTACGTGAATATCGGGGTGTTACATAAATACAAATGGCCACACTTGAAATTAACTCAACATGTGGTCATTACTACCTTTTAGCCACACTAATTTTGGATGAAATTATTGATTTAAACAACCTTTTACCCACGATTTTCCAAAGGGATGTGGCTAAAACTAACTCCTTTGTCACTATATAATAGAATCGACCACACGAAGAATATAATCATGTGGACGTTACTACTACACAAACAGGTATAAGCTACGGAATTTTGGTACGGAAAGAATCCGTAGAAAATTTGCTACCGATTAGCTACGGATTAGCTACGAACACAATTTGCTACCGTTTAGTTACGAATAATTCGTAGCAAACGAAATCCGTAGTGTAAGGACCAAGATTTGTGGCTTGTGTATTAAATGATTATTTGGCGGACTATTTTGAAGGCCTATGTGTCAGAATAGGTGAAAAATAGTTAGGTTATCATTATATTAAGTCACTGGGCTTGTTTAGATACGTTTGGGCTTAGTTTAATTGAGTTTAGATGGGTTTTTATGGGCCTTAATGGTCAAATACGGGAATTATGAGGAGATTAGGGTTTCTAGGTTAGCTTGTTCTCCAAGCTCAACCTTACCTATAAATAGAACCCTCTCCTTTTATGTTAGGGTTGTTGGAAACAAAGGAAAAGGTGTGTAATTCGTAATTCTCCTTTAGAGTTACGAATCTTGGTGCTTTTCAAGGATTAATTAAGTGTTCTTCATTAATTCGGTTTGTGTTTATTAAATTCATTTTTCTTGTTTTATCTTTTATAATCTCGAATCACTTATTGATTACGGATTCCGCACGCAATCAATAGGCTTAGTATCACGTGAGGGTTAGATTTGATCCTAACAATTGGTATCAGAGCCAAGAAACACGTGTTTCGCGGCTCTCGTGGTACTAGATTCGAGTTTTTTTCTTGTCTAACGGTTTAATTTTCTGTGATTTCAGTGTTTTCGAGAAAGGTTCTTACTGTTTTTGCAGGTTTATAAACGTGTACTGGTCAGATCAGTGTTCGTAGGCACAAACAGAAGTCATTCGAAGTGTTTCGCAGCAAGAAAAAAGGAGTTCGACGGCAGCTTTTTGGTTTTCAGAAGGTTTTCGAGCAGATTTCTAGGTTTTCTAGGGTTTTTAGACCCTTTTCGACCCTGATCTCAGGTTTTCTGTCGAGTAAAAGAGTGCTCGTTGACTGATTCTTCAGTCAGCGTTTAAGGCACTTGGTTTTCGATCAAAACTGGTGGTTTTCGGTAAGGATTTCGGTTCATTCTCCAGGTTTTCGAGCCTGGGTTTCGGATCATACCTTTTCGGTCCACTACTTAATAGAAAACCCTCGCTTTTCGAGTCAGCAGTGGTTTTCGGTCAGGTACTCTGCCCGGTCGAAAACCTTATTCTGTTTGACTCTCTTTGGTTTTCGATCATACTCGAAAACCTGTTTTCGATCTGGTTTTCTGTTCAATCGAAAACCATTTTCTGTCCAGCCGAAAACCTGTTTCTGACTGTTTTCGATTCAGTTTACCCTGAGTTCATTGGGTTTTCGATCCAACCGAAAACCTATTTTCGGCCCAAAATCTCTTTTTCAGCAAAAAACACTTTCACGGAAACGGCCATAACTTTTGACTCGTTTGGAGTTAGAGGCTCAAATTTGGACACGGCGTTCGTGACAGCGAGCCCCACAGGAGCCCCGGACTAACGTCCAGGGGAGCTCGTTTTGACCCCCAAATTCCACTCCGAAGGCCTCCGTTTTCGCGTTTTAAGTTTTTGACACTATTCTTTGAATAGTGATTTTGCCGCACTAGAAGAGAATCCAAAGAAAACCATGTCTCTACTGCAACCTCGTACCACTGAAGCCAACACAGGTAAGAAAGAGGTAAGTAATTGTTCAAACTCTCACTGTGTTGATATTTATAACTGCATGAAAGACTTTGAGACTAAATTTTTGAATGCAAATCTTTATCATTCACGAACTCAACTAGAATTAAATAATTTTAAAGATAAAGCAAAAACCTGGAAAGAAAAATATGAGGCTGCCAAAATTGATATTTCTAACCTTGAAAGAAAACTTAGTGATTCCCAGACATATCTAAGAGTTGCTAATGAAAAGGTTGAGGAACAAACCAAAGAACTTGAGAGCCTTAGAACCCAACTTGCTTCCACTAACCAAACTTTAGAGAAAACTAATTTGACCAATAAGAAGATGCTGGATGCAAGCCTCAAATTTTATAATTCAGACACTAGAATAAAGCACATAAAAATCAATGGGGGTCTGGGTTATGGGGAATCTTATGATGATGAACCGGAATCTAAAGATGTTTCGTCCCTACACACGGTACCCGCACCTCATATGCACAAGATGATCCCTGATCCTGAGATGAAGGAAGGAACTAGGGATGGGTTGAAAGACATTGATAGAAAATTAGCTGAGTGCCCAATTAAGATTTCATACCCTTCTGCTAACTCAGATACTAATTCTTCTACTTCTTGTGCAGATTTAGATAGGAATAATGGAAGTCAAAAAGCTGAAACCTCAAGTTTAAAGAGTCAAGAGTCGTTTGAAAACTTTGATTGGAATAAGTGTGGTTTTTCTGTCACGAGTCCTAAACTTGGTTTTGCACAATCTGATTGTTTTGATAAGCTTTCATTGAACAGTAATTTTAGTTTTGGTAGTGGTGATAAGACTGAGTCAAAACCCTTGAGAAGGGTTAGGATTTTGAGGAGGGGTAAAGGACCACAGGTTGCTGGTCCCGAACCCACTTTGTCTATTGTGACTGATGATTCATCTAATGCTTCTGTGTGTTCTGATGTGCATGATAATGTGAATGTTTTTGATAATGCTAGTAATGTGCAGAATGTGCAAAATGGGCAGAATGTGCAGGAGGCTGGACCACGAGCTGATTTTATCCCATATCCTGAGGTAAATTCAGTTTATGACCAGTTTGTGCCAGTACAGCGGGAGTATGTGCTGACAACTAGGCCAAATGGCAAAGTTGTGTGGGTACATAAAAACAATAAACCATCTTGGATATCCACAGGGAAGAGATATTCCCAGGCTCCCGCGTACCCAAAGAAGCAGTCTTGCCATGTGTGTGGGAATCCTGGACACGTAGCAAGAAATTGCTTATACAGGCCATATGAACCCTACTACCCTAAAACTCATTTGAAAAACAATCAAGGGCAATCATATGGTGGCACAAATAGCAAACCTGTCCCCAGAAAGGTAAGTTCTAAGCCAAAGGTACCTACATACCCAAAGGTACCTAAAGTGACCAAAGAGTCTGCACCTTCACACCCTAAGGTGCAGAGACATGTACCTTCACAACCAAAGGTACAGAAAGTTGACCAAAAGCCTAAGTCACCTCAACAACCAACCAAAACTGATTTCAAAAATCCTAAATTGAATAATTCTGTTAACAAATCAGTTTCTGTTTTAAAACCCACTTGGGTTCCCAAACATGGTGGTCTCTTAGAAAATAATCAAGAGAAGTGGAATGTGCAGAAGGTGGTAAACGAGTGTTTTCAGCCTAAAGGGGTGTATAAAAAACATTCCAAACAGTTTGATGAAGTTAAAAGTAAAAATGCTAATGTTTATCAAATTCCACCTAAAAGGGTTCAAGCTAAAGGGAAAGAAAACCACCAACCCACAAAGCCCACACCAATGCCCAACAAAAGCAAGAAACCCAAAACAAAGGTTCCCACACCCTCAATCCCTGATTTTACAAAGGGAATGTGCCTCAAAGAAGTGACCTTTATTGATTCATCAGGTCTACCCAGAACCACAATGGCCTGGGTTTCAATGGCAAACTAATCTCTCATTGTGTGCAGGAACAGTCAAGGAGGATATTCATTAACATTTATGTTTGTGATAGTGATTGTTCCAGGCACATAAAGGAGGCATCTCTCCATTACATGGCATGCAAAATCTTAATAGTAAGGATGTTCTCCTTGTGAGAGGTAAAAATGTTTTATATCAGCAAGGTACTGTCTGGATTGATTGTTTCTTGACTAGATGTTTGTGAGATACGGTTCTGCATAAAACAAAACCCTGTTCTGAAAATTTTTTAAAAGGAAAACTTTGAAAGTTAGCTTGGCCAATTTTGTCTTATAGTGTGTTTATTAAAGTAAAAAATAAAAATAAAAATAAAAAAAATAAAAAAATGTGTGTGTTATTATTAAAAATCAAAAAGCAAGGGGAAGAATAGAAAAGATGAAAATGTTGACCCCTCAAAAATATTGTGCTTTTCAATTTTTAATCATTGTTTGTGAAGGTGGGAAATGAAATAAATTTCCAGGCGTTTGGTGGCTGACACGTGTAAGGTGGATGCGAAAAGAAACGTCTCTTGGTTGATGTGCTCGGTAGGCTCAGCTGCAATTGATAAAAAGGTATGTCTAGTCACTACAGTTGAAGATAACGTATGATGCCTGATAGGAAGCACACACTTAGGTTAGTACTGTTTTCATTTGACTGTTTGTTAGGAGTCCTGAGACACACGCCCGAGTACTGGGTACTGATGCTATGCTCAAAAATCCCATCCCCTCTGCTTTGCGTGAGCAATGACCTGGGGATGTTGTACGTGAGTCAGGCCTCATTTGTTCGGCGATGGCTGAGACCTGGAGACTCCCTGATCCACGTACCTCTTAGATCACATTGTATAATATATTAAAACCAAAAAGATGCCAAAGCGCACAAATCAAAAGAGACCCTCAAGTGTCCAAAACCCTGAAAGCCCTGTCACTGATGAGAGCGTTAATGAAAATGTCTCAAAAACTCAGTTGACGCTGTATATTATCCCCAAAAATCCCCGTGATCTATTCTTTCTTTTCTCAATCCAGTCTGGAGCATGGTGTTAGGCTTAGGAAAGGTGTCGTGAAAAAATGTCATGGGAAACCTGATAAACTTGATGAAACGTACAAAATATACCTAGGACGTATGTGTGTGGATTTAATGGTACTCATAAATAATTGAACCCAAAAGATAAATAAAGTGACAGTCTGCTCGAGTAAGAGAAAGCGGCATGAGTTTAAAGTTGACATCTATACCGGCAATCACCAGAGCGTGTGGAGTAGCTGAAACTGAAAAGGGTTCCTCAGTCCCAAAGTCATGGTATCATCCCTAATTTACCTTCTCATGTGTGAATTATTAGATAGTTGTTTTATCTTAATTTGTGTGGAGTGAGTGTTTTAATTTTCTTTCTTGAGTTTATAATTTGGCCAGGTTGATTTGACAAGTTTTAAATAAGTTTTTATGGGTTTGTGCAAGAACTTATGCCCCCTCTCAAAAGTGACCCCTTTTTTAGGGGGAGAAGGAGAGTAATTGTGAGATATGCAGTATCTCAGGGGGAGATATGTAATGTCTCAGGGGGAGTGAGAAGTGTCCTAGGGTTCAGGGGAAGTATTTAAAGGAAACCCGTAATCAATGTTAGGGTTTATGTTAAATAATGATATGTCTCCTGCTAATCCGATAACCAGTTATCATGTATCTGGTTAGTGTTTGTTCCTTGTTGTGCTTAACAGGTTAAGTGAAAAAAAAAAACAACTCATGGAAAAGAAAAGTCAAGGACACAGGTCAAGCAAGAATTTTGCTGCTGCTGAGCAAGTTGAATAACCAGCCGGAAAAGGACTTACCCTGTGCTTAGGGGAAGTTTGTTGGTTGTTCAAATGAAGCTTCCAAAGATTCAAAAGACACCGGTTAAGTGTTTAGGGGAAGCTACATTAAGAATGTCAAGAATGCCAAGATAGGGGTTTTTAATTTTTTTTACCCCTGAAGACAAGCAATTCAAGTCAGTTACCGATGATCCAGCGAGAACCTAAGTTTCTTTCAAAGAAGAAGCAAGTTTATGAGAATCCTCCTCTCATTACTTGTTCAATTCAAGAAGTTCAAGCTGTTGCTGATAAAGAGAAAAGCCATTGACAATTCCCGTTGCTGCCCAATGAAGATTATTCAAAGAATCTTCATCAACCCAAGCTCAAGCCAAGGAGAAGACTGAAAATGGAAGACATTTAATATCACAAGCCAAGGGGAAGATTGTAAGGACCAAGATTTGTGGCTTGTGTATTAAATGATTATTTGGCGGACTATTTTGAAGGCCTATGTGTCAGAATAGGTGAAAAATAGTTAGGTTATCATTATATTAAGTCACTGGGCTTGTTTAGATATGTTTGGGCTTAGTTTAATTGAGTTTAGATGGGTTTTTATGGGCCTTAATGGTCAAATACGGGAATTATGAGGAGATTAGGGTTTCTAGGTTAGCTTGTTCTCCAAGCTCAACCTTACCTATAAATAGAACACTCTCCTTTTATGTTAGGGTTGTTGGAAACAAAGGAAAAGGTGTGTAATTCGTAATTCTCCTTTAGAGTTACGAATCTTGGTGCTTTTCAAGGATTAATCAAGTGTTCTTCATTAATTCGGTTTGTGTTTATTAAATTCATTTTTCTTGTTTTATCTTTTATAATCTCGAATCACTTATTGATTACGGATTCCGCACGCAATCAATAGGCTTAGTATCACGTGAGGGTTAGATTTGATCCTAACACGTAGCTAACTTCGTAGCAACATCCGTTGCAAAATAAAAATGAAAAATTTTGAAAAATAAGTCAAAAAAAATCTGTAGCAAAATCCGTAGCAAAACAAGAAAATGAATATTTATAATTAGCAAACCGGAAAATTAAAAATTTTAAAAATACTTTAATAAACACCGTAGCAAATTGCGTAGCAACTTTGCTAAAGATTAGCTACGACTTAGCTACGGACACATTTTGCTACGGTTTAGTTACAGATGGTTCGTCGAAAAAAAAATCCGTAGCAAAAATGTGTAGCAACTTTGCCAAAAAGATTAGCTACAGACACATTTTGCTACGGTTTAGCTACGGATATTCCGTCGCAAAAAGAAAATGTAGCAAAATCCGTAGCAAAAAAGGAAATAAATATTTTAAAAAATAACACAATTTAACAAAATCCGTAACACAATTTGTAGCAACCGAATAAATATTTGTTGTTTTTTAACTAAAACCGTAGCAAAACCCGTAAAGGATTTGAAAATAAATAAAAATAAGTTAATAAATCTAAAGCAAGATATACATATTTAAAAATGACCGGTTTTTAAATTTAAATCTGGTTAAACAAATTCAGCTTGGTCAAATTTTGTGTATTTGATCAATATTTTACATAATCCAACTAATATAACAAAATAATACCAAACATGCTCCAGTACCCACTAAAAATAATATAAATGTTAATAGCTCATAACACTTCTTAAGACATGTGTGAGTCTTCATAACATTTTGTCACTTTCTGGTTAATCATACCCAGTTATGGATATAATCATGGGTGATCGTAAATATACACAAATTCCGGTCGATGGTAATTCATTAGGGGCAGTTAGAGTGATGGTCAATATTGGTTGATGATGATCTGCTACATATTATTAACTAGACTCATTCGTTAATCGGTGTCAATTAGGGTAACAAATGGTCAATGATGATCAATTAGGATCGAAAATGATGATTAGGTTTAAGCAATGTCAGTATTGTTTAGTGATGATCAACTAGGGGCATTTAAGGTCAATAGTGGTTACTGATAATCGATGATGATCAATACTGGTCAATAATGGTTAATTAAGGTGAACTAGTATTATATTGGCTAGCCATGATCGATTAGGGGCAAATGACCATGTTTAATTATGGAAATTTAGGGATTGGCCCAGTGGAGTGCATTATGATCAATAGTGTTCAATTTTGACCGGATAATGACATTTAGTGTCAATACTAGTCAAAGATGACTAATTATGATCAATATTGGTCAATGGCCATCAATTTGGCCCATTACACACAATTAGTGTCAATACTAGTTAATGATGAGAAATATTGCTCAAGCATTCATTGTTACAACGTAGGTCTAACTTGGTTAGTCATAATGATTCATGGTTAAACATAGTTAATATACGTAAAAACAAAGTCCAATTATGGAAAAACCTAGTCAAGCATACAGATTCATAGTCAAACATGGGTTTATACTACTCATTGTAGACCGCTTATGACTTATAATGACCAATAATGATGCATTTCAACCCGTTGTTACACTTATTTTACAATAGGCAATGTTAGGTCATACATAGTCAACGTAGGTCGAACTTGGTGAAAATGTATGATTAATAGTCAAACATAATCAATATACTCCAATAAAAAGAATCACACTCATAAATATATATATATATATATATATATATATATATATATATATATATATATAACATGAAATTATATTTTGAGTAGATTTTTGTAATAGAGTTATGATGGACGTTATTTTGACTTAGTAGAGATTTTTATTAAGTAAATTATCCTAGGCGTTTATCCATTAAATACATAAACAAAAAATGTGACATAAATAATAACTATAGTTAATAACTATAGTTAATACGTCGTGCGGTGTTGCCGTTATCAATCAATTCAAAATATGAAAAATATTAAAAGTAACCGGATCGGTTTCAATTTAAATGTAAATAAAAACCTACACATAATGATATATATAATGATATATAGTAGTTTAAAAAATTAACATTAATAAAAAAGAAATTTAAACTATAATATATAGCCGTTAAAGAAAACTATATAACAAACTAATAGATAAAATTGATTAATTTAATTGCATCAATGTATTAATTGTGAATAAGAGATAAATTCATTTAATTTAATAAAAGAGGTATGTTAAAAGAAAACATCGAACCCAATCGGATCCACAACAAATTAGCTGGTAAATCGGGATATGGAGTCCTCATCTCCCACGTCAATCGTCAGTTATGAACCTTACAGTAACTCCCCGAAATTCCACCATCTGCCAGCGTTCTCTCTTCTCCCGAAAGCAACGAAAAGGACCGGTCGAAACAGTTTCTTATCCAGGTAACAATTTTGATTTACATGCTTTACATTATACAAATTAAAATGCATGGACAAGAAAGCAAATCATTTACTTGTTTGTTAAGAGGACTAGCTGTTATCATGGATGATTTGATTATTTAGATTAATTTATGTTAATTTAGGGCTTCTTTGAAAGAGCCGACTGATCTTAATTTCTGAATAAGGATGTTTCATTTTTGACTTTTTGTTGGAATTCCCTTTTTGTTTAGTACATGTTCAATTATCGCAAAATAATGTGAATTGGCCTGCAATAGACATTAAAAGATGAGTTTTGCAATGTTTAAGACAGATCACCTTTAGGTTGTATTAAAAACTATAGATACTGAGCATAGATATGTATATATATATTAACCGCATATATTTATATTATTTAGGAGATTGTGATTTATTTAGTTTCCTTAGATTATGGGCTGTTAGTTTGGAAACAATTGTATTTATATTTCTCCTTGTAATCTCTTTTGGGAATCGAATAACACAATAACAATTATCTTCATGGTATTAACCGCATATATTTATATTATTTAGGAGATTGTGATTTATTTAGTTTCTATAGATTATGGGCTGTTAGTTTGGAAACAATTGTATTTATATTTCTCCTTGTAATCTCTTTTGGGAATCGAATAACACAATAACAATTACCTTCATGGTAATCAGAGCCAGTTTTTCTCCCAAATAACCTATCTTCCCCACAAAAATTCCGGCCAAACCTACCGACCCCATGGCCGACGGCGGTTCTAACCCCAAAAACTCTCCTCCAAAGCAACCGAACCATCCCCCCATACACAAAGCTTATACCGTTACCAATATCCATCAAAAGGTTCGCACCCTTGATGGCAAATCTGTCACCTATTCCAATTGGGTGAAGCTTTTTCGTTTCCAACTTACCGCATACCATGTTCTTCATCATGTGGATGGTACCAAAAATCCGCCGGCAACCACCGATCCGGAATACACCGAATGGCTGGAATTGGACGCACTTATCCTCCAATGGATATTTGCGACTGTATCCGATGAAATCTTGCCCCGCATCCTCGATAACGCCACAACTGCTCGGGCCGCTTGGCTCAAACTCGAGAGCATATTCATAAACAACAAGAACGCTAGGGCCGCCACCCTCGAACAACAATTCACATCAACAACTTTGGCCGGCTCTTTGTCCTTCGATGCTTACTGTCAGACTCTCAAGGATATCGCATCTCAGTTGGCCGATCTCGGGGAAACTGTCTCCGAAAATAGACTCGTCATTCAGATGGTTCGGGGCCTCCCGGCCGAACTCGACACAGTTGGAGCTCTTATCAATCAGCAGTGTCCTTCTTGGGACGTAGCCCGAGGCATGGTTGAATCCGAACAGCAGCGGCAGAAGGCTCGGCCCGGTGGTACTCGAGACACTCTTCTTGTTCATAGCCAAACCCCCCCAACCGATGTCAACAAACAGCCCCCATCCCCTTATCAAAACGGTTACCGCGGTCGGAACTATGACCCCGTCAAGGCTGCACGCGGTCGCGGGAATTACTCGAATTATCGGGGACGTGGAGGGGGTCGCAACACAGCCTCTCGGCCTCCGTCAACCTGGACCCAGCAGCGCCCCTATGGCAGCCCTCAACCTTACTCCAACAACCCCCCAGCTGGCCCATCTCAACCTTCTCAGCCCACTTATAGCCAACCGGCCCAGCCTGCCCCTCGCTATTGGACCCCGCCGCCTACCCCATATCCCTCCCAACCGGCCCAATATGCTCAACCACAGGCCCACCACGCCTCCACTTACCAGCCACCCCCACCCAATTCTGATTATGGACAGGTCCAATATAGTGCACTCAACCCAAATGATGTTGGCATGGCTATGACTAATTTTAACGCAGGGGGCTACTCGGATCAACAATGGGTTATGGACTCAGGGGCTTCCGCTCACATCACATCTGATCCAGGTAACATTCAGTTTCCAAGTTCATTTCCTGTAAGTCCTATTTTTGTTGGTAATGGTCACAAATTGCAGAATAGCGGTTCCGGTAATGGCTTTTATCCCTTACCCAATAAAACCTACCGCCTAACCAATATCGTCCATTCACCTCAAGTCATCAAAAACCTGCTAAGTGTTCACAAATTCACTATTGATAATAACGTATCTATTGAATTTGATCCTTATGGTTTTTCTTTGAAGGACCTCAAGGATGGAAGCCTCCTTTCCCGCCACAATAGCAGTGGGGATCTTTACACGCTCACTCCGCCAGCTTTTGCTTTGTCAACCACCTCTACTAGTGTCCCATGGCATGATCGCCTCGGCCACCCCGGCGCGACGACTCTTGCTCACCTTAGTACTTATTTTTCGTTTAAATGTAATAAAGCAATTCATGCTACTGTTTTTCCTTCGTGTCAATTATCGAATAGTAAAAGATTGCCGTTTTCTGATTCTTTGTCATGTACTTTTCAACCGTTCGATATAATTCATTGTGACCTTTGGACGTCTCCTATTTTAAGCAATAGCGGATATAAGTACTATATGGTATTGGTTGACAATTTTACCAATTATCTTTGGGTGTATCCCCTTCGGTTCAAGTCCGAAACATTAACCAACTTTACAAAATTTCACAAATTCATCCAAACTCAATTTCAAACATCGATCAAAACTTTCCAATGTGATTTGGGGGGGGGGGGGAGTTTGATAACAACAACTTTAAACAATTTGCTAATCAAAACGGGTTGGCTTTTCGTTTTTCATGCCCTCAAACCTCCCAACAAAACGGCCGCTCTGAGCGCATGATTAGACGGGTGAACGAAATCATTCGGGCACTCCTCGTTCACGCGCGTATTCCCCCACAATTTTGCGTCGAAGCTTTACACACCGCCACTTACTTACATAACATTCTACCCACTAAACGGCTAAACTTTCGCACCCCCGCCTTTGCCCTATACCAGCGCCAACCCACATACGACCATTTGCGAGTGTTCGGGTGCGCGTGCTATCCCAACATGTCCGCCGTTCAACCCAACAAACTCTCCCCTCGGTCCACTCGGTGTGTCTTTCTAGGCTACCCATCCGATTTTAGGGGATACAGGTGCTATGACCCATCTACCGGTCGTGTTCACCTATCTCGTCATGTTGTGTTTGATGAAACTTCGTTTCCCTTTCACGATATTGACAAAACAAACTTGCCAAAATCCCCCACCGAGTTTCCCGATGACTTCCCCTTCCACACCAACCCAATTATCCCCCCTCCTAACTCACCCGACAAACCGACCCACCCGCCCACCACACCTCAGCCTGGCCCAATCCCTCCAACAGTCCAACCGCCAGCTACCACAGGCCCAAACCCAATTCCGGATACCCCATCGCCACCCGCCACAAGCCCAACAGCCCAAACTAACTCTCCTTCACCCACGGCCCAATCACATTCACCCACGGCCCAATCACATTCTGCCTAATCGAGGCCACCTCCTCCGGTCTTCACTCCCGAACCCACGGTCCACCCTCCGGTCGATCCGAACCCCCCCCCCCCCAACCATCTAGCACTCACCCAATGCAAACCCGATTTAAGGATGGCATCGTCAAACCGAACCCCCGCTACAACCTGGCGGCCACTTCCGCCATCTCTCCTATCCCTACATCTTACCTTAAAGCCTTATCGGACCCTAACTGGATGCGTGCCATGCACGACGAATTTAGTGCTCTACAGGTTAATGACACTTGGGAACTGGTTCCTCGGCTAACGGACCGCCCGATTATACGATCAATGTGGCTTTTCCGCCATAAGTTTAAGGACGATGGAACACTTGACAGGTACAAAGCGAGACTGGTGTGTAATGGAAAGTCTCAAACAGTTGGTATTGATTGCTGGGATACATTCAGCCCCGTGGTGAAACTTGCCATAATCCGGACAGTATTATCTTTGGCCGTGTCCCGAAGATGGCCCGTTCATCAACTTGACGTTAAAAACGCCTTTTTACACGGGCACCTTCAGGAAACTGTTTTCATGCATCAGCCACCGGGATTTCATCACCCCGAATATCCGAACCATGTTTGTAAATTACGGAAATCGCTATACGGTCTCAAGCAAGCACCCCGGGCATGGTATTCCCGATTCTCCACTTTCATCCGAACTATGGGCTTTCGAAGTAGTATGTGTGACACATCTCTATTCACCTTCACCAGTGGTCAGGATATTGCCTACCTCCTACTATATGTGGACGATATTATACTCACAGCCAATCATTCGGGTCTACTTCAAAACATCATCACAAGGCTGTCCAAGGAGTTTGCCATGACGGATCTTGGTTCTCTGCACCACTTCTTAGGGATTTCTGTTTCACGGGACGCGTCTACCATGTTCCTTGGCCAGGAACAATACGCTCGCGATATTCTGCATCGTGCTGAGATGAGCTCTTGTAAACCTACTACAACACCCGTCGATACCAACTCTAAATTAAGTGCCACCGAGGGGGAGCTTCTTGCCGACGGGTCTCATTACAGGAGCATCGCGGGTGCCTTGCAGTACCTAACTATCACACGTCCTGATATTACATATGCGGTCCAACAGCTTTGTCTCTTTATGCATGCGCCCAGGGAACCTCATTTTCAGTTTATGAAACGGGTCCTAAGGTATGTTCATGGCACTTTGCATTTTGGTCTTCGACTTACGGCCTCCCCTAGTACCAATCTTACTGCATATTCTGATGCTGATTGGGGAGGCTGTCCGGACACTCGTCGCTCCACCTCCGGGTATTGCATCTTTCTTGGGGACAATCTGATTTCGTGGTCCTCCAAACGTCAGCACACTATGTCTCGATCAAGTGCTGAAGCAGAATATCGGGGGGTTGCCAACGCTGTTGCTGAGGCCACTTGGTTGCGTAACTTATTACTTGAGCTTCATGTCCCGCTTCGGAAAGCCACGGTTGTGTATTGCGATAATGTTTCTGCTATTTACCTTTCCGAGAATCCGGTCCAACATCAAAGGATCAAACATGTTGAGATGGATATACATTTTGTCCGGGAAAAGGTTCAATTGGGTCATATCAAGGTTCTACATGTTCCGTCAGCTTACCAGTACGCAGATATTTTTACCAAAGGATTGCCCAAGCATTTGTTTGACAGTTTTCGGTCCAGCTTGAACGTGTCGTCTCCGCCCCGTTCGAGCTGAGGGGGAGTATTAACCGCATATATTTATATTATTTAGGAGATTGTGATTTATTTAGTTTCCTTAGATTATGGGTTGTTAGTTTGGAAACAATTGTATTTATATTTCTCCTTGTAATCTCTTTTGGGAATCGAATAACACAATAACAATTACCTTCAATATAGACATAAGTTTCATATATGTATAATAGTACATTTACATGAGATCTTTAATTTTATAGCATGTATTATTCATCAAACTAAATGTTCGCTCCATAACCTTCAACTATGTGTTTTATTTATGTACATCTAAGTCTAATTTGTTTGCTTATATATACTCTTAGAAAAAATTGATGGGTTATTTGGTGATGAATCACTTTATTCTGAATACCAACAAATCTGTCTTCATTCTATCTCAAAGGCATATTATCACTTTGTACCTTACCTGCAACTTCACTTTTACATTTGACCTTTCCCCAAATTTATTTGCTTGAGATCTTTAATATGTTAGATATATCATGAAGAAGATTTTGTTCGCTGTATGTTTTGTGTGTGTATGTGTTTGTGTAATTTATGTATGTTTTTTGTTAGCTAGAATTTCTTATTAACTTTGAACTTTAGGACCCACATTGACTTTATTGGTTATGGATTGGTATACCAATCGAACATGGATGTATAAAATGACCAATAGTGATGGATTTATTAATATTGAATACTGTGACAACTTGAATAAGTGGTTGGACTTTGTCTATTCTAATGAAGAAGTTGTTGATAAGAGGGTGACTAAGCGTGGTAAAATAGTACTTGACATCAAATGTCCTTGCTTAAAATGTCAAAATGTGGGATATAGAAACAGAGAGACTGTTAAAAAACACTTGCTTATCAATGGCTTCATGCCTTATTATACAACATGGCATGCACATGGTGAAAATTCAACAAGTGAGGTAGGACAATCTTCAACAACCATGGAAGTTGATAATGATGATGATAGTTATAGACGCATGGTTTTGGATAGCATGTCTTCATTCGAAATTAATGCAGCAACACACTCAAATCTGGATTCAAGTACTTCGGAAAGACATGTACCAAATCCTGAAGCAAAGGGATTCTATGACATGTTACGACTATAACATTTCCATGGTGAAAGCATTGATGCCTGATAACAATAAGCTCCCTGAAAACTTTTATGATACAAAGAAAAGTTTACAGAAACTTAGTCTTCCTAAAGAAAGGATAGATGTTTGCAAAAATCATTGCATGCTATTCTATAAGCAAGATAAAACACTGACACAGTGTAAATGGTGTGGGGAATCTCGTTATAAGAGTGGCCGAAGTAAGGTACCTAATTTGGTCATGACATACATGCCAATTGGTCCTAGACTTAAAAGTTGTATATGTCTGTAAAAACAGCTAAATATATGACTTGGCATCATGACCACAAAACAAAAGAAGGTAGCATGGCACATCCAAGTGATGGTAAGGCTTGGAAGCATTTTGACTCGATAAATCCCGACTTTGCGAATGAGATCCGAAATGTTCGTCTTGGGTTATGCACTGATGGCTTTAATCCTAATAACTCGAACTCAAATCCTTACTCATTATGGCCCGTCTTCCTTACAATATATAACTTACCGCCATGGATGAGTTTGAAAGACTCGTTTGTTAAACTATGTTTGGTTATTCCTGGAAGAAAGAGTCCAGGTCAAAACGTGGATGTGTTTTTGAGGCCGTTAATAGATGAGTTGAAAGATTTATATGTGGAAGGCATTGAAGTTTATGATGCTCATCGTAAAAGAAATTTTACTTTGAAAGCTATTCTTTTGTGGACGGTTAGTGACTTCCCCGCCTATGCAATGTTGTCAGGCTGGAGCACACATGGTCACTTAGCTTGCCCATATTGTATGGGAGACACTGATGCTTTTTGGTTACATGCTGGAGGAAAACAAAGTTGGTTTGACTGTCATCGAAGATTTTTACCTCGATCACACCCTTTTCGTAAAGATAAAAATGGATTTCGGGCTAATAAATCTATATCTTCATCTTTGGGACCTCCAATTGAGTTATCTGGTACGGAAATATATGAGCAAATATGCAACCTTAACATTCCAACTGTTTATGAAGGTGTACCGTATAACTCAAAGAATAAAGATCCGGAATTTGGTAAAACCCATAATTGGGTAAAGAAAAGCATTTTTTGGGAGCTTGAATATTGGCCTATGTTGTTAATCCGACACAACCTTGATGTAATGCATATCGAGAAGAATGTTTTTGAGAATATATTTTACACAGTCATGGATACTCAAAAAAAGACAAAAGATAATATCAAGGCAAGAATAGATTTTGAACAACATTGCAATCGACCATCATTGCATACTTGGGTAGGGAGAAATAATAAACATATGAAACCAAAAGCGTCATACACTTTAACCAAGACACAAGTAAATGAAGTTTGTAAATGGTTGAAAACAGTAAAATTCCCTGACGGGTATGCTTCAAATATTGGGAGTTGTGTAAACATTAAAGATGGTAGCTTTTATAGCTTTAAAAGTCATGATTGTCATGTGTTCATGCAACGTTTGCTTCCAATTGTATTAAGAGGCATGCTACCAAACCAAATATTTGAACCAATCGTAGAGTTGTGCACATTCTTTCGTGTTATATGTTCAAAGGTGTTACACATTGAGGATTTACAAAAACTACAAGAAAGTGTTGTTGTAACGA
>JBCNJP010000012.1:75826169-75944850 GCA_039602395.1 Deinandra increscens subsp. villosa | reverse complement strand
ATCAGTAAGAGTCACGCACGATGTAGGGAATATCGCTTTTGATATTTCCGGTTGAAGATCAATTTTGAAGAAGTTCCGACTGAACTAGGTCAAGTGAAAGTCTTGGTCCGAGCGAAAGAGAAACTTCAACCGGAAGAAGCTCTTTTGTACCAGAAGCGAATATTCCGGGTGAATACTGTTATCCATCAGATAAAGAGTTCAACCGGATTTTCCTGTAACATCTTATCAGCTGTCATTTCGTTGTTAAAGTATTCTGGTTGCTTCTTTTTGTATCAAAGTCGCTCTCCTCTTTTGGTATGTTGCTGATCACACGCCATCAAACTCATCAATCGAAGATTATTATTTTGGTAGTTAGTTTGACTTTAGTAATCTACGATTAAGATGATCGTATGGAAATCAATGGCTATCATTGATTTCCCTTAGTGATATATATAGCATAGTTAGCTCTCAACATTTTTTACGCATGAATATATGCATGAACACTATGTAATATTGTTGAGTTAATGCAAATAGTGTCGAGTAAAGTTTACTTCTTGTGTTACTATCTTTATGCAAACAACTATTATTTACAAGTGTTAGACCGAGATACAACAAGGTTATGGACTGTGCAGATAGTGATGAGTTTAACCACGTGACTAAATGCATCGACACTGTCAATACATACATGCTGGCTTTTATCATTTCCAACCAATCAAGCTTTATTTATATCACTATAGTTGAAAGTTAGTTAAATGACAAGACTTGGATCAATACTTCAGTTGAACTGACATATACCAATGGAAAGTAACTATACTAGAAATAAGGGAAGGGATACAAATCTTCCAAGCGTTTGGGATTGCTTTGAACTGACATATACCAAGGGAAAGTAACTATATTGGAAATAAGGGAAGGGATAAAATTCTTCCAAGAATTTGGGATTGCTTTTTAAACTGTTTATTGACTTATTAACTTTTTGAAAAACCAATAAGCATTTTTGAATGTTTGTTAACTCAATAAGCACTTTTGCTTTTAGCTTTTCAAAAAAAAAAGTCAATTTTTAATATGTCAAGTTTCTCTGGCTTTTTAAAACTGCTTATAGCTTTTAAGTGGTGACTTACAATACTACCCTTATTTTAACTTATACTCACCTAATCTTATACACACTCAACCCCTTTTAATCATTTTACATATAAAATTAATTATTCACTTAAAATCCAAACACTCTTTTAAAAAAGTCATTTCTAAAAAATCATAAGTCAATAAACATTTTTGGTAAAAAAATCATTTGTCCATCTAAATAAGGAAAATTGGATTTAAATAATCCCAACTTTTGATGGTTGGCCAACAATAATCCCACATTCAAAAATCACTTCCAATGGTCCCAAGTTTCACCATATTTACTGATATTGGTTCCATCGTTAAAAAACTTAACACTGTTAGTTTTTTGATGACGTGGCAGCTGATGTGTTATTTATTTATTTATTTTCTTTTTTTAATAACCTTTAATTACACTTGGCAATACATGAGTGGAAGAGGAAAAAAAAACCCTCTCTCCTTCCACCTCTACCCTCTACCCATCCCTTTCAAGATGTAAATGAAAATCATGGCAAGAACTGATACCACCGTCATGTCTCCGACCACTATTCCTACGATTGTGGTGGTTTTAAACCTGGATTTTGAGTATGCATTGGAAGTGTTCAACAAATTGCGGGAGGGTATGTGGAACCAAAAGAGACATCGGGGGAGTTGAAACAGAGGACGGGATTACACTGAGGTTTTTCAATGGCTTCCCGCAAAGTTTCGGGTTTCCGGCGAATTATCTCTAGTCTTGGTTGAAGAAAATGATGGATTCCATAATTATGCCCGTCAGATTGTTGAAGGACGAATCAATTGTCACGTTTGATGAAATTTTGTTCGCGAATTCCGGCGGAATCTTGCCGGAAACATTGTTGTGTGAAACATTAAAGTAATCGAGATTACTGATGCCAAAATCTTCTGGTAATGTCCCGCTAATAAAATTACCTGATAGATCTAAGATATCTAAGATTTTAACAGACTCAAATCCATGGAGAGCTCATCGTAAAATTAGTTAGTATTTCAACGAAAATGAGAAACGTTAAGAACCGTTAAGAACCCGGAGGCTTCTCCATGCTCCGACGAACTCAAAAATCCCGCCCGAGAACAAATTATTCGACAAGTCAAGCGGCTCAAGCTCCGGCGGAAGTGTACAAAGTCAAAGGAATGGCGCCACTAACTAAATTAATCGACAAGTTCACCTCCCTAAGGTGCTCAATCAAACCTAAACCGAAGGGAATGACGTTGTTGAACGATTTTGGTAGAGGTGGTTAACAGATCCGGTGGTGGTGTTGTATAGATCGTTATTATACAGTGGATAGAGAGAGAGAGAGAAAGAGAGAGATGGGTGAAGAGTAGCGGTGGGGAGAAAGAGGTGTAGAGAGAGTTTTTTCCCCTCTTCCACTCATGTATTGCCATGTGTAATTAAATGTCATTAAAAAAAAGAAAAAAATAAATAAATAATACATCAGTTGCCACGTCATCAAAAAAACTAACGGTGTTAAGTTTTTTAACGGCGGGACCAATATAAATAAATATGGTAAAACTTGAGACCATTGAAAATGATGTTTAAAGGTGAGATTATTGTTGGCCAACCCTCAAAAATTAGGATTATTTAAATCCAATTTTCCTCTAAATAAACAATCCCAAACAACCCTGAATAGTCCCTTTATGATAAGATTTTTATATATCGCTAAGATTACCAAAATGCCCTTTCTTATAGTGAACCAAAATCCAAACTTTGAACAAAAACCCTTCTAGATCCATATCTCGTCGTGTACTCTACGACTTGACTTGACAACAAAACGTAACCGTTTGGGCGTCTTCTAGAACCTTCGTCATGCTAATGTTCCATTTTTGACCGACTCAATTTTATCGTTCTATAAATTCACGCCATACCCATCTCCTCATATCATCCAAACCAAAAGCAAACGACAATTTCTCTCCCAATTCAATTTCCAAGGTATATTGCTCTTTTCTTTCCTACTTTTACCATTGATACTTTTTCTTGATTCGATTTGTTGTTAAGAGATCATGAATTCTACCATCGTTGTTCATTAGTTTCTGAAAATTTCCTCATCTACTTTGTGATTTGATTCTTGTTTCGTAACGAATTTCTAAACAAAATTATAACCGAGATATCGATCTTTTATCAATAAATCGGTTTATCGATTGATTCTGGTTTTATTGTGAGATCATGAATTATACGATTGTTGTTCATTAGTTTCTGAAATCTCCCTCATCTAACCAACACTTTGTGATTCGGTTACGAGATCATGAACTATACGATATATATTGACCTACGATCGATATACGAGTTTGTGATTCAATCGAAACTCGCGATTTTGTACGATCTGAGACATTATTAGCGTAATTCGCCGTTCAGATTCTAATTATCTCCGTATTTTTGCATCAACAGATGCAGATATTCGTGAAAACCCTAACCGGCAAGACAATCACCCTGGAGGTCGAAAGTTCCGACACAATCGACAACGTGAAGGCGAAGATCCAGGACAAGGAAGGCATTCCTCCGGATCAGCAGAGACTGATCTTCGCCGGCAAGCAGCTTGAAGACGGGCGCACGTTAGCCGATTACAACATCCAGAAGGAGTCAACGCTCCATCTCGTTCTCAGACTGAGAGGCGGAATGCAGATCTTCGTCAAAACCCTAACGGGGAAGACCATAACTCTGGAGGTTGAAAGCTCCGATACAATCGATAACGTGAAGGCTAAGATCCAAGACAAGGAAGGCATTCCGCCGGACCAGCAGAGATTGATCTTCGCCGGGAAGCAGCTTGAAGACGGGCGCACGTTAGCAGACTACAATATTCAGAAGGAATCGACTCTTCATCTGGTGCTTCGTTTGAGGGGTGGGATGCAGATCTTTGTGAAGACGCTGACTGGGAAGACGATAACTTTGGAGGTTGAGAGTTCGGATACCATTGATAATGTGAAGGCGAAGATTCAGGATAAGGAGGGGATTCCGCCGGATCAACAGAGGCTGATTTTTGCTGGGAAGCAGCTGGAAGATGGGCGAACTCTTGCGGATTATAATATTCAGAAGGAGTCGACTCTTCATTTGGTGCTTCGTCTGCGTGGAGGTTTGTGAAGCTTTTATAATCTTGCTTGTGGTCTTAGTTTGTGAAAGGTTAAGTGGTGTGGTACTTTGAAGGTTTATGTGCATTTGACAATGGTGGTACTTGTTTTCCTTTAATGAATAAGAAATCTCTTTTGGTTTATATGTCGTGATTTTAAGTTATTTTTGCTGCTTTGATGCTCATTATTGTAGATAATAAGCCCTTTCATAAGTAGCAGAGTTCTTTTTTTAAGCTGTTTATTGTTGCAGACCATCTGTTTTTCAACCTGCTTATTTAACCGTTTAATGCTTGTTTTGATATGCTCAAGTCCGAGATTAAGCTTGGGTTGATATGGAAGTTCAGTGAGCTGAATATGAGTAGTTTCGGAGGCTTGTTTGGGATTGCTTTAAAAACTGTTTATTGATTTATTAGCTTTTTGAAAAGCCGTATAAGCACTTTTGTTTAGTATAAGCACTTTTGTTTTTGGTTTTTTAAAAAGCTAATATTTTAGTTTTTATAAAATGCAATTATCCACTTAGATAAGCAATCCCAAACAAGCCCCATGTTGTTTACACTTCTAGCATAAATGTAAAGTTGACATGTTCACTTATTACAATCCTGTTTGTGTCTTTGCATTATAGTTCTTAAATACCAACACTAGGTTTATATTTAGTGTTGATACAAATATTGTAATAATCCCCTTTGTGGTCTTTGTATTATAGTTCTAACAAGTGGATCGACCCGCGCGCTGCCGCGGAGCCGAACCATTTTAAAAAGCCGATTAGCCAGGCCATATCGACCCGCGCTTCGTTTGACCACAGGTTGTTATTTCGCTTTCTCTAACAATGTTATTAAAAAGTTAACAAAACGCCCGCAGTAAAGACGATGTCTTCTTATTAAAAACCGAGTGATGAATAGTTGCAAAGATAGAAACACTTTCTATGTGCAATCTTGATGGACCAACCAAGAAAAGAAAAAGCACTTTCGATCACAAATGAACCATGTTGCAATTACCTAACATCCATGAACATAAGTTAAAATATTAAGTAAGCACCAAAAAGATTACATTAACTTGACAAAACCATTAAACATAGACATGAATACTTTGTCACACAAACCACCAATGAAGCCATTTACCTTGTATGCCTAAGTATGCTTAAGCATATCATAGATGATAGACAATGCAATAAATATGAAAGAATTCACCAAAAAGGCACCCAAAAATCATGAAATAAGCCCATTGTAATGAAAGAGTTTACCAAAAAGGCATAAAAATTATGAAATCAGTCCATTGCCATTTTTAACCAAGCAACATGTGTGTTCAAAAGTGTCACAGTTGACTTTAAAAGTCAACTGCTAAAGTCACACCAGCAAGACCACTCCACATAAGATTTACATAAAAGAGCTTTTTCCTAAATCCATTACTAAACCTATGCAACCTATGCAGAACTGCTCCACATAACAGTTTTAAAACTGCTCCACATAACATTTACAAAAAGGAGCATTTACAAAATGGAGGTTTTCCTAGTTTAACTACTAAATTTATGCATCATTAGTAAGCCTCACCTGGAATCTTACAACAACCTGAGAGCACTTATCATCATGCGTCATTGGTTGTGCGGATTACCCTTGTGCTTTTCTTTGTGTCATTTGTATCGTCTCCTGCAAAAAAAAATTGTGTTGTTTGTAAATATTAATGATCATTTTACTTCAAGAGTTGATCACATCCTAAATCTATATCCATGTTTTCGAGCAAAAAACTCGAGCCTACAGTGGGCAAACACATATATTTGACACGATAATATTATAATCATACCATACTCTTTGCATCTTCTAATTAAATAAATGATTTATTCAATAAAAAAAGGAGCTTACCGAGTGGCACGATCCGAACTGAAAGAGGCGATTCATGTAGTGTTATTTGTTGATCTTTCTCAAAAGTTCAAAGCCAATCATCCGAGACACACAATAATTTGTATCAATCAAATTCACCTTTTATTCCTGAATGAATTCAGGTTCGTAACAAAATTAACATAATAGAAAACACCCTTATAACAGATTTAAAATTGAAAATCAAAAGCAACTCATTTTGACATTTGAAAGTCAACCCTATTTTTCATATTCAAACATGAACAATACACAAACTTTAACAAAAACAGAGATTAAAGAAGGTTCAAACCGGATTTGGAGATAAAGATTGAAAATTTTTAGCATCTTGCGGACCCAAAAACTCCAAAGTGCTACTTCAGAATCAACTACAGTAACTGCAAAAGATAACAAATCTGAATCATCAGTTCATTAGAAAGTTACGTAGGTCACATCGACCGAACCACGTAAATCCTTGTGTGTTCTCGTGTTCGTTATTTTTCTGCAGTGTTCGTTGCTTGTGTGTGTCGCTTCCGCGTGTGCGTATACCCTAACAAAAAGTTCTAATGCAATTATATAAACCAAGCATTTTATAAAAGATGTCACAATACATAGGATGCACTTTTATAAACCAGCATAAACCATAACTGCTAAGAGGCCATACATATAATAGCTTTACATACATTTGTAGAATACATTCAAAAGGTGCCATCATATATAGCAAATACCTAGAATAATAGTTCATATGCCTCTACAAAGAAAATAAAACACATGAACAATAATATAATAAATATACAACAAAGTTCATATGCCTTTACAAAGAACATTCCAAGCAAACCAATTTTTTAAATTACTGACCAGTTTTCAAAGAACAGAACACATGAAGAATAATAGTTCATATGCCTCTACAAAGAAATGAAATATAAACATACAACAAACAACCTTAGTATATGACTCTACAAAGAAGATGAAATATAAACATACAACAAACAACCTTAGTACCACTGGCCAAGATAACTCACATTGTTCTAATTACTTCAAATTGATCTGTAACATAATGATTAACTTATCTGTAGGTAAAAGAGGTTTAACTGTGTGTGTGTAGATTAGAAAACGGTGACCAAAAAACAAACCCATCTGCTGTAGGATTATGTTAGAGTATTCTTGTAGAATTTATGCAGATTGACAGAGATCTACACAGGCATTAAAACAAACACCTGGCGGGCATGACATAAAAGACCAGAAAGAAAATCGTAAAAAAAGGTTGATGGACCGAAATCCACAAACGGAATCCACCGTAAATTGCACCTCACAACAGCCAGCAACGATCCTTGATCGTTAATCGCCAAAAAGAAAATAAAATTAGACACTAAAGAAGAAAAGGAACTCACGAAATTGATCAAATTCTGAGGACTGGTGAATGATCTCCAAAGAACTGCAGACGAATGAGGTTGGTATATATCGACATTGACCATGCGCCTACAGTGTTTACACAGTGCCGCTGACATCTTCGATGGGAGATGGCGAACCACTTTATCAGCGATGTACCTCCGTCACCTCTCCGCATTTATTGTCGCCTCTCCAATAAGGAGAAACGGGTCTGCCGCATTAATTGTCGCCTCTCCGATAAGGAGAAACGGTACAATCATGGCCGGAAAATCCGGTCCTTCCTTAGACCGAGATTGTGTTTGGCGGGGATAGAGAAAGAAAAAGAGATGTCTCGTGGGTCCCAGAGAAGAAAAAGATATGTTTGTTGGCCCACACACCGTTGCTTTCTGTTTTTTTTTTGCCTTTCATTTTATGCAGGTTGTACAATGAGCATTACACATTGTAAGTTAGGCAAATTTCAATGGTGCAAAGAAAGGTGGTACACACTGCATAAATACCTGTACAATGCATGCTTTGGAGGGTTGTACTCTTGGTTTTAAAGTTGGTACTATAAGTTGTAATATGTTTATATAGGGGGATACAGATATTAGGTTTATATTATAATGTTGATACAAATATTACTATATTAACACAATAGACAACTTTTTTTGACTTTTATTGACTATACAGATTTTATATATATACTATGTTTATGAAAATATCAATGATCTTAGATTTGCTTCGATGGTTAAGTCTTTGTTGTCCAGAAGGTGGCTCTTAGGTTCGAAACAGCCAGCCTCCGGTTATTTTTTATTTTATTTTAAAGGCCTGACCTATGCTTACTACACGCCACGTGTTCAATTACCCCCTTCTCCTTCATTGTCATCAGCCCACCGCCGTCCTCATGAAACTACTTTACCTCTATTCTAATATTCTAATAACCTTCACCTGCTGCTTCTTCATCATCATAGTAGAATATTTTACATACTCTTTCTTAGCCCCCTTTTCAAAAATCTGGTCCGGCCCCTTGCTTATCAAAAGAACGAGAGAGAACAGAGAGAATGGTGACTATTTTGTTAGAAAAAAAATGGCATACTGAAGAGTTGCAGGTTTTAATTAGGTTGAAATGAGAAACTTTTGAAATTGGAATATGTTGATGTAGGATGTAAATATGATTAAATTAAGATAAGAATGTCATAGATATTAAAAGAATCAGAAGAGTTGGAGTGAAACTTAATTTGTCTAGGGGAGAACTCACATCTCACTAAAACTCAATTGTGAGTGAGATATGGGAGGAGATCAATATTGGGAAAAGAAATATCAAGAGAAAGGATTGATTCTTACAAGAAAATATAGGAAGGCAAGCATTTATTTAACATACAGCCCTAGATTTATGTATCTATATATGCTTTAGATTTTTTTTTTGAACAGCGATTTATTCAAAAACGGGAAAACCGGCGAGCAAGACACTCAAGACCGGCCCCAATATATGCTTTAGATGTTTGATATAGAGATTTCGATTGATATAGAGATTTCGATTAGTTGAGGTTATAAATGCCTTGAAATGATGTTATATCTTGTTGTAGTCATCACAGTACCATTATAGAGGAAGATACAGCTGTGGGTATATGTTTGGGGTTTATGGGTATTCATGTTTATAAACTTTTTTAATGATAAGTAAAATCAAAGATGTTTGGGGTTTATGGGTATTCATGTTTATGAACTTTTTTAATGAGAAGTAAAATAAAAGATGTTGGGTTAATGGGTCAAGATGATAAAGTAAAATCAAAGATGTTGGGTTAATGGGTCACGATGATAAAGTACGAACTTGAATCGATTCATGTTTATAAACTTTTTGAATGATAAGTAAAATCAAAGATGTTGGGTTAATGGGTCAAGATGATAAAGTACGAACTTGAATCGATTTGAGAGTTAAGTATCTTGTTACGAGAATTAAAAGGCTTGTAATGAGATGTTTAATGAAATGACCCATATGTTGTGATGTTAAAAGTAGGACATGGATTGCATCGCATCATTAAAGGTGCACATTGTACCCTCATTTGCGAAGGTGTATTAGTAGTTGAACAATTAAGTTGTTGACATAATGACATGTAGTGTGAAGTTTTTACAAGATAGTATGACATGGGTTGAACATGGATAGTAATAACTGTGGTCTTGCTGAATAATGTTGGGTTGCACTAGTGGGAAGTTGCCATAGAGTTGGGAAGTTTATGTGTGAAAAATGTTGAACTTAAACAGAAGCTGCAATGGTGGTTCTCGTGTGCTGTATGCCATTAGTGAATGATTGTCCATAGAGTCACGAGTTACCAAATAGTAATTTGTTATGTGACTTATGAAGTTGTCATATGTCCCATCAAATTAGGTACTTGTCTATAGTTAGTTTCTAAAGAAATTAACGTTAATGTTTGTATGAAGTCTTGTATTTTACAAAAAGATCATATGTCCCATCAAATTACGTACTTGTTTGAAAAGTATTTGAGACTCACTATAAACATATGTGGTATGTATTGGGTCATGTGAAATTTGAATTGCATTTGCATGTGTGAAGTTGGATTACATTATTGTTGTTGTAGGGGGTAAAAGTACTCCATATGGGGTTATTATTCGGCGGTGATTTAACGTATAGGCACATTAGCCAAATACACCAAAAAGAAAGATGGGGAAATGTATAATATGTTTAAATGAAAAAGGTAAGAGATAGTGTGTAGTTAGAGAGAGAAAGAGATGAGAAAAGAGGAGAGGAGTGTGGTGGTGTATCGTTTCAATCAGCTCAAAATTTCAACTTCGCTCACAGCCAAGTACTTATTACTTTCATGGGCGGTTGTGGGCACCTCACCAATGCCGCAGGGTATGGTGGGGGTATTATGAACTCTTAAAGCATGAACGTATATGAACCACGTGTGGAAAACTTGTCTTGCATGTTGCAAATTTAGTGGGTCCTAATAAAGAGATGAAGACACCGTAAGAAGTAGTTCTTGTGAGAGGCTTTCTTGATGTTTTTCATCATGAGTTGTCTATATTCCTTTTGAGCGAGAAGTGGAGTTTTATAATGATCTCATGCCAAGGGCTAAGTCTATCAGTAAGTGTTGAAATCAGAGATGAAATTATACAATAGAAATCAATCGAAACAAAGTAACAAGATCGTATATTGATTAATCTCACAACAAGTGATTACAGAGAAGGAACAAAGTTGGGGATCGAATTAACAGACTAACCTATTAGCTAATTAACAATATAAACGTAAACTAACAAAACTTAACAAAACATTAAGCCCGGGTGACACAAATGACCTCTGATCTATGAGAAAAGTTCATATGACCTCCTGTAACTTAATTGACCACCGTTAACTTGCTTATTGACCTCACAAATCTCCACCTTCATTGCCAATCAACTTGTAACCACTATAAGACCAAGAACATTTGATCACAGTGACCATAAACTGTTTGAGAATCATGACGTTGTCAAATGCAATCATCACAACTAGTGTATATTACTTATCCCATCCCATCAAATTTGAACATTTGTCAAACTTCACTCCTGGAAGTGCTTTAGTGAACACATCGTCGTAATTATCCAAAGTATTCACATACTCTAAAATAACTTGTTTAGAACTCACTACATCTCTTATAAAATACACTTATGTGTTTTGTTCTTTTATAAAATACACCATTCTTAGATAAAGCAATGACACCTTGATTATCACAACATATTTTTGAATCTTGCACTATATTCCGCATCTTGTTTGTACTTTAGGGGGGAAAATTGAAAAACCAAAAATAGTGTCTTTGTGTTTGTGTTTTTGTTGAAATGAAAATCCAAAAATAGAGTTTTCACTTTAAGAGGGAGAAAAATGGAAATATACAAAAACATTGAAAAACAGAAATACAAAAACATTGAAGAATGAGAAATTGATCCGACATGATTGGGAAATGATGGTACATTGGCTTACGTGTCTGACTCATGGATAAAATAGATGAAAAATCCATAAGATCACTGTTCGATGTGCTTGGTAGGCTCGGCATTAAATCAGAAAGTATTCAGATGTGATAAACATTAAAATACTAATGCTTGACCAAGTGGACAACATCTTGATGCATATCTCATGATATTTAGAAACAAATATGTGAAAGAGAAAATGAGAAGTCACTGTGTATACATGTGTTCATTTTGCAAAGATTTAAACTTGTGTAATTTTCTTTATTTTGTCAAACGATCGGACTTTCTTTGCGTATCGAAAGATCGACCTGACTGTTGTTAGTTTGACGTTCTGCTTTATTTTCTTTGGTGTTTCGTATAACTCATCGGACTTTCTCTGCGTGTACGGAAGTACCGACCTGATTGTTGCTGGGTTATACAATTTCAACTTGTTTTATTTTCTTATTTTGTTAAATCCGAGGCCTTATCTGCGTATCGAAAGATCGACCTTAAGGTAGACGATTTAATGTTCTTATTTCTTTTTGCATGGAACACAGTTGACTAAATCATGAATACAATCATTGTGTGATTAAATCACAAATGAAATCACAAAGTGTGATATAAAAGCAAAAACATATCTGAGTATGTCTGATAGTGTGGGGTACATTGGTCAAAGAAAACTTAATCAATTCAATAACATATCCATATGTTACGAGTATTATTGTGCCTGAGTTTAAAATGGACAAATTATACCAGTAATCGACATGACTTGTGTGCTGAAATAATTGAAATTGAAGTGTAGTTCAGCATGGTATGACCAATATTATCCCAAGTTGTGATCTTTCTCACAAAAGACAAAAATAGTGTGTGATTCAGTATTTCATTTCTGTATTGCATTTATGTTTCATATCTGAAAAATCCAAAAAGATTTTAGGTGTGTTTTAGCATAAACTTAGAGAAATCAAAAAGATTTTCGGTGTGTTTTGATTTAAAGTTTTAAAAAGGCAAAAAGATTTTGTTTCTTATTTGTTTTCGACCGATCGATACAATGATACAAAATTCAAAATTCAAATTTATATCTTGGATTCTCGAAGAGAAGTTTTGCGCCAAGATTAAATTAATTTTTAAAAGGAAAAGAAAGTCGCGTTTCTGTCTTCTGAAATTGCAGGTTTCTGTGTGACAAGACTCAAGCATGGTGAAAGGGGGAGTATGTAATATCTTTCACAAGTGGATCTTGAAGTTCAAAGACTGTTCAAGATTGATCCAGCCATGCAAGCTCTATTTCTGGCAAGATTTCAAGTTGATGATCGGACGCAGTGATGCAGAAGATTGAAGACTGAAGTTTTGTTAGATAGATAAATAGCTAGATACACTACACGTTAAGGGGGAGTTTGTTAGAGCATATTCCTATGCTACGTTGTGTCTCGTGTATTGTATCTAGGTTATAGCATCTTTGTGAGTCTTAGTGGTAACATACTAAGTGGGCGTACCAAATGGTCGGCAACTTATTTGGTACGGGCATACCAAATGGTACGCTAGTGGTCTGCCAGTTACTATGTTAACACTATAAATAGTTCGTTAGAGAGAGAGCTAGTTAGAAGTTCAGTCATTTTACATCTTAACTGTGTGTGTTCAAGGTGTTTTCTCTCTCTACATTGTAACTCTTTGTGAATCAATAAAGCAAAGCTTTATTTACTTCTCGTTGCTTATCCGATTACCGAATCATGCAGTAGTAAGATCGTACAGTGGTTTTACACCTTCAATAATCATGAATATTCAAGCTTGCAACCTGAAATTAATACTCTATGGAAACATATACACCCTAAACAACGTTTATTGTACACAAAGTTCACACTTTGCAACATCCACCAACCAAGAAAAATCAAGAAGACAACTCACTTGACTGGAACTCAAGAGATTGAAGAGAAATCTAAGGTCTAGGAGTCTCTAGGCCTCAAATTCCGGCTCCTCCTCCTTCCTAATCTTCAAAAATCAGATTTCCTTGAGAATTTGGCAAAGCTAGGGCTGACTCTCCCTTCTTCCCCGACTTGTTCGCAATTTCTATCTGGGGTTCATCCATAGACCTTATTTTTGTTTTAGTATTTATAATTACAGCCCTCCCACTTAACATCCTATAATAATTGCTGCCCCAACTTAATTATACAGCAAACCCCCTTCTATTTCTATCAAATTTTCATTTGCCTATCTAATATTTGGTTAGCTTATCATCTATTCATAACAACTAGAAATATACGGGCCTAGAATCGTATATCACCTAATAACCACATTAATAAATATATAGAAAATATATCGACTGAACTCGGGGTGTTACAACTCCACCCCCTTAAGGGAGTTTCGTCCTCCAAACTAAATACATACCCTAATAAGTGCGGATATAATCTTCTCATCTGCTCCTCGGGTTTCCAGGTAGTGTCTGAGCTCTTTCGATGCTCCCACTTCACCATTACTTGCTTCACTTCTCTACCACTTCTAAGCCCTTTAATCTTTTGGTCCATTATAGCAAGGGGCCTTTCAACATAGTTCAACTTATCAGCGACCACTACATCATCCAATGGTACATAAGCAGTCTCATCGGCTAAATATTTCCTCAAGTCAGACACATGAAAAATGTTATGGATTCCCTGAAGTTCTTCAGGAAGGTCCAACTGATATGCTACTTGACCCACCTGTGCAGTTATTTTAAAAGGGCCGATAAAACGAGGACTCAACTTCCCCCGTTTGCGGAATCTGATCACCTCCTACCAAGGAGACACCTTTAGCAAAACATAATCTCCTACTTGAACTTCTATTGGTCTCCTTCACCTATCTGCATAGGACTTTTGTCTATTCTAGGCAGCCTTCAACCATGCCCGAATTTGATCCAGCCTTTTGGTAGTAACCCGAATTGACCCACTTCACCCCAATATACCAGGGTTCGACGTTTCCTACCATATAACATTTCGAATGGGGTCATTCCAATACTAGAATAGTAATTGTTATTATAGGAAAATTCTACTAATGGTAAATGATCATCCAATCTTTCCCCAAAATCTAAAATGCAGGCCCTAAGCATATCTTTGAGGGTCTGGATTGTTCTTTTGCTTTGTCCATCCGTTTGTGGACAGTCTTTACTTGATAGTTTGAAATGAGTTGCAAAAGATGTCTTTATTGTTCTGCTAGCATCCATACCATAATTGTTTAAAATTTTCTTGATATATGCACCCTGTGATAATTGCAACACCTTGTCACACCTATTTCTTGAAATTCCATCTCTATAATCTTCTTAGCTTCACCCAACTCTTTCATGTCAAACTCTAATTTCAGCATAGAAAGTATATCTTCAATGACGCTAACATCTTTACATGTTATTAACATATCATCAACATAAAGCAAAAGATAAACATAAGAACCTAGTTTAAATTCTTGATAATATACGTATGCATCATACCGACTCCTCATGAATCCTTGCTTAACCATATGATCATTAAGCCTTTTATACCATTTCCTTGGACTCTGTTTTAAACCATATATAGATCTTTGTAGTAGACACACTTTATTTTCTTTCCCAGGCTCTATGAACCCCTTTAGCTGGTCAACATAGATTTCCTCATCCAAATTTCCATGAACAAATGTTGTCATAACATCTAACCGTTGCAACTCCATGTCTTTAGTTGCAACCAAAGTAAGAATCAGCCTAATAGAAGAATGTTTCACTACTAGAGAGAACACCTCCTGATAGTCAATACCAGCCCTTTGAGTGTATCCTTCAGTCGCCAACAGCCTTGAATCTTGGTTTACCTCCTTCAATCACATCCTTAAGGTTGTACATCCATTTATAGCCTATTACTTTCTTATCTTTGGGCTTGTCCACTAGAATCCAAGTATTATTCTAGTGTAAAGACTATATCTCTTCTTTCATAGCATTCACCCAATCATCTCTTTGAACAAATGAGACTACTTCCTCATAAGATAAAGGTCCATGTGTACTTTTCATTTAAGCTGTTAAGAACACAAAAGCTGAAATATCATCATCTCTATAACAGTTTGGTTTAACAACAGTCCTCCTGGTCTTGTCCCTAGCTAGCTGATTTGTACCCACATCGGTTGTACCCACATCGGTTGTACCATAACTATGTTTACTACCTACACCATTAGTTCCCTAATTAGTAATTTCTTGATCCAGACTGATGCTTGGCTCCACCTCAATTTGAACCTCTAGACCAGTTTCACTTCCTGTAACCACTGGTTTTGACTTATTAGCTAGGATATCCTTGTACATGAGATCTTCTTTACAGGTAACATCCCTACTCACTATTACCTTAGGCCCATCACCATCTAACTTCAATAGTCTATAGCCTTTAACACCTTCAGGTTAGCCCAAGAACACACATTTTACAGATCTTACCTCCAACTTACCCTACGTCACATGAGCAAATACTAAAGATCCAAATATCCTTAAGTTTTTGTAGTCCTGTTTATTTCCTGACCATACCTCCATTAGAGTTTTCATTTCTATGACCGGAGAGGGACTCCTATTTATCAAATATGTAGCAGTAGTAACTGCTTTTCCCCAAAATTTCTTGGGTAGACCTAAACTTCTTAAGATAAACCTCACTTTATTTAAAAAAGTTCCATTCATTATTTCAATGAGCCCATTCTGTTGCGTGGTTCCTGGAACAGTAAGGTGCCTTGCAATACCTTTGGACTTACAGAATTGACTGAATTGCTCTGCACAAAACTCTAGGCCATTGTCTGTCATGCTTTCTTGACTTTTCTATCAGTTTGATTCTCTACTAAGGTCACCCACTCCTTAAATTTATTGTAAGCATCATTCTTGTATTTTAGTGGATAAACCCACACCCTCCTTGAATATTCATCTACCAAGGACAAAAAAATAGCTAGCTCCACCTAGAGTTTGTATTCTAGTTGGTCCCCATAAGTCTGAATGGACATAATCCAGTATCCCTTTAGACCTATTTATGCTTCTTGCAAACTTGACCCTATGAGCTTTCCCTGGTACACAATGCTCACAAAACCCTGGGTTCACATCATTTAGATCATTTAAAAGTCCTTGTTTCTTTAACTCAACAAGTCCTTTTTCGCCAATGTGCCCAAGTCTCCTATGCCACGGGATAACCTTAGACATAATCTCACTTGTCACAATAGCATTAATCATATAAGTCACCTTTTCCATCTAAGAGATATATATTACTTTTACCACTAGTTCCTGACATCAGTACCATAGACCCTCTGATAACTTTGGTTTTCCATGTTTTAGACTCACATTACACCCATCATCTTTCAAAGTACCTAGAGAAATTAAATTTCTATTCAAATGAGGGATATACCTCACATCTTACAGAGTCATGGTTGATCTATTTTCAAGCTTGAGATCAATAGTGCCAATGCCTTTATCTTGCACTCTTTGTTGTCTCCAAGTTTGAGTGTCCATAAGTGTTTAAAACTAAAATTCTTGAAATATAACTTGTTTGGTGTCATATAGAAGGAACACCTTGAGTCAAGAATCCAGTCCTCCCACTTTTATTCTGATCAACTACCAGCACATCAGAGGACTCCTAACCTTCAGAAGATCCCTAAGGTGAACCAATTGATTGTGTTTTCTTCTGATATCCCTGATCATTCTTCTTCTTTCTTCTTTCTGGACAGTCCCTCTTGAAGTGCTTCTCAAACCCGCACACAAAACATTTCAAGACCTTCTGCATTTTAGACTTAGACCTGTAACTACCCCTTTGATCTGACCTCCCTTTAACAAATAGTGCTTCAGTTCCTTCTTCCTTCACATCAACACTTCTTTTTGACAACTCTTTTGAGTTCTAGTAGATGGGACATCTTCCATACTCAGAGTATCTCTCCCAAACATCAAAGTATAAAAAAGTGCTCATAACATCTTGGTAAAGAAAACAAGAACATAATGACTTTATCTTCATATCTACTGTAAGATCAACATTCTCTAAATCTAAGGCTAACCTGTGGAACTCGTGGATGTGGCTTTCCATTGAACTCCCACGACTCATCTTGAACGTATATGTCTTCATCTTCATATACAATCAATTGGTAAGGGACTTTTGTCACACCCTTATCATACGGAACCGGAGGCGTGTGACGTCGTGGAGTCATAGATGTTGTTACATTGAATGACCTTTAAAAGAGTTACCAAAAGCCATTAACATTGAATAATAAACATGTCACATTTCGGTTGCAGTAGAAAGAGTAGAGACAGGGCATTGTTTTACATTTTCAAAATACGTAGCATGACAAAAGATTTAAAGACATGACAACCACATGGTGGTTATTGATGTGAGTCAAATTATACATATTTTTATAGCAAATATCCGTCACAAATTAAATCAAAACAGGCTAACTACTAACAATTTAACCGTATATTGCTTTTTTTTTAGTTTTTCTGTTTGATTCAGGTAAAAATTACAAAAGGAGCCATAAAAAATGGAAAATATGAAGAAAAATACGAGCTTAGTGATTTTCTTAGCCTCAAGCACGGCCCGTGCCTAGCCAGGCACGACCCGTGCCACCTCCCAGCTATGCCATGAAAGAGTTTACTTCTGACCCTGATGACACACAACCCGTGTTTTGCATCACACATCTCGTGCCTCTGTTGACTGTTGCACACGGCCCGTGCCACTGATGGCACACGGCCCGTGTCACTGACCCATGATTCTTCCGGGAGATCAAGTGACAGGCACGACCCGTGCCTGATGCCATTTTCTGGCTATAAAAGCCTTCCTTTATCTCCATTTTCATTTGCTTAATTCTCCTCTTCTTCAACTTACTCTTTAGATTTATCGTAACACCCCGACCGATGGCGGAAACTTGAAGGTGACACGAAAACTGTATAGAGGCACAAGGATATAAAAGGGATACTATGTTTTATTCATAATCCAAAACTTAAACGTCTATTACAAGGCAAAAGCTTAAAAGATAACATAAACCTAACTAGATCCATAAGCTTCTTAGCTATAAATATGCTTGATTTTCCATAACCTGAAAAACATGCAAAAAGGGTCAACTATCTACATAGTTGGTGAGTCATAGGTTTGAATAACAAAGCAGTGAAAGTAAAAGTTTGATAGGGTTTGCAAAGTCATACATGTTAAAGAAATAAGCCAATAATTGGCATGGAACGATCAAATATCAAGAGGCAAATAAATAACATGAATGTTTTTCCGCGTGTTCAGTTCCTCTCAAGGAATCTCAGCGTCGGGACCATTTAACACAAAGATTGTCCGCATGTTCAACTACTCTCAAAGGAATCTCAACGTTGGGACCAAATAGCATACACGTTTGTCCGCGTGTTCAATTCCTCTCAAAGGAATCTCAGCGTTGGGACCAAATAACATACAAGTTACACAAAAGCATATAATGAATAGCATGACAAAGTATTCGTTTATACGTTATAACACGTATAAATATAAGTATTCAACAATATTTGACTTTGCGTAGTGATAATAGATTGATTGACTTAATAAAGTTTAATAACGAAGCATAATAGAATGTATGGTTTGCTTGAAAATAAAGTAACAACGGTGAGTTTAGTTTATGTGTGTTTTCCACCCCAAAATGGTTTGAAAATTTAAAGAAAAAAGGGGCTATGAACTCACCTTAAGTAATTGATTGCTAGCTTGACGTATCGAGAATGATTCAAGTTAAAGGATGTCCTAAACGAACAACGAATTTGGTTAACATAGAGTTACGAGGACGAATAATAGGATTTCTAGAGGTCTAGGGTTTCGATGGACTTGATGATTTGGGGAAGATGAAACAATTTTTGATCAAGTCACTTAACATATAAGATTCGCTATAGAGTTTAAAGATAAATATATAAATGACTAAATAATAATTTGATAACTTTATAAATGACTAAATAAATGAATAAATAAATGACTAAATAATTGAATTAATAAGTAATGAATGAATAGATAATTAAGTGAGTATATGAATAACCGGATAATTAAATAAATGATTAGAGTGTGGAAAAATGTATCCGAATAAAGATTTATCATAAGGAAGTGTAAATGTGTCTAGGTAAACTTTTAGAAAATTTTATATAAAGAAACAATGTTCTGTTTCATAAATTTTCTTAATCCTAAAAATATCAATGAGTTTATATAAAACGAGCGTTTAACTATAATTAATAATAATAATTGTGCGATGGTTGGATTTTAAAGACTTAAATAAAATAAGTAATGACTTATTATAGAACAATTATATATTTTGGTATCTGTTTTGTTTTAGAAGAAAATAAAGTAGATTAGTTTATATAAATTTTAAAACATGAGAAATGTGTTCTTAAGATTTAGAAGAGTTTATAAAGATTTTATAGATTATTCTTCAAAGTTTATGGGAAAATAAGATGTCTTAAAGAAAATGTTTTATTACTTTTAAAGAAATATAAACATAGATGGTATTAATTTATATATTAACTGGGTGTTTCTCCTTTGTAGTCATCTTCTTCCCCAATTCATAACCTGAAACCCTAGAACTTTGACCACCGAATTGAATGACTAAACGCAAAGGAAATCTAAAATTGATATAGGGCTTTTGTAGATAATGAAAAACTAAGTGAAACAGACTACTTACTTGATCAATTTGACAGAGAAATGAGCCCGAAATTGTAAGAACAAGTTGTGAGCCCTAGATTTGGGGGTTTTTGATTGCACAAACGAAATCAGAATCTGGAAGAGGATTTCGTGCGTAATAGGGTTAAGAACAGGTCTTTAGCCTTAATTTATAATGATCACGACCGAAGGTGGGTTAAATTTGCAATTAAAGTCTCGGTTTTCATGGAGTTCTTATGAAATTTGGGGGTTTTGAGGAAAATCATTGAATAACAACGGTTTTAAGTGATTTAAGTGTCATTGGACTCGGTATTAAATTTGGGACATGAATATGTAATCAATTTATGGGATTAATTGACTAAAAATGGACGAGGAGGTGATAATGGTGGCGGTTATGGTTTATTCGCGAAGAAGAAAGAAATAGAGGGAGAGGACACGTGAGGCAAGGAGGAAGGGGGAGGGGTGGTGCACTGCTTGAACATGTTATTAAGAAAGACCAGCCCTACCCTGGCGGTCAGCCTTCTGCCTAATAACCTACAGATCACAGGTTCAAATCTGGCGGCCTGGAATATGTTTTTTTTTCTCTAGGGACTGCATATATTTTTGGTTTAATCTTTTTAATAAAGTATAAGGTACATGTGAAAAACTATAACAAGAAACAAGTGTAATTTGATTTACAAGAATATATATTTTATAAACTTTTATAAAATTAATAAGGTGTACCAAAATTTATGTCACATTTGAAGAAAAATATTTATAAGTTTACATGCATACATCTTTTATAAAATCTACTAACGTATCATTAAATATTTATGTGTAACTTCTATGCAAAACAAGTTTATACGAAAGTGAAAATTTATGACTTATCAAACGTTCATTTCTTTGTCACTAATATTTTTAGAAAATAAATAAATAATTAATAAAAGTAATTAAATAACTAAAAACTGACTAAACGGTAAATTCTAAGTTTGTAATTAATCTTTCAAGTTTGCAAGAACATCAACTTAATAAGAATTTGTTTAAAGTTTGTCGATGAAGTACACATTTTCTATTAAGCAAACTATTAAAGCCACGCTGATGCTTGGCTGTAACACCCATACCCATTTTTGTTTAGTTTTAACAATTTCCATTTGGTCCCAGTGAAAATTGTAAATTCGTTTCGAAAATATTAACCAACGATTCATTAAATATCACACCTCGTGGGTGTGACTAATCCAAAACTACTGCAATAAGTGTTAAGTCAAACCACATATGACTTATATTTGACTAGTTTAGTTTTATACACAAAGCACAACCTCAAAGTTCCATTGTCGATGTTCGGTTCTTGAAAAAAAAGATGGCCTGATCACTTGTTTGAACTTTTCGATTCCTTACCTATCACAATACCAGTAACACGTTAGTCATTATGATATTTAAAAATAACTAACGTACAACATGTGAATAAGAATACTCAAAACAACAAAGAACAACAAATTTGGACGAAACTACCCCTCGCGTATCACGAGGGGTGCTCCGCGTATCGCGACACTTCCAGGCGTATCGCTTGGAACTCACTTTGTTCCAAACGATTTTTCCAGGGCTCCTGCAATTTTCCAGTTTTTCTGTACTTAGTCATATTTCTGCAGTTTTCAAATTGAACCAGATTTTTAACTTGCTTTCACTTCCTTATTGTTTACAACTATCAATTCAACTAAAAAACAACATAAGTACGTAGAATCATCATGAATCTAATATTTCTACGAATCATCATGGTATTAGATTTCTAAACTCCCGAGACCATCCCAACCGTTGACACGTTAGGACCAACCCATGGCAACCATTATCAACTTCAAATTTTTGGATACTAAGATCCCAACGTACTCTTTAAAGAATGGATTGATTTATCACACACCATAGTGCCAAAGTTATTCAACTCAACCTATAGATCAAATATCCCAACTTTTAGTGGGAGGAATAGATGATGATCATCACCACTACACCATTTGCAACAACTTATGGAAGTCATTCCTAGCATCAACAATGCTAATGAGCAACTTTATAAATTTCCCTTCCAATAAGATAAGGGACTACAATGTTCAAGTCATTGACTTTTCCTACACTTTATATCGTATAGCTTTCACTTATCATCATAACTTTATAGGTCTAGCAACAAAACTGGAAATAACAACTAAGTGTTACCTTGCTAAGTTGTTCTCTTGCCCTTTCCTTGCCCCGAACCTTCCACTTCTTCACCTGAAGGTCGGTGATGGTTTAGTAACACAACACAAGTAATTTCATCATACATCATACCAAGACACGTAGAATTGGGCATAATTCATCATCAAACCATAACCACACATCTCATAGGAATTTTATCAAACACCTAGCATGCATTCACAACTCAAAGATTACCATGTACAATCTACACATGTTTATATTCCATGGATGACTACTTCACTATGAGGTTGCATTCTAACCTCCATTATGCATATTCACACCCAACATCAGTTATAATTACTACAATCTAGTGACCCAACGCATCATCACACACCCCCTGCGATTTTTGTGAAGTGGGTGTAACCCCCACCCCCCAAATCCTTCTGTTAGAGCATATTCCTATGCTACGTTGTGTCTCGTGTATTGTATCTAGGTTAGAGCATCTTTGTGAGTCTTAGTGGTAACATACTAAGTGGGCGTACCAAATGGTCCGCAGCTTATTTGGTACGGGCGTACCAAATGGTACGCTAGTGGTCCGCCAGTTAGTATGTTAACACTATAAATAGTTCGTTAGAGAGTGAGCTAGTTAGAATTTCAGTCATTTTACATCTTAACTGTGTGTGTTCAAGGTGTTTCTCTCTCTACATTGTAACTCTTTGTGAATCAATAAAGCGAAGCTTTATTTACTTCTCGTTGCTTATATGATTACCGAATCATGTAGTAGTAAGATCGTACAGTGGTTTTACAAGTGGTATCAGAGCAATTGGTTGCTCTACTGCTGTGATTTTGGTAGATTTTCGAGTTCTAGAGTGAGATAGTGTGGGTTTTCTTTGTTTTTCATAAAATTTTCGCAATTCAGAGTGTTTCAATGATGAAAAATGATTTCTGAGTGTTGCTGGAGTTTTTCGCATCATACTGAGTCAAATTCCAGATCCAAACGTTGAAATTCGCGAAAATCAGACGAATCAGGTTCGAACTGCGTTGGTCCGCTCGAAGAACACTTGGTCCGCCGTTGGTCCGCTAGGCAATCTTCATCAACAATCTGGTCCGCTGAAACTGGTCCGGAAGGCAATCTTCAAAGTTGGTCCGTGGCGGTTATTGTCTGGTCCGCCGTACCAAATTTGGTCCGCTGTGATAATCTGATCCGCATCTGGTCTGCTGGTTTATTTGGTCCGCTGAGATAATCTGATCCGCATCTGGTCCGCTGGTTCATTTGGTTTGCTGAGAGTGATTTGGTCCGCTGAAATCTTTTGGTCCGCTGAGAATTGGTTGGTACGCTGGCAGAAAACACATGTTCACTAAAATTGATGTAACTTGAGAACCGTTTGGAGTTACGGAACCCAATACCAGCCAAAACGTTCGTCTTTCCGAGATCTAGACTTGTACTAACCTAACGGCCTGTACCCCCTAGTTTTACCCCCAAAATCAGCTTGGAATACGTTCGTTTTTCAGTTTGAAGTTTTTGCGTTCGGTATTGTAATTTCAAAATGAGTGATTTTTACGCATTTTCAGCTGCTCAAACATCGATACAAGCAATGATGAACTATGATAATGAGATAGGAACAACTCAGAAGGTTCCTAAGTTGTTACAATTGGAAGATTATCACAATTGGAAGAAACGATTTGAGTCATACATATTTTCTCAAGATGTTGATTCTTGGATCCCGATTGAAAAAGAATATGAGTATCCAATGATAAGCCCAAGAAAGCCAAAGATGATAAGTGATTTTGATGCTGATGAAGAGAAATTCTTTGCCCGAGACAAGAAAACATATAGCTTTCTTACAATGGCTTTACCTAAAGACTTGATGCATCAGTTTAAGAACGACACAACTTGTAAAGAATTGTGGGATGCTATTGCTGAAAGGTGTAAGGGTAATGAGCAATACAAGAAGACTCGGAAGAAGGTTTTAAAGAAAGAATTTGATAATTTTGGACATTATGACAATGAGAATATCAAAGATTTGATTGCAAGGTTTTCGCATTTGATCAATGAACTTGAAGTTGTAGGTGTCAAGAAAGAAAGTGATGAGTTGAAGGAGAAGTTTTTAGAAGCTTTACCTGAAAAATGGGAGAATTTTGTTATGATGTTAAATAATGATCCAAACTATTCAAGTTGGACATTTAATCAATTGATAAGCAAATTACAAGCTCGTGAAATGGAACTGCTTGTGAAAAAGTCAGCAACTCCGTCTGTTCAAAATCCCGAAGTATATTTTGGAGAAAATTCTGCTACCATGCATGCCAAAGCAAAGTCACATTCTGTTTCAAGCAGTAATCCACCAGTAACATCATTTCTTGTTGGAAAGTCAGAAAATACCGGTTATTCTTCAGGCTGCAGTTTTACTATTTCTGACAAATCATCAAGCAAGTTTACTTCTAATCAAGGAACGAAAGATCTAGCTGTATTGTTATCTGCTTTCATATGTTCTTCGTCTGGATCTATATTTAGTCAAATTGGTCAATCTAGATTGTTTGGCGAGGATTTAAATCATCTGGATGATGATCAATTGAATAAACTCGATCTGGAATGGCAATTTGCTATGGTCGTGGAGAGAGGAAGGAGATTTATGAAGAAACATGGTAAGACATCTCTTCTTCAAGGAGGAACGCTTGGTTTAAATAGACAAACGATTCAATGTTTCAAATGTGCTAAACATGGACATTTTGCTCGGGATTGTCCTAATAAGTCATCTGACAAGGGTACTTCTGATAAGAATGTTTAAGATAAAGAAGTTAAAGCTATGATATCTCAAACTGATGAAGATTATAATTGGGCTAAAGACTTTACAGATGAATCTGCGTTTATAGTCCGCCCTTTAGACAATTATGCATTAATGGCAAATATTGAGGTTGAATCGAGTGGGTATGCATCTGAGACTAATAAATCTGAAACAAGTGAATCTGAAGTTAGTGGATATGAGTCAACATGTGAATTTTGTGCTCAAAAGGACAGAAAGATTCGAGAATTGTATTCTGAAAAAGAAGTTTTGGTTATTGAGAATGAGAAGAAGGAAGAAGAACTAAAAAATCTCAAGAAGAAGTTTGAAGATTCTGATGAGATTCTCATAATAAATGAGAATTTGGTTAAAGAAAAGAATACTTTGATGGAAGAGTTTGTTGAGCTTCAAACAAGATTAGATGAAATGGTTAGTTCAGATAAAGAGCAAATTTTGAAGTTGCGAAATGAGAATGAAGAATTGGTTAAAAGTGTTGAGAAATGGGAGAGTGAGGCAAAAGATGCGATTGGTGATTTAAATAATTTGTTTAATAAATCAACTGCAAGAGTAGAATCTCTGAAGAAAGCTTATGGTGATCTCAAGAAAGAGTTTGATGAAATTACTGCTAAGGAAAATGAGCGTCAAATGAAACATTCAACTTTACTTGATAAAGTCACAACTTTGACACATGACAACAAGCTGTTGAAAAGAAATATTGAGATTCATGAGGAAAGGGTGAAAAAGATTACTCAAGAAGTATATGATGCACATGATCAGATGAGACAAGAGAAATTTTTGTCCAATAGAGCTTCAGAGCAATTGATTGAATCAGAAAAAGCATTGGGTGAAGCTCAAAAGAAAATATCTGATTTAAATGTTGCAGTTTTGGATCTGAAGAGACAATTGAATAATTTGAAGAATTCACATTCTTTCACAAGCTACTTGTGCAAAGATGAAAATTTCAAGAAAGTTTTTGGAAGCGAGGAGTATAATCAAATTCCACATCCAGTTATTTCTTCTGATGCTTTAGATGATATTAATTCTTCTGATGTAAATGGAGATTATTCTGAATTTGTGGTTGAGAAATCAGAACAGAAATTGTCCAAGAAGAAAGAGGAGAAAGAGAAAAGTGTGGTTGGTGTCTCTACCTTAAAGTTTGTGTCTGGTGGGTTTATGGCTGATACGAGTGTTCTTTCTACAGACAAACATAGTGAAAAAGATGAGAAGAAAGTGAGTGAAGAAACTGCTGCTGCTAAGTTGGTTGAAGATAACAAGCTGAAGGATATAAAAGCTTCTTTCAATCAAGCTGCTAAAGCAGGTCCTTCGAGTTCTTCGATTGATTTATCAAAGCTGCCAGGTTACAAACAGTCAGGTCTAGGCAGTGAGGGTAAAAAGTTTGAAAAGAATGTCAAGAAGAATATGCCCAAGAAAGCTCCAAAAGCAAAGAAAGACACAAGCTTGGAACAAATCTATCATTTGGCTCAAGTGTTTATGTCTACAATGGAAAAAGGATTCAGAGGAAAGATCCAGAAGAAGACTTCGTCTGCAAGTTCTTCTAGAGATGCTCAAAAAGTTAAAGATTCTTCATCATCTGGGTCAAATTCTACACCTCGAAGTCCTACATCGAAATGGGTACATTCTAACCGATTTCAAGTTTTCGATGATATTTCTGATCATTTTGAATCTGATGATAGATGTCATCCAGTTCAGGGCAAACCACAATCTAAACGATCATATCGTTTATGCTATCAATGTCGCCGAAAGGGACACATGGCACAGGATTTTCCTGAAACTGTAAAAAGATCGTTTTTTCAAACAAATCTGCCACATGTATCGATGAATCAGGCAGAATTTTTACTGAGTCAACACCATTTAAATCAAAATCTAAAATGAAACAATTTTTCAAATTTGATTCAAGTGTTGGTGCTTCATCATGTGATGATGACTTAGTTAAAAATGAAAAAGCAAAAATGCAGTGGCGACCTAAGTTGGTTACCAATGCTGCAACTGATTTTGTGGAAGACACTGGTCGACCAGAAGCTGTGTGCTTCGAGTCATTTGAGTACTAATCATTTAAACCAGTGTGCAGGTTTCTTCAAGAAGACATGTCGGTGATTGTGAGTTCAAGCTTCAAGCAGTTACTAATAGTGGAGTTTCCTAATTAACTTAAATTGAATGATCAATATTTCAAAACTGAAAGTTTTTCTGAAAACTTAAACTGAAAAGGTATCAATATCGATTGGTCAATTTTCTTTCTTTAATGCATTTTGTTTGTACTTTAGGGGGGAAAATTGAAAAACCAAAAATAGTGTCTTTGTGTTTGTGTTTTTGTTAAAATGAAAATCCAAAAATAGAGTTTTCACTTTAAGAGGGAGAAAAATGGAAATATACAAAAACATTGAAAAACAGAAATACAAAAACATTGAAGAATGAGAAATTGATCCGACATGATTGGGAAATGATGGTACATTGGCTTACGTGTCTGACTCATGGATAAAATAGATGAAAAATCCATAAGATCATTGTTCGATGTGCTTGGTAGGCTCGGCATTAAATCAGAAAGTATTCAGATGTGATAAACATTAAAATACTAATGCTTGACCAAGTGGACAACATCTTGATGCATATCTCATGATATTTAGAAACAAATATGTGAAAGAGAAAATGAGAAGTCACTGTGTATACATGTGTTCATTTTGCAAAGATTTAAACTTGTGTAATTTTCTTTATTTTGTCAAACGATCGGACTTTCTTTGCGTATCGAAAGATCGACCTGACTGTTTTTAGTTTGACGTTCTGCTTTATTTTCTTTGGTGTTTCGTATAACTCATCGGACTTTCTCTGCGTGTACGGAAGTACCGACCTGATTGTTGCTGGGTTATACAATTTCAACTTGTTTTATTTTCTTATTTTGTTAAATCCGAGGCCTTATCTGCGTATCGAAAGATCGACCTTAAGGTAGACGATTTAATGTTCTTATTTCTTTTTGCATGGAACACAGTTGACTAAATCATGAATACAATCATTGTGTGATTAAATCACAAATGAAATCACAAAGTGTGATATAAAAGCAAAAACATATCTGAGTATGTCTGATAGTGTGGGGTACATTGGTCAAAGAAAACCTAATCAATTCAATAACATATCCATATGTTACGAGTATTATTGTGCCTGAGTTTAAAATGGACAAATTATACCAGTAATCGACATGACTTGTGTGCTGAAATAATTGAAATTGAAGTGTAGTTCAGCATGGTATGACCAATATTATCCCAAGTTGTGATCTTTCTCACAAAAGACAAAAATAGTGTGTGATTCAGTATTTCATTTCTGTATTGCATTTATGTTTCATATCTGAAAAATCCAAAAAGATTTTAGGTGTGTTTTAGCATAAACTTAGAGAAATCAAAAAGATTTTCGGTGTGTTTTGATTTAAAGTTTTAAAAAGGCAAAAAGATTTTGTTTCTTATTTGTTTTCGACCGATCGATACAATGATACAAAATTCAAAATTCAAATTTATATCTTGGATTCTCGAAGAGAAGTTTTGCGCCAAGATTAAATTAATTTTTAAAAGGAAAAGAAAGTCGCGTTTCTGTCTTCTGAAATTGCAGGTTTCTGTGTGACAAGACTCAAGCATGGTGAAAGGGGGAGTATGTAATATCTTTCACAAGTGGATCTTGAAGTTCAAAGACTGTTCAAGATTGATCCAGCCATGCAAGCTCTATTTCTGGCAAGATTTCAAGTTGATGATCGGACGCAGTGATGCAGAAGATTGAAGACTGAAGTTTTGTTAGATAGATAAATAGCTAGATACACTACACGTTAAGGGGGAGTTTGTTAGAGCATACTCCTATGCTACGTTGTGTCTCGTGTATTGTATCTAGGTTATAGCATCTTTGTGAGTCTTAGTGGTAACATACTAAGTGGGCGTACCAAATGGTCGGCAACTTATTTGGTACGGGCATACCAAATGGTACGCTAGTGGTCTGCCAGTTACTATGTTAACACTATAAATAGTTCGTTAGAGAGAGAGCTAGTTAGAAGTTCAGTCATTTTACATCTTAACTGTGTGTGTTCAAGGTGTTTTCTCTCTCTACATTGTAACTCTTTGTGAATCAATAAAGCAAAGCTTTATTTACTTCTCGTTGCTTATCCGATTACCGAATCATGCAGTAGTAAGATCGTACAGTGGTTTTACACCTTCAATAATCATGAATATTCAAGCTTGCAACCTGAAATTAATACTCTATGGAAACATATACACCCTAAACAACGTTTATTGTACACAAAGTTCACACTTTGCAACATCCACCAACCAAGAAAAATCAAGAAGACAACTCACTTGACTGGAACTCAAGAGATTGAAGAGAAATCTAAGGTCTAGGAGTCTCTAGGCCTCAAATTCCGGCTCCTCCTCCTTCCTAATCTTCAAAAATCAGATTTCCTTGAGAATTTGGCAAAGCTAGGGCTGACTCTCCCTTCTTCCCCGACTTGTTCGCAATTTCTATCTGGGGTTCATCCATAGACCTTATTTTTGTTTTAGTATTTATAATTACAGCCCTCCCACTTAACATCCTATAATAATTGCTGCCCCAACTTAATTATACAGCAAACCCCCTTCTATTTCTATCAAATTTTCATTTGCCAATCTAATATTTGGTTAGCTTATCATCTATTCATAACAACTAGAAATATACGGGCCTAGATTCGTATATCACCTAATAACCACATTAATAAATATATAGAAAATATATCGACTGAACTCGGGGTGTTACAACTCCACCCCCTTAAGGGAGTTTCGTCCTCCAAACTAAATACATACCCTAATAAGTGCGGATATAATCTTCTCATCTGCTCCTCGGGTTTCCAGGTAGTGTCTGAGCTCTTTCGATGCTCCCACTTCACCATTACTTGCTTCACTTCTCTACCACTTCTAAGCCCTTTAATCTTTTGGTCCATTATAGCAAGGGGCCTTTCAACATAGTTCAACTTATCAGCGACCACTACATCATCCAATGGTACATAAGCAGTCTCATCGGCTAAATATTTCCTCAAGTCAGACACATGAAAAATGTTATGGATTCCCTGAAGTTCTTCAGGAAGGTCCAACTGATATGCTACTTGACCCACCTGTGCAGTTATTTTAAAAGGGCCGATAAAATGAGGACTCAACTTCCCCCGTTTGCGGAATCTGATCACCTCCTACCAAGGAGACACCTTTAGCAAAACATAATCTCCTACTTGAACTTCTATTGGTCTCCTTCACCTATCTGCATAGGACTTTTGTCTATTCTAGGCAGCCTTCAACCATGCCCGAATTTGATCCAGCCTTTTGGTAGTAACCCGAATTGACCCACTTCACCCCAATATACCAGGGTTCGACGTTTCCTACCATATAACATTTCGAATGGGGTCATTCCAATACTAGAATAGTAATTGTTATTATAGGAAAATTATACTAATGGTAAATGATCATCCAATCTTCCCCCAAAATCTAAAATGCAGGCCCTAAGCATATCTTTGAGGGTCTGGATTGTTCTTTTGCTTTGTCCATCCGTTTGTGGATGGTAAGCGGTACTCCGCAAGACCTTAGTACCCGTTCTTTGCTGAAATTCTTGCCAAAACCTTAAGGTAAACCGGGTATCACGATCCGACACAATGGATACCAGAATACCATGCAACGACACAATTTGCTTAACATATACCTTGGCCAACTGTTCAAAAGAGTAAGACTCCACAATAGGTATAAAATGAGCGCTCGTGGTCAACCTGCCCACTACTACCAAAATGGAATCATACTTACTTGATGTCTTTGGTATCTTAGTGAGCAAATCCATGGTGATATACTCCCACCTCCATACCGGTATCTCAAGTGGTTGCAACTTAGCGTATGGTTTTTGATGCATAGCTTTAATTTACAGACAAGTAAAGCACTTCTCCACATATTTAACAATATCTCTTTTCATCCGAGAACACAAATAATCATTCTTCAGGTCACAATACATCTAAGTGGCACTCGGGTGAATCGAATAGCGAGACTTATGTGCCTCGTTCATTAATAACTCCTTAGCTCCACAAGTGTTCGGTACCTATAGCCTACCGAAACGATACTTAAGTCCTTTATCACCATCAACCAAATCTTTTACAACACCTTTAATTCGCTTCATTCTTATATTTTCTTCCTTCACCACTTTCACTTGTACATGCTTAATTAAATCAAGTATGCTCGAAGATACCACCAATTTAATTGATTTTACCTTAATATGAGTATAATCCCTTTTTTGGCTTAATTCATCCGCCAATAGATTTTCCTTACCAGGATGATAGTGAATTTCATAATCATAATCCTTGATAAGTTCCAACCGCCGTATTTGTCTCATATTCAACTCTTTCTGATAAAAAATACATTAAACTTTTATGATCGATAGAAATATTACATTTGACCCCATATAAGTAATGCCTCCAAATCTTTAAGGCAAATACAATGCCGCCAACTCCTAGTCATGAGTTAGATAGTTGACCTCATGAGTCTTCAACTATCACGAGGCATACGCGATCACCTTCCCTCGTTGCATAAGTACGTAGCCAAGGCCAAGGTATGATGCGTCAGAATAAACCACTATATCTTCTATTCCATCCAGTAGGGTTAACACTGGAGCTTGAGTCAGCTTTCCTTGATAGTTCGAAATGCTCCCTCTTTTTCTTTTCACTCAAATTTAGCATCTTTCTTTGTCAACTTGGTTAATGGTACTGCCACTTTGGAGAAATCTTGGATAAACCGCCGGTAGTATCCTGCTAGTCCTAAGAAACTCCTAATTTATGTTGGATTTTTTGGTGTGCTCCACTTAGTCACCGCCTCAATTTTGGAAGGATCCACCATGATCCCTTCTGAACTCACAACATGACCCAAAATTTTTACCTCTCGCAACTAGAAAGCACATTTGGAGAATTTGGCATACAACTTCTCCGTACGCAATGTATCCAACACCTCACGCAAATTAAAGAGCGTGCTCATCTTCACTCTTCGAATATATTAGAATATTGTTGATAAACATTATCACCGACCGATCCAACATGGGCTTGCACACTCGGTTCATGAGGTCCATGAAGGCCGTCAGTGTATTAGTCAACCCGAACGACATCACCATGAATTCATAATGCCCGTAGCGAGTATGGAATGCAGTCTTGGGATGTCTTCGCCACATACCTTCAACTGATGATAGCCCGATCTCAAGTGCACTTTTGAGAACCACTTGGCCCCATGAAACTAAACGAACAGATCTTCAATCCTTAGTAAAGGATACCTATTCTTGATCGTTAGTTTTTTCAACTCCCGATAGTCTATACACATCCTTAGGTTACCATCTTTCTTTTTAACAAACAACACAGTTGCTCCCCACGGGGAAAAACTGGGTCAGATAAACTCCAACTCAAGAAACTCCTGCAACTGTTTCATTAACTCTTGTAATTTTGAGAATGCCAACCGGTAGGGTTGCTTTGCAATAGGTTCAGCTCCGGGCTTCAAATCTATTCTGAATTCTACTTCACGATCCGAGGGTAACCCCAGTAAATTTTCTGGAAATACCCCGGTATACTCTCTTACAACGGGCACCTCTTGTATTTCCATAGGCTCAGTATCTACATCTAAAACGTATGTAAGGTACGATTTACACCAGTGTTGGATGTATTTGTTGGCCTCCACCATTGAGCACAACGTAAGTTTCACATTTCTTTCGCCTTGAATGCCAACTTGTTTTTTCGCTTGGTGAGATCAATGAATCACCTTACGGTTACAATCAACTTTGGCATGAAACCTGGACAACCAGTCCTTTCCCAACACCACCTTCAACTCTTTCATAGAAATAAGGATGAGGTCGACTTGATATTCTTCGTCCTCGATAGTAATTTTATAATTTCGACATTTATCAAAGACAAGAAGACTCTTACTATCTGCTATCTCAACTTCTAAAGGAATCAATAATTTATCAGTAATAAACGAAGGGTGTCGAGCAAAATCATAAAAAATAAACGATCTACTCGCACTATGCATGCATTAAATTAACAAGAAAAATAAACAACACATATGCATGCATTAAATTAACAAGAAAAATAACTGCTACAACTTTGGCATTGTCCACCGTTAACTGGAAATCTCTCTCCCTGGCTTTGGAAATTTCCACCTTTCCTACACTTTGACCCGCCCCCCGAATTGGAGTTTGGGCACTCGTTTCGATGATGCCCCGGATTTCCACAAGCATAGCATAAACTGGTAGGGCTTGGGCATTGAGCCACCCCATGCCTCGTCTTCGCACGGTTATAGCACGGCTTATTATTCAAAAAACACTTGCCTTTGTGATAACGGTCGTAATGCTTACACCTAGGGGGCCCACTCCCCTTACCATCCGACTTCTTTGAGCTACTATCAGCTGTTAGTTTCTCTCCTCTTTCAACCTGTTTCTTCAACTCATGCTCCCTGTCTCGGGCAGCATTGATTACTTCTTCAAGAGTTTTACACCGGGTAGCTACTATGAACTCCCGGAAATCCTTGTGCAACATGTTGTTAAACTGGTGGATCTTTAGCCTCTCAGTTTTGAGTATTGCATCACAAAACATTACTCTATCTAAGAAAAACCCACAACACCTTTTGATGGAAAGTAGCTGATGTACCTTAAAATATACATATTTTCTATACAAATACCCCCCCGCGTATTGGGAAAAATTTGACTAACTATCACAAGAAAACAATGTTTTTGTCTTCTTTGTATTTTTTCAGGTTTAATTGAGCCAAAATCACCAAAGGAGCAAAAACTGAACCAAAATTAATCAAAAAGAGCAAGCTGGTGATTTCTGGAGTCCAACACGCCCCGTGCCCTTCTCCAGCTCAACCCCGATAACCTTCTGACAAACACGCCCCCTTCCCCTAAAGCCTCTACACGACACGACCCCGTGCTGACATGACATGACCATGTGCCAAACAATGGCACGACCTGTGGCAACTAACACAGAAGATAGAAATCTCCGGGCTAACATGGCACGCCTTGTGCTACTGCTCAACACGCCCTGTTTCATACTCGAATTCTGCCTATTAAGGAGGCCTTGGCCTCCAGTCCAACTTTCTCACCTCTTCCACCTAGTTCTACCATCATTTATTTTAGAGCCATTTGTTTTAGTGTTCTTGTGTCTTCTCGTCAAATGTTGTAAGAACTTTAACTTTTGGTGATAATAAATAGTTATTTGTCTATGAATCTTTCATTATCTCATAAGCAAATCTTTAGGCTTACATTTGTTAGCCAAATTCTTACACTCGTTTGGGAATAAACGTGTCTTTGGTGGGTTGGTAAACTGTTTTTGTAAACTTTCTTTAAGGTGAACTAATGACTTTATAAAAAACCTTTTTATTGAAAGTTTAATACTGATTTTCTGAACCAAACGTGCTGTACGTATCACAGACCATTTGGGGAGTCGAAATCTTAAGGACCGAAATTATGACACCCGGTTGGGGGACGATGCATGATCCTTCGGGTGACTCGCGCCCTACGCTACATGATACGTTCGGGGTCCTTATGTCTATGTAAGCAAACCTGCCTGTCACACAAGTGCGGGCTGAAAGTAACGGGTTGGGAATGGGGGTTGGTAATATTTTATCACTTCACGGAAGCCGAAATGGTACGTGTTTGTGAAATTGGCTCTGGTTACGCCGTACGTGCATGCGCGAGAGCGGTGCACGAAAGAAACGAACCTTAGTCGCTTAAAAATATCATTTTTATAATAAAATAATCTAGCACGCAGTCCCCTGCTAGTTCATGGCGGCGTGTCAAGTGCGACGTAGTGGCCTGAGAGGGGGTCCCATAACTAAGTGGCATTAGTTTCACTATATGTGTTTGCCAACAACACAGTTGCCCGATGTTCGTACTCCTCGCAGACGATCACCCGGGAGAGTAGTGCTACTAGATTTGAGGCTGAGAGGCGGTGCAGTTGCCTGTTGTCGAATAATCTTACGGGAAGGGTATAATTTATGGGTTACCAACATCACCACTGATAAGTCTCCCAAATGATATTATCTGCGAACGAGTCGACCAAGACACGACTTTTATAATAGAGTTAAATACGATTTTCATCCCTGAGGTTTGTTAGTTTAATTGTTTGAGTCCATTTTTTAGATTATTAACAAATCTGGCATGAGGTTTGCATTTTGTTGCCATTTGAGTCCCTCGAACTAACAGGGTTAGAATTTTCTGTTAACTCTTAGGGCATTTTAATCATTTTACATATGAGGACTATTTATGTAAGTTACCAAATAAGTTAACAACTCTAGTATTTCGAAGGACTATTTCTATAATTATACAATGAATCAAAATATCATCTATCTCTTGTCAGATCTCCCCCACCCCACCCCATTTGAAACTCGCAGCTCCGTCCACCGCCATATCAACCCTTTAGCCACAGACCACCATACACCATTGTTAAACGAGCTCACTTTCCAACCAAAAGTTCCTTTCGTAATCACTTTCTAACTAAAAGTTCCAATCGCAGTGATAGAGGCACGATGGTGGTTAGGGCTTCGGTACGATGGTGTTTCAAGGAGCCATGACAATTATGGTGGTCCCGTGGTGGCGGAATTAAAAAAGTTAACCGACATTAAAGAAACCGAAGGTGTCTGCAGCTGGAATATTTGACGAATTCTTCAATGCAAGCTTCCGATGACGATAGTTCCGTCATATCCATCATATTTTACAGTCAATCGTTCCAAGGGTTTGATGATTCTTAGCAAAATTCGAATTTGAAGGTACCAGTATGCTCGTAAGAACAAACCGAGTAGGAGGCGACTAAGATTTGAAGTGAATAACTAAGATTTGAAGATGAAACTGGTGTGACCACAGTGGCGCGAAGAAAACGGTGAACCAGAGATTTTGATTTCGATCTAAACTCAACTGAATCACAAAATTATCGGTAGCAATAGACTTGATAATGAGGACCAAACAGATTGACATAAAAAATTAGTGTTTAACTCTATTATCCTAAGGTCCAAAATTGATGAACACAGAGTTACGCGAAGAAGATTATGTAGAAAATTCAAATTCTGATCTACATGTGATTAAGCACCAAATTGAATGTGCTACAAGCTTCAAATCATTGAATCGAAGCTAATGATTACGAAATAATGAACAAAACTCAGTTTAATAAGATTTGAACTCGAAAACCAGTAGCACCAAAAATTGAACATGAACATAAACGATTTCATGAAATTAAGCTCAAATTCAATGTAAAAAATGTAGAATCATGCAATCTGGATGATCTCATACAAGTTTTAATTGCGTAAGTGTGTCAGGTCGGTGATTTCTACAATCAAATTCAACAAATCATGAATCGAAACATACTGAAAATGAATAACACCGCTTGATTCATCTTCCGCCAGCTGCTTGATTCCGATAAAGAGTGGCCAGAGGGGTGTTCAACGTTCTCCTCTATTACAGCGAAAGGGTTTACTGTGGTGGGTTGTGTAGGTGGTGATGGGTGGTTGGTGGTTGGTGTGTACGGTTTTTTTATTTATCTAATTTTAAGATCTTTAATAAAATTATAAAAATAGTCCCTTGTTTTTTATAACTTATATAAGTAGTACCTCATAAGTAAAATGACTAAAATGCCTCTTCCACTTAACAGAAAAAATCTAACCCCGTTAGGCCAGGGACTCAATTGGCAATGGAATGAAAACATGGGGTTCGATTTGTTAAGAAAAGTAACCATGAGGCAAGATTTGTTAAAAAATTAGAAAATGGACTCAAACGGTTAAATTCTGCAAACCCCAGGGACGCAAATCGTATTTAACTCTTTATAATATTATATATATATATATATATATATATATATTATTTTATTTTTACATATCTTTACTAACATCTTTACTTGAAGAATGGTCATGTTAGACGTCAACAAAAGTGAAGCATCAAGAACCCTCCTTTTCCTTTGTGTCTTTGAACGATCCCAATTCAACTTGCCGCTAGTATACAGCTCCACAATGGGTGCACTTGCCTGTGAATGTGGTAAAATAGTAGTAGTTTAAGTAAATCGTGTCTTATAAACTTAAAGGCTAAACTGCTAAAAAAGTGTCACAAATAACGCCATATTTTATATACACCACAACACACGTCAGTAGCCAACTCATCTTGCAAATTGACTATCTCAGTCTGGAGGCTATGATGCTCCTTGAAAGGAATTTTAAACTCTTCCCATGTCATAGCCCTAGTAGCTCCTTTCCCTTTTTTTCCACCCGTACCATGTCCCACCAATCTTTAGCCCGTGACCTAAGTAATCCAGTTGCATAGAATACATGATCAGCAGGGTCACAATGACTTCTTTCAAAAACTGCCTCAATATATGTGACCCATTGGTGAAAAATAATGGGCTTCGTCTCTCCCATGTAAGTAGGAGGCTTGCACGCCATAAAGTCCTTATAGGAACACCTTCCTTTATCTTTGGTGGTCCCTTCCTCGCCTTTAAGGCTATTCTTTAACTCATCCATTTTCTTTTCAATTACTTTTAGTAGCATACTCTTTATACAGTCCACATGGATCCGCATAGCAGAGTCCACTACTTTCTCGACTTCTTCAGAGACCCTCATTTTAATCTCTGCAACTGTGACATCTGGGAGAGCCCCAACATTATCATCTTCATTCACCATCTTAACTGAAAATTAGAAGGTGAATTAGTAACATGCATAAATTTTACAATTGTATTACTACTACTACCTATCATACTTGATGACTTCAAGTAGGGTAGTTCACAACATTATGAACGTTGCATCTTGTCATACTTGATTGTTTCAAGTAGGATAGACCACAACCATTTCAACGTTACAACTTATCATACTTGATTGTCTCAAGTAAGATAGACCACAACATTTTCAACATTACAGCTTATCATACTTGATTGTATCAAGTAAGATAGACCATACCATTTCAACATTACAACTTATCATACTTGATTGTCTCAAGTAAGATAGACCACAACATTTCAACTTCTACCCTTCTTACAACACTAAGTTAGGTAATCAACAACTACACAACTTATAAGTTACTTGGTTTCACAAGCAACTTATTCAACATTCATTCATTTCAACATTTAATTAACTGTCACTAATGCCTTGTCAAACCATTCCCGAATTCCCTTCCTGTAAGTCTTGAATCACGGTCCAAACACGATATCACTACTCGATTAAGCGTGCGGAATCCAGTTAATCGAGTTATTCAAGATAAACAATAAAAACGTTAAAAGGATGAACACGATGAATAACAAAACGTTTAAACCTGGAATTGAGGCACACGAGTTCAATGGACTCGTCTGGTACAATCACAAGAGAATTTCGAATTCTCCCTCTGTCTCTCTGGTCTCTCCTCCCTTCTTGCCTCAAATGGCTAACCCTTACAAATGAAGCCACCTTGTGTTTATATAGAACACAAGGTAACCCTACAAGGCTTTTCAAGCCCAAGCCCACTACCTACAATTAATCTATTAATTGTAGTAAACCCACTAAGCCCAGCCCATCTATATTTAATATTACAAGCCTCTAAATAATACCCTTACAATCTTCCCCTAGGCTTGTGATATTAAATGTCTTCAATCGTTTGAAACCCTTGTTCTTGACTTTGCTGGTATAGGTGTTGATGAAGATTCTTTCTTTGACAATCTTCATTGGGCTTCAAAAGAGACTCTTGGGATTTTCTCTCAATCATCATCAGCCTGAACTTCTAGAAATGAACAAGTAATGAGAGGAGGATTCACATATGCTTGCTTCTCTTAAAAGAACACTGGTTCTTGCTGAATCTTCGGTAACTGTCTTAAAATGCCTTTCTTTAGAGGATAAAGTTTTTGAAAACCTCTACTTTGGCAAACTTGGTTATTCTTCTTCATGCTGCACGATCTTCAACAAAAAAACTTGAAGTCTTCAGCTTCCCCTCAAATTGTGAACATCTTCTTTTGGAAGCTTTGAGTAGCTTGAAAAGAACCAACAACTTCCCCTATGCAGTTACTTTTCCAGGTAGGGAAGTCTTGTCCGGTTGGTTCTTTAACTTGAGCAGCAGCAGCACTTTCATCATCATGATCATTAGTTTTTCCACTTTCAATCATCAACCTGTCTGACATATTTAAAAAAAAATACAAACCACCAGACATATGATGACTGGTCTCTAGGTTAGTATATGAATTACATTATTTTAACCCAAAACCCCTCAAATGCATATTATCTCCCCTGAGATAATGCATATTATCTCCCCTGAGATAATGCATATTATCTCCCCTAAGATAATGCATATTATCTCCCCCTAAGATAATGCATATTATCTCCCCCTGAGATAATGTATATTATCTCCCCCTGAGATAATGACATCCAGTGAGATAATGTTTATCTCGCTATTATTCCTCCTTCTCCCCCTAAAAAATGGGTATATTCTGGAGGGGGGGGGGGGTGGGCATACTGTCATGCACAAAACCCACACAAACTCATTTAAACTTCTCAAATTAACCTAGCCATGATAAAAAGAAAACTTAAAGACTCACACAAGAACAATTAAAAATTAAAAAAATAAAAACCAATTCAAACATAAGAAGGTTTCTAAGGGATCAAACCGTATGAGTCTGACCGAGCAACCCTTTTCAGCTTCTGTTACTTCAACACGTCCAGGTGATTGCCAATATATTGGTCCACTTTAAACTCAAACCCTTTTCTTAGTCGGGCTGTTTGTCACTTTTATTATCTTTTTTTGTGCATTAATTATGAACAGAAAGTGGGTTCCAAACAAATCCTAGGTACATTTTATTGCACACTATCAAGCATATAAATTCCCTACCACATATTTTCACAACTTGAACCAGAAGTTTGGAACTGAGCTCAAGACTACGTTGAGAAGAGAAAGAATAGATCACAAAGATTTCGGGTATTATATACAAAGTAAACTAATCTCCCAGTGGTGTTTTAATCAGGCAGTAACCTGACTATGACACCTAGCACGCATTAGTGACAAGGCTGAGGGATTTGGACGCTTGAGGGTCTCTTTTGATGTGCTCTTTGGCATCTTTTGGGTGTATACATACAATTCTTTTTTATATATATTAGTTAAGGTGATCTAGAAGCACGTATGTATGAACAACTCTAGGTCATTGCTCATGCAAAGCAGAGGAGAGCCTTACATACATGCAAAGCATCCCAGGTCATTGCTCACGCAAAGCAGAGGGGACACCGATTTTTTAAGCTCAATTTCACATTCTTGGTGGCAAGCGTGTGTATCGGGAACTTAAACATGTAGTCAAATAGATATGCAATTAACCTAAGTGTTGTTACCCAACAAACTCGCATACGTTATCTTTAAGTGTGTAATGCATACCTTTTCAGAATTAAGAGCTGAGCCTATCAACACATCACCATGGATCGACTCTTTTACATTTGCCATACGCGTGTCAGCCATTCTCAGAACGGAAGTTTATTTCACTTCCCACCTTCTCGAAAACAAACACGAAACACAATAAAAATTGAAAAGCCACAAATGTTTTTAGGGGTCTCTTATTCTTCCCCTGCTTTTTGATTATTAATCACTTTATTTTTTATTATTTTTTATATTATTTATTTTTTTTCATTTTTTAATCATTTTTTATTTTTAAATAAACACACTGACACACAACTAAAACAAACAAATAAAATAAAAGACATCTGGCCAAGCTAATCTTCAAACTATTTAGCTGAAAAATTTCGAGAAATGGATTTAGACACACACATTTTACTGCATCAATATTCAAGCAACCAATTTAACAATTACCTTTGCTGATTTCATTTCTTTTACCTCTCACAAGGAAACATACTCTCCATAGAAATTCTGCATGACATGAAATGGAGACACGCATCCTATCATGTGCCTGGAACAATCACTTATCAACAAACAAAGAAAATGTTAGTGATAGCCCTCCTTGACTGTTCCTGCACACAATGAGAGATCAGTTAGCCAATGGTATCCAGGCTATTGTGGTTCTGGGTACTCCCAAGGAGTCATAAATGAGACCTCTTTTAAACACATGCCCTTTGAGAAACCAGGAAGTGTGGATGGAGCTGCATTGTTCTTTAGCTTCCAAGTTCCAAGTGATTTAACATTTGTTTTAGTCACTTTTGAAGTTGTGACTTTAGGTATTTCAACCTTCTTCAGTTTTGGTTCATTTTTCAAAACAGTTTTAGTTACCTTGGGCGGGGTAACTTTAGGTTTTTTAAACGTTTGTTGTTTTGAAATTGGTTTCTTCACCTGCTTTTGAAAAATTTTATAACTTGGAAAGCTGTTATTTTGATTTGAACATTTTCGTTGTTCTTTGGCAGCACCCCAATGTTGATCAGAGGGTTTAACCTTAGGAGTGACAGTCTTCATTGCCTTAGGTGGTTGCACCTTCATTGGCTTAGACTTGATAGAATCCTGAGATGAAACCGTTTGACTCTGCAGATAGTAGGTCTCATAGGGGCGATGGAGACAATTTCGGGCAATGTGACCAGGATTTCCACAATTAAAACAAGTCTGCTTCTTTGGGTAGAAGTCAGACATGTGACCATTTGTCTTCTTCAGTTGATGGGGAGCAGTATACTCTTGTGTCTGCCTCTTTGAGATGTAGGCGGATCCAGTATTGACTCTTGGCTAGTTCCTGTAAGGATCGAAAAAACCCAAACACGATATCACAACCTCTAGTGAATGTGCGGAATCCAAACACTAGAGTGATTCAAGATAAATCAAGAAAAATACGTAAAAGCAATAACAAAACAAGTAAGAACACAAACCGATTGAAGAGAACACTTTACTATTAATCACCAGTTGCTTACACACTTAGTCGAAATTCTCAAAGAGAATTTCGAGATTACCAAAAACCACAAACACCTTAGGAGCAACCAACCCTAATCTTCTAATTAAACCATCCTTATATAGGAGGAGATTAGCTTGGAAAACAAGCTAATCTATCTTTGGTAACCCTAAATAACATAAAATTCCCGTATTTGACTTTAATGGCCCATAAAACTCCACCTAAACTCATTCTAAATGAGCCCAAACATGTCTAAATTGGCCCAATGACCCAATATACCCATAACCCAACTCATTTTCACCTATTATAACACATAGGCCTTCCGAATACTCCGCCAAGTGATGATTTAATACACAAGCCACAAATTATTCCCTTACAATCTTCCCCTTGGCTTGTGCTATTAAATATCTTCTACTTTCAATCTTCAGACTTCAGTCTTCTCCTTGGCTTGAACATGGGTTGGTGAAGATTCTTTTCTTGAACGATCTTCATTGGGCAGCAATGGTCGAGATCTGGGAGTTTTCTCTCAATCAGCATCAGCTTGGACTTCAAATGACAAACAAATAATGAGAGGAGGATTCTCAAATACTTGCTTCTTCTTGAAACATGACGAGTCCTTGCTAAACCATCAGTAACTGTCTTGACTTGCATGAGACTTCAGAGGATAAATTTTGAAAACCTCTGTCTTGGCATTTGTGACTACTCTGCATCTTTTCTTCAATTAGCTTCCCCTAAACCTGAGAACGGTGTCTTTGGACGCTTTACTTGAACAACCAACAAACTTCCCCTAAGCATAGGGTAAGTCCTTTTCCGGTTGGTTCTTCAACACAAACAGTAGCAACACTCATTAACTTTTCTTCTCCATGACATCTCATTTAACCTGTCATGCACAACATGGAACAAACACTAACCAGACATGATGACTGGTTATCGGGTTAGCATTATTTAACCAAACAACTTCCCCTGAACCCGAGGGGGAGGTCACACCTTCTTGCACAAAACCCAAAAAGAACTTATTAAAACCTTTAAATTAACCTGGCCATGGTTTGAAAAATAAACAATAAAAACTTAAGATAATACAAAAGAAAAAAATAAAAATAAAAACAAACATACCAAATTACTAAACGAGAAGGTTTCTATGGGATCAAACCGTATGAATCTGACTGAGGAACCCTTTTCAGCTTCTGTTACTCGAACACGTCTAGGTGATTGCCAATATACTGATCCACTTTAAACTCAAACCCTTTTCTTAATCAGGCTGTTTGTCACTTTATTATCTTTTATTGGTGCATTAATTATGAACAGCAAGTGGGTTTCAACAAATCCTAGGTACATGTTATTACACACTATCAAGCACATAAATTCCCTACCACATATTTTCACAACCTGAACCAGAAGTTTGAAAGTAAGCTCGAGACTTGGTTGAGAAGAGAAAGAATAGATCAGATAGATTTTTTTGGGTATAATATACAAAGTCAACTGAATTTTTGAAACAATTTTAATATTGCTCTCATCAGTGACAGCGGCTGAGGGATTTGGACTCTTGAGGGTCTCTTTTGATGTGCTCTTTGGCATCTTTTGGGTGTATATTATTTTTTTTTAAATTTATTTTAGGTGATCTAGAAGCACGTATGTATGGACAACTCCAGGTCATTGCTCACGCAAAGCAGAGGAGAGCCTTACATACACGCGAAGCATCCCCAGGTCATTGCTCACGCAAAGTAGAGGGGACACCGACTTTTTGAGCTCAATTTCACACTCTTGGAGACAAGCGTGTGTATCGGGAACTTGAACATGCAGTCAAATAGAAATGCAATTAACCTAAGTGCTGTTACCCAACAAACTGCCATACGTTATCTTTAAGTGTGTAACACATACCTTTTCAGATTTAAGAGCCGAGCCTACCAGCATATCACCATGGATCATGTCTTTCACATCTGCCTTACGCGTGTCAGCCATCTCCAAGACGGAAGTTTATTTCACTTCCCACCTTTTAAAGAAAACAAAAGATTAAAAATTAAAAAGCACAATTTAATTTTGAGGGGTCAACAATTTCATCGTTTCTATTCTTCCCCTTGCTTTTTGATTTTTAATAACAACACACATTTTTTTTTTTTTTTGATTTTTTTTTTTTTTTTGTTTTTTGTTTTTTTTTTTTTTTTTTTTTTTTTTTAACACTCACTGACACAATACTAAATATGTACTAAAAACTGGCCAAGCTAACCTTCAAAGTTTATCTTTTGAAACTTTTCAGAAATGGGTTTTGTTACAAGCACAACCATACTTCACATCAAATCAGCCAAGAAATAAACAATTCAGACAGTGTTACCTTTACTGCTGATTTTCTCAGATTTACCTCTCACAAGGAAACATACCCTCCATTGAAATCTTGATGTCATGTGGTAGAGAGATGCCTCCTATCCAGTGCCTGGAACAATCACTATCACAAACAAACAAGGTTAATGAAAGTCCTCCTTGACTGTTCCTGCACAAGGTGAGAGATCAGTTAGCCATAAGTACCCAGGCCATTGTGGTTCTGGGTATACCTGAAGAGTCAGTGAAAGAAATTTCTTTTAAAAACATTCCCTTGGTAACATCAGGGATTGGGGGTGTGGCTTCCTTGGTTGGACTGAGAATGTCCTTTTTGTTGACATCTCTGGGTTTGTGATTTTCTTTCCCAAAAACCTGTGGTTTTCTCGGTGGATTCTTATTAGAATTTTGAACTCTTACTTCTTGAAATTGTTTGGAGTGTTTCTTGTACACTCCAGTAGGCTTGAAAGACAAGTTCACAACTTTTGAAACATTCCACCTGTCATCCTTCCTCCAACCATTTGATTTAGCTGAACCAACTGGATTTGGATGGATGGGTGATTTTGAAACAGTTTTGAAAACAGGTTTTGGGGATTCAACAGATTTTGGTCTCCAAGCTGTTTTGACAGATTTCTGAGATGTTTTGTTTTCTTTAAAAATGGTCTTTGGCCGTTGCTTAGGAGCCTTGGGTTTCTGCTGAACTTTGTGACTCTGAGGTGCTTGTTTCTGCACCTTGGGTTTTGATGGACCGGGCCTTGGAGTTGGGTCACTTTGTTTCTGGGTCCTTGGACTGGGTCTCTGATGAACCCTTTTGGGATAATAGGGTTCATAAGGCCGGTATAAACAGTTTCTTGCCACGTGTCCTGGTCTACCACAGACATGGCAAGATTGTTTCTTTGGGTAAGCGGGAGCCTGTGGTTGGTTACGCCCAGTGGAAATCCAAGTTGGTTTTGAACAATTTTTGTGGATCCAATGGGTTTTACCGTGGGGCTTTGTGGTTAAAATGTACTCCCGCTGAACTGGCTTAAGCTGGTCATATGCAGAATTGATTTCTGGGTACGGGACAAAATCATGAGGTCTAAGGTCCCGCACTTTCTGCACATTTTGATCATGACAATCATTCTTATTTTCTGTAGGTTTCCCACCCAACATCCCACCATTTGTGAGTTTGGGACCAGCAACCTGTGGTCCCTTATCCCTTCTTAAAATTTTAACAGTTTTTAAGGGTTTCACAGGTTTAGCATCACATTTCCCAAAGTTAAACACACTACTAGTAACAGATTCATCAAACACAGTTGACTTGGGAAATGCTGACTCAGACTCAAAACTTTTTGAAGCAAAATTATCAGTTTTAAAAACTGGAAACTTTTGACTCTCAAGACTCTCAACGCAAACACTTTTTCCCTTTGAACCTGCTTCTTCATTTACTTTATCTGCACAAGAAGTAGAAGTGTTAGTAATGTTAGAAACAGGAGCAGAAATTTTAATAGGACAAGCTGCCAATTTCTTTTCGATCTCAGCTTTAGCATCCAAGTTAGTCTTGGAACACTCATAATCTGAGATCATTTCATGCATCAGGGGCATCGGTACTGTATGAGTGGACTTTTCATCTTTTATTTCAGTACCGAGACCCAAACCAGAGTTGGCTTTTAGATGACGCATACGAGCGTCTGTGTTGTAGAAAAGTGAGCTAGCCTTCATCATTTCTGACACAATCTTATCATTTCGCTCAACTTTGGTTTGTGATGTTTCTAATTGCCCTTTAAGTTGCTCAAGTTCAGTTTTTAATGTGACAATTTCTTCATTAGCAACTGTCAGATATGTGTTTTTGTTACTCAAGTCCCTTTGAAGATTTTTTATGTCAATTTTAGCAGCTTCAAGTTTCTCACTCAAGTTTTTACTTCTACCCTTATATTCCCTCAACTCTCTATCAACAAATTCACGATTTAGGGTTTCATTGAAAAACTTAGTTTGCCATTCTTGAGATTCATTGAGTATAGTTTGACATTTAGGGTTAAGACATACCTCAGAGCTGCTGGCAGATACAGAATTACCTGGAAGAAAGGATGCCATGAATGTCTTTGATTGAACTTCTGGATCAAATACGAACAGAAAGACTTGAACGGATTGAAAATTGGAAAGCCTAAGGGTTTGCGATAGAAAAGGGTGAAGTTTGGATAGAAAAGACAAGTTTTGGATCGAAAAGTGGACTTTTTGATCAAAGAGAGGACTTTTTGATCGAAAAATGGACTTTTTGATTGAAAAGTGTGGCTGATCGAAAAGTACTTTTCGATCGGAATAGATGCGGATCGAAAAGTGTGATGCGATCGAAAAGTGAAGGCTGGATCGAAAAGTCTCGAAGGGGACTTTTCGATCACGAGGCACAATGGATCGAAAAGTCACAGGGGACTTTTCGATCAATGGAGACTGATCGAGAAGTCACAAGGGGACTTCTCGATTGAGAGGGTTGGATCGAAAAGTCTCTGAGGGGACTTTTCGATCGGTGAAACTGATCGAGAAGTCACAAAAGGGGACTTCTCGATTGGGCAGGCTGGTCGAAAAGTCACTTAGGGGACTTTTCGAGCAGGATCAATGGATCGAAAAGCCACTGAGGGGGCTTTCACGATCGGAAAGGGTCAACAGGAGGGACTTTTCGATCAGACAGACCGATCGAAAAGCAGAAAACAGGGTCGAAAAGTGTTGAAAACACAATCACAGCTTCCGAAACTTCTGACTTGAGTTACAACCTGCACAAAAACACCTCCGAACGTGCTAATAGCTGAAAATCACCAGAAAAACCCAAATCGTTAGTACTCAAAATCTTGAATCTGATATCGCGAGAGCCTCGAAACTTGTGTTTCTTGGCTCTGATACCAATTGTAAGGATCGAAAAGAACCCAAACACGATATCACAACCTCTAGTGAATGTGCGGAATCCAAACACTAGAGTGATTCAAGATAAATCAAGAAAAATACGTAAAAGCAATAACAAAACAAGTAAGAACACAAACCGATTGAAGAGAACACTTTACTATTAATCACCAGTTGCTTACACACTTAGTCGAAATTCTCAAAGAGAATTTCGAGATTACCAAAAACCACAAACACCTTAGGAGCAACCAACCCTAATCTTCTAATTAAACCATCCTTATATAGGAGGAGATTAGCTTGGAAAACAAGCTAATCTATCTTTGGTAACCCTAAATAACATAAAATTCCCGTATTTGACTTTAATGGCCCATAAAACTCCACCTAAACTCATTCTAAATGAGCCCAAACATGTCTAAATTGGCCCAATGACCCAATATACCCATAACCCAACTCATTTTCACCTATTATAACACATAGGCCTTCCGAATACTCCGCCAAGTGATGATTTAATACACAAGCCACAAATTATTCCCTTACAGTTCCTAGAAACTTGAGGAAAGTTGGTCTTTGCAATCCTTGTGCTCCCAGTATTCTTTGATGTGGAGGCACCATTTCTGCAACCCGAACTGCATGATCCACATGATGAGATAGGAGATACAACCACTCCCTTGAGCTTCACATCTTTAACCCAGTTGCAGGCATCACACGTGGTGGCTTGATGACGATCTTGGGCCTTTCAACTTTAACTCCACCTGTAGATGCATCGGTGGATGAGCCTAAGCCCTTAAATTTTGAACTAAAAGAGGGTAGCTCATATCCATACCCTTGCTCTTGATCGAACATTGACCCAGAAGTCATAAATATCTCCCCCTCAGGCCTTGTTGTCATGATCACCTTCTCCCATTGAACTTCATCAACAACCTTGAAATAAATAGTATCAATTTTAGGATACTGTTTTAACTTCTTCTCAGCAACAGGAGTGTTTGTCTCTTTCTGAGTTACATCATTAACTCCCTTAGAACTCGAACCAGCACCTCTGAATTGGAGTTATGACATTTGTTGTACTTTTAGCACTCAGCATCATCATTGGACACATCCTCAATGATCACTTCAGCTGCACCCCTTTCATCACTTTCAACTTTAGTGGTCTCTTTTGATGACTTTTGGCCATAAGTCATAGTTGCCTTCATATCCAATTCCTCCTGAGTCATTGGCGTCTGTCCCTACTAAGACGCTGTCAGCTGGAGGAGCAGCTTCTTTATATCCAGAACCAGATCTATCAACTTGATTATCATCGATTAAAAGTCCCACTATATCTCTCGGAACTGGTGAAGGGATAATGCTATTTAGACCCTTAGATTTTTTTGTTCCCTGCCCAGATTTATTTTTTCCATCTTGTCCAGTCACAATGGCACAAGATAATGCTTTACCAGCATCCAACATACGCTTATTTCTGAGTTGATGGGTATCATATTTAACCAGCAGTTCATCATATTTGTGTTGCAAATCGTCTAACTGCTGTTTCAACTTGGACACTTCTATCTTGGAGCGATCATATAAGATAGAATTTTTCAGTGGCAAGATCGTAATATTTTTGTATATCTACTTTCTGGGCTTTCACCTTCTCTTCGCTCTTAAAAAATCTACCCTTAAATGAGCTAGTGGCACATTGTGTGTCAAATAATTCTATTTCCAAATTTTTCCGAATCTGTCTAAGACCAGGAATTAAACGAGCACATGTTGGATTAGAACATCGGCGTTTCAGTCCCATCAACTTCAACCACAACTGCACGTTGCTTGATCTTGTCATCATCCTAATTTCTGTCATAAGCATTGTACAAAGCATTCCAGAGTTCTCGAGCTGTAGTACATTTGCCGAATCCTTGGGCAATTTCTGGAGATAAAGCCATGTTCATATTTGTATATGCTCTTTCATCTGCCTTGACTCTTTCCGAGTCATCATCAGAGAATTCATTCTTAGTTTTAGATTTCCATCTTTTAGGTCCTGTAAAATGTATCGACTGGAAAGGACCGTCCATCACGGATCTCCACAACTCCACACTTTTTAGATGGTTTCTCAAACTGCATTTCCAATCCTGAAAGTTGTCAGGAGAGATCAAACGAGGAGGACATGTAGGACTAGTACATTCCTGTGATGAAGATGTATCTGAACTCATATTGATTATAAAATATAGTTGACAACCTGATCACGAGCTCAAAATATAGAAAAATTCACCAAAACACCAAATACCGAAAGACCCCAAAACTTTCAACGCAAAAACGGAGTCCTTAACCAAGTAGTTTCGAGATTAATTAGGAACTAAAGCGTAGAGATCGTTGAGATCTTTGATTTGACTGGTAATAGGCCCCGTAACTCCAAACGTAGCTCCTGATATGACTGTTTTAGTGAAAACTGACCTAGCATAGAAGCTGATTTTGACTAGAAAGCCTGATTTCAATCAAAAACCCTGATTTCGATCAAAAACCTGGATTACGATCGAAAACCCTGATAGAAAACCCTTGATTACGATAGAAAAACCCTAATCACGATCGAAAACCCTGGATTTCGATAGAAAACCCCTGATTTGAACGAAAACTTGCAAAACAAGCGTAAAATCTCTTTTTTTCCAGCAGTAAATCTCAGTTAAAAACTTTCCAAAAGAGGATTTCGATCGAAAACCCCCTGTTTTCGATAGAGAACCTCTGTTTTCGATAAAGAACCCCTGAAATCGATAGAAAACCCTTGTTTTTGGGATCGAAAACCTGTAAACATTCACTAAAACTACCAAAACAATTAGTATGATCTTGAGTCGATATCGTGCGAGCCACGAAACACACGTTTCTTAGCTCTGATACCAATTATAAGTCCCGAATCATGGTCCAAACAAGATATCACTACTCGATTAAGCGTGCGGAATCCGGTTAATCGAGTGATTCAAGATAAACAATAAAAACGTTAAAAGGATGAACACGATGAATAACAAAACGTTTAAACTTGGAATTGATGCACACGAGTTCAATGGACTCGTCTGGTACAATCACAAGAGAATTTCGAATTCTCCCTCTGTCTCTCTGGTCTCTCCTCCCTTCTTGTCCAATCCCACTACCTACAATTAATCTATTAATTGTAGTAAGCCCACTAAGCCCAGCCCACCTATATTTAATATTACAAGCCTCTAAATAATACCCTTACACTTCCCTACCTAAATTGTGAGCAAGGCATACATCATTTCTATAGTTATTGCTACAACTACATAAATCAATTTACTTACTGACAGCAAGGATCAAGCATTGAACCGAAAATCTTTTACTTCTTTGAGCACCTGGTTTAAGTTCAAGTGTATCCCCAACACTTGAATACCTCAAACCATGGCTCTGATACATTGAAGGATTCAGCGGAGAAACCAAGCATACGGTTGGAGACATCAAACTTCCTGTTTACATTGAAGGAGTCAACTCCATGTAGAAATTCTGCGTTATTGACTCCCTTCCTTGTTGCAATGCAATCTTGGGAAGGCCATGGATCCATGACATGAAAGCAGTTCCATCTACCTATCATCAATGTGTGAAGCTTCCCACACCTTGGGGAGTTGTAAGAATACTAAGTGATCAACAAGAAGCCAAAGACTGCTATACTTCTGCTATGAAGAACACCATCAAGCCCAAGCCAGCATAGCAATTAAAGAAACCAACATGAAGAACTCAGATGCCAAAGGAATCGGAAATCAAAGAAGTTCAACTTAATACTGAAGATCCTGAAATCAAAGTGCTGGTAGGAACCAATATTCCTGAGGATACTGAGGAGCAGCTCGTGAACCTCTTAAAATCCAGAATCACAATGTTTGCATGGAAACATGAAGACATGACAGGTATATCTAAAGATATTATTACTCATAAACTTGGTATAGATGAATCTTTCAGGCCAATACATCAGAAAAGAAGGAAGTTCGCTCCTGAGAGAAACATCATAATCCAAGAATAAGTTGACAGGCTGCTCAAGTAAAAAATGATTAGAGAAGTTAAATATCCTCGATGGCTGGCTAACATGGTGGTAGTCCAGAAGAAAAAAGGTAAGTGGAGGGTATGTGTAGATTACACAGACCTAAACAAGGCCTGCTCGAAAGATCCATTCCCTCTGCCACACATCGATTCTATGGTGGACGCAACTGCCGGACATGAGATGCTAACTTTTATGGACGCATCTTCGGGCTTTCAACAAATTCAAATGGAACCATCAGATCAGGAGGATACGGCCTTCATGACACCCACAGGTATTTATTGTTATATTGCAATGCCTTTTGGTTTACGAAATGCAGGTGCCACATACCAGAGGCTAGTCAACATGATGTTTAAAGACAAACTGGGGGACACCATGGAGGTATACATAGATGATATGGTGGTAAAGTTGAAAAAAGAAAAGGACCGTCCTAAAGATCTTGAAGCTGCTTTTGATATCTTGGACCAGTTCAACATGAAATTGAATCCTTCCAAGTGCCATTTTGGAGTAAGAGCCGGCAAGTTCTTGGGCTTCATGGTTACTGAAAGAGGAATAGAGGCCAGCCCTGAACAGATCCAAGCAATCATAAATTTGAAATCTCCAACAAATGTCAAGGAAGTTCAAAGATTAACTGGAAGAGTGGCAGCACTCAACAGATTCATATCAAGATCGTCCGAGAAGAACAAAGAATTCTATGACATATTGAAGAAGAACAAAAAGTTCGAATGGGGTGAGAAACATGAAGCAGCTCTGAGCTCCTTGAAAGAATATTTATCATCTGCTCCACTTCTAATGCAACCAGTCAAGGGCGAACCACTATCTCTCTACCTAGCAGTTTCAGGCAGCTCAGTAAGTGTTGTGCTTGTGAAAGATCATGAGGGACAACAGCATCCGGTATACTATGTAAGCAAAACATTATTAGACGCTGAAACCAGGTATTCTTATTTAGAAAAACTGATTTTAGCTCTTGTCATGGCTTCTCAAAAATTAAGACATTACTTTGAAACTCATGTTATTTATGTGAAAACTAACTATCCTGTTAAGTGTGTCTTAAGAAAACCAGAGATGTCAGGAAGAATGGCGAAATGGGCAGTCAAATTAAGTGCCTATGACATCATATATGAGCCAAGAACAGCAATCAAGTCACAAGCCCTTGCATACTTTGTGGCTGATTTCAGCAGCGATATACTGCCAGAAGTTGAACTAGAGGTCAAGCAGCTCGAAGAAGCTTCAGGCAGCTGGATCCTATATACAGATGGAGCATCTAACGTTAGAGGAACAGGATTGGGTGTGCTACTGAAATCGCCACAGGGGGGACATTATCCCTCTATCTATCCATTGTGAATTCAAGGCTACTAATAATGAAGCTGAATATGAAGCTTTAATTGCAGGATTACAACTCGCAAAAGATATGAGTATCCAACACATTCAAGTTTTTATTGACTCCTTGTTATTGTCTAACCAATTTAATGGATCCTATGTAGTGAAAGGCGAAAGGCTAACCAAATATCTAGACCTTGTAAAACAATTGGCATTATCTTTTGAAAATTGCAGCATATCACAGGTACCTAGAGAAGAAAACGCAGAAGCTGATGATTTGGCAAATTTAGCATCATCTTTAAGGATCCCAGAAGGTGTCAAGATTCCCATAACTCACATCCTGACCCCAGCAATAGAAGAACAGGAGGTCAATGACGTCATAGCAGATAAAGATCAGGAAATGATAAACTCTCAGGATCCTCAGGAATCCTGGACATACCCTATCAGGAGATTTATCCAAGAAGGAGAAATCCTCAAAAACGAGAACTCCAGACTTTTCCGAACAAAGGTAATCCCATATTCAATAATAAATGGTATCTTATACAAGAAATCTCTTGCAGGACCATACTTGAGATGTCTCGAGCAGCCTAAAGCACTTGCAGTACTCCAGGATATTCATGAAGGTGATTGTGGAAATCACACTGGGGGCAGATCACTATTTTCCAAAGTATTAAGGACAAGATACTACTGGCCTATTATGAAGAAGGATGCAATGGCCTTTGTTCAGAAGTGTGATGCATGCCAGCGGCACGCCAATATCCTCCATCAGCCTGCTGAGCCGCTCCATTCAATATCATCTCAATGGCCGTTCATGAAATGGGGGCATGGATATAGTTGGTAAGCTGCCTGTAGCACCTAGAGGAAAAGTCTTCATGCTGGCCATGATGGACTATTTTTCTAAGTGGATTGAAGCCGAAGCTTTTGTTCAAGTTAGAGAAAAGGAAGTGATTTCCTTCATTAAAAGGAATATTTTAACAAGATTTGGAATCCCTTCGGAAATAGTTTGTGACAACGGGTCTCAGTTTATTGGAAAAAGAACGACTAGTTTTTGTGAGGCATGGGGCATCAAGATGGTAACTTCAACTCCCATACATCCACAAGCTAATGGCCAAGCGGAATCGAGCAATAAGATTATCATCAATAATCTTAAGAAGAAGCTAGGAGACAAGAAAGGGAAATGGGCTGAAGAGCTACCTCTCGTATTGTGGGCTGACAGAACGACCTCCAAGAATGCTACTGGTCGAACACCATTTTCCTTAGTGTTTGGCTCAGAAGCTGTAATACCCACTGAAATGGTGATGCCAACTGCCAGAACAAGCTGCCGGGATTTTGAAGCAAATAGGCAGGAACTTCTTGAAGATCTTGAAACAATCGATGAAATCCGGGACCTCGCAAAATTCAGGATGGCAGCATACCAGCAAAGGATAGCCAAGTCTTACAACAGAAATCTCAGGATCAGAAGATTTCAAGTAGGAGATCTGGTACTCAGGAAAGCTTTTCAAAATACTACCAATCCAGCACATGGAAAACTTGCACCTAAATGGGAAGGTCCTTACCTAATAGACTCAGAAGCTGGAAAAGGAGCATACAGGCTAGCTACTATGGAAGGTGAGCTGCTCCCAAGAGCTTGGAATGCAATTCACTTGAAGTTATATTTTATGTAAGTGCTCTCCGGATCCTCTGAGCATATCCAAAAATCCTTGTGTAAAGCTCCAAAAACATCAGGTATGATTTTTATTCTTATTTCAATTTCATATTATTATCCTTGTGAAATGATTACTGACTTAGGCATCGGAGGGGTGTTAGCCAAGCTAACACCCACCCCTCACCAAGCCTTGAAGTATTTTGCAGATGTTCTAAGCACTCTTGTCATAAGCTAGAGGCTGATCACCTCTTCTAAGTATAAAGCATTCTGAATGCAATCAAAGGTTTAGGAGGTTTTCACCTTCTCGTTCACTAATGGGAATCGCCAGGAGCGCAAGACCCTCGCCAGGAGCGCACGGTGGTGGCCTATGGTTCAAGGTGGTGCGACCAGTCCATCTGAGGGTGGCTGATAATTTCATCACCGTTGGCCATAGAGTGCACTTCAAAATGGGTGGCAGACGTGTCATCTCGTAAAGGTTCTAAGGTTTTTGACATTTTCATGTCAACAAAGGTTTAGGCACTTTCGTGTCTCTCAAGTTTTGGGCTTGACCCCAGTTGGCTTAGTCCCAAGTATTTTTTGAGCTCGACCTCAGTTTAACAAAGGTTTTTAATGTTTTCACATTAACTAAGGTTTAGGCGCTTTCGTGTCTCTCAAGTTTTGGGCTTGACCCCAGTTGGCTTAGACCCAAGATTTACAAGGCATTTCTTGCCTCAAAGGATTAAGATGGGCTTGACCCCTGTTTGGCTCATTCCCAAGTACCTGAGTTTTGTCCTCGGGATTTCACCAAATCTACCTAAAGGATCCTTGAGGATCTTCAAGGATCTTGACTGTCTCAACGAATGGAATTTTCTTGAACAGGTGACATTGGTATTACTTATGTTACGTATTTTTATTACTAAGTATTGGCTAGCATCATGGTTTGTTAACATTGGCAAAGTTTTATAGACTTTTGAGTTTTTAAACTAAACTATGTTATTAAGCATCCTGTAGGATCCTCATTCAAATATTTTTCAGAATAACCAGAAATATGCACAACACACCATGATGATCAAAATACTACTAAGTCATATATATGCAGGAAATTAAAGGAGTTGACCCCAGGCTTCGTCTTGGAACCCAAGATCCCTCCACCTGAGGCCAACCATATTGTCTAAGGAGCTTGGACTTCGCCTTGAAACTCAAGGTCCCTCCATCCAAGCCCCCAAAAGTTAAAGTATTTTGTTTTCACCACAACCATTGTTTAAAAAGAACCACAAACAACCAAACCAAACAACCTAAAAAAGCGGGCTCCGACCTAGTCAAGATTGCCTTCATCGCCCAGCTTATCACCAGCAGCCTCCGCCTGCTCCACCTCCTTGCCCTTGCCCTTCTCACCAGCTTCCTTCTCGACCTCCGGCTCAACCTCCTTGTCAGCTTTTTCAGAAGCTTCCCCCCTCTCGGCCAACAGCTTTTTGAGGCTCACCTCCCAATCCTTGACCGGCCAGCTCTCTGGAGTGAAGCCTTCAGCCTGCGCAGCAGTGGCCATCTCGATCATGCACTCAAGCACGCTGATGGCGGCTGAGGATTGAGCATTCTGTTCAGCCAGCTTTAGGGCTTCAGCAGCTGCAGCATCTTTTTCTTTGAGCTGCTTCTCATAGTGGCGTGCGTTGCTGGCTGCTGCCTTGCCCATCTTCTCAAGACGGAGCGTGGCCTGGTCAAGCTTAAGTTCGGAGGCCTCAAGCTTCTGCTCAGCTGCCTCAAGCTTCTGCTCAGCTGCTTCAAGCTTCTGCTCCATTGTCTCCAGTTTGCCTTCAAGATCAATCACCTCGTGGCTCAGCTTATCAATGCCCTGTACCAAAGCAAAACACGTCAGAATCAACAAGGGAAGTATTATAACTACAACTTTAACATACTTCTCTATTATTAAACTATACTTACAATGTTCACCACAGCTTGCAGTGAGAGCAGCTTGTTGGCAGCTGCAACAGGAGGAAGATCATCAAAGCTATCCACATTGATAGTGGAGTCTGGAGCCTTACGCTTCTTGGCAGAAGAGGTCTTGGATCGAGTGCTGGGGGCCCGGAACTTAGGGGCTGAAACGTCTGTGGGAGCCTTGCTGCTGGTTTCCTCAGTCTTCTCTTTCTTGGCTATGAGCAGTTTGAGATCCTTGAAGGAGAAGTTGGAAGCTGAACCTGGAGCTTCATCATAAACAGAAAGGGATCAGTTTCCAGAAATAACAAGGTGTAATTTAAATCAAAGAGAGAACAAGTTCCTACAAGTACCTGTAGACATGGTTCTCGAGGGGCTGAGAGGTTGCTGGGAGATACTTCTAGCACTTGAAACGTCTTCGGGTTGACAGCTTCTTTCTGCCACTGGGATGCTGTAGAGATCCTTGAGCTTCTTGGAGGATTCACGGGTTGGCTTGATCAGAGCTTCAAACTTGGGCGCTGTAAAGACAAAAAGTCAAGCATATCAGTTAAGTAAAATTGAGGAGTATATGGAATTAAAATATTACAAAAACTCTTCCTACCCTTGACAACCCATTGGGTAGGAAGGTTCTCGCAACCAACAAGGCTACTCCTTTTGACAAAGAAGAATTGACGCTTCCAATCATGGTCATTGTGAGAAACCCTAGGGATCATCTGGGCTTCTCCGGTTCTGATTTTCAAGACAAATCTGTTGTTGCCATGTGTGGCCAACCGGTACACTTTGCAGATCTCAGCAACCCCAATGTTCAAGTTGCGGGTTTGGTTCAAGTGGTGGAGAGAAAGAAGGATTCGCCACACCATGGGCATTACTTGGGAATAGGCAAGGTTGGTGACTGAGAAGAAATCGGTGACCAAATCCGGAAAAGGGAATGTCATTCCGAGCAGAAAAGGGTAGTAAAGAAAACAAACCCAGTCGTCGGAGATGTGGTCGGCTTTCAAAGAAGGATCGAATGGACGGAATTCAGCTTCAGCAGGGAAGCTCGAAGATCGCTGCAACATTGCGATCTTTCGATCATCAAAGTTGCAGGTTTCCTCCTCCGTTGCCGGAAGGAGTCCCTGGTCGGTGAAGTCGTCGGCCACTTTGTCGGAGACTGTGGCCGATGATCGCAGCATTTTCTTCCCCATGATCGGAAAAGACGAGGAAGGAGAGAAAGAATACTAACCTGGAGAAGATGGGAGAAGCTCTAGGGTTTTCGCCAAATAAGAAGCTGTGTGGAATAATGAGAGCAAAGAGGAGGATATAAAAGAAAAAACTAACGGGAACTTTGCCTAGGAAGTTGGGTCCAACTAATTCCTCTCAAATCACAGTTACTTAGCGATAAGGCTCAAATTCAAATTTTCGACAGCTGGCTTGCATGCGCCAACCGCCAAAAATTTGGGGGCAATTGTTGGTACTAGAATTCAGGAGATACTGAGCAGCTCGGATCAGCTCGCAAGCACTTCACTGTAAGGATCCTGAATTATATTTATTTACTAACGATTGCTTTTCCCTTCTTTGTTTGTTGTACACAGGATTGACTCTAGTATAAGTCACGTGTCCTAAAGACCCGGTCAGCTGAGTGAATCGTGGACCAAGTAGACCTCAACGGCTATGTGGAAGACGTGGGCTTAGTTACTAGTTTTTAGGATAGTTTGTTGAAATGTAATATGTATTTAAATCGAGCTCTAGGCTTGCACACACACACACACCTTTTTTCAGCAATCGCAACTCTCTGCAACACTTAGAATACAAGCTCGTTTCATTTGTACTAAAAACTTTCATTATATAAAAGTTTTAGGAGGCAGGTACTTTGAACCGGCCCCCGAGGTTTTTTGCTAGGCTCCTTGAGGATACTCAAGGATTCCTGGATTTTCCCTCGTTACATCCTCGTGTCAACACTCAAACTTGCATTTTTCTTGCTAACTTCATCAAACACTCTACCTCACTTACAAAGTTTGATCAACTAATTGCTGAGGCAGTTTTTGACCAAAACACTTGCCATCCGGATTTATTGGAATCCAGTCTTCTTCTTGAATCTTTTGACTCGTTGAGCTAACATTGCAAGTTGCCAATTAATATCCATTTGTTTAAGAATATCTGGATCGATCTGATCAAAATCTTCTTCAATCAAATTAGATGTTGTCAAGCCACCATTCAACAATCCATAATATGAAGATAATAGAGCATAAATTAATGCCAAATATTCATCATGTGTTTTTGCAGATAATGAAGTCTGACTTGAATGATTTGGAATAGTGAAGTTACACCCTCTTGATGAATTTGCAGAATTTCCTGAACCAAGACTAGCAGTAAATGCTGTTTGAGGTGGATTTGATGAATCAACACCAAAAGATTTAGATTTTGCATTAAAACTTGCAGAATTTTGACCATGATATAACTCTGGATTTTGTAATTGAGCAGTTGATTTGTTGGATGTCATCATTTCTATTTCTCTAGCATGCAACTTTCCGGTTAAATCATGAAATGACAATGTGGAATATTCCTTATCATGAGTAAGTAGTAGAACATAAATCTCCCACTTTTCTCATAAAGCTTCCACCAGTTTCTCTTTCAGTTCCTCCACGGTCTTTTCAATGTCCACCACCTTCATTTCACTAATCAGATGTGAAAACCTGGATACAAGTGCAGGAATATTTTCTTTATCATAGTGTTGAAAATTTTCAAATTCTTTATTCAACACTTTTCTTCTACTCTTCTTGTATTGTTCATTGCCTTCACATCTTGCAGATAGTGCATCCCACAACTGTTTTGACTTTTTGCAGGTACTAAACTGATGCAACAATTCAGTGGGCAAAGCCATTGTTAGATAACCAAAAGCTTTTTCTTCAAGCTCATAGAGTTTTCTTTCAGCGGCATCGAAATTATGAATTTGTTTAAAATCTCCATCTTCCTTTGGATGCATGTAAAGGTTGCGAACTGGAATCCATAAATCGACATTATTTGTACTGATGTAAGCAGAAAATCTTTGCTTCCATTTGTGATAATCCTCCAACTTCAACAATTTGGGAACTATCTGGCTTGTTCCAATTTCGTTATCGAAGTTGAGCAAGGTTTGCACTGCACTTTGCATAGCAGCGAACGCTTGAAAATCATACATTTTACACCGAAAATGATACTTCAAAAACTTCGAACTCAAAAAAACGAAGGTCTTTCAAGTGGATTTTGGGTACCAAAATGGAGGGTACTGGTCGTTATGCTAGTAAAAGTTTAGATCTCATCAAGACGGTCGTTTTGGCTGGTATTGGGTTCCGTAACTCTTAACGGTTCTCAAGTAACGTCAGTTTTAGTGAACACCACTTTTCTGCCAGCGTACCAAAACTAGTCTCAGCGTACCAAAATCACGACTTCTGTACCAAAGAGGTCAACGTACCAAAATCCGGACCAGAAATCTCAGCGTACCAGATCAAGCAGCGTACCAATTTGGTACGCCGTAACTGCCAGTGTACCAGTGAGTAACCGTCGCGTACCAACTTTGAAGATTGCCTTGCGTACCAACCACCAGCATACCAGAAATCTATGAATATTGCCTAGCGTACCACTGAGCGTACCACCAGATCATACGGCGTACCAACAGCGTATCATGCTGAAATCGACTGATTTTTGCGAATTTTGACACTTTGAACTGGAATTTGACACAGTGAGGTGCGAAAACACTCTAGGAACGTTCAGAAATAATTTTTGACCTCTGAATCACTTAGAATTGAAAGAAGTTGATGAAAATTTTCATTTGCCAACCTAATACGGGCCTAGAATAGTATATCACCCAATAACCACATTAATAAATATATAGGAAATATATCAACTGAACTCGGGGTGTTACATTGGCTAAACTCTTACACTCACTTGGGGATAAACAAACCTTTGGTTGGTTAATAAAATGGATTTACATACTTTCCTTAAGGTAAGTACGGATGACTTTATGAAAACTCTTTTAAATTGAAAGTTATTATCAACTCTTTTGACAAACGGTCCTTGCGTATTGTAGACCACTGGAGGAGTCGAAAGCTCATCAGTCAGAATTGTGACACCCGACTGGGGAACGATGCATAATCCTAACGGTGACTCGCACCCCACGCAAAGAAATACGTTCGTGATTTTTATGTCTATGTAAAAAAACATGGCTTTCACGCTAACTACGGCCTGAAGGTATTGGTTGGGATTGAGGGCTGGTAATATTTTATCACTTCATCGAAGTCGGTGAGATACGGGATAGTGAACTTGGCTCTGGTCACGGCCATTCATGTTTGCGCGAAAGCGGTGTATTAAGGAAACGGACACTAGTCCCTTTTTGAAGATAACTTTCATAACAAATTAATCTGGGTTATTCCGCTGCTGGTTCATGACAACATATTCGAGTATAACGACACCGACGACCCATTAGGCCATATAACTATTGTGCATTAACGCTTACTTCATTTGCTATTTCCAGGACAGTCCTCTAGGGTCCTTACGGGGAAACGAGAGGAATGTGACATAGGGTTCCAGGCTAAAAAGCGGCCCTCCTCGTCTGATAAATAACAATCTTAAGAAAATTACTTAAATCTATCTTATCAAACCAACCTGGCAACATCCTAATAATAGTAATAATAAGACAACTTAGGGTTTTGATTCAATTGGGTAAACAACTAGTCACCCAAATGAACTCGGTCAAGTCTTGACTCTGAAAATCCCAATAGTATTGATTAAAATATGGTTTGAAAATATTTATCGGCAAAATAAATATTTAAAGTTTGGAGGCCATATTTATTGATCAAATAAATATAATAATTTTAAAGACAATATTTATTGTACAAATAAATATATAAGGCTTGGAAAATATAAAAGCTAGAACACTTAGAAAAATAATAAACCAATTTATTATTCAATGCTCAATATATAGGTTTTCAATTACGCGATATTTAAAGTTAATGAAGTAAAAATCATTTCAATATTACAAATGGTCAAAAATATAAGACTTTATATTTTTAGGTTTCTAAAGACGGTTTCGTCGGTATAATGTCGGTTTGTCTGGTTTCGTCTCTATGGCTTGTTTTATGACATTTTGAGTTTCCGAAATACTTAGTAAAAGGTTATGATGATATTTTCAAGTGTTTACTGAACTAAAACTTATAGACTTGTCGGTGAGAGACCATTCCACCAAACTAGGGTTTTCTCATTCCGTATGTTACCGTTTTGGTCCTACTTTCTTTCAAAGATAATATTCCCACTTTTGGTTCTTATAGTCCATCATGGCAACTAAAAATACAAAAGTTTTTTGTTCTAGATCAAATCCATAAGGGTCTCAATTTCCTAAACACCGTTAGGTCAAAATTAGGATTTTTGAGTCTTGAAATCACCATTTTTAAGTCTAGATCTTAGATCCATTTAATGTGCTATCACAAAACTTGCTTGTAATTAGTTTACTTAAGATTTTGAGGTCTCAAAATATGTCATAGATCAAGTTGTAGATTTGTCACCATAAAACCTAGTTTTTATAAGTTTTAGACAAATACTTGATTATAAGTTAAAGACTTCCAGGTCTTTCTTTCCTTTTTAACAAAATAGAATTTTATATGCTAAGACACCTTCATCAAATATTATGACACAAAATATTATCAAATATGCAAGAGTCAGCTCATCAAAGTAAGCTTGTTAAAGCATAACTTTAAGGTTCTTGAACATCATTTGATTTCTAAGCATGTTATTAACATAACATGACATTTTAAGTAAAGCAACACATATATATCTTGTTAAATCTGAAAATGGTTAAGCAATGACAAGGTTTTTCAGTCATTATTCATCATTTTAGTAAAACATAAGTTTAAACCATGAGATAATCATCAAGAATTGCAAGGTTAGGCATTTCAGTGTCCATGTTCATGAAAACCAATCTAGATAAATATTATTAACAAGAAAGAATGAGGGTTATCACGAAGAGTTTTCTAAAACCGAATGACTTTAGTGGTTTGTTGATTCTAGCTTCTGGGTTAAACTCCAATCGATGTCATAAACACAACAACCAACAGATCAAATCAGAAATCGATTAAACAAACAACATGCATAACAGTAACGAAATCGAAAATCAATCACGAACCCTAATTTAGTCACATGAGTCTCCGTTTTGAACTCGTATTTGACGGGTTTTGGGCTTAACGACCCATTGATATGCACCGTTTTTCTCCTCGTGAACGAGCTCGGTGGTATCGTAGTTGTAAACCGAGTGGGTTTCGTTCTCGGTGTACTTAACGTTGGGGCTTTCGACCTTAAAGCTCTCGATGAACATATTCGCTTTAAAGAAATGAGTTGAAAGCCTTTGTTTCTTAGAGAGAGAAACCGATGTTTTAGACAGAGAGGGTTACGGGTTTGGAAGAAAGAAATAGGTGGAGACTTTAGTGAGTGAAATGAATGAGAGTCTAAGTGTTTAAGTAGGTGAACATGGGTGATGTGGGTTCGGTTTGAGTCAAGGAAATCGAAAGGGGTTCGGTTGGGCTTGGTGTGCTCGATCCGTAAGCAAGAAGGGAGAAGGAGAATGTGTTGCTAGGTGGCTTGATCAAGTGTGAGGTGGTCTCCTTGGCTCAACCGATTTTAAGGCAAGGGAGGGTACTTGGGGCAGTGTTTTCACAAGGGAGAAGAGAGGGAGATTATGGAGGGAGTTTATTACATAATGGTTATTAACCATGTGTACTTAGTAGACAAGCTTGTCTCCCTTGGATTTTATTGGCATCTCTAGCTTGATTATGGTAGCTTTAGAGGAGGATCTAGCCTTCACAAGTGATTAGGGATATAGCTAAATAATCATGATGATGGTGTGGTTTTCGGTTAGACCGAATAAAAAGGGAGGGTCGGTATAGGTCGTTTACGGCCGGTCGCCGGTCGGATGGTTTGCGGTTGGGTGAGGGGTTTTTTGGTCGGGTATAGGTGATTCGGCCAGAGACGAGATCGAGGGTTGGGTCGGTTTCAAACGATGTTTAACGAGGCGGGTTTGAATAAGCGATGAACGTAAACGATCATAAATGCAAGTGATGATCTCATTATACTTGTTTGGTTTTAAAAAACAATTAAGATGATGATGGACATTTATTTAAAACATAGGGATAACGTCTAACATGATTTTAAACGTAAAGAGGTTTATAAATAAATAAAACGATATAGCTTTAGATGTAAAATATTTGATGACATTTAAAGTAAGAGTTTAAATAAATAATCGTCTAAAAGATGACGGGTTTTGACGTATTAGCTCGTAATACTAGATTGAATGAGAATATAAAAATACATTTTATATTTCATGTTTTTAAAATTCCATTTGTCATGAATAAAACTTTCTTGTTTTAATTAGGATGATTTCCAATACTGACACGGGGATTAGTCAAACAAGATATCTACAACGCACATAACGTTACCTAATTTTAATAAAATTAAGTCTAATACACATATACACAAATAAATAAGCAGTTAAAGCAATAGGGTTGACCTTGTAAATTGTCGGGTTGTCACAACTTTGTACAGTACAACTGTTCTAATTTTGTCCTGAAACCTGCAACACTCGTTTCTTTTAAGACCTCTCTCAACACTCGGTCACCAAGGCTTAGAATCAGAGCACTGTGTGCCTTATCCATCATTTCTTTCTTCTCCTTCTCTGTCAATTCTTCCAGCAAGTTCGCTAATCCTTTTAACGCATCCATTGTGCCTTGATGAACCAGGATTGCTCTCATCTTTAGTCGCCACATTGAAGTCATTGTGACCATCGGATTTCTCGATATCGAACTTAGTTGTTGTAATCATTTTTTCAATCTGAGATCAAACACCTTCTATTCGAGTGTGGATTACCGATTGACCTTGAACCAAGCTACCACCATAGCTCTGATACCAATTGTTGAAATAAGATATGAAATTGCACAATGGAAATCAATCGAAACAAAGAGAGAAGATCGTATTATTTATTAATCTCAAAACAAGTGATTATAAATGATTACAGAGAAGGAACAAAATTGGAGATCGAATGAACTAGCTAACCTATCAGTTAATTAACAATATAAACGTGAACTAACAAACTTAACTAAACATTAAGCCCGTCTGACACAAATGACCCCTGAACTATAAGAAAAGTTCATATAACCTCCTGTAACTTTATTGACCACCGTTGACTTGCTTATTAAACTCACAGTAAGGATCGTATTGATTTGCCCCATTTGATGTCAAAGAACTCATGAGTCATGACATATATATGTCCCAGTAATGACATATATTAATCTTGATATCACGTAAGATAATAAATGAAGTTTAATTAGATGTAATTTGGGATTACATTAGAAGTAATTAATTGTCAAAAGAGTTTGATAATTACTGAAGGGTTTAAATAAAATAACCAAATTCTCTAATTAATTTATAAAACTTAAAACTATGATTTTAGAAAACTATAAATACGTGTGTTCAGGAGACATTAGAGTTACACCATTACTCCCTGTGTGCATGATAACTTCGGTAAGTAAATTGACCATTTTGTTTATTTTTTTACTTCGAGTACTATAGCGAATTGACCGTTTTGCCCTCTGTTTTTTTTCTCCACCCGCGATAGAGTGTTTCCGAATTAAAATAAGATTTTTTTTGGCTTATTTCTTCTAAAATTCTCTGACTTCTTTTTATATACGAACACGACAGATTTAGCAAATAAGTCTGTGGTGTAACGGGTGTAATCCTGTAACATATCTTTTAGGTCATAAGCTCAACATTTTGAGCGTTCGGTCACTAATGTTAACGTTGTAAGGAAATCTTTTTGTATTTGCGATTGGGGCAAAGGAGTTGGTGTTTTGTTAGTGGTGTAAGCTGTACATTGATTTCCTTATGTACAGTAGTGTAACATAGTTTGTGGTTTGAAGCATTTTGTTCACACGCAGAATTTTTTTCCCGCCTTCTTTACATAGCTTTATAACAATTCAATTGTTTTGTGTGCACGTGTTATCCCCACGACAACGCACGAGTAGGAAATTGTTGTTTTGTTTAGCATGTCGACTCCTGGCGGATGATCTGAAGTTTGATTTGGTTAGGTTCGTACACATGCCTAAGAGCACACGGTATACTCCCCGTTAACTGGCGCCATGGATGAGTTTGGCGGCGCCAAACCGCGCCAACACCGGCCCCCCTTGGCGTTAACGTGCGGCGCTATAGAGGGGCGCCATAATCTCGGCGCCGTTGAAAAGAGAAAAAGAGCCGTTGAACGGTCTCTTTTTTGACCGTTGGCATCGATTAAAAAAAAAAAATTTAAGTCAACCAATTTTTTAACCTTTTCACCTATATAAACCCCACTTTATTCATATTTTTTACACCTTTCTCTCTATTCTACTCCTTCTTTCTTTAACATTTTAAAAAAAAACACCATGAATCCAAACCAACAAAATCAAGATTCCTCTAGCAACACCCCTCCCAACAACCCGAACCTTAACCCGTGGCATATGCCGATGTGGGGGGGCCAACCTAACCCGTTGTTTTTGGGTCAACAACCCTCAAACGTCTACAACCCCAATCCCTTGTTTTTGGGCCAACCTAACCTCGTTTACCACGAACTTGGATCCGGAGCAACGAGATATGATTGAGAAAGAAAAACGAAAAATCATGGCGGAGTTACGTGACGACGAGTAGTTTTTTTTATTTAAATGAAGTATTTGTTGTTTTTATGTTTTTTTTGGAATATTTGTAGTTTTTATGTTTTTTAAGAAATCTATTTGTAGTGTTTTTTTTTAATCATTTAAGCATCTTCTTTAATTTTTTTTTAATTATTCGAAGGCGATACAAAAAAATAAAAATAAACCGATTTGTAGTCATTAAAATAATTAGAAAGTAAAAAGAAAAAAAATAAATAAAATAAGTTTAACACCACATGGAGTATCCCCACCCATGTTAAACTTTTCAATGTGGTGTTAAAGGTGACGTGGCGCCTATGTGGCATGTTAACATGTTAAGTTAACATGAGGTATACCTCATACCTAAGATCTATTCTAAAATTATTTTAAAACATGTGTGTTAAACCAATAGTATGAGAGCCACTTTTACAAACGAAGAGCCACTTTTACAAACGAAGAGAAAAATACTAATTGTGATTAGGTTTTGTGTGAGAGGTGTTACCTATCATGGTGTTTCAGAAGATGGAGATAAAACTTTAGGGTCTGACACAAATTCAATTCGATGAGTATTTTGGGTTGATGTGTCAATGTTGATTAAATATAATTTAAGCATAAACCACCTAATTTATGTAGGTGTATTGTTATTCTGTCATCATTTATCTTGAGAAATCCTATTTTTTCTTGCCAGTTCAACCAGCAACAAATTCGAATGCATTAAAAAGAGTTGTTAAATATCTTATTTGAACCAAAAAGTTTCAATAAGATTGTTTAATTATACAATATTCTCTCAAAATTTAGTTCATAAAATTATAATTTTTGATAGAAGAGCTTTTTAAAACTTGTTTTAGATCACTTAATTTACATACATGCGTTGAATGTAATTTTTCATAGTAGATTCATTTAGTTACTTGCAATTAAATAGGAAGTCCAAGAATGAGTTCTTGGCCTGGGTTCACTAGTTCATATTGATCTTGGGATTTGGCTAGCGGTTGTTTGAACCGAACCGTCAAATCCTTGGTGTGGATCGGTATAGAGGGAAGCACACACTCTGGTCATCTACTTTACCAACTCGTCCAAACTTACGCTTCAAAGGTTGTAATCTTTAAACACCTTAAGTATGATTGTTCTCAGTTTCTTAAGTTATTGAAAATCGCCGGATCATAGGTCGAAGGTTTTAAACCTGTTTAAAATTATTTTAGGACCCGCATACCAACCATCCCACTCATCCGTCACTATTTGGCCCGGTGCATAGAGTTGCATGAATGGTGACTTGACAGTCTTAAGATACACCATGTAAATCTCAAGTATAATGCTTATAAACTTTGTTCACTCTTTTAAACTTGTACACATTCAAAGTCACTCTTTAAAACATGTTTTTATGACCAAAACTCTTTTTTTACAAGCAAAACTGAAAGTAGTCAAAGATCTTACCTTCAATCCAGTGTTGCGCAGCCTACCACAAGGATGAACTCACTTCTCTGCAATTTGTTCGCACCTCACCAGCAGGTCCAGTTAGCACTTGGGTACTGGAAAGCTTCATCATCACCTGTGCAAAATCTCTATGAAACATAGACACATCTGATGCATATTGTCTAACCCAATTTGTAGTTCCCTCCCCAGCTGTTAGCTGCTGATCTACAAACAGGATACCCCTGCCCTGCAGAAGACCACGGTAATATACAGTCCCAAAACCTGATCCTGCTCCTTCATAGTCCATTTTCATTGCTTGTTCTTGGCCACTCTTCGATGAAGTTGTTAGCGGTGATGGTGATGGTGACGCTGATGGTGAAGAAGAGGGAGTGTGGCTTTGGGTGTTGTTGCATATAGATCGTAGGAGTTCTGCAAACTCGGGATCCATAGATGGGTCGGGCTGATCTGTCCCACCAAATTTGTAAAGCCTTCGTTCAAAGAACTTGCAACGAATCGTTCCAGTACTGTGAGCACCTGCAAGTATATCGAATTGTGAATCCTTTGGCATTATGAAACAATGAAACAAACAAGATATTGCAATTTCTACCCATTTACTAATAAATGTAGATTTAGATTATTTATATCCTTAAATGGGTCAGGTAAAGAGATTAGATAAAGGTCAAATGTGATGATCTGGCTTAAAGTCTCCTAGAGTTTATTTTTAATTCATACAACCACCTAGATATATGTACTCAAAATTTAGATAATTGTTATAACAATATTGTTTATTATGAATTATTTATAAAGTGTTTTGGGTCAACACCACCCGTTTGACCTGGTACCCAACCAACCCCTTTGGTCTTTTACCCTGCCTGCCCGATCAGCCCGTATTGAGAAGCAAGTTCTAAGTTAATCAATGTTTAGAAACATGCTTATTATGTGCTGCAAGTACGATTATGTGATAGCCCCATTTAAGAAATTGGAAACAATATTAGTAACTCAAAGAATAAGTTTTTCAAAGAGGAATAGTACTTTCAACTGGCACTAAAAAACACAAATAAAAGGATGACAGTAACTCTCCAACCTAAAAGACTGTATAGCTAAAGAACATTGAGAACTAACAAAAGAAACAATATGCACAATTGATATAACATGAATAGATAAATGATTCATACCTAAGAGAGTGACCGTTTCTTTTTCACTAAAACCCCTTGATGCAAATCTCACGGTGGTGGTGGAAAGATCATCTAAGGGGCTAGGAAGCTCATATGAGATGTCAGGGTAAGAGCGATCGCTGTCTTTCCTACCAGTGTGCAGCGGATAAAATGGTCCACCAGCCTATAAATAAAAGATCAAATAATCATAATCAAGATGTTACTCATAAGTGATAATGCAAAGATGCATATAATTGAGAAGCTAGTTACCAAAACCACACTCTCACGAGCAGCGAGCACTAGAAGATCAGCGCAGGAAACCACACCAGGGCATACATTTTCCAACTCGGACTTGATTACATCAATATGATCAAATCCCCTTAGCGACTGATTTGGTGGAGTGTCTTTCTCACTACCCATAAAGGCAGTGTGATCCAAAAGCACCGAAGCATCACATCCCTGCATCATGTTTCCTTGAAACTCAAGCTGTTGTCTTAATAAAAAATGTATATACACTTCTGTCTACATGTGTGTATAGCGCATATACATTCATATGTCGTTAAATACATATACATACGAATATTTATACACAAACACGCGTATACAGTTTCATATGACTCAACATTTTCAACTAGTAGCGTATGATACCAATACAATAAGTTAGCTGATGTGCAATAACAATTCAGAAAAGTCAAGAACTAATCCCTATCTCAATTTCCTGTTACATGAACACAATCATATTCACAATTTCACATCAAACTGTAATTGGAAACTATAGCCGCATAGGATCAAAATTGAGACGATCTCAGACCACAACAAAGAAAAATTAGAGCAACACAGTAACCAATTGATAAACAGAAGAAGACAGATGTGAAATGAGACGTAAAAAGAGGGAAAACAACCTAAATAAGAATAACGACAGTAACCGACCTGTACAAAACAATCGTGAAATACCAAACGAAGAATCGCCGGAGCAACTGTGGAATTCCGATCGTAGATCCGGCGTAGCGTTGATCTGATAATGTGTTGCGCTTGAGGGCATGATTCTCGATAATAGTCATACTCGAGTGATGAATCAGATATAGCAATCAAAGACATAAGAAGACAGTATCCGATTGGAAGAAGAAAGTTGATTTTCATGGCGGATCTCTGGCAATAATCAACCAAGCACAGAAACCCTAGCTAGGTTTTAGTGCGTGGAGGATGAAGAGACTAAAAATGGTTTTAAGCAGTGGAGAAGAAGACGAGCGGGAAGGGAATAAAAGAGAACTCGGGATTCTAACAGAAAATTCGTTTTCAGTCCGATATTGGTCGATTTACGGTACTGCCCCCATCCTCTTTCAACTACGTTTCGTATCCTATGGGTATTTTGGTAATAACAAACAAGTTGAATTCTTGAGGAGTTCGTAATATTTGTTAGTGTAATAAATTTACCTTTTTTTATTTGGTTGGATGAGACGATTTCAAAGCCGTTCAAAATAAATTTAACTAGTGAGAGCTTTCCGCGCATTGTGGCGGGCATGGTTGTGAACGTGAAAAACATCTGTGACTGTGTTGCGGTGATAAAAATCCGTTATGTATCATTAGTATAGGAACGTTGAGAGTAAGAGATAATTAAGTACAACATTTTATATCACAAAACGTAAGAAAAAACGTCTTCTTTTGGAATACATGCGAGATGTAATAAGCTAACCGGGTTAGGGAAAACCTGTACCTATATACAGAAAGAAAATAAAATAAAATGTTTACGGGGTAGAATATGAGGTTGTACTCGATTGTACCTAACTACTCCGCCAAGGAATAAGTTGTGAACAAATGATGCTTACAGATATCTTATATTAAGAACATAATATATATTAATTGAAATTATTAAAAAAATTATAAAAAAATAAAGGATAAAAAACCAGAAAAGAGAGATGGCAAGTATCGAACCCGGGTTTGCCAGCAACACGACGCAAACTTTAGCCATTGTGATAACTGAACATTTGTTAATGGTTTTGTTAAACAAAGTATATAAGGTAAACGAGAAGTCAACATGCTAGCAACCAAGCTAGCATGTTCCGGATTTGACCAATACAATAATATATAGATAATTTTAATTTCTTTCAAACAGTTTTATAAAAAATTAAATAAACTAGGGTTAATTCCTCGCGTGTTGCGTTGGGAATCATCTATGTGTTCATGTAATGTAATATGACACGTCCTGTTGTTAATTTAGTATAATTGGGTTGACTATCGATTAATTGGACTTCTAACTTATATCGATCGGGTTTGAAGGTGCAGGGTAGTACACGCCAGTATTGATGAGGTTATAAGTCGAGAACCTTGAAGGGGGTTCCAAGGAAGTTATCTGCGCACGCTTCCTGAAATCTTGATTCTGATCGACATTTTTCTTCTGGTTCGAAATCTATCATTCTCAAATTTCTCTAATCCAAATTGATCTCCAGATCGTATCCAATCAATATCATCGAGTGAACTATCGAGATATTCAATCAGAAAGTATCTAATACGATTTCTAGATAATCCAAGCAATTCGCAATATCTAACACATCCACATCTAAAACATATTCTATAGCGCCACAAAGTACAATTCAAACTCAAAACATTTTCATCGTTTAGTGTAAAACTCGCGCATTGTTGTGGGTACACCACACTAAGAAGAGTTACATTGCTATAATGCTATCTAATGAAATAGTAAATAAAAAAACGTAATTGCGTTAAATTTGCTATGTTTATACCGACTACACACCAAACTCTCTACTAAATTCATCGCGCTTTAAAAAATTAAATATTAAAATATACAATGTCATGTGGCACAGAGATGCCATATGGCCCAATTAACACATGGTATCTGTGTTTGAAAGAGTTCTAGAATCACATAGCATATGTAAGTATGTAACTTGTAATTCACTATGATACATGTTGCTTATCATGGACGAGGCTCACAAGTCAAGGTATTCCGTACATCCAGGTTCGGATCAGGGTTGTAAAAAGCGGCCTAGGCGGCCGATTAATCGGCGCCTAGGCGCTATGAGGGCATCGTCCGTAGTGCTTTTTGGCTAGGCGGGCTGTCTAGGCGCCCTGGGTCAAAATCGGTCAAAATCGGTCAAAATCGGTCAAAGTAGGTCGAAGTCGGTCAAAGTCGGCTAGGCGCTAGGCGGGTTTTAGGCGGGTTTTAGGCGGCTAGGCGGGTTTTAGGCGGGTTAAATTAAAAAAATAATAATTGTTTTTTTCACTTATATATTTATATTAGAAGTCTTTATTACTACTAGTTTTTGAAGTATTTTTAGTATTTTGACATATTACAATATATAATCTCTAGAAAATTTATAAATCTTTGTAATTTACTAGGCCCGATTAATCCCCGATTAATCCCCGCCTAGGCCGATTAATCCTAATTCCCTAGTCGGCCGCCTAGGTACCGCCTAGCGTCTTTTGCAACATTGGTTCGGATAAGATGTATAACGACTTGAAAGCAGTATATTGGTGGCCGAAGATGAAAGCCGATATAGCCACGTACGTGAGTAAGTGTTTGACTTGTTCAAAAGTCAAAATCGAGTATTAGAAGCCGTCAGGTTTTCTTCAACAACCTGTTCTTCCAGAATGGAAATGGGAGCATATTACTATGGATTTTGTAACTAAATTGCCTAAGACCCCCAACATGCATGATACGATATGGGTAATCGTTGACAGATTAACAAAATCTGCACATTTCTTGCATATTCAGGAGTCAGATGGATCTGAACAATTGGCCAGATTATATATGAAGTATGTGGTCTCGCGTCATGGAGTTCCTTTATCAATTATATCGGACCAAGATGCAAGATTTACTTCGCATTTTTGGAAATCTTTGCAAAAGGCATTGGGAACAATGCTAGATATGAGTACAACTTATCATCCTCAGACTGATGGTCATAGTAAGAGGACTATCTAGACATTGGAGGATATGCTCAGAGCTTATGTGATGGACTTTGGTGGGAATTGGGAATCTTACCTGCCGCTGGTGGAGTTTTTGTAACGTCCGAACCGTTAAAAGACTTGTTTTAACGTGTGTAAATACGTCCCAGAAAAATCTCATTAATTAAACGTGCTTATCGTTCAAAAGGCTAACCGTTTAACCACTCGATGCATTCATATTCATACACATCATTCTTGTAAATCAGAGTACACAGTTAAATACTCGTAGAAGACATAATTAAACAAGTTACGCCTCCCAAAATAGATGAGATGTTCGGTTCATCGTGCTCGAGCTCCACCATGACCCGTCCTCTTTCCTACTTGTTTCCTGTCACCAATACTAGTAACGTATTAGTATTAATGGCATTATAGTAACCAATCAGCACAAAACAATCTTTTTAAAAATTTGGACAGATTTCAAAATTCGTAGGCTGCCCTGATTTCGTAGCCTACAAATCACAGATTCTGCCCCCTTCATCCCAAGCTTCCATAAAAAGACAGCTTTCAAGATTCGTAGGCTGCCCTGATTCATAGCCTACGAATCACAGATTCTGCCCCCTTTACCCCAAACTTCCATAAATCTCAATTTCCACCACCTCTTTAGATGTCATACAATCATGAAATCATTCTATAAGATAGACTTCAATTTCCATTTGCACTAAGTGTCAAATAACAAGTTGGAAAGTGTTAGTGAACCCATTCCAACCCGTTTGACCCATTACCCCCACTAGTAACAAGGAAATCATCAATTCCTTCACCCACCTTGTTTCCCACCTATTACCCATTGCAATGCAACATATAGTTGCAATCTAGTAACTTACCTACACCCCAAAGGGTTTATACTTGGAATCGTATTCAATACGATTCCCGTCTTACCTGAAGGTCATACTTATTGGATCTTAAATCCGTTTTGTTTTCTTACCCAACCGGGTTAGAAATCTCCACTTCCCAAAGCGGGTCATAAAACCTACTTTACATAAACATTCGTTGGTCTACCCATCTTACCCAAACGGGTTTTATTATACACTTTGTATAACACACATGGGTGTTATCCATTCTTACCCAAACGGGTCATTTTACACAATTTGTACAACACACATAGGTTCTATTCCATCTTACCCAAACGGGTCATAGTACACATTTTGTATAACACACATTGGTGTCATTTCATCTTCACACAAACGGATCACCTTACACAACTTACATGATCATACTATAATTTATCCATTTTTACTCAATGGTCAACTTACACACTTAACTAAACACACCTTAATTTATTCATCTTAACCCAAATGAGTTCATTCAACATACACTATATTAGCGTACTTTGGCTCATACATCCTACCCAACCGGGTCATTTCAACCATCTTTACCCAAACGAGTCAATATCTACATCTTACCCAAACGGGTCAATATCTACGTCTTACCCAAACGGGTCAATATCTACGTCTTACCCAAACGGGTCAATATCCACATCTTACCCAAACGGGTCAATATCTACATCTTACTCAAACGAGTCAATATCCACATCTTACCCAAACGGGTCAATATCTACGTTCTACCCAAACGGGTCAATATCTACATCTTACTCAAACGAGTCAATATCCACATCTTACCCAAACGGGTCAATATCTACGTCTTACCCAAACGGGTCAATATCTACATCTTACCCTAACGGGTCAATATCCACATCTTTTTATAACCACACTAAATCCTCTGGAGTTCATCCCGACCCACCTTCTTTATCTAACATAATATACGGTTTATAGATAACCAGAACCATACTTGCTTATTAGGATAAGATTACTCACATTTTATCATGAATAATCAAAACACATCTTACGTTACCTCAAGTCTTCCAAATTTAGCATTCCTTGATAGCATGTGTCTCCGCCATCTTCACCTATAGTTCACTTGATCATTTAGATTAGGATTTAAGAATATAGCCAACCATAATAGTCAAGTATTACACCCACTTAACAATTTAACCAATAACCACTCATTTTCTAACTCAACAACTCACTTAAGCATTTTCACAAACACTTGGTGTGCATTCTTAATCACCTAACCTTTCGCATATGAGTTGAACATCCAACTTTACCACATTACTACATACTTGCACCACATAACCCTTTTATGTCAAATTGATAATTTTAACACATATATGCGCATCTTTAAGGTCTAATTTAGCAATCCCAACCCCACATACATGATAGAGTTTGACTTCTTGCTATGGGGTAAACCCATTCATCAATTTCCATGGATTCATTACCATCCACAAACATGCATTCCATCTTTATGTATCATCTATATAATAACAACACTTACAATTGATTCCTCACGCTTATTCTATCAAACTAAGAAGTTCATATGATAGGAACTCATAAGGATGAACTTACTTGATGATTAAAACTGAAATTGATGTGGAATTCATGTAGTATGTGTGTTCCTTAGCCTCAATTTCGAATCCTCTACCAATTCCTTCCGATATTTGACCTTGAATCACCAATTTTGGATGAGCCCTAGCTCCCTCCCCTTTTTCCTTCGATGTCTGCGTTCTTCTCCTCATGGAGAAGACCATATTCTAGTGTTTTAATCAAGTATTTTCATACTGCCCCCTCCACTTTAGCCCCTTTTGTCACATTGTAACCACATACTTTTATTTTACATATAACACCCTCAATTCCCATGACATTTCTATTAGTTAATCATAAACTTAGTAACTAATTATAACATCAATCTTTTACTTCGGGCCACCGTTTAAAAACGTACTTTACCCACTCATCCCACTTATTTTAAAATAAAACATCTTTAAATCAAAACGAGTTTTGGGATGTTACAGTTTTCTTACAACAATTGTTATCACACTAGTATTGGAGCCGCACCGTTTGAGGCATTATGTGGTCGTAAGTGTAGGTTCCCAATCTGTTGGGCAGAAGTGGGTGACAGTCAACTTATTGGACCGGAGCTTATACATGAGACAACGGAAAGGATCGTTCAGATTAGAAATCGCTTAGTTGCAGCTCGTGATAAACAGAAGAGTTATGTAGATAAGCGTAGGAAACCCTTGGAACTTCAGGAGGGAGATCGTGTTCTTTTGAGAGTTTCGCCATGGAAGGGTGTTATTCGTTTTGGTAAGCGAGGAAAGCTAAACCCAAGATACGTTGGGCCGTTCGAGATCGTGGAACGAGTTGGTCTTTCTGCTTATAGATTGAACTTACACGAAGAGTTGAGCGTAGTGCATAATGTGTTCCATGTATCCAATCTGAAGAAATGTCTAGCGGACAAATCTCTCGTAGTCCCACTTGAAGAGCTAAGGATTGACGAGAAATTGTGTTTCGTAGAGTAACCAGTTGAGATAATGGAGCGGGAAGTTAAGAAACTCAAACAGAGTAAGATTCCCATTGTTAAGGTTCGGTGGAACTCGAAACGTGGACCAGAGTTCACATGGGAACGCGAAGATCAGATGATGAAAAAGTACCCGAACTTGTTTAAACAACCTGCAACGAGAATCGAATCTACTTCTTAAATTTCGGGACGAAATTTCCAAAAAGGTAGGGATGATGTGACAAACTGAGAGAAAACTGATGCGATAACTGAAAAAACTAATGTGAAGATAATGCGAGAAATCAAAAATTTTCTTTTTTACTATTGAGTAAACTGTTGGCTTTGATTACTAATTTTGAGTGAAGCTCAAAACGATTAATTTGATTTCTTACTATTTACAACGGGGTTATAACTGTTAAATTTGTGAGATTTATACTTCTAACTCAAAAGTTTAGCAACTGAATTATAACCTTAATTTTCAGGACGAAAATTCTTTAACAAGGGGAGGATGTGACAATTCGGCCCTCCGGGTGGGACCCGGACCTCAGAAACGGGTAAAAACCGATAAACCAGTGAAACCGGAACGCGTGTACATAGGCGTAGTATGTCAATTAAGGTATTAGAAGAGTCTAGTAGCCTTAAAACACTTCACAAGTATCACACACAAGTTGGAGTCTTGAAATATTGGTGATTGATTTAGAATCGGTAAATATCGTGAATTATGTGAAAGCTGATACGTGAATTTAATTGATAGATCTAGGGTTGATGATGCATAAAGTTGATGACTTTACGTGAGATCTATGATGAAAACATGATGTCGGTTGCCATGCATGCAATATCTTAATAAAGACATATGAGTGTTGTTAGATATGCTATATGAGCATATAATCTAGGTTATTGGATGCATGAAGGTGTATAAAGTTGTGAACTTGATAATCAAATGAATGCGGATAATTTTATTAAAATTATTTACATGAAAATATGGTGAAAATAGCCGATTAGGGCAAGTTAGCTTACATGCATGTGGTTGAGAATCTATGATATGGTTTAATACATGCTAAATGATGATCTATGTGATTGGTATGGGAGAATAATGTTATGTGAACATGGATTTAGCCTACATGTGGTAAATATATATTTATTGGTAAATAAGTAAATTAAGGAAATTGCATAATTATGAGCATAAAGTTACTTGGCTATGTCTTTGCATGTGATATGATAAATTGACTATGAGTTATACGTGTATACAAGTCTTAAGTCTCCTACCTCGGTTGGAATGACAAGACTTTGTATGATTATTCCGTCGATCGTACATCATATACGCGAGATAATGTCGTAAGTCTTCGTAACGCATATATTCATCATGATACAATGTGTTGTATATGAGATACGTGTTAGGTTATGAATAGGAAACCTAAATGTGATCACCAATATGTTCTCAAGTCCACTTATCCAATGTCCGTGAATTATCGAGATGTTCGGTCACACACGGTCAAAACTTACACGGTTATGTGTCATAGGTGAAGTCTAGGAGGTCTTCACTACTTCTCAGTGGTTGGTTGATTGGAATAACTTATTTGCACCCTAAGGTGAGTTCACGACCCCACTTTTACTATTTAACGCTTTTGGGGGGAGAAGACATGTGGTAAATTTTTACGGTTTCCGAACTGCTTTATTGTTTTATATACTAATTTGTAAATAGTAGACGAAAGACATGCAAGGGAGTCCTTCCACTAATAACGTAAGCCATTTTATATCAGTGATAACGGTGAAATATTTGGTATATCTACTGGGTCTGACAAACCCTGTTCGTGCTAGCCGCACTAGCTCCTACTGGTCCTTGGAGGGGAAAGGAACGGGTATAATGTTGTCCTAACTCGGTGTTGTGTTCCGCATTATAGCACAACCGAAAGGCAAAAACATAAGTCTGTCAGTTATGGTGATTACGAATTCCTACTAGTTTATAAACGACGTGGTTTTCGGTAGACCCGGAATTTGTTTTAAGGGCCCCGGGTTTTGACCCGAAGCCTTCGCCAAGGTTTTCCAAACTCGTTTTACAAATCATTCAAACTCTAATAATTTTTCTAAACTTATATTATTTTCATCCAAATCTTCTTACAAGTTTTATATTATAAAATTAACTTTGCATTTTGAAATTCCATTTCATTTCCAAAACCTTTTCAACCTTTGTTTAGCTTTAATCCTTTTTTGTTTTAATGGGCTTTCTATCACTGTTGACTATTTCATTGTCATTTTATTTAATTGTAATTTATTCATTTCATGTAAGTTCATTTAATTTGGTTGTAATTTCATTCCTACTGTAATTGTTCATTCTTCTTTCTTTGTAATTGTAATAGGAGTAGAATCTTTCATTCAGTTGTATTGTAATAGTATAGGTTGCAATCGTACCCAAATAAATATTTATTTTATTTTACATTTACGAACGGTTTTCATACACTTCACAAACACAAACTAACCCTTATCAGCAGCTTTATATTTCCTTCGGTTTTGCGAGCTTACACAAACTAACCCTTTCATATTTCCTTCGGTTTTGCGAGCTTCTTAGGGTCTTGGTGATCTGGGTTTTGGTCAAAGTGTTCATAGGAGGGTAATCAAATGTGAGTCTGAGTCAGACCTTGTAGTTAAGACCTCCTTGGTCAACATGTATGGTGAGATGTCATGCTTGAGTTATGCACGTAAGGTGTTTGATGAAATGCCTAGATGAGATGTTGTTTGTTGGAGTTCTGTTATTTTGATGCATGTGCGTTATGGTTGGGTAAGTGAAGGGTTCGAGTTGTTTCATAGGATGGTGTTAGATGGGTATGAACCAGATTATGTTACTTTTCTTAGTGTGGCAGAGGCGTGTAGGGAGTTGGGTTTAAGGCTGCAATCGAAGTCGGTTTATGGTTATGTGGTGATGAGAAAGATTGAAAGCGGTGAGCGTAGCATACTAACTAACTCTCTTATTACAATGTTTATGGGAAATGTGGAGACTTATATGGTGCTCGGTGTCTTTCCGATCGTGTTGATAATCATTCCACGCCATCGTGGACTGCTATGATCAGATGTTACAATCACAACGGTTACTATGAAGTAGCGTGAAACCTTTTAGGCAAAATGCAAGAATCTAGAGTAGAACCAAATGCAATAACCATGATGGGCATTCTTTGTTCTTGTGCTATACTAAATTTCTTAAAACTAGGCAAGTCAACTCATGGTTATGTTATTAAAGCAGTAATTTTTATTGAATTTGTTGTGAATTCATTAATTGACATGTATGCTAAATGTGGTTTTGTAGATGCAACATATAGCATATTTATGAACCAGAATCCTAAGCATGTAGTAACATGGAACTCTATGATGTGGGGTTTTTCTCATAATGGTAAATCCGTCGAGGCCATGAGTGTTTTGGACCAGATGTGTTTAGGTGATCAAGAAATGGACGATGTAACATTCTTGAGTGCAATTCAAGCGTGTTCAGATTTACACGATCTTAAAAAGGGAAAATGGATTCATCATAAATTCATTACAAACAGTGTGATGAATGATACATATGTATATACAACAGTACTTGACATGTATGCCAAATGTGGTGAATTCTTGATGGCACAACGCGTTTTTGACTTCATGCCATATAAGAGTGTGGTCTCATGGAGTGCCATGGTTTGGTTGATATGTCAATTTCAGTTTTCAATAAAATGATAGAATCAAAGATGAACTTGATATGAAATTACCTTCATGAACATCTTATCTGCTTGTAGTCATGCTGGATATGTCGAATGGGTCAGTCATATTTCAACTCAATGAAGAAAGATTCCGGTATTGAAACTAAACTAGAACATTATTCTTGTTTAATCGATCTTCTGAGTCGAGCGTGTCATGTTGATGAGGCTTACATAATCATCATTTCAATGCCATTTTTACCCACTTCTGGAATTTAGAGTTCTTTATTGAGCGATTGTCAACTTCATAGGAGATTTGATATGATCAAGTTAATTCAAGAAAATGTAGAAAAGATTGATGATAAAGGATACAACACTTTGTTGACTAATATTTTTGCTGAAGGAGAAGATTGGAAACAATTTCAGAATGTGAGATCAATGATGAAAACTACTAGTTTGAAAAAAACCTTCACGGGTGTAGCATGGTTCATACCAGATGATGTATTATGGAGTTGTATAGTACATCCTGCCAACTTACTCAAATCTTTCAGCTTCATCAACTCCCTTATTTAAGAAACCTGACTCCATCTTCCATCTGAAGCATATAGATTCGATACAAGCACGTAATAAGAAACATAGATCGGATGTTAGTGAAACATTCATTTTACCGCAGTTTCACCAAGGTCAAACCTCGAGTGCATACTGCACCCATGAAGAAAGGATCCAAACAAGCTCACGTCGGGTTGAATTTGCATTTTCTTTATGAGATTAGATGCTTCTTCAAGCCTACCTGAACGAGCCAACAAGTCAACCAAACACCCGTAATGATTCATTTTTGGAATAAAGTCAAATTCTTTACACATCAAGTCAAAGAATTTCCATCCTTCAAGTGTTCCTATGTGACTACATGCAGATAGAATTGTTGTAAATGTAGCATCAGTGGGATGGATGTTTTCCTTCACCATATTATTAAAATTTCAATTGAACCGTTATAATCCCCTTGCATTCCATAAGCATTAATCAATGCGTTCCAAGAAACTATGTTCTTTTCACCCATAAAGTCAAAAACACGACGAGCAATCCTTAATTCGTCGCATTTAGCATAAAAATGCAAAAGTATTGTGTTGATATATACATTATCACATGCTAGTGATCCTTTAATGGAATAATCATGAAGCAAAGAACCAATTTGAAGATCGCGAAAGGAAGCAAAACATGAAATAAGGTTCACTACGTAGTTTCATCTGGGCGAAAACCTTCGAATTTCATTTGATGATATAATCTTGTAACTTCATAAGTATTGCTAATTTGGGCGTAGCCATTGATAATCGAGTTCCATGTAATCAAATATTTGTTTGTCAAACTATTAAAGAGGTAATGAGCATCCTTAATCATTTGACATTTTGCATACATGTCAACTAGAGCATTTATCACATGACCATCTTCTAACCCTAGTTTAACCTCATGACAGTGTATCGCTCTACCTAACTGTGCATGACCCAATTGTGCACAGGCGGATATAACACTAAAAATGGCAACCGAATTAGGTAGGATGTCCATATATTTCTTTTTTGTAAACAATGTAATTGCTTGATTTGGGTAGCCATTTTGACTGTACCCAAAAATCGTGGTTGTCCAACAAACAAGATCATTACTGGAAAGATCATCAAGCACAAATTTAGCTCAAGAACAGCCCCAGACTTCATGTACATGTCCACAAGAGAACTTACCAAATAAGAACTAAAATTGACCCCATTCTTGATAGCATATCCATGAACCCATTTTGCTTGATGTGAAGCTCTTAACTTTGCACATGCAGAAACAATGGTCCCAATTGCACGTTGATTTCCTTCGATTAATCCACTTCTCATAATATTAAGTAACACCAATGCTTCCTTAGCAACAACCATTTTGTACGTAAGAAACTATCATCGAAGTCCAAGAAACAATATCTCTGTCAACAATGTTATCGAAAACTCTTCATGAACATTTGATGTCACCACATTTCGAATACATGTCTACAAGACTAGTCAACATAAAACTGTCCAGACTTACCACTTTCATTGTCACACCCCAACAGACGGTGGATTTTATGTCGGGGCATGATGATTGTCCTAATTCTCATGACACTAATTAAAGTTTCAATAAATAATCATTTCCAAATTCTAAGTTTCAACTGATGCAATAGTCTCAAATAAACATAATGAACAATGTTTTAATTGATTAACCTACGTCCAAAGCATAGTGTAGCATCAATCAGGTATGGCTCAAACTGCATTTCCTATAACATATATAAAATAGAGAGCATCAACTAAAATAGTTGGTGAGTAAACACAGGGTTAGAAATACATATTGTAGATTGGAAGCGATTCAAATGTCAAATGTACACTCAAGCATGTATAAATAAACCAGTGTTAAATTTGCATAATCAAAACCTTGATGACCAGTGGCATAACCCGAATGTCATTTACACAGTCAAATTCAGGTTAATGCTATGATGAAAATAGGTTTCAGTCACCCGAATGTAGTTACCGGTCAAATTTAGGTGGGTTGTTAGCCAATAGATCTATCATTATTACCATAGGATTGGTATTGTTAATGATTACACTTGATGAATGATGAATAAAAACACAATAGTTTGACATATAATAGCATGTAATCACACATAGACATAGAATGAAATTGCATGGTTTGAAAAATGAATAGAGAGTTGATATTTGAATATGTATACATGTTACACCCAAAACTTGAAAAGGAAAGGGGATATGAATACTCACTTGATCAATAGGTGAAATATGAAAATAGTCTGTGTGATATGAAGATGGCATATCCTTGTCCTAAATTATATAAAGACACCTAAAGGTTTAGTGATATAGGTCAAATGTCTAAGTCACCCAATTAGACTAGTTGATTCTTGTTAAAATGTGTTAACCCATTAACCGTTGGTAATATTTATTATTTTTTGGTTTAGTGCACTATCTTTGAGAGTTTGGACAGCTTGTGGGTTACTTTAAATGTTTTTTTTAAATATCAAATGTCATCTAAAAATTACCAAAATTCACAGGTTGTTAGTTCCAAGTATTCCGAACAACTTCTGTTTAGAAGACGTTTTAAAAAAAGTTAAGAAACAACTCGAAGCACCCTCACAAAACAGAAGGTACTAAAACGTGCACCTGTCTTGTAGGGACTGTTGCGAAGTCCAGCAAATTATCGTTATAAAGATAACTCAACTAACTTAATCGTGGAGTCTGGGTTTGTTTAGTTTAAACTTGTTATGACTAAGATATGGCCAATTTAGTGTCTAACAAAGATTCTGTGAATTTCACTGAATTCCTATGAAGCTTTTCTGTGAATTTCACCGAAATTCTATGAAGTAACGTATATATTTATTTTAGCTTAACTCACAAGATGATTAAGATGTTTACTTAAAAGTTGACTAGTTTTTCTTTAAAGGTGATTAACCAACAATACTTTTTAAATGGGTGTTCTTAGATATAAACAAGAATGAGTATTTAAAGAACATGAATGAAAGGTTTTCTCACTGTAAGCAAGCAAGGAGAAGGTAATGAAGAAGACAGTTGAGCTTGGATCAACACTTGAAGCCTTAAATAGTTCTTGAGTTCTGACACAGTTTCTGGTAGAAAACTGGGTCGACTTTCGAAGGAGATTCTGGAAGTTTTAGCTACCCAAATGATGCAAACTTTATGTATCAAGTGAGTAATTTAAAAGAAGAAGAGATAGGAAAAAGAATCAGCTCAATACATTCAAGTACATCACATAAAATAAGGTCACACGGTAGCGAGATTCTGGAGCAATCGTAGCTCAAAACTGTCCACATGGCTGAATTCTTAACGGAATTGATTGTGGCCAGTTGGAGTTTTTGAAGGATTCACAGGGGAAGATTTTTATCCAAGAATGGATGGGATTAGATGAAGTATGAGGGAGATATGGTTCATAGAAGTTGATCTAATGATTCTGAAGAAATTCTATGAAAGTGAAGGTGTGAGAAAATTAGTGTTTTCCTTGGGTATTTATAGGATAAAGTGGATTAGGTATTTGGGGTTGCAAAATGGACTTTGTGGACGAAATCTCTCAGGCAAAGAGTGTTCTTAATGAACCAAATGTGGTTGGGAGACAAGGGGGAAGAATAAGAAGTAAAGGCTTAGACTTTTGGGGCTTTTAGTGTGAACTTGTCTCCCCAACTTGCACATCAATTAAGTTGGTGGTTAAAAGAGATCATGACCAGGCCATAGATAACTTATCAAGGACATATTAGAGGGTAATTAGAGTGTTAATGTTGATTATTCATAAGATTGATGAGGTTGGAAGCGATTAAACATAAACGATAAGCATACTTTGCCAAAGTTGTTTAAATTATCTGGGTTTGTGTATGTGTTTAGGAGTGAAATTCAAATTGATAGGTAGAGATGAGTTAATAAATGTAAAAGTTTAGATAAATAGGTATTTATCTAATCATTTTGGTGAGTATCAGGTACTTTTCGGGTAAAGCGGGTATAACCCAAAATAAATAAAAGTGAATGTTATAAATAATTAAAACATAATATTTATTATTGAAATGTTTGTTTGAATATATAATTTGAAATGTCACAAACGTTCGTTTTCTAGGTTAATCGGGTGTGTGATCCAGTAACTTACTAAAGTACCTATGCATAAATGAAACGAAGACCAAATATGATTATCGAAAATTTCTCGAGATTCCTTAAATACAAACTAAAATTACATGGATAATAGAAACGGGTCGAGTTACAAATATGAAAAATAGACGAATGTCAAATTCATGATATGACAATGCACCTTCCTTCCTTCATCAATATCCCGCAGCCCTGTACATGCCTTAACAACAATCGAAAACACAACATGTCATACTCATTGGGGTATTTCATCAGATACTGTGCATAATACTTAGTGAATACCATATAATCATCACTTTACATGAAAACATATATGGGTTATGCATTTGATCGCACACCTGGCGTGCACTTTCGATCTCCCAAGTGAACCGTATAAACTTATAAGTTTGGTTTGTATGTTGCGATGAATCGAGTGACCATCTACTATGAGCAAAGAATGCAATTCCTTGAGTGAGGATAGACTTCTGCATGAATCCAGAAGAGAGAATAATGGGTTTAAGGAGACGAAATTGATGTAGGCTACAGTGGACTTCGATGGGTTGTTGATGAATTTAGGGTTCTGTAATGGAGAAATTTGGATCTATGGGAGCATATCTGAAGTAAAATTTTCAAGTTTATCATATTAGTCCCAAGTCATAAATGTGTATATTGTTATATATTTAGATGATTGTTGTTGCATATTATTGACATGGTAGTTAATAGTTACCTAGATTAGCCTCTCCCATAGTCCTATATGTACTCATGTATTCTTCATTCTAATTCAATGAGAATTGTGTTCATCATTCCATAATATGGTATCAGAGCCTAAAATACTCTAACGAGTTTCTGATCCTACCAAGCCTTTCCATCGCCATCTCCCATCCCTTCTCATCTCCTTCGTTCTATCCATGGCCACCGAACAAACCATCAAATCCGTCACCGCTCCCACCCACTTTTCCATTAAACTCACCGCTCATAACTATCATGTATGGAGCCGCCACATCAAGTCGACCCTAATCAGTCTCGGCCTTGATGATTATATCACCGGAACTGTCACTGTTCCTCCAATCACCGTCACCAAAGAAAAAACCACCACCACCAATCCTACCTACACCACTTGGTTTCGTCAAGATCAAGTAATTTTCAGCGAATTCTTGGCTCCTGCACCGACGAAATCAAGCCCCTCATTACATCCGCCACCACCGCTCATGAGGCCTGGACTCGTCTTGTGACTAGTTACGCAAGCACGTGTCATTCACGTACCATCTCCCTCAAAACCAAACTCGCAAAAAACCCAAAAGGTGACCGCTCTGTCACCACCTTCTTGAACGACATGCGCTCTATTTCCGAGGACTTGGCTATCGCACAAAGTCCCGTTCCTGATGAGGATCTCATGGTCTACATCCTCACCCAACTTGGTGACGAATACGGACCCATCACTGCTACTCTAAAGGTACGTAAACCCCGATCACATAGCCCGAACTATTCGACAATTTGGTCCATTTCGAGCGAAAACTCCAAGACTCCATTCCTGTCTCCTATGCTCTTACGACTGCCAATATGGCCCAGCGCACCTCTCACAGTCCCAGCAACCCACGCCGGCCTGATGGAAATCCACGGTCCAACTACTAGCCGACCCAGTCGACCCAGCGCTAATCTCCTGCGCCTTATCCTAATCGACCCAACATGGGCAGAAACTCAGGTTCGTCCAACTCGTCTCGTTCCTCGTTCTTCTGCAAGTTTTGTTCCATCGCAGGTCATGAGGTGCACGAATGCCGCAAGTTCGCAAAATTTATCAAGGATAACAATCTGTCCTCTGCTCTCAATCCATCTCCGCCCAGCGCTAACAATGCAACGTCTTCGTCCGGCCAAGCATGTGGATGATGGACAGTGGTGCCTCGCATCACCTTGCCCCAACTCCGGACAATCTCACCTCCGTTTCCGACTACGGTGGTCCAGAGGAAATCCTCCTTGGCGATGGTAAGAGATTTTCTATTTTCCACATTGGCAACACATAATTTTTTACATCATCCAAACCACTCAATATTTCTAATGTCTTGTGTGTTCCTGGCATGCGTAATCGCTTACTTTTCGTTGCCAAACTTTGTCGTACTTAAGATGTTTCTGTTGAATTTTTCCCTTCCTATTTCTTTGTGAAGGATATCACCACGGGGGCGCCTCTGATGCGAGGAAAGAATATTGACGATGTCTACTACCTAGATCAAGTGAAGCCCGAACCTCAGATAAATGCAACCACAACGTCTTCTCTACAATGGCACCATCGACTCGGTCACCCGTGTCTTCGCACTTTTAAAATTATTTGTAAAGACATTGGTCTTTCTTTATCGTCTTTTTCAGAGTCTAGTTTTCATTGCCAATCATGTGCCATGAATAAAAGTCATAAACTATCGTTTGGAAAAAATTCGTTTGTTGCAACCAAACCCTTACAACTATTATATTCTGACGTATGGGCCCCCGTTCAACAATCCGTTGACGGCTTTAAATATTATGTGATATTTGTTGATTACTATTGTCAATATGTATAGCTCTACCCTTTAAAACTAAAGTTTGAAGTTGACAAAATTTTTCCCCAATTTAAATCACTTGTGAAAAAAATTATTTCAACTCCCCATTACGTCTCTATTCACCGACAACGGTGGTGAATATGTTGGGTTAGCCTCCTATATTAAGTCAAACGGTATATCGCACTACACCACCCCACCCCACCTCACACCCCCCGAGCAAAATGGCTTCGCCGAGAGAAGACATCGACATATTGTCGAAACCGGTCTAGCCCTTCTTCACTTTGTCGGGCTTCCCCTCACCTTTTGGTCGCATGCCTTCCAAACGGCTGCTTATTTAATCAATTGCCTTCCTTTCCCACTTTGAACAATACTTCCCATACCGTCTACTCTACAACACTCAACCAAACTACACAAAATTAAAAACCTTTGGGTGTCTATGCCATCTATGGAAAAATCGTACACCTCCTCAAAACTTGAACCTCGCTCTCAACCCTGCCTCTTTCTGGATTACTCAGATTCCAAATCCGCATACAATATCATTTATACCATTCACGGCATGTCACCTTTGTGGAAAAGTCACTCCCCTATAAACAAAAAAATCTACCCAACACACCTTTACTCAATCCTAAGGACTTCTTGCATGGGAGCCCCTCAACTACCCCTCATGTACCCTCCCCTTCCCCACCTGGTCCGCAAATCACCCCTGCCACCTCCCCAGCCTTCTCAGCCCACCTCTATTCCTCTACCCTATCCACCAGAGAGCCCCGCTCCCTCTCCTCAAACCACCCCAGCCGATCCTCCATCACCAACCTCACCATCCGTCACCTTTCCCATCTAAAGCTCTACATTGCCCTCCCACTCGGTCACAGAACCGGCTAACCCCACACCACCATCTAACCCCTCAGCCCATTCGTCCTCGTCCTCCGCTTCCACCTTCCCTATACCATCACTGCCCCATACCACACGATCCCGCAAGCCTAACTCCAAATACTTTAACCACCAAATCGTCAACTCTGCCATCGTTCACCAAATCCCTCCATCTCTCATTCCACACACCTACCTTCAAGCCTCCAAAGACCCTCTTTGGCGTAAGGTTGATGGACGATGAATACAATGCTCTTTTAAACAATCACACATGGGAACTTGTTCTTGCAACCACTCGTCAACCGATTGGTTGCAAATGGATCTTCCGGATCAAATGCCATCCCGACGGTACGGTAGACAAATACAAAGCTCGATTGGTCGCTAAGGGCTTTCACCAACAGTTCGGTAAAGATTATTTTGATATGTTCAGCCCCATTACGAAACCTATCGCCATTCAAACAATCTTGTCGATCACCCTGTCACGTGATTGGACTCTTCGACAACTTGACGTGAAAACAGCGTTCCTACACGGTCATCTTCAAGAGGAAGTTTACATGCAGCAACCTCACGGCTACACTGACCCGTAACGACCCGACTATGTCTGCAGATTAACTCGGTCGTTGTACGATCTCAAGCAGGCTCCTCAAGCTTGGTATATGGCACTAACCTCCTTTTTGCTTGAAATAGGGTTCAAGAAGTCGCTTGCGGATGCTTCTCTTTTTATTTACAACAATAATGGTGTCATTTGCTATTTTATGGTGTATGTGGATGATATAATCCTAACTGTAAATGACCAGAAATTCAGTGATAATGTTTTCTCTCAACTTGAAGCTCGCTTCTCCATCAAAGACTTGGGGTACCCAAGTCATTTTATTGGGGTGGAACTCATCCGTACAACTAACGGTTTGTTTCTTTTGCAGCATGGGCACATTCATGATCTCGTTATGGCTCACCACATGGATGGCGCAAAACCGGTTACCACCCCCCTCTACTCGTCCCAAGCTTTAACTATGGAAGATGGCACTTCTCACATTGACCTGAGGCCTTACTGTCAACTAGTTGGCTCTTTGCAATACCTAGCCTTCACGAGACTGGATATTGCCTTCTCGGTAAACAAGCTTGCCCAGTTCATGCATCAACCTACAGAGTTACATTGGCAAGCTCTAAAGAGACTTCTTCGCTACCTCAAAGGCACGGTTTATCACGGTTTGTTTCTCAACAAAAGATCTCCTCTTACACTAACTGCCTTTTCAGATTCAGACTGGGGCGGGGTCGCTACAGCAGGTCGCTCCACAACGGGCTACCTTATCTATCTGGGTACGAATATTATTTCCTGGAAATCCGCTCGACAAAAGTTGGTTTCCCGTTCGTCAACCGAAGCTGAGTACAAAGCACTCGCCAATGCTGCCTCCGAACTTGCTTGGGTTCAAAATATTCTTACAGAACTCGGCCTCACATCCACGGCCCCACCGGTACTATATTGTGACAACACGGGTGCTACGTATGTTTGTGCAAATCATGTCTACCACTCAAGAATGAAGCACGTCGCCCTAAATTACCATTTTGTCTGTGAGAAAGTCGTTGTCGGCGACCTACGTGTGTGTCACATTAACTCTACTGATCGGTTAGCTGATACGCTCACGAAACCTTTATCTCGATCTCCTTTTTTGAAGCTCAGGTCCAAGATCGGTGTCTCCGATGGAGCCTCCGTCTTGCGGGGGCGTATTAGTCCCAAGTCATAAATGTGTATATTGTTATATATTTTGATGACTGTTGTTGCCTATTATTGGCATGGTAGTTAATAGTTACCTAGATTAGCCTCTCCCATAGTCCTATATGTACTCATGTATTCTTCATTCTAATTCAATGAAAGTTGTGTTCATCATTCCATAGATTTCTTTGATTCAGTTGGTGGGTACCAACTGCCACGATTTAAAAAACCTGGCAATTTCACGGGTATTTTTAAGTTGAAGCATAAATATATATAATTGAGAGTAATTTTTTTAACTCTAAATTTGGATAACTGATGGGCCATTGGCATCATCCGATTATCTCCATTCCCCGACTATAGGACCAGAAGACCACCATCATGAGGAAACCTATCATAGGTGAGAAAACCTCTTGACCTAACATGGAACCCCTATTTTTTTATTTTTTTTGTGGTTACAGGTGGGACTTGAACCCCAAGATTTTCCCATTTTTTAGAGTAATTGATTGATACCACTAAAAACCGGTGATATTTTTAGGGAGTCACCACTTTATCACGAAACTATCCCGTTAAGACATAATTGAGAGTAACTAACTATTTTCTTTGCGTATCTAAAAGGGGGGAGGTGAACAATAATCGATCTGAAACCCAAACCTTGAACAACTTATTGACAAAAAGGAACATATAACATATTGTTAATTAATGAAAGGCTTGGATGCGGGCGAATAAACGGGTTTGATATCAATCGCAATTGGATCACTAATCCTATTGATATGAAGAAAGAAGCTTGGAAGTTTTTTAAGAAAAAATATGGGAAAGAATATCCGGTGCGACCAAAATTTTGTTGTGATAGTTTTAAACAATTATCCTTGGAGGACCGGAATTTACTTATACAACCTTTCCCAAAACTCAAAATAAAGGATGTGATGTGGATGTGTGGTAGTGATAAAGCGCCCGGGCGAATGGGTTTAATTTTGCTTTCATCAAGAGGTTTTGGGCTCTTTTCAAGGAGGATTTTCAAAATATTCTTAACCGCTTCTTCTCGGATGGGATTATTGGTAGAGGTTGTGGCTCATCTTTCATTCATCTTATTCCCAAATGGGATGATCCTATGTCTCTCAACGACCATAGGTCAACTAGCCTTATTGGTTGCATGCAAAAGGTGGTTTCAAAAGTGTTGGCAAATCGTCTAAAGCTCGTGATTAACAATGTGATTTCAGAAACTCAAATGGGTTTCTTGGCCAATCAGAACATTATTGATGGTCCGCTCATCCTCAACGAAATTATTTCTTGGGCTAAGAAACATAAATCCCCGTTGTTGCTTTATAAAATTGACTTCGAAAAGGCCTTTGACTCTCTCAATTGGAACTTTCTAGATGATATTCTAGGGCAAATGAATTTTCCTTCATGATGGAGGCTATGGGTTTCGGGTTGCCTCAAAGCATCGCGAGCATCGGTCTTAATTAACGGAAGCCCGACTTTTGAGTTCCAATGTCATAGGGGTGTTAGACAAGGGGATCCTCTTTCAACTTTTCTTTTCATCCTTGCAATGGAAGCCTTTCATGGTATGTTTCACAAAGCTTTAAACTTGGGTATTTTCATGGTTTTCATGTTCCGAAATCGGATGTGGTCATATCTCACTTTTTGTATGCCGACAATGCCATTGTGGTGGGGGATTGGTCCATGTTCAACGTTAGTAACCTCCTTCGCATCTTGAGGGGTTTGTTTCTTGTGTCCAGATTAAAAGTTAATCTCAAGAAATGTGGGATTCTTGGCGTTAATGTGAATTTCGAAGATGTTCAAGAGTTTGCTGGTTATTGTGGTTGTGATGGAAGCGAAATTCCACTCAAATACTTGGGGGCTTATTGTGGGTGACAACATGAACAAAATTAACGCTTGGAAACCGGTGGTCGATGTGTTCCATGCGAAATTATCCAAATGGAAGGTTAAACATCTTTCGATGGGAAGTAGACTTGTGCTTCTAAAATCGGTCCTTGATAATCTCCCTTTTTTATTTATTTTCTCTTTATAAGAATCTGGTGAAGGTTATTCAAAAGTTGGAGGGCATTCGGTTCAATTTTCTTTGGGGCGGAGATTCGGTTCAATTTTCTTTGGGGCGGAGAGGAAAAAGATTTTGGTAGGGGAAGGAAGATTCATTGGATTAGTAGGAATGACATTTGCAAACCAAGAGAGGTTGCCGGTCTCGGTCTTGACTCCCTCAAAAATATTAATCGTGCTTTCCTCGCTAAATGGTTTTGGCGCTTATTGGTTGAACCGGGCCGACTTTGGAGGAAGGTGGTGGCTAGAATACATGGGACCGCTAATTGGCACAATTGGATTCCTTGTAATAAGACCATCTCGGGGGTTTGGAATAATATTTTTAAAGTGGAAGGATTCTTAACAAGTTGATGTGAAGCTCAAAGACCTTATTATTTTTTATGGAAATCACTGGCATGTTTTCAATCAATCTCTTAGACATATTCTTTTCAAGCTTAATAGGCATGTGTTGCTCAGCTCAATGACTTGGCCCAAAGGAATCCCATCCAAGGTTAATTTGTTGGTATGGAGGGCGATGTTAGGCAGGCTCCCGACCCTTGATTGTTTGATCCGGCGCAACATGCAGGTGTTGTCCCCCTCTTGCCCGTTATGCACTGAAGCGGATGAATCAGTTGATCATCTTTTCACGGGTTGTAAATTTGCGGCGAAAGTTTGATTTAGAATTTCAATGTGGTGCTCGATTCCGAATATTATAGCTTTCTCGGCAAAAGATTTGCCTCAAATTGCCTCCTTTGCGAATCTCGAAAAAGGAAAAGTTATGTTCGTTCAAGCTATTATTCATTCGGCATGTTGGTTTATTTGGAGAGCCCGTAACGACATGGTGTTTAACAAAAAAAAAGACTTCCGCCCAACATCTTCTTATGGAGATCAAAACCTCAAGTTTTTTGTGGGTTACTAATAGGATTAAAAATTGTACTATTAGTTGGAGTGATTGGAGTAGTTTTAATTTCTAAATGTAATTGCTCTTGTTGTTTTTGCCCGCCTCTAACGTCTTGTTAGTGTTAAATCGCCGTTCAAAAATAATTTAATGATATTAATGTGTGCTAAGTATATGCAATTCGGGTCTTTAGATGATGTACGAAGAAACACGTTACTTTTGTAGTTTGTATATATTGTATATGTACACGGTGACGGTGGAAAATACAAGCATTAGAAGTGCTACACATAAAGTACGGTCTTCATCGTACTCATACAGTCCCTTTAAATGAAAAGTTTGCCATAGTTGAACAACTTTTATGAGTTTTCTGAATATGCACCATTTGTATTCATGTAACATCCGGCCCTGCTTACCATCAATACTGAGAAACTCACGGTTTTGTTTTTGATTGTCGGGCGAAATTTCTCAAGGAAGTCACTCATCCCTGAATCATTACCACTCCAGCACGCTTAGCTTTGAAGTTCTCTCATTCACATGCAATGCTCCTAAGACGAATTGGTGATATTTGAAGGCAAGACATTCCTTATAAACCAAGAATTTAAAAGAATTTTGTAGGGGAATTTTTTTTATTTTTTTTTTTTTGAACGGCATTTTGTAGGGGAATGGTAGGTTTTAAGTAGGAGAGGTATAATGGGGATGGGCCCCACAAAAAAAAACACATACAATCCCAACATGTTTCAGCGGCTCCATGTAACCGCAAAACCGTTAAAATTCTAGCCGCAGCAAGAAGCCGAAAGGGTGGCATTGGGTTCGCCGGTGGCTACTTGGCTTTGCCGTTGAAGCCGTCATGTACTCCTTCCAGCCTTATAAGCCTTTACATTGTCACAAACTACATATCATTTTTTAAATGACATGTATCTATTCACCGGTGTTCGTCAACAAAATAAATAGTATGAAGACATTTTAAAAGATGAAATCCACCAATACGATATGTACATAAAACATGGACCATCCATTAATCAGGTCTTCTCATCTTTATAAATCCATGAACTCAACAATTCAATATACAATTTGATCCTGAGGCGTGTTCATATTTAATGAAATTAAAATTAATTTGGTCTACAAAAATAAAAAAACATTGCAAGCTATGATGCTACCTGAGGAGACCAAATTACAACATTTGAACAAACACTTGTTTATTTTTCAAATCCCTTAGACCACAGTCCAAAATGGCTTCTTTCTCAGTTCTCATATTCTATCTACAGTCATTCAAACTTAAATACCTCTCTGCTACAATGGATCCATGCCCATGCTTGCACATCAACCCTAACACCCTATAAATTTTATGCCGATGTCGTTCTTCTTCGTGTCCCGAATAACCCTTGTACAATATAACCATTGTTTTTTTCGAGCACCCGTAATTAAATCTCTCCATCTCCACAAGAACTTGCTCCATTTCCTCTATCCGTCTATGCAAGGCGAACATCCACATCAAATCATGGTAAAGCGAGCGGCACATTCTCCACCCCGAATCCCCGGCATGTGTTACAAACTTAGCCAGCTTGTCCACAGCATTGTTCCGAATATAAGTGGAAGTAATCGTACGCATAATTTTCACAGTGTTGACACTTGTGTTATGCTCAAATGCCTCGTCGATTGACTTGTCCATTTGGTCAACACAATCCTCCTCTGCGTAAAGTCGAATAAGCAGCACATTTAACCAAGGTCGGTACTCGTTTTCAGGGATTAATCGCAGTAGTTCTTTAGTTCTTTTAACTCGGTTTCTGCAAGGAAATTTGCAGTATGCACAGATCATAGCTCTGATTAATGTAATATGCTTTTCCCGAACATGGGGCCCGACTATGTTGTAAATCTCTTCCATTTTCTCTATGTTACCTGAATGTGCATACCCACGAAGCATTAGTAGGTGCGTATTAAGATTGGGGCGTACAGGTCCCGCCTCCATCATACGGTAAGTATTCTCCATACTATCCCACATCCATGCAGTCAGATAACCCGCGATCATGCTATTGTATGTGGTTAAATCAGGTTTGATATTGTAATCTTTCATTTCTTGAAACACTGCTTCCATTTGATCTATAAGTACTCTGTGGCCGAAAATTGATATCAGCATGTTATATGTAACTGATGTGGGGCAACAATTGATATCTTGCTTTAAATTCTGATAAACTGACTGACATTTTTCACTTAGGCCGTTGCACATATAGGCACCCATAAGAGCGTTGTAAGTCGAGGTGGTTTTTATTCGTTTATCACTGGCTTCCATGAAAATTTCAACCGCTAGATCAACATCCTTTACTCTACCTGCGATTTTAATGCCTTTTGAATACTCTTCTGATGACATAGGCCTCATTTCGACTTTTTTTCTTCGCCAATTAAAAACCTATGACACAAAAAAGCACAAAGCAAATGCGACTTTCAGCATTATAAGTACCAAGAAGCGATGTGAGCAAAACCGAATATTAAACTCTGATTTTCTAGTTTAGAGAAGCAAGCTCCGGGATAGTTGACTGACCATTAAGAAATGTCAATTAACTACCTAATCAATTGATTATCTGATTTTCAATTATAACTTTACATGCTGCAGTAACAACTTCAAAACATACATCCAAACATCCCAATTGATTAAAGCATCAAGATAATGCATTGCTATCAAACTAACCAACTTGAAAAACTATTTCATATAGACTGATTAGAGCATCAGGCACACTCAAATTAACTATCTGTTCCAGATAAAGACAGTAGATTTTAATTACTTGAACTAAATCATATTCCCTATAAAATAAAAAAGAAGTATTTGTACCTTAATAGCCAAATGAGGAGAAGGTTCCAACAACCTGAGAAGCTCAATAAAAGCAGCCCCATCAGAATACATCTTGAACAAATTCCAGCCCTCAACTTCCAACAAGTTTTCAAAAGAGTGTTCATCTTTCACATTCTTCATCAATTCATCTCTGAATAAAGAAACTTTTTCAATCAATTCTTCTTTAGCTCGTACATCCGCATAAGTCCATTTATCAGCAAACTGCCCATACAAATCTGAAATGGCTTTAGATGATGAAGATTGGGAGATTTCGGTGGAAACCCATCGGATGGTAGTGGTTATTGTTGTTTGATTCGTTGGCAATCTGGGTATAATAAATCCACGGGGGCAATACAAGAGCTCTGCTCCTATATCATATATTCTAAACGCCCTCTTCATCTTCACCTGAATCCAAGTATTGTACACATAGTATACGATTTTTTAGAGTTTATGTGAATAACAAGAAAAATAGTGAGAATATGAGGGCATTTATAAAATGTTTAAATCTCAAGATTGTTCGTCTAGCATATACATATTTTACGTGTAACTTCTTGCCTGGTCATAGGCCATGAAAACTAAGAGACACCGTAATATAGAAAACATAGAAGATATAAAACAATTTATTCTCAAGAAAAATCTTGACTCTCTAAAGATGCCAAACAAACCTTAACCATTGTTGTGGCTACCAAAATTCTCATAGCCAGACCCAAGTCTGGGTAGCAGCGCAAGAGAGGGGATTCTTCGGATCAACGAATCAACGGTTATTAAGAGCGTGAAATTTAACATGACACGATAACATGACGCAAACCTAACACGAGGATCCAGTCAAACTCTCAAACACATGTAACTAAATGGGTCGCGTTGGTGTCAAATCCAGCAAGTTCACAAGTTGACCCCGTTTATTTAAAACATACTAATATTCACAGGTAATACTGTGTAAATATTTGAGGTATGTGTGTATTGTGTTAAACATAGAAACGTAAATATTGGGCAGACAAAGAATGGATTCACTTAATACTAAAATCTGATTCCAAAATCCAAAACCCTCCAACTCTTTCATATTCGTGGGTCGCAATTTCTTCCATAATCCATCTGCATGTGACCGCTGGAGTTTCTAGACGTCCCTCTTATTTGGTATCCTGATCGTGAGGTAAGGCTTTGTGGTTTAACAGCATGCTCAGAATTTTAGTGAAGTGTGCATCACTTGCTGTTATGTAGTTCTGTACTTATGTACATGATAGACAATATTCACGTAAATTGCTTACCCCTTTCATTCCAATCATACAAATATATAAATACAATATTTACCAAAACTACCCTCCTTAACTATGGTAATTAAAGTAATCACAATATCCTAGTCTAATATACCCCCTAAGTCTAAGGAGGAGGTTGGCGAATGCTTAGACCGGAAAGGAAATCCTCAAATAAAATACACGGTAAGCCTCTAGTAAAAATGTCCGCCATCTGATATCTAGAGGGAACATTGTAGAACTCTAACATGACCAAGCCAGACCTTCTCCCGAACAAAGTGAATATCTATCTCAATGTGCTTGGTTCTCCAGTGCTGAATGGGATTTTCTGTCATATAAATGGCACTTACATTATCACAATAGACAATTGAAGTACGAGTGGGAGGGAGACCGAGCTCCAGGAAGACATTGCGCAACCAACATAGTTCAGCAACAACGTGCACAACTCCACAATACTCTGCTTCGGCACTGGATTTAGAAATAGTGGTCTAGCGCTTGGAGGACCATGAAATGAGGTTGTCCCCGAGGAAAAAGCAATATCCGGTAGTTGACCTACGAGTGTCCATGCATCCTGCCCAATCAGCATCAGTGTAAGAAATCATAGACACGACGGATGAGGGACGAAGCTGGAGTCCCATAGATATAGTGCCCTTCAAGTACCAAGAAATACGCTTTAAAGCGTTCATGTGTCATGTCTGCGTATCATGCATGTGTGAAGAGATGAGTTGAGTGAAGATCTCGAGTTGAGTTGTAACTCTTCCCACACCCCTGTTGACATTGCACGACTGCCGATTTCAGATCCTACCTTGTATCGCAGTCTGGTGGGAGCCCTTCAGTACCTTACACTTACCCGGCCCGACATCTCTTATGTTGTTCAACGGGTTTGTATGCACCTGTATGTGTGAAGATCTCGAGTTGAGTGAACAACTTAGCAAATATTTAACTAAAATGGTCGTTAAAGTGTTCCTGGAAAATTAGGACACAAACTCACCTGGTGTACTTGACAAGCTTGCGGATAAACTATTACTTTGTTGAAAACACGCTTAAGGTGAGTTTCACTATCCCTATTTTTTATATGTTTTCATAAATATTTTGGGGGGGAAATACGTTGCTTTATTAAAATATATATATTAAATTGACAACTGAAATGTGGATATGTTGAGACGTAAGTAAGGGTGCAGACAATACTCACGAAGTTGAGTATGACATGGTAATATTTTTGTGAACTTTTGAACATGTGTTTAAAGGACCGAATATGTATTGGATAGTGAATTAGATAATGCAGTGAAAAGATGAGAGAGAAGGGGTGTGTGAGAGAGAAAGGAGAAAGTAGCCACCAAGAGCTAGCTGAAGATGGATGGATCAAAGTCGGGAAGAGACCTGCAACTACCAGACAGTCGCCTACCCAACACCATCAACCACCACAGCCCCACCCTTCCACCACCGTCACATCCTTCTTGCTTACCAACCTACAGTCACACTGCACCACACCACAGACATTCTCTGGAGAGGAAGGAGCCTTAGGGGTATCTGAACGATTAAAAGGACTCCGATCGACTTGTTTAGTGGTGATCAGTGAAAGGGGTTCAGGCCGGCCCATAGTTTTAGGCCCATCTGAGGGAAGAGTGGCCTGAGGCCCATAAGGATGTAAGTAACAGAAACCTATGATGCACGGGAACGGGTACGGGAACGGGAAACGGGTACCGGTACGGGAACGGGAAACGGCAAAACTCAAAAATCCAAGAAACGGGGACGGCAAGGGTACGGCAATAAATACATATAAAAAATTAATATATAATAATCCCAAGTTTAATTAGTTAGCCGACATTAATCCCACATAACGAAATGTTTATCACCGAGCCCAAATTTCAAACTATTTTCCATCATTGATCCCAAAGTAACGGAAACGGTTAAAATTATGTTGACGTGGCAGTCTAAATGTTTTTTTTTTCAATTTTTTACCTTTATGTAACTTTTTAAAATATGAGGGGCCATTTTGTAAATAACAAAAACAAATATTTAAGTTAACAACCCTAGCAAATCTTCGGCCGTTCCATTGGCAATTTTTTCGGCAGCCTCCGACTTTAACACCCAAAAAAACGACGTTGTTCGCCTCTGATTTTTTTCCGGCAGCCTCTCGTCGAATCAAAGCAGATCTACGGCGGTCTCTAATTTTACCTCAAACGACATCGTTCGCCTCCGATTTTTTCCGGCAGCCTCCCGTCGAATCAAAGCAGCTCTACGACAGTCTCCAATTTTACGTAAAACAACGTCGTTCGCCGCAGAGCACACCTCGAAACTCGACGGAAGCGGAACGGATACGTCCCCAAGATCAACCCCCGTCTCCGGCGAACTGGAAGCGTAATGGAAACGTTTCGCCGGCGTTTCGTTCCCGTTTCCGTCCCCACGGCGATTCCGGTACGGGAGACGGCGGCGACGAGCCGTTCCGTGCATCAGAGACAGAAACAAGATAGTTACCGGAGGGTGGACGGAGCATTTCTTCCACATCCTTTGATAAATGCATCGCTTCCAAACGAGTCAGAGGGCGGTGGAGACGAACCCATTTGCGCACATCTTCCTTAAGTCCGGCAATAAAATAACCCAAAGCCTGCGATTCCAGCAGCGGAGGAACCAACAAGAGAAGGTATTCGAAATTGTCGATGTAATCGTAAATAGAATCCATCTGATGGATATTAGCTAATTGTTCATAGGGGTTGTTGATTTCCAAACCACTGAAACGTTGAAGAAGCTCGGATTGAAAATCCTTCCAGGTGAGTTTGTCACGTACCTGGGTGATAACGGTGAACCAGAGTTAAGCGACCCCCACCACACTTAATTGAGCCAAACGCAATCGCAAGTCGTCCGGTGTTTCATTGATGTCGAAATAAAGAGTGGCTTTCTGGATCCAACCCTGGGGATCGAATCCACAAAATTCCAGCAGCTTAACCTTCTTGACGGCCCACGGAAGGGGCGGAGACGCCGGCTGAGAGATTTTAGGGTTACCGGAAGATGAACGGCGCCCACCGAGAACGATGGAACCGTCGTCGTCTTCGTCGGAAGGAGAAGACCAGGATTTTAAACGCTCGAGAACGACTTTCTGGAATTCCGTTGTCGCAACGCGAGATTCTTCAAAGGCCAATTTCATCGTTGCCATATCTTGCTGGAGTTGTTTGATCTGAGACTCTTGCGTATCCAAACAAGATTGCATTCTAGTTTCCATGGGATGAGAAGAAAACGGCAGGTCGAAGGTAGGTCGGACCGGTGATAAGGAATCAAAATAATAATGATAAAATTATAGATCTAGGAATTAGAAGAAGAGGGAGGTAATCTTATTGCAGATTGATGAAATCGGAATACAATGAAAACCAGGGTAGTGCCCTCTCTCAATACATCAAGTATGAGCCAACAACTAACAAACTCTCACATGGTCACACTTTCCTTATTCCCAAATACTTATAGAGTCCCCACTTTCTCAGCCACTATTAGTATTCCCCTTTTTACCCCTTCTAGAATAAACTAGCCATTAGGTCTATCAATCGTATCACTTACCAACCTACAGTCACACTGCACCACAGACATTCTCTAGAGAAAATACTGCTTCCTAGGAGCGATGACGGATGCCTTCGTTATAAACAAAAAAGACCGCCGGGGAAACACATTTGGATTCGTTTCGCCGGAATTAGAAACCAGAATGCCATGGTTGACAGGCTCAACTCGGTGACTCTTGGACCTTCAAAACACGTCGCCCTACCCTCTAAATACCCTAAACGACAGCCTTTCACCACCAACCACTCCCACTACCATCCTCCCCTGCCTCCAACTCTTCACCACCCCCATCATCTCCAACCTCCTATTCACTCTACTCACAACAAAAACCCTCTCCTACCCACTCCACAATACAATCACAGGTTCGCAAAACACATCTCTTCGAGTGCTCCTGTCGCTAAAACTTTTTACACCCAAACCCGAAACACCGAATTTATAAAAACAATGGGATTTGGCATAAAAACCAGTATTGCAAATGCAAGGCCCCCAAAAGCTCATCCAAAAACTCTTACCCAAAACTTATGAAGAACGAATCAGTGTGTAACAGACGAAATGGGGAATATTAATCAAAGTAAACTGCTATTAATTAGAACCAATGAACAAAAGAAGAAAGAAAAGTCGGGTTGTGAATGTTGGGACAAGGTGGACGAACCAAAACAACAATGAGCGCGAACAAGGAATGGTATGGGGTAATGCTAGAGGTTGAGGAAGGTTCAAAACAAATAGAGAAACGAAGATGTACATCACTTGCTATAACTATCATGAATATGGTCAATTGGTCACTATATTGTTGAACGTCAAAAATTGGAAGAAAAAAAAGGAAGAGGAAGCAAATTTGCTTCAAGAAGATGATGAGCCAAAGTAAGATTAAGTGGGTGATTGTCAAAATTAATCCTATGTTTGGGTTTACAACTTTACTTGTGAAATACTTGGAGGTTACATTAGATGGGTCAACTTTTTGGTCTTAAGATTTAAATTTTAATTAGTCTGATTATGTTACCTTGTTTAGATTGTTTATTAAGTCTTGTTTATATAAATTGGAGTCTTAGTTGTCTTTGTTAACTGTTTGGTTCACTTTGATATTAATAAGCAAAAGTGTAGTAAGATAAGAAAGTCCTCACAAATATTCTCATGTGTTCATGTTCTGCTTTCAGTGCCGATCTAATTGTTCCAAAAATAAAACCCCGTGAATATATAAACTAGACCAGTCAAAACGGGCGGGGCGGGAGGGTTGACTATCATGTCCAAATGGGTGCAGGTCCAGAACGAGTGCGAGTAAAAAAAATAACCATAATTTATAAATGGAACCACATTTCATGTGCGAGTGAAGGTACTTGCATTGTCTTTCTCTTTGAATCTACTCCATATTAGAAGCTGTTAAAAATTAGAGTACATTGAATCCAGCAAAAGGTATAACACCCAGAGCCCCGCAAATCAAACTTCAGCAGGAAAGTATAACAATGGAGTTGGCAAGTCTGTTCTATTTTCACACACACAAAAAAAAAAAACAAAAAAAAACTTTACGATGCTTAAAAATCAAAGATAACTCAAGATCATGAGTCCAACAATTCAAAGTATAAACTGTATAAACAGATACAAACAACTTCATAACAAAAACAATTTGTGTAAAACTTAAATGGATAAATCTCCTTAAATCAATGAAATTCCCCTTTTCGACTTTCATCAGCTAGGGTTTACCACTATCCAATACCATTTCAGCCAAGAAATTATATAATTTCTATGGAAACAAGGTAGATTCAAGTTTAAATCGTAAAAAAATTTGTAAAATTTAGCCCAAACTCGTGCGTAATGCGATATTGATGCAGGTAGGAGAAAGAGTACCGTGAATTGTTGAATTAGAATCGAAAATGGCGGATGTAAGGTTCGTCGACACCGTCTCTGTCGTCAAAATCGGTTCTCCCACAGCTTCTACTGCATTCACCATCTCAATTTGATATCAATCGCCAGACTTATCAATAGCAGCAGCATCATATCATAGATGATCATGATCATGATCAAAGAAGCATAAACCCCTCAAAAATCAAGATAAATGAGTTTGATTGAGGAAACTTTGGAGGATTCGATTGAGGGTTCTGATTCATATTTCACTATGCTTCTGATGGGTGAATGAGTGATGAGGATTTTCGATGGAGAGTTGGAGATGAGTAGATGACGACTGTTTTGTTTATCTGTTAGATTAAACACTGAACCCATTCTCACCCTGTATTCTCCACCAGACAACACCAGACAACCCATCTACCCATTCTGACCCTTAGAGATAAAACATAACCCCCATCTCAACCCATCAACGTTATGTTTATTACCCAAATCAACCCATCTTTACCCACTTGGGTAAAAATTGCCAGGTCTAATATAAACGGGTCAACCCATGAACTCACTGAATTTGACATGAATACGGTCCATTTAGTTAAACGTGCTCACAGGGTTTACCTCAAAGTAATGTGAACTCATTCAGCCTAAACCCAAACCTATGAAATCCGTGTTAGCTTTGTGTCATGTTTTAATCTTGTGTTGAAAATTCACACCCCTGATCACCGTTCAACCAAAGAATCCACTCTCTCGATCTACTACCCGCATCCAAGTCTAGCTTTGGGAATTTTGGTAGCAACAACAATTGTTAAGGCTTTGTTTGGGGCCCTAATGATATTGTGAAAGTGGATAAACATCAGAATAATTATAATGAAAGGGGGAACCCCTATATATAGAAATGAAAGAAAATTCTAGATATCTAAGTTGGGCCATGTGCTAACTATATGGGCCATAAACTAATAAACTAATAACTAATATGTACAACTAACATTCCTCCTCAAGCTAACACTCCTCCTTAAGTTAGAGGATAGATATCAATCATGCCCAACTTGTTACAAATGAAATCCATATGTGGTTTCCGCAAAGGTTTGGTGAAGATATCCGCAAGTTGAAATTCTGTCTTCACATGATTCGGCTGAATAGATGGAGGATCTTTTTGAGTGCCTACTATCCAATCCCTTGATTAGATGGCAGTCAAGCTCTATATGCTTCGTCCTCTCATGGAACACTTGATTCTTGGCTATATGTATAGTTGATTGACTATCACAATATAACAGCATCATGTCATCAGAAACAACCCCGAGTTCTCTGAGCAATCGACGAACCCATATCATCTCTGGTGTGACATCTGCCATGACTCTATACTCTGATTCAGCACTTGATCTGGATACAGTGTGTTGCTTCTTACTCTTCCAAGACACAAGGTTTCCATCAACAAACACACAATACCCGGTTGTAGACCATCGTGACATAGGACATCCTGCCTAATCTGCATCTGCGAATCCTGATATCTGACCATCTCCCTTCTCTGTAAATGCACCCACACGACAGTGACCCTGATCAGAATATCAGATCCCTCGACCTAGAGTGTTTTTGAGATACCTCAATACACGAAGAGCAGCATCCCAGTGTCCGGTGTACGGTGCGGCCATGAACGGACTCATAACACTCACAGTAAATGAAATATCAAGTATAGTAATTGTTAGATAATTAAGCTTGCCAACCAACCGTCTGTTTCGTTCTGGATCTTTCATCGAACTTCCGTCTTCTGGAAGAAGCTTGCCTGTAGGAAGCATTGGGCTATCAACTGGCTTACAGCCCAATAAACCACACTCAGATTAACATATCAAGGACATACTTCCGCTGAGAAAGAAGTGTTCCTTGTGGAGAACGTGATACTTCGATGCCAAGGAAGTATCTAAGTCGACCTAAGTCGCTGACTCTGGAATTGAGACTGGAGAAACTGTTTAAGCTCGGTAATACCAACCTTGTCATCCCCAGTGATTATGATGTCATCTACATAAACAACCAAAATAATCCTTTGCCCTTGACGGTGTCTGAAGAATACGGAATGATCATATGCACTTCGATCCATCCCAAAATCTCGCATAACACTAGAAAATCGACCAAACCATGCTTTGGGAGACTGCTTAAGGCCATATAATGAACGACGTAACCGACATACTTTCGAGGCCTCCTCCTCGAAAATAAAGCCAGGTGGCTGCTCCATATATACCTCCTTCTCAAGAACACCATGGAGAAAGGCGTTCTTGACATCAAGCTGGTGAAGCGGCCAACGGTTAATGGCAGCAAGAGCAATACAAATGCGGACAGATGGCATTTTAGCAACCGAGGAGAAAGTCTCCTCATAACCAATACCATAAGCCTGTGAATAACCTTTACCAATAAGACGCTTACCAGAAGGAAGCGGCTCAAGATCCCAAGTATGATTGGCTCGAATGGGCCCCGATCTCGTCTTCCATTGCCTTTCGCAAGGAGCCTAAATGTGCCACCCGTTACCCCATTTAGGACTATATTGCCTATTCTCACCTCTCATCAGAGTCCCGTGCCTATAGTACCTCCCTTGATTCCTACCCGATTCCCAGGGATGTGATGACAGCTCTTGCTCACAATCACCCATGATGAGTCAAGGTTAGAAGATGTACTTGAGTTTGCCGAATGAGTTTGTGGACTCGAAACAGTTGTCTTTGAGCTAAGCAGATGTCGGAGTTTGATAAACTCCTCCTGGCTAAGTGAGCGAGTAGGATTTCCATCAGCCATATCAACTAAATGAAAAAGAAGAATAGTAACAACCGTAGTGAATGGTTCTGAGGTTGAAACAAGAACAACAAATCCTGGACTGAAACGGGGATGTTCTAAACCGTAATAGTGATGACAGCAGGTTGTGGATCGGGAAGGAGGCTGATTCTGATGAACGGGCTGATGTTGACTGGCTCTTGAGTTGGGAAATCATGAGCAAAGCACTAAACTGAGAAAATTGACCACAGATAAGACAACAGATAGCAAATGTGAAGTAGAAAAGGTCAGCAAAACCCGAAATTGACGTTGCAGAACAAAAATTCAAGCAATCCCAATGCGTCTGGAAGAAGCATGTGGTCGACGGAGGCCGAAAAATCTCTCATTCGTCGGCGCGTGGAAATCAGCAAGGCGGCGGTGCGTGTAGGCGCGTCCGAAGGCGAGTAGCGACGGTCTTCTCAAGGAACCCTAACCAAAGGGTTCTGAATCTGATGGTGGTGGCGGTGTACTGGAAAGCTTCCTCAAAAAAAGGTTTTAAGACTGGGCAGTGACGAACGCAAAAAGTGGAGTTGATCTGGATTTACAGGAGCGAGACAGAATTCAGGAGTTGACCAGAAGCTAAACTGAGTTGTACCAAGAGCTACCTTGGCTCTGATACCATGAAACATAATCTGATATAAAAATAACTGATTGTATTAAATCTGATAGCACAGGGAATGTCGGAACAGTGAACCGAGAGGACCAGAAGAAGAACAGCGGCCGGAGGTGGCTCCACAGGCTCACGCAGACGGCGCATGGGAGAGAGTGGCGGAGGTCTGGCGGCGTGTGAGGGGGTGGTTAGCGGCGATTTTTGCACGGAACCCTAATCGGAGGGTGGCAAAGCTGATGGCGGCGACAGTATGTTATAATATTGTCTCAAAAAAAGATCCCGAGGATCTTGAATAGTTGACCGCAACAGGACTAGGACTGGATCAGGAGCTAATGAACTGAGCTGGACAGATTAGAGTGTGTACCAAAAGCTAAACGAGCTCTGATACCATTTGAAAGTGGATAAATATCAGAATAATTATAATGAAAGGGGGAACCCCTACATATACAAGTGAAAGAAAATTCTAGATATCTAAGTTGGGCCATGTGCTAACTATATGGGCCATCAACTAATAACTAATATGTATAACTAACAAATATATCATACTTTCAACATATTAAAAAGGCAGGAAGATATACCTACATGAAATCAATACAGCTTTAAAAGTATTTCAGACACAAAGCCATGGGCACTCAACCATTTGGGGCCCTAAAGCGAACTAAATATCTAAGGCCCTTCTTGTGATTCAACTAAGCACTGAATTATATACAAATAAGTACTAAGAACCTAATCAAGTCTAAATAAAGAATCAAATTCGCAAAAATACCTAATTAATCAATTTACCCAATTAATACTCAACAATACATGAAACTCAAAGAGAAGCACTTAACATTTAGCAAGAAATTACATATCGCGATTAAGTGATTAACTATTAATGATCTTTAACCAAGTGAATCAAAACTGGCAACTTAACTAGCCTCATCTTAAGTGAATATTTGAAGGCAGAGACAATCAGACACATTGTGCAGGGAACTAAGCAGAGATAATATGTATAAATACCTGTGTCTATGGATTTATGGGAACTGATACTCTAATAACTGATGATGCAGTCCTTTGCAACTTCAGTATACTTCCAAAAGAATATGATTCAATCGGCACGATATCTTTACAGTCTACACCCAATAATTAGGTTACGTAGATGAACCTACAGAAATACCTGTTATAAAACAGTGAAAACACCATCAACAACTTCGAAATCAAAGCATTAACGATTTATAACCAAGATTTTCAGCAAATAAGTGCCGCAACATGAATCAATACAATTGAAAAAAATGAAAAATCTAGTCTAGAAATTGGAACATACACATTTTAAAAAGGTTGAAAATTGAAATCAACAGACTGACAGAAACCTTGAAGATATCTATCTACATGTTCCAATCAACAGATCGACATAAACATTTGAAGATGACTGTTCCAATCGAGAGATTGAAAACAACAAATCGTGATAACTATAACCTTTTATGAATGCAAAGGGAGAGAATTGAATTTCAACAAACCTTTGGAGATGGATGTTCAACAATCAAGAGAATAGAAACCTTTGGTTGCTCGACGTATTCTTTTATCTGGAATCGTGGTGTCTGAAGAGGGAGAATATGGTGGTGGTTATCGGCGGTCACATAAGCTAAAGGGGGCTAGGGTTCGAGGACGACACCGGAAAAAATGGTGGATGGGGAGTGGCGACCAGAAGAGATCGATGTTTTTTAATAAGGGTAAAATGCAAAATCGTGACAGTTTATTTGTGCTACCCGAAAAAACACTAATTTAAAATTAGAGAAAATGAATATTAATAATCTTAACTATTAGTTATTGGCTATTGGTAAAAAATAATTTTCTATATATTTTTATACATAATCAGTCTTATAAATACATCATATTTTTACTAATAATTTTTTAAAAAGGTTGAAAATCGAACCAGGGCAAGTTGGATTCAAGCCCAACGTCCAAACCATCGGACCACATTGCATTTTATAAATAAATCGGAACATTATATATATATATATATATATATATATATATATATATATAGGCTTAGTATGTGGTGGAAACCCCTTTGACTTATGAAAACCCCACAAACCCATCTAAGGGTTGTGAGGCTATCCACGTATGAGAATTCATCTATATGCAAAAGGGCAAACTTGACCTTTCATCTTGAACTTATCCCTGCGACAACAGTATGCTTTACACCAACTTGTACCTTCCCTGCCATAAAGTAAGCTTCCATCACTTCTTCTTTAATGATAAACAAACCCTTTCTTCTAAACAAAACTCATTCACATCTTCTTCATCCTTCTTCATCTTTAATGGAGAATGTTCAACCTCCATTAATGTGCTCTACCAATTTAATGGCTTCCTCATCAATGCCTTCTCATTCAAGTGATCCCGCCACATTAAATTTCGTATCGTCTTTAATGGCATCCCCTGTTCATCAGGTACCACACAATCTAGATCGCGATGATTTCACTGAATTTGTCGAAGGTACGTTTCAGTTTTTCCAATAACCTACTTTTTTCATCTAATTTTTAAGGTTGTCTAAACCCTAAATATTACCGATCATTTTTCTTATATTCTTTCGGTTTTCACTTTATGTTTTTGTTCAGATGTTGATGAATTTGACAAGAATCATCACAACGATGCACATGTTTCTGTGGACATTGAAGGTTCGTCACAATGTGTTGAAGTTGAACAAACAGAAGCTTTTTCAGTTTTTATCTCTCCTAGCGGGTCAAAGATTTGGATCCCTTCTGTTGCTGTTGAGATTAAACCAGTTATTGGAACTGTATTCTATAGTTGGGAAGAAGTTATGTTTTTTTATGGTCGGTATGCCAAGATTGCAGGTTTCTCTGTTCGTGTTGGCCAATCAAAGAAATGGAAAGGTGTTGTTACTAACAAATATTTGAGATGCAACAAAGCCGGCAAACCCCAATACAAGCGTAAATTTGATGTTACTCATGAAGATATGATCAGGCAGTGCACATATACTCAATGTGATTGTGAAGCCCAAATTTCTGTTTCAATATGCAGACAAAGTGGTTCTTTCAAGATAATAAATTTCAACGAGCATCACAATCACTGCCTAATTGATAACTTCAACCAAGATTTATCCAAGGTATCTCGTAAACTCACATTTTCCACCAAACAATTTATTCACAATATGAGTCTTAACCGAATCGGTCCTGTCAAAGCTCATAGATTTATGGTGTCAATGATGGGCGGACACCATAAAGTTAATGGAACTCCTACTGATTTTAAGAATTTCAGCCAGTCAGTTAGAATGTACATTGGTGATCGAGATTCGCAGATTCTTATTGATCGTTTAACTGACCGTTCTAAGGAGATACCTGAATTTTACTTTGATTACTATGTTAGTGATGGTAAGTTGCAATGTATGTTTTGGGCTGATGAGATATCGAAGTTAAACTATCAAAAATTTGGAGATGTTGTTGCTTTTGATGCGACATATCAGACTAACAGGTTAGTTGTATACTAATTATTTCCTCATATTTTTACATATGTATTTATATCAGAGGCTTTTTACTAAATTGAATTGTTACTTTACATATGTACGAGTAGTATTTAATAAGTTTTTTTACATATGTATCAGTTTAATGTTTCTATCAAACTGTCATGTTAGTTTTATATAAAAAAAACTTTTTAAATCGAATGTAATCCCCTCCATTTTTACATATGTATCATATTCTGTATTTCAATTTTTACATATGTAACATATGATGTATTAATTTCTCATTTGTTCACCAATCATTGTTTTTGTGTTGTTTATTCAGATATAATATGATTTTTGTCCCGTTCACCGGTGTTAACAATCATAAGCTATGTGTCTCCTTTGGTGCTGGGTTGATTTTAAGTGAAACAACCGAATCTTATAAATGGCTCTTGCAACAATTTCTACAAGCTCATGGTAAACAACCCACTTTAGTTTTAACAGATCAAGATCCTGCGATGAGGCAGGCAATTTTACAGGTTTGGCGTGAAACTCGTCATAGATATTGCATTTGGCATATTATGAGAAAGCTTCCCGCTAAGGTTTTTTTTTATTACATTTACATCCTAAATTTTTTATCCTTGTATTTAAACATATCCTACCTAACATTATATTTTTTCCCATAGATTGCTCCTGATTTGCTCCAAAATTCTACCTTGAGATCTTCCTTACATCGTTTGGTATGGAGTATCTATATGAAGCCTGAAACTTTTGAAACTAGGTGGCAAGAACTTATAGTGAAATATTCTCTTCAAAATATCAACTGGTTGAAAGAAATGTATGTTGTTCGTGAGCGTTGGGTACCTGCTTATTTCAGAGACCTGCCAATGTGCTGCTTGTTGAAGACCACCTCTTGTTCTGAAAGTACAAATGCTTCCTTCAAGGTCAATTCTACTAGTGCTAATACGCTAGTCCAGTTTATGTTGTGCTTTGAAACTGTAGTTGAAAGCCAGCGGTATAGGAATGGAGCTGCTGATTTTAAAAGTAATAACAGAAGCTTTTTCTCTGAATCTGGTTTGCTGATTGAAAAAGACGCTTTTGACATCTACACTCAGGCCGTGTTTAAGGATGTTCAGAAAGAGATTTGCAGAGGTAAACATGCATGTTTTATATCCGATACTGAATCTGATGCAGATGTATTTGTCTACTCCGTTTCACATCTTGACAAGAGAAATGCGGTGAAACATACTTTCAAGGTAAGTATTTTCTTTCATGTACATTTTTATTTAACTGTATGATTTTTAATCTGTTAGTAATTTTTCTACATATGTAAAACTGCTTTTACATATGTACATTTTTATTTAACTGTATGATTATTAACCTGTTAGTAATTTTCTACATATGAAAAACTGCTTTTACATATGTACATTATTATCTAGCTGTATGATTTTTAATCTGTTAGTAATTTTTTACATATGTAAAACTGCTTTTACATATGTAAACACAGTATAGTTCGTATTCTGTTTGTTTTTTTTACATATGTAAAAGTTTCAGTCCTTGATCAAAATCATTCATATTTTTTTATATAGGTCAACTTTGATAAACGTGATAAGTCATCCAGCTGCTCCTGCATGTCCTTCACTCGTATTGGTTACCTTTGTCGACATATTTTCCACGTTTATCGGGTTAATCAAGTCGAGAAGATACCAAATGCTTACATTTTTGCACGCTGGCGTAAAGATGCTTTACCGAAAAGGATATTCGATATTGAGAACCGTTATGGTGTTGATACCAGTTTGCAGTCAACTACTAGAAATGAAATACTTGAACTAGTTGCTGAGTGTGTTGATTCCATTAGATCTGATACAAAGATGTTGGTTTCATTTGCCAATAATATTAGGGAGATTAAATCCAAGCTTTTTGAAACTCCCCCCTCTCAATCAAGTTCCGAAGATGTTAATTTGTCTATTATTGAAGAGTTGGTTGGCCAATCAATTGCTGTTGAACCTACTGTCTCCAATCCTCCGGCTGTTCAAAACAAAGGACGTGGCAAGGTCCGTCGCATGATCCCCCCAGCTGAGAACCAGATTAACAAGCATCCCAAAGTAGCAAGGTTATGTAAGACTTGCAATAAATATGTTACGACTCATGATTCTCGCAACTGTAAGAAGTGGCACGAAGAAAATGGTGCTGTTGAATCTGTAATGTAAGATCATTAATACCCTTTTCCATTTTGGCTATTAGATCCAGGTTATCAAGAAGGGGTTATATTTTGTTTTGTTATGTACTTGTAACAGTGGGTTTTTTTGTAAACTTAGCAATCACTGTTACGTATGTAACATTTGTGAAGGCATGACTTCCCATTAATGTGGTATTTTGTAATAGTTGTTAGTAATCTAAAGCCCTGGATTATGGATGATATTTTAGTTGTTTGCTGTTATTTTAACATTACCAGATTTTACATATGAATTTAGTGGAAAACCAAATACTAATTTATTTGAATATGATTATATTTAAAGATGATATTTTAGTTATAGACAATAAAATAAATTAAACTTTATGTCCCATCAATCTTTTTAGTACACCTACCCATGTGCATTTGGATTTTACTTTAGGGTAGCCTTTTACTTTATACTTATCTATCTTTGGATTCTATTTTTTGCATGAACATATCATTTACTTTCCCACCTACCACATTTATTACATCTTCTCTATTTATTACATCTTCTCTAACTCCCCTTCATATCATCATCCCCTTTTTCTACATTTTACACATGGGTGGGGGAGATTTCAACCTTGATGAAATTTATTATACGAAGCCTCCCAAATCTGAGTTTCGCCGTTCTTGAAATCATGGTCATACTTCAGGGTCCTCTCCCCAGACTAGCCGTCCTTCAGGCTCTCATGGCATAAGGATCAAGGATGAACCATCTTTTGCCTCTGCTTGTAACATTGTCCCACAATCTTCATCTGGTTATAAAATCAAGACCGAAGCGTCTTCTTCGTCTTCCCTACAAGCTGAGCATACTAAAACTGGATCATCCCCTATAAATGACCCCACGTACAACGTGAATCAAAGTGTTTCTCCTCCTGAAATTCAGCCCTTCAGTGACGATGATGGTTTTCTGCCATATCTAAATGAGGTACTGGACCAATCTCCTTATTTTAACCCCCCGCGAAAACCTTGGATCCGGGTCGTTGGTGAATTTGCGAACCACAAGCCTTATTATGATGGCCCTACTGAATCCGACTTTAATCGTTCAATCAGCTCTCACTGTGATTCAGATGACAGTGTTCATTTTGATCCCTTTGAAACTGATCCTACTGATTCTGATGCTCGTTGGAGCCCTAAGGGTAGTAGTTGTTAGATTATAAAATTCCTTGTTATCGGTTGAATGTAGGGTTGTGTTGGTTTGCTATGTTTAAAATGGGTTGCTATGTTTAAAATGGGTGTTATTGTAACTGAAGTTTTTTTGTTTCTTATTAGTGTTTTATTTCTCATTTTGTAGTTGTGTTATATAAGAATATATTTTGGAGTTACCCACGTAATTCCAAAATTTTGTGTACATGTTTTGTTTTTACATACGTATTTATATTACAGTCTCCCTTTTACATATGTATTAACCTACTAAACCATAATATAAAATACATATGTAAGCAGTCAATTTTAACCTACTAAACCATAATATAAAATACTGGAATTCATAGTTGTTTCACCAGATACAAGTACCAAAAGATCAACCAAACAACATGTTCTTAAACAACAAAACACAAGACACATAAACCTAGAAATGGCCGAGAGCCTCCGATCTAATCACATCTTTCATTTTGTTCGCATTCCCGCACAGAATTTGGAATACATACTTCTTCCGCAGCAGTTTTACTTGTTTTTTCTTTGTCATTCCATTTGAACTAAAAACTGCTTCAAATTCTTCTCCACCTCCCATAAATTTCTCCATGTGACGCATGAGAAATATTGCACAGTCCAATACATTCTTCGGTGTTGGCCAAGTAATTTTTGAGCCTGTGAATCTTAATCTTCCCAATGTCAATTGTCATTTCCTTGGGATTGAACTTATCAACAACAAAATGTGCCAACTTTCCTGGTATTCCGCTAACCTTGAAGGTAAGTAACTACCAAAACCCATTTTCCTTACCGCCTCTTTTTGATTTGGTTGCAACTCCTTAATAGCCTTTGAGAACTGATATGGGGATGACCTTGTCCTTATTCCAAACCACTGAGCTCTACCAGTTTTTGCCGGTCCTTCTTGTGAACTGTTTTTTCCCTTTCTTTCCTTTTTTCCCGACCTCCTTTTTCACTCCTGAACTGTCTTTACCCTTTTTTCCAGCATCAACTTGATTAGCTTGCTTCCCTTTTTTCACCAGCTCAGTCTTTACCTTTCTTTCCAGCCCTGATTTACACAATAACATAACCTTATTAAATATATTAGACACTACATAGCTTTTTTAGTTTGTTATAATACTTACCTTTCTTTATCCGCTTTTTTGGATTCCCTTTATCAACATCATCATCACTCGTACTTTCATCAACTAGCATTCTTTTACCTGTTTATAATTAAACCGTAGTAATTATATTTTCATTTTATATGTGTAAATCTAAAACTTTTACATATGTACAAAATATAAACACAGCTGTTTACATATGTACATATGTACAAAATATAAACACAACTATTTAATTTTAATTTATATGTAAAACTATAACTTTTACATATGTACAAAATATAAACACAACTTTCTAACTTTAATTTATATGTACAACTACAGCTGTTTTACATATGTAAAACTAAAAACTTCTACATATGTACAATCAGCTGTTTTACATATGTACAAAAAATTCTACATATGTACAATCAGCTGTTTTACATATGTACATAGTACATTAAAACTAACCTTTACTCCTTGATCTTGTCTTAACTCCACTATCATCTGTGTCTACAATAACTGGTTCATCAGCTGTTTTACCTTTGTTTCTTCTCCTTTTACTATCTTTATTAATTTCACCAACATCAGAATTATTTTCACCGGCCAATGCTCTTTTACCTGTTGCATATGAACCATTTTACATATGTATTTTTTTAAAAGCAAATAATTGAAGTACATAACTAATTGGTTTTAACTTACACAAACCTTTCACTAAACTTTCATCGTTTTCCACATCAACTGGATTGTCAACAGTGTTAGTAAATGTCCCTAACGCCTTCACAGCTAGCCTACCACTTTTCCTAACTGCACCATTTCAATATTATCATAATCATGATCTATCCTATATCAATTTATACATATGTAAATTCAGCAAAGTTTACCTGTTGGTTTCAGAACACTGCTGTTTTCAAATTCGTTAGCAGTCATAAAGTTATCATTTTCTTCATCATGCAGTACAGTTTGTTCTGTTGGAGTACCAAACTCTTCTGTTTCAGTCGCAATTACCATTTCATCAGAAGCACTGGTTGGCGAAGGTGGTTCAACAACATCAGATCTATCAATTCCTTCTTTATCCATCCCCTCTTCTGTTTTATTGCTTGCCATTCTCTTATGTTTCCTCCTATACATTACAAGTAATCTTTAAATAAATTTATTCAATTAATTTCATATGCAATACAGAAAAGGGTATAATCGATTTTACCAGCACACATCTACAAACATTTTAAAGCAAATAATTTAAGTCATACCTATTTTTGGGTTTCTTCTTAAACTTCGCAGTTAACCTCAATGGGGTTATTTTGGAAGAATCCCTTTTTTCGAAAATTTCTTCTTCAAACTTGCGCTTAAGAGCAAGAACGACTTCATGATCGGCTCTCAATTTTCCTTTTCGTCGCAGATGATGGATTTCTAGGGTTTCTTTGTGTCCGATCGTCGGCTTAGATGCTTCGTCGCCTTCGATGTCGCCTGTGACAGATTTAGATTGTTCGTCGCCTTCGATCGGTCGACGAGAGCTTCTTTGATTGTTCGTCGAGAGATTTTTTGATAATGTGATAAAGAAGGTTTGTGTCCGATGGTATGGATTTTCGTTTAGGGTTTTGAATTTTTGGGATTAGATATTTTTGATAAAGTACCGACAAATAAAATAAATGAGGAGAGTTTTGTAAAGGTTTGATTTGACATGCATGCAGGTTTTATTTCCCAATGCTTTTACAATATTTTCAAGTACCTAAACTACCCTTTTACAATATATTTTAATCAAAAAGTTATTGATATTTGGGAGATTGAATCTCAATCATTAAAGGTAGAAGATCAATGGCTCTAACAAGGTTTTCAGGGTTTTCAAGGCTCAACCAGGTTTCCAAATTATCTATACCCTATATATATATATATATATATATATATAGGGAAGAGAATGGATATTAACCCTTAGTGAGATAACCCATTAACTCTCATCTAGACCATCACACTTTTGATCTAATGGCTTATATTGAGCACATGGTTTTTGTGGTTGCTATTGACCCAAGGGTATACGGGTAATTTACTCTCCCCTTTCCTTTTTTTTTCTATACCAGATCTGTGTTCATTTCACACACACCCCCAATTTTCGATCCTGCTGTTCTCCGGCGACCTCCGATCAACGCTGACCTCACGACGAACTACTAGCTCCGCCCTATCATCCATCTCCGTTCCGTTTCCTTGCCGATTATCATCCTAAACCCTTTTCTTCTTGCTTATAATCTTGTTATGAAGCATTCAATCGATGGGGTCAGCCCCATAATCATCCACCTGATGTTTGGAGACGCCAAAATTTGTGGAGATGCCACCGAGAATAACAATTCGAAGGAAGAGGCGACTGTTTTGCGAACCCTAAATCCTGCGTTTTGGAAGCGATAACCCCTGGAATTGCCCAGAACTCATCACACGCTGCCTTCGTTAGCGACACCGGCGATGTAATCGACCGATGCTCACGGGTATTGCAATCAACTCACGTTCTTATCTTTTTCCATTTTGAGATTTGGGAGAGTTTTTTTTTTAATCGACGGGATGTGATCGGAATAATGATAGCACTTCAATTTCTTTTTGTGTTTATGTGATTTTAGCATCTGGGTTTCATTAATGTCGTATTCTACCCAATATACCATTGTGATTCTAGAATTCGGTCTTCAATGGAGGCTGATGGATGTATACAATGGCAACTAGGGTTTTATTAATGTGATTCTAGAATTTGTTCTTACGCAATGGATTTTTAATGTTGGATCTCATTAATGTCACTGATGAGTTTTTGATGTGAGTTTGCAAGTTTATTAATTATTATGTGATTTTTACTGAGTTTTTTATGCGATTTTGGAAGTATAGTCCATCATCAACCAATGATTATTTTTGTTGAATCTTGATAGCACCGGTGTTACTAATCGTCACACTCACTGTTAACGATTATAGCATCAGTGTTTATATGCATATTGATGCATTTGTATGTTGTAATGTATGCATATGTATCGATGCTACAGGTTATGAGTGTATGGATGTAATTTTGTACATTGTTAATAGTTATGACACTGATGTTAGTAGTTGTAACACTAATGTTACATCGTACATCTGAGAAAACGATAATAAAAAATGTCGAGACTATACTAGAATTAAAGAGAAAAATGCGACGAGTTTAATGGTGCAATTTTTATAAAAATCCGACAAAGTATAAAAAAGTTATAGGCGTTTTAAAATGTAGGGGGTTTTTTTGTGGTGTGTTAAATGTCGATTTTACCCTTTATGATTAAAATTAAAGAAAATGACACATGTCTTCATCTTGTTCAATATGTCATCTTTAAACCACTAGATGATGGTTATTTGGTTAATTCAATAAAAATTTGAGTTATTAATTATTCCATACCCTATATATATATATATATATATATATATATATATATATATATATATGAAAGGTGAGAGAGAGTAGAGGTGTTCAAAAATATCCGAGTCCGAATCCGTATCCGAATTATCAAATTCCGTATTCGAATTATCCGAAAATTTTGGATATCCGGAATTTCGGATATCCGAAACTAAATGAAAACATGGGGTTCGATTTGTTAAGAAATGCAACCATAAGCCTGGGTTTGTTAATAATCTGAAAAATGGACTCAAAGGGTTAAAATCAACAAACCACAGGGACGCAAATCGTATTTAACTCTATATATATTTATATATATTACAATTATGGTTGAAAGTCTGTGAGTGGGTTTACTATTCATAACTAGCCAATAGGAACATGACACGTGTCATGTTCCACCACTAATAATATGACACGTGTCATGTTCAACCAATAATAAACACGTGTCATGTTCCATCACTAATATTCATAACTAGCCAATAGGAACATGACACGTGTCATGTTCCACCACTAATAATATGACACGTGTCATGTTCAACCAATAATAAACACGTGTCATGTTCCACCACTAATAATATGACACATGTCATGTTCAACCAATAATAATTATGGTTGAAAGTCTGTGAGTGGGTTTACTATTCATAACTAACCAATAGGAACATGACACGTGTCATGTTCCACCACTAATAATATGACACGTGTCATGTTCAAACAATAATAAACACGTGTCATGTTCCACCACTAATAATATGACATGTGTCATGTTCAACCAATAATAAATTGTCACGTGTCGTAGTGGCTTTTTAAAATTTTACTGGTTGCGTGGCCTGACATGTGGCCACGTGTTAGGCCATGTGGTGACACGTGGACACGTGTTAGGCCACGTGTAAAATTTTACTGGTTATGTGGCCTGACACGTGGCCACGTGTTAGGCCATGTGGTGACACGTGGACACGTGTTAGGCCACGTGTCATATGTAGGCCAATGCTTTTGCGACACGTGGTCATGTGTTAGGTCACGTATGACGATACGTGGCCACGTGTTAGGCCAATGTTTTTGCGACACGTGGTTACGTGTTATGTACAAGTGATATTTTTTTAGACTTAAGCGCAGGTGGTCCCTTTTAGACCACTATTAGAGTTTTTGACTTTGCTCACAGCATTTTTTTAGACTTAAGCGCAGGTGGTCACTTTTAGACCACTTTTAGAGTTTTTGACTTTGCTCACAGAGTTTTTGACCACTTTTAGAGTTTTTGACCACATATATATATATATATATATATATATATATATATATATATATATATATATGGAGAAGATTATTTGAGAACCAATTGGGTATTTAAAAAATAGGACACCATCGATCTTGATTGGTCAATTGACATGTTTATTTGTTTTTTTTAATTCGAAACACAATCTAATTAATGTAATGTTGGACAGGGGCGGATCCAGTATGTATCCACCGGGTTCACGAGAACCGAGTGGATTTTGAAATTTTAGTTGAAATGTATATAAAAAAGTAGGGGTGAATCCTCATATAAACCGGAAGTGAATCCTATTAACAAAATTGGTCTAGTTGAGCTGGTTAAGTTTCTTGCATATATCATTTATCATTTAGGTACCAAGTTCGATTCTGGTTGCTCTCCGTTTTGTTCTTTGTTTTTCATTTAATTTGTTTATTTAATGGTGAATAACTAAAAAAAACTTCAATTGCCAGGTCTCGAACCCGCGTCTCTCAAGTGAAGCATCACTATCTTACCAATCAGGCAACAACTAATTGTTCTTAAAATGTTGTTTTGGTTTTAATTTATATAAGATAAGACGGACTATTATAAAGATTAAAGAGTAAATGTAAAGTAATTAGTAATAGAAAACAATTATTTGGTTATAATTTATACATTTTAGAACTAATAACCAATTATTAAACGAACACCTTATCGAAGATAAAAAAATGTCAATAAGAATTAGAAAAGACACCCGACCCGACCTGATCCGATCCGATTCAAACCGACTAAGCTGAAAATTTTGACATTTAGTTGTTACAATTCCGACCATCGAAAGAAAGTTGAACCCAATAAAAACAATTACTAATCCGCCCCTGATGTTGGATAAAGTTTATTTATTTTAAAATGAGAATTCAAACCCTAAGAGGAGGATGGATAAAAAAAAGTATAAAACCCTAAGAGCGATGGCCGGTCAATTATGTAGGACAGGACAGAAGAGAAGAGGAGTACTGTATATATATATATATATATATGCAGTAGTAGTGACTGATGCAGCTAACGTGGAGAACCAGGGCGCTGTGGACTCCTTCAGAATCCCGCCACCTCCGCATGCACTTTTTAGGACGGAAGACTCGCCCGTCCTTTCATCGATATGATATATCTTCTTACTTTTACTTGCAACCTTATTCATCACCCTTTTCGACTCCTAAAAAGCTAAGCTAAGTTAAGCTAGGCCCCCCCTCCCGCCCACAACGGAAACCGGCCATATGATCATATCCCCCACCCACACCCACCTATATACATACGTACGTACAATACTCTAAATTTACCCTCCCCAATTTTCAAGTACTACCACGAGACTTTTTTTTTTTTTTTCGGTAATTTTTTCCCCCACTACGGATCCCATACTACCCCCCATAAACTGAAAATCCATAACCGCAATTGCTACGTTAATACCGTCTAGTTGCCCTATGCCTGTTTGAACAGCCTCGGTTAATCCTGTCTTTCTTTGATAAGAATCGATACGATTTTTATAAGGCTCCTCCTCCGAATGAAATTCAATGGGATCCAGAGAGACCATGTCTTCATCCATAGGCTGCCAAGTACCCGGATCGATCGAAAGTTCGATTCTATCTGAACTACTCATTTTCAAATGATATCCACATTGTTCACAAAGATTCATTTTTGATTGAAAAAATTTCTTATAATTTAATCCATAACAATTTTCGCATTGAACCCACAAATGCCTGTATTTTTGATTTACATCCAGATCAGTAGAACTTTCTCGTATCATTTTTCTGGCATCCGCGTTTTTACTAC